>CM061554.1:75251540-76477374 GCA_030864225.1 Capsicum baccatum var. pendulum | reverse complement strand
TTGCTAACTCTGATCGCTGAACTGGGATGCTACTGGTTCTCTGCGCTCGTGCTTTTAAACCTATAGTATAAGACACCAT
Organism: Capsicum baccatum var. pendulum; assembly: GCA_030864225.1. Classification (NCBI taxonomy): domain Eukaryota; kingdom Viridiplantae; phylum Streptophyta; class Magnoliopsida; order Solanales; family Solanaceae; genus Capsicum; species Capsicum baccatum. Next base: position 76,477,295 of record CM061554.1, on the reverse strand, counting down.
AGCGCAAATACGTCAGTACTTTGAATGTACTGGTATAAAAGTGAGGTAGGATGTATACAATAGGTTCATATGCATGAACAATACTAACTGACTAACTAACATGAACATGAGAATACATGCTTGCACACATAACTGTAACTGAGATCGTGCTAGGACTGAATACGGAGTTCTGACTATTGAGTCTACTGATTTTGAAATCTAAGTCACTAATGAGTAAGAAAAACTTATACTGTATTACTGAATACTGAGGGACTGATACTATGTTACTGATACATGAATAATTGTTTCTAACAGATCTGATTATGAAAAACTGGTTTGGTTGACTGTATCTGACAGTCCTGAAGCTGAATACTGATAACATGAGTTCTAAGAACTGATATAACTGATAACATGACATATCTGACTGTCCTGAATTTGATAGAACTAGCTGAGTTCTGTACTGTATCTGAATTTGACTGTATTTAACAGTCCTGAAATTTGAAGAACTATCTGAGTGCTTTTACTAAGACTGATTGACTGTATCTGACAGTCCTGATTCTATAACATGAAACTGTGGGAAGTAGTATCTAACCGACATGCCCTAAATATGCTATGATAGCTAAGCTGGGGTCCAATCTGTGCCCTGATTAGAAGGGTGTCAATACCGCCCCACTGGTAAGGACAATAGGTGAGAAACCCTCATATAATAGGTTACTCTAGTGGGAACGGTGGGAACCCTCACATAACAGGTTAAGACACCTCATCTACCCTTATATAGTAGGCTACGATGTCTCAACCTATGCTAGCTACATAGTTCTGGAATACAAGGATTGCTTCTAAGAATCGCACCCTCAAATAACAGGTGAGTGCCCATCCTTAGGTTCACTCGATGCTAATTCCTACTCCCATCAAAATAGACACTAAACTAATTAATTGTTCTGAAATGATACTAATGGTAGAGTTTACCGATGGAATGCTACTAAGATCTGAGGATTGACTGAGAGTACTGGGGTTATTGAGACTTACTGGGAATACTAAGATTACTGATACTGAGTACTGAGATCACTGAGATTTCTAAGATTTTTTGAGTCACATAACTGACTGAGTTCTATGGATCATAGCTTGACTAAGACTATCATGAAAACATGACATGGCTCTAGGCACACATCTAAATGTTCAGGTACTAGTACCCCCAGGACTCGATGAGAAGAAAATGACATAGCATGGCTTACTTGAACACATGACCAACAACACAATTCATAATTATTATACTAAAGCACTTCATTAAGAATGTGATATGCATAAGCTTGTACATACATGGATATTTCATAATATCATACTAGTTAGGTGTTGTTCTCTCATCTAGGCATTTAATCAAACACATGGTAGTCATAGCACATGTAGACAACATTATTCAATAATTAATCATCATGATTCATCTCCAATTTTATCATTTAGGTTTTATTCATAGGTTCACATGAATATACATCTATACAAATCAATTCCACATAAATTGATCACCCAACATGGATTTGAATTCAATTGATCATTCTCAACATAAATAAAACAAACCCAACATGAAATTCATAAAGAAATCCATAGACATAAACTTAGAAAAGAGATTCTTGGGCATCATGGACTAAAGGGGTCCATAAATGGACACTACGCATACCTTAGCTTGTGATTCTATGAAGACTGACGGAGAGATTCTTGAAATTAAAACTTCTATGAAAACCCTAGGGCTTGTTCTTGAGAGTTTTTTAGAGTAATTGAGTATAAGCTACTGAATTATGGCCAAATCTCATGTTATAAGGCTTATATAGGGTGGAAATTAACCCTTTTAACCTTAGGACACTTATTTAATTTCTGAGAAAATTCCTGATTTTCATCCTTGGTGCGACGCGCCACTATCGTGCCAAGTCACTGGAAACTGACAAATGGGAAATTGCACGATGGTGTGATGCGGAGCTATCGTATTGCCACCTTGTCTGCGACCTGAAAGTTTGGAGCGACGCGCCACTATCATGGAGCAACATTGGAAATTGATAATTTCCATTTGAGCTATCTCCACGACGCGTTGAAGGCTTAGGTGATACGCTGTCTCACTAAAAAAGCTCTAACTCTTCACCCGGTATCGGATTTGGTTTATCGATGGAAAGCTTATTTAATTTCCGATATGATAAAAAGTGAAAATATTGAAAATACCATATGTACAAAAGCAAATTCATCTTTCAAATATAGATTCTAACATTCTTGGGGAAAGTTTTCAAGCTAGGAAAAGTATGGGGTATTACAACATCCCCCCCTTGAGAACATTCATCCTCGAATGAGACTGAGTGAGAGGGAAAGAATACAAACCGACATACATACTAAACATGACTGGCTGGAACATGATTTCATGACTACATAACTAATGGCTGAATATAACATACTGAACATGCATGTCGATGCATGACTGATAAGTTGAATTCATGCATATCTGATGCATGGATAATTAACTTATGAATAGATGAATGAATGTTCTGATGAAATAAATTTCTCGCAGTGAGAATGCATGTTTGATGCATGATTACACAATTGAACTGGTATATGAATGCATGACTGAATATGCAAGAGTACACAACTGAACTGGTATATGAATGCATGACTGAATATGCAAGAGTACTTAGTACCAAGTTTGTAATGGGGATCTAAGCATGAACTGAATACCAAGTTTGTAATGGTAGTTTGAACATGGAACTGAGTAAGTTTAAGAAAACTATTACGTGACTGAAAGGCACTGATGACCCCATGATTATTCTAGAAGTATGCATGAATGGGGACCTGAGAACATGACTGGGGCTAAAACATGGCATATAAACTAAATTTTGTGAATTGATCTGAGCCCTTAAATACATGGCTCACGATTGATATTCGAACTTGAGGGTTAACTTATGAGTATACCCTACTTCAAAATGGATTAATTTTGTGAGAAGAGAATGGGATGCTTATGTTATAAAGGTTTGGGGGATCATAGCATATCTCCCCCTTGGGACACTAGATCCCTCTAGGAATACTGTCTTGGCTGAGCTATTAAGGAAAACTGAGGCGATGCATAAGGCACCTAGGAACTTTGTCGTAACTTATTATCTGAGATCTAAGACTGAGGCATGATACACGAACTGAGCTGAGCTTGCACCTATCTGATTGGTTTATCTTAGAATGATTACATCCTTTCATGAGATTTTGGCTAGAGCACATAGCTGGGGATATGGAAACCAAACTATACGAATCTATCTGTATAAGACAACTGACTAAGAAGATCATAACTTAATTAAGATTCAGTAAGATGAGTTGAGGCCTACTAACACCATTTAAGATGAAATGACTAAGCCTCTTGCACTGCAACTAAGACTACTAAAAAGATTCATGAGGTGCTGAGCACGAATGCATAAATATACTGACTTATCTAATTAATTGGATAACTGATAGATGAATACTAGGTATGAGAGACTGGTTCATACTTAGTCAGAATAACTGGACTAAGGCTATAAAACATTATGCATGGGAGATAATGATTGACTGGAAAATATGAGGTAACTGGGCATGGATTTATGAAAACTGTATTACCTCAAGAATGTTAGGCTAAGCATCTAATGTGATTGGGAACATTCTATAAACTGAGGTATTGAGGTACTACTGACTGAGTAATCGATAACTATAACATTGTCAAGCTATCCTAAAACTGGACTGAATTTTTGATAACTGATGTTTAGACTGGTGCTGAAGTATTTGATTCTGGGACTGAATGTTGATTACTGAAACTAAACACTGAAACTATAACTGAGATGGTAACTAAATTTAGATAGATGCATGATGAGGACTGATATAGATCAAGGATCTAAACATATACTCGCACTTTATACTATTCCCTAAATTATAAATGCAACCTCTTACTAGCCACTTACTTGCACGCTACTACAGTATTCAAGCCTATCATCATAACTGCACTTTCGTGTAAAGTAAGCATGCAAAATATCCTCTTAACATGAATCATTTACTCTCTATATTCTAAGCAACTGCTAATTACTACACTATTTTCATAGATAGAGCTTATTGAAGGGTTAAATTAGGAGGACCAGAAGCATGAATGGATACTAACAGAACTTGACACTTGAACTGAAGCCTGAGGAATAGAATATCAATAACATAGATTCACCAAAATAGTTTGAACTGAGGATATACATGACATATCTGAGTTTGGCTGCTCACTAGAATAGGTGCATGAGTCATGTGGACTAAACATATTGTAAAACATGACATGAGTATATGGGTCACGAGATGCATGACCTGAATCTAAAATTTTTGAATTTGTGAGACATGATTCGTAACACTAAGGAAGCTGGAACTGAACTCCTTATGCTGGGAACTGAAAGTGCACACAATACGTAAAAAGTGCATAAAAGTAGGTTGTGTTTATGGAACTAATTTATACTGTGGGGTAAACTGGGACCCCTTATATTGGGAATGGAAATCGTACATGATTTACGGAAAAATGCATGAGCATGATTCGTGACCATAGAGTTGACACGCAAGGCCTGAGTGGATTTCGTGATAGCTGAAGTGCAAAACTCTGCACTGAGATAAGGATGGGTCAGGAATCGTCTTCCCTTACTTCTTTCTATACATATTGGCACTACTACTGGAATCTGGGAGCCTGAAATGGGTCACTCGATCTATCATCTCCCCATTAGCTTTAAGCCATCATCATAAGTCTGTAAACACTTTACTAAACTCTGAAGTGAACCACAATCATCGTCACATACTTACACTCTATTCGACACATGCTTGCCTTACTAAACACATCATCTGGTTCTATTTATTCATATACTACTAATATCACATCCTCACCTTCAAGCCTAATGTCATATCAATAAACTTAAATTCTTGCTCGCACTGTTCAAGCCTACTGATTAACTTTGGTATGATTATCCCCATGAATACATAATTTATTCAACGTGGATCATGTTATCCCAACTCTACTACTTCTAAACTCCTAAGCTCATGCTTCTAACTCTAGGTCATATGCTATCATAGAATTCTGAAAAGGGATCTGATGACATATGAGTTCTCATGATCATAAATAAGAGTTGTACAACTCTGGAACATAACTGAACTGATGGGATACTTTTGAGGTTGTGGTCAATCCCATAACTAACTTTAGGGTTTGTCAGAGAAAGTCCTCTCTCTAGGATTCTAGCTTCACTACTTCTGTTACCTTGAAAGTAAGGTAAAATTGACATGCATGAAGCATGATGAGAATCTACAAGAGTTTCTTAAAGAACCTTTCTATAGCACAATCTGAGACATGAAAAAAGGGAAATTGTTTCTAAAACATCTCATAGCCTCCTGCACATAAGTGTGGTGCACAACACATGCATGTACAAGACTCTACTAGATACGGCTTTTCAGACTTCTTAGGACACTATTGAACCTTAGGCTCTGATACTGAGTTTGTAATGCCCCAAATCTAGTACCTAGAATGTTACACGGTGCCCATCACCCCGAAGGACCACAAGCTAACCCATAACTAATATCCGCACCTAAACACTGCATAATATTTTGTATAAATGCGGAAACATGTACTGAAAGGCCATAAGGTTCAAATTGGATAAACATCATATAAAACAATGTCTAAAAATGGTATACCAATACCAAAAACAAATTTGAAATAACTGTCTAACATGCTATAGTCTGAAAGTCTCTAAACTGTCTGAATAAGGAGTTGATGGGACATGTCCCCAACTAACTCCGACTACTAAAATAAACTGAAAACTAAAATAGTAATGTGATCATTATGTCCTCGAAGGATGAGGACTCACTGCTAACTCTGATCGCTGAACTGGGATGCTAATGGTTCTTTGGTGCTCGTGCTTCTAAACCTATGGTATAAGACACCATAGCGCAAATGCGTCAGTACTTTGAATGCACTGGTATGCAAGTGAGGTAGGATAAATTCAATAGGTTCATATGAATGAACAATACTAACTGACTGACTAACATAAACGTGAAAATACATGTATGCATATGTAATTGTAACTGAGATCGTGCTAGGACTGAATATGGAGTTCTGACTATTGAGTCTACTGATTTTGATATCTGAGTCATTGATGAGTGAGAAAGACTGATACTATATTACTAAATACTGAGGAACTGATACTATGTTACTGATACATGAATAACTATTTCTGACAGTTCTGATTAAGAAGAACTAGTCTGGTTGACTGTATCTGATAGTCCTGAAGCTGAATACTGATAACATGAGTTCTGAGAACTGATATAATTGATAACATGAGTGATTGTATCTGACAGTCCTAAATCTGATGGAACTAGCTGAGTTCTATACTGTATCTGAATTTGACTGTATCTAACAGTCCTAAAATCTGAAGAACCATCTGAGTTCTTTTACTGAGACTGATTGACTGTATCTGACAGTCCTGATTCTATAACATGAAACTGTGGGAAGTAGTATCTAATCGATATGCCCCAAATATGCTATGATAGCTAAGTTGGGGTCCAATCTATGCCTTGATTGGAAGGGTGTCAATACCGCGCCACTGGTAAGGACAACATGTGAGAAAACCTCATATAATAGGTAACTCTAGTGAGAACAGAAGGAACCCTCACATAACAGGTTAAGCCACATCATCTACCCTCATATAGCAGGCTACGATGTCTCAGCCTATGCTGGCTACATAGTTTTGGAATGCAAGGATTGGTTCTAATAATCGTACCCTCAAATAAGAGGTTAGTGCCCATCCTTAGGTTCACTCAGTGTTAATTCCTACTCCCATCTAAATAGACACTGAATTTAATAATTGTGCTGAACTTATTAATTGAACTGTTACTAATGGTATAGTTTAGCGGAGCTAAACTATATTTACTGAGTTTCGTTGACCGACGGAATGCTACTAAGATCTGAGATCTGAATGAGAGTACTGAGGTTACTGAGACTTACTGGGAATACTAAGATTAGTGATATTACTGAGTACTGAGATCACTAAGATTTCTGAGATTTCTGAGATTTTCTGAGTCACATGATTGACTGAGTTCTACGTATCATAGCTTGACTGAGAGTATTGTGAAAACATGACATGGCTCTAGGCACACATCTAAATGTTCGGGTACAAGTACTCTCAGGACTCGATGAGAATAAACTGACATAGCATGACTTACTTGAACACATGACCAAAAACACAATTCATAATTCATATATTGAAGCACTTCATCAAATATGTGATATGCATAAGCTTGTACATACATGGGGATTTCATGATATCATACTAGTTGGTCATTGTTCCTTCATCTAGGCATTTAATCAAACACATGGTAGGTATAGCACATGTAGACAACATTATACAACAATTAATCATCATGATTAATCTCTAATTTCATCATCTAGGGTTTATTCATAGGTTCACATGAATATACATCTATACAAATCAATTCCACATAAATTGATCACCCAACATGGATTTGAATTCAATTGATCATTCTCAACATAAACAAAACAAACCCAACTTGAAATTCATAAAGAAATCCATAGACATAAACTTAGAAAAGAGATTCTTAGGCTTCATGGATGAAAGGGGTCCATGAATGAACACTACGCATACCTTAGCTTGTGATTCTATGAAGATAGAAGGAGAGATTCTTGAAATTAGACGGTGAATTTCCTCAGAATTGAACCTTCTATGAAAACCCTAGGGCTTGTTCTTGAGAGTTTTTTAGAGTAATTGAGTATAAGCTGCTGAATTATGGACAAATCTCTTGTTACAAGGCTTATATAGGGTGGAGAATTGATCCCTTTAACCCTAGGACATGTATTTAATTTCTGAGAAAATTCCATATTTTCATCCTTGGTGCGACGCACCACTATCATGCCAATTCACTGGAAAGTGACAAATGGGAAATTGCACGGTGGCGCGATGTGGAGCTATCACGTTGCCTCCTTGTCTTTGACCTGGAAGTTTGGCGCGATGTGCCACTATTGCAAAGCAATACTAGAAATTGACAATTTCTATTTGAGCTATCTCTGTGACGTGCTGAAGGCTCAGGTGATACATTGTCTCACTAAAAAGGCTCTAACTCTTCACCTGGGTGTCGAATTTGGGCGAATTTGGTATCGATGGAAAGCTTATTGAATTTCACACATAACCAAAAGTGAAAATCTTGAAAATACCACATGTACAAAAGAATATTCATCTTTCAAAGATAGTTTCTAATATTCTTGGGGAAACTTTTCAAACTAGGAAAAGTACGGGGTACTACAGTTAGTCTGTAAATAATTTGTGCTTTAACAAAAAAAATTGAGATCACCATTTACACAAATAAAAATTTTAATTATTTAATTTTCATTTATTTTAGGGAAGCAACACACACTAAAAAAAATAGAAGATTTAACGGCATAACGAAGTCATGATCCTTGAAAAATTAGATAAAGAATATGCTTTCTTAGTGAGTTATTCTTTAATGAAAAAATTGCACTCATGGGATCCAATATTAAATCTGTTGGTGTGACTTTGATTAAAATTAGGATTGGAAGATGTCTTAAACACTTTAAGATTACAACTTTTTGCAATCTATATAAACTTAGCTGGTATATTTAAAGGAAAAATTACCTAAAAGAACAACTTAAGTTTCAAAACTACTACATATATTTGTAACGCCTCAAAACCTAGTCCCGAGACATCACACGGTGCTCAAGACTATGAGTAGTCTCAAACTAACCCTATAAGCCTGCTATTAAGTCTATAACTCATATTAAAGTAATTTAATTTGATAGAAATACTAAAATACTAAATATACTGTCTGGGTAACTAATACTGAAAGTCTAAATATAATACCTAGTAGTCCGACAAGCCTCTACTTCTAAGAAACTAGAGAGCCAATCGAACAAACCCCCAATTGACTCAGGATAAACTGAAAGTAACTAATCAAATACTATGAAATCTGGAAATCTGGATGAATGGACCCTCTGTAACACCCCGTAAATTTTTTTCGTACACTTATCGCGATTATATGGAGTCCTAAAGACTTGCGTATGGGTTAAATTAAGCTTATGGTGTTCGGAAGTATCCCGTCTGTGTAGGTATTAGAATAAGCTTTCCAACGATATAAAGTTTTCCCAAAACACAGGAGTATTTCATATAAGCGAGCACATTCGAAATTTTAAAACGGTGGCCGGGAAGCCTGTGAACAGTAAATCTGCAGGAAAATTACTGCAGCTAGGCAATTATTTTTTTGGATCAACTTTATATGATCATCAATCCTTGTACAAAAAGAACTGTGTGAGCTGCTATATATCAACGAAAATCTCCGAGAGTCTTCTTTCCGATGAAATTGGTTTCATCCAAATCCAATGTCTGAGTAAGGAGCTATACCCGTTTTACTACAGCCTATCAAAAAAAAAACAGAATTGTGGGACAGATTTTTGGGTCAACTTTAAACGACCATAACTACTTGTAAAGGAATAACTGGGTGGTATTCTTTATATGAAAATGAAATCCCTTTGAATTATCTTCCCACTGCAATTGGTTTCATCCAAATCCGATACCGGAGCAAAGAGTTATGATCGATTTACTTCAGCCTGTCAAAACTGTCCACTGGGGACAGATTCGGATTTATTTAAATTTTTAGGGCAAAATGGTCATTTTCTATTACCTCTTGGACGAAAATGGGTCTTTATAAACCTACACTTATCCTCATATATATCATATATCATCCAATTATTAAGAGAAGGTGAAACCCATGACTTATTGTAGATAAGTGTTCGAAGAGTACGGGAAGTCAAGTTGGACTTGTATTGAAGTGGTTATATCAAGTTATGTAAGACATACTCTATCTAATCCTTGGCATGAATAATGACTCATGGCACTCTCAATTAAGATTCCAGCATTGTCCTACGACACATGACACATAATAACATCATATGATCTTCGACACTACCAATTGAACTTGTTTTCACTTTTAAGATGTCCGGTTAGTCAAAAAAAAATGTCCATATACTATTGTTGACTCCGAAATGGTTTAATGAGGTATCCATGATTCTCTACTTCATTTTCATGATATTGATTACCTATTTACATGTTTTTCCTATTGAGGTATCATGGTTTCAATTTCCATAAGGTGTGACCACAAAGTAACCAATCTCAAAGATTAATTGAATTAAGAAATGGAATGTCTGTATTTTAAATTGATGATATGATGTATTGTATTAGTACCACTGATCAGTTGGCCATTGTATTATAAAGTTTATGTATATATGCTATTCCAGGGGTGGTCCCTGATGTATTGTATTAGTACCACTGATCAGTTGGTCATTGTATGACATATGTTATGTATTGATAAGGATTACGGGAAGTAATGATATGAAAGTAATGTGCAGGTATCCCATCAGCTCTTTTAAGTGTGGTCTACTCATACTGTTTATTCACTGGTATCTGGGTTCTGTTGATCTTTTGTATCTCATCTTGATACTCACTGCCTTACATACTCAGTACATATTTCCGTACTGACGTCCCTCACGAGGGACCTGTATTCATTCCTGCAGGAACAGGTACTTCAGGTCGTACACCTCCGCAGTAAGAGCCAGGATATTCTGTTGTTAGTGGTGAGCTCCAGTTGTTTCGGGGCATCCCAAGTCGTGTCTATATGTATTTTTGGTATTTGTATAAATGTCTTTTGTGGGCGGGAGTTTGTCTCGACCCTAACTCAGTTGTGTATCTATGTAGAGGCTTTTGTAGACATATTGTACAACCATAGGAGTGTTTGGTTGATAGACGTGATGGCTCTGACGGCCAATTACTGTTTATATATATATTTATGCGTGTCTGCTGGGCTGATACAGGTACTGTTTTCTTCTATTTACAACGAAGTGCTGCCCAAATTTCTAATTTTCATAAGTAATGTTAATGTGAAAGTATAGGTTATGAACGGGTTCTCCCGGGCCTCCTCGTCTACGGGTGCCAGTCCGCTCCAATGGGATTTGGGGTATGACAGAAGTGGTATCAGAGAAGTTCGTCCTAGTGAGTCTACAAAGCCGTGTCTACGTATAATCTCATTTATCGGTGTGTTGTGCACCACATCTATAAACAGGAGGCTATTGGACATTTAGGGATTGTTTCCACTCTCCATTTCTTAGATCGTGCAATAGAGCCCATATTAGAGATAAAGTCATAATCGATCGCTTAATCCAATTGTTTTTTTATTATAGTAACGATGCCGGTTACAAGGAGAAAGAATAATTGGAAGCGAGTGGATGTAGTTGCCGGAGAAGGTACTTGTAAGTCACCACCGGCACAAGCTGAACAAAGTGAGTCTCAAGCTGAGCATATATCAGGAACTTCTTCTCCTCCGGAAGGGCCATCTATTAATGTTGTTGATCGAGATTTGAGGGATGCAGTACAACTTCTGACGCGTATAGCTGTCGGTCAAGTTCAAGGGCAAGCTATTCCTACCACGGGTTCTAGTGGTACGGATAGAGCAGCTAGCCTTCGGAAATAGGATTTTCTGAAACTGGATCCTCCTACTTTTACCGGATCAGATATTAACGAAGACCCGCAGGACTTTGTCGATCAAACCCAAAGGGCTCTAGATGTTATGCACATATCCGGTAAAGAGATGGTTGAGCTTGCAGCATATAGACTGAAAGGAGAGGCTATATTATGGTACGAGGATTGGAAACAATCTAGGGGTATTGATGCACCTCCAACTACGTGGGGAGAGTTCAAAGATGCATTTATTGATCATTATCTTCCATTTGAGACTCGTCAGGCCCGTGCAGATCAATTCTTAAATCTTTGTCAGGGTAATATGAGTGTAAGGGAGTATAGTCTTTGATTTAACTCCTTTTCTCGATATGCTTCTAATGTGGTAGCTACTATGGATGACAGAGTTCATCACTATGTGGATAGATTGGAACCATACTTGGTTAGAGATTGTACCATTGCTGCTTTGAACAAGGACATGGATATAGCGAGGATACAAGCTTTCGCTCAGAAGATGGAAGATCAGAGGCAAAGAAGAAGAACCCAGGAATCAGAAAAAGGATATTCTAAGCGGGCCAGAGCTATAGGGCAGTTTATGTCATCTCAGAGAGGTTTTAGGCCTTCGTTCTCTCATAGATTGCCTAGCCCGTTATCTTCTTATCCGGCAATCAGTGTTCTACCGTAATTTCAAAGGTTCAGAGGTAATTAGTTCGGGCAAAGCAGTGAAAATTAGAGTTCGCAAACAGTGGGGTATCAAGGGCAAGGGAGTATGAGTCAATTGAGACCTCCACGACACCCGTGCCCCATATGTAGAAGATTTTAATTTGGTGAATGTCGGCTTGGACTGAACAATTGCTTTTGGTGCGGTAGGCCGGGGCATATGGCTAGAGATTGCCCACGCAGGACCACAGGTGGTATAACACGACCTACCGGATCAGCTGTTGCGTCATCATCGGTGCCTCCTTTTAGTAGGGGTGCACAACCTATGGGTCACGGTAGAGGTGATAGAGGAGCAGCTAGTTCTAGCGGAGCTCAGAACCGTGTGTATGCCCTAACAGATCGGCAGAATTTAGAGGCTTCTCCAGACGTGGTTACAGGTACGTTGTCCATCTTTGCATTTGATGTGTATGCCTTAATTGATCTTGGTTCTACATTATCGTATGTTACTCCTTTGGTTGCGGGAAGGTTCGGGAGAACACCCGAATTATTAGCCAAGCCATTTGAAGTATCAACGCCAGTGGGGGAATCTCTTATAGCTAGGAATGTTTATCGAAATTGTGTTGTGAATATTTGTGGTCGTGATACGATGGTCGATCTTGTTGAGTTAGAAATGGTAGATTTTGATGTTATTATGGGCATGGATTGGTTAGCGTCTTGTTATGCTACAGTAGATTGCCGTTCTAAGAAGGTGTATTTCCATTTCCCAAATGAGGCAGTCCTTGAATGGAAGGGTAATGTTGGTGCGCCGAGAGGTAGATTTATTTCTTACTTTAAGGTAAGAAAAATAATTTCCAAGGGGTACATATACCATTTGGTTAGAGTAAGGGATACAGAGGCAAAGCCGCCAACTTTTCAGACCGTTCCGGTTGTGAATGAATTTCCTAATGTATTTCCGAAAGAACTACCAGGTTTACCTCCTGAACGAGAAGTGGAGTTTGGTATTGATATGTTGCCAGACACACAGCCAATCTCAATTCCTCCTTATAGAATGGCACCAGCAGAGTTGCGAGAATTGAAAGAGTAACTAAAAGACTTGCTAGAGAAGGGATTCATCAGGCCTAGTATGTCCCCTTGGGGAGCACCAGTATTGTTTGTGCGTAAGAAAGATGGTTCGCTGAGGATGTCTATTGACTATCGATAATTGAATAAGGTGACTATCAAGAATAAATACCCTCTTCCCCGAATTGATGATTTATTTGACTAGTTGCAGGGTGCCCAGTGTTTTTCTAAGATTGACTTGAGATCAAGCTATCATCAAGTGAGAGTCAAGGATAAAGATATACCCAAGACAGCTTTCCGAACACGGTATGGTCATTATAAATTCCTGGTTATGTCATTCGGGCTGACAAATGCACCCGCAGTTTTTATGGATCTGATGAATAGGCTGTTTAAGCCGTTTCTAGATGTGTTCGTGATAGTTTTCATAGATGATATTCTGGTCTACTCTAGATCAGAAGAGGACCATGTTAATCACTTGAGGCAGGCGTTGCAGATTCTTCGTGATCGTAAGCTGTATGCAAAGTTTTCTAAATGTGAGTTTTGGCTCAAGTCAGTGGCATTTTTGGGCCATATTGTATCCAGTGAAGGCATAAAAGTTGACACTCAGAAGATTGAGGCTGTGAAGAATTGGCCAAGACCCACGACGCCTACGGAGATTCGTAGTTTCCTCAGGTTGGCATGTTATTATAGAAGGTTTGTTGAAGTTTTTTCTTCTATTTCTTCACCCTTGACTAAGTTGACGCATAAATCCTCCAAGTTTCAATGGAATGATGCCTGTGAAAAGAGTTTCCAAGATCTGAAGAGCAAGTTGACTTCTACACCGGTATTGGTACTTCCTGAAGGCACAGAAGGGTATGCAGTGTACTGTGATGCTTCGAGAAGTGGCTTAGGATGCGTATTAATGCAACATGGTAGAGTAATAGCCTATGGCTCTAGACAGTTGCGACCACATGAGAGGAATTATCCCACACATGATCTTGAGCTAGCTGTAGTTGTATTTGCTTTGAAGATATGGCGCCACTACTTATATGGGGTTCATTTTGACATATATACCGATCATAAGAGCCTGTAATATATCTTTAGTCAGAAAGATCTAAACATGAGGCAACGAAGATTGCTTGAATTGTTGAAAGATTATGATGTTGATATCTTGTATCATCCAGGGAAAGCAAATGTGGTAGCGGATGCACTGAGTCGTAAGTCTAAAATGGCATCTATAGAAAAGCAGGGGATGATTAAGGATCTTCACCAACTAGCTAATTTGGGAGTTCGACTTCTCGAAACTCCAGATAAAGAGGTTATTGTACGTAATGCAGCGGAATCTTCATTGATAGCTCAAGTGAAAGAGAAGCAGTATGCAGACCCAATTTTATTGTAGCTTAAGGAAGATGTGCAGAGTGGCACGACAAAGGCATTTGAGCTTACGCGAGAAGGAGTGCTTCAGTGTCAGAATCATTTATCTGTACCTGATGTAGTTGAGCTAAGAAAGAGAATTATGACAGAAGCACACTGTTCAAGGTATTCCATCCATCCAGGGTCGACTAAGATGTATCAAGATTTGAAAACAATATATTTGTGGAATGACATGAAGAAGAATATTGCCGAATTTGTAGCTGAAAGTTCGAATTTTCAAAGAGTCAAAGTAGAACACCAGAAACCCGGTGGTTACATGCAATGTATAGATCTTCCAGTCTGGAAGTGGGACAAGATCAATATGGATTTCATCACAGGTTTTCCTCGTACATATCGGAAGTTTGATTCCATATGGGTGATCATTGATAGGCTTACCAAATCTGCGCACTTTTTACCAGTTAAGACAACTTATACGGCGGAAGAGTATGCAAAGTTGTATATTAAGGAAATCGTTCGGTTACATGGAGTTCCAATTTCCATTATATCCGATCGAGGAGCGCAATTTACCGCGAATTTCTGGAAGTCTTTTCAAAGGAGTTTGGGGACACAAGTAAATCTAAGTACGGCTTTTCATCCTCAAATGGATGGACAAGCAGAACGTACCATCCAGACACTTGAAGATATGTTACGAGCATGTGTATTAGATTTCAAAGGCAACTGGGATGATCACCTACCTCTTATCGAGTTTGCCTACAATAATAGCTATCATTCAGGTATCAAAATGGCACCATATGAAGCATTGTATGGAAGAAAGTGTAGATCGCCAATAGGATGGTTTGAAGCAGGTGATGCGGTCTGGTTTGGACCGGATCTTGTTTATCAAGCAATGGAGAAGGTTAAAGTGATCCAACAACGGCTTGAAACAGCTCAAAGTCGACACAAATCTTATGCGTATGTTAGAAGAAGAGGACTTGAGTTTTCTATCGACGATTGGGTATTCTTGAAAGTATCACCAATGAAAGGAGTGATGAGGTTTTGCAAGAAAGGAAAGTTAAGTCCACGATACATAGGTCCGTACAAGATCATTCAAAGATTTGGACAAGTTGCTTATGAGTTAGAGCTACCTCAAGATCTCTCAGCAGTTCATCCCGTAATTTATGTTTCGATGCTTCGCAAGTACATTGGAGATCCATTGCACATCACTACTACGGAAGATGTACAAGTTATAGAAGATCTCACTTTTGAAGAAATGCCTATTGCTATTCTTGATCGCCAGATTAAAAAGATAAGGAATAAAGAGATAGCATCGGTAAAAGTACTTTGGAGGAATCAACAAGTTGAGGAGATCACATGGGAAGCCGAGAAAGCGATGAAGATTAAGTACCCTTACCTATTCAACGATGAGGAGGAAGTTCATGAGACGGGAGAAGAACAATAACAAGTAAGTGTTTATTTTTATGCAAGTATGTTATGATGATGAATATGTTAATTGTAAGCTTGGACATGTCTTAATTGAGTAACTATGCTAACATTCGAGGACGAATGTTCTTAAGGGGGGGAGAATGTAACACCCCGTAAATTTTTTTCGTACACTTATCGCGATTATATGGAGTCCTAAAGGCTTGCGTATGGGTTAAATTAAGTTTATGCTGTTCGAAAGTATCCCGTCAATAGTTGTATGTGTAGGTA
Source organism: Capsicum baccatum var. pendulum (assembly GCA_030864225.1). Taxonomy (NCBI): domain Eukaryota; kingdom Viridiplantae; phylum Streptophyta; class Magnoliopsida; order Solanales; family Solanaceae; genus Capsicum; species Capsicum baccatum. Next base: position 76,461,027 of record CM061554.1, on the reverse strand, counting down.
TTGGAATAAGCTTTCCAATGATATAAAGTTTTCCCAAAACACAGGAGTATTTCATATAAGCGAGCACATTCGAAATTTCAAAACGGTGGTCAGGAAGCCTATGAACAGTAAATCTGCAGGAAAATTACTGCAGCTAGGCAATTATTTTTTTAGATCAACTTTAGACGATCATAACTCCTTGTACAAAACGAACTGTGTGAGATGCGATATATCGACAAAAAGCTCCGAGAGTCTTCTTTCCGATGAAATTGGTTTCATCCAAATCCAATGTCTGAGTAAGGAGCTATACCCGTTTTACTACAGCCTAACAAAAACAAAAATAGAATTGTGGGACAGATTTTTGGGTCAACTTTAAACAACCATAACTCCTTGTACAGGAAGAACTGGGTGGTATACTTTTTATGAAAATGAAATCCCTTTGAATTATCTTCCCACTTCAATTGGTTTCACCCAAGTCGTGTCTATATGTATTTTTGGTATTTGTATAAAAGTCTTTTGTGGGCGGGAGTTTGTCCCGACCCTAACTCAGTTGTGTATCTATGTAGAGGCTTTTGTAGACATATTGTACAGCCATAGGAGTGTTTGGTTGATAGACGTGATGGCTCTGACGGCCAATTACTATTTATATATATATTTATGCGTGTATGCTGGGATGATACAGGTACTGTTTTCTTCTATTTACAACGAAGTGCTGCCCAAATTTCTAATTTTCATAAGTAATGTTAATGTGAAAGTATAGGTTATGAACGGGTTCTCCCGGGCCTCCTCGGCTACGGGTGCCAGTCCGCTCCAATGGGATTTGGGGTATGACACCCTCGAACCATGAGGACTCACAAACTATCGAAATGTAGATAGAGATGCCCAAAATCACTCATGTTGCTGAGACTGAGCACCTGAACCTACATTATGAGACAATGTAGCACATAGACGTATATGTGGATTAGTACTTTGAGGATGTACTGAGTATATAGGGGTGAATGCATAAGTAAAAGTAATATCTCAATGTTATTAAAACTCATAGAATATGCATGTTGTATGTAATAACTCACATAGCTGGAATAACTGAAAGCTGGAAATCATAAATCATGAATAATAAAATGGACTGCGTAAATCTAGTAAGCCATCACATTTAAAGTCTATAAGCTGAACTGTTATTTGTCATTCTTTTCTTTTAAACTATAGGAAGTTCTAGTAAAAACTTTTCTATTAGGGAGGTTCTTCTAATCGACATAAACCATGTGAGCTATCATGGAGTCCAACGTCTCATTCCCCTAAGGGAGAAACCTCATATTGGGAAGAGGTGTCATACTCTTGCTAGGGAGTATAACCTGAGCTAAGTGATCTCATCTGTAACTGTCATCTATATAGAAATAGAAATACTGAATTTGTACCTACGTTGGCTCGTAGTTCTAAGAAAGTAGAATGCGATAAACCCACACTTTTTGCTCATTGCCAAATACTACTCCCTTTAATTTATATGCTCATTCTGTAGGAAAATCACTTTTAAAAGTCATAATATTTCATACTGAAAGCTAACAACGTATTGTTCATTCAAAACTGAGTTTAAGCTATAAAGTGGATTTCATATCTAAACTGAGATCGAAAGATCAAAACTTCATTCAAAGTTGTCTATAAACATATCTTGGAATTCTTAAAAACATAATCATTCTTGAAATAGCAATAATTAACTAGGGCTTGATAACCCATGCATCAATTCCATGTTAAATCATTATAAAGTTCATGCTTGATAGTGGAAATATTCATAATTCAACTCAAAATCTAGAAAATATGGTCACATGCATAAATTTACAAAAGTAGACATGTAATTCATCATCCAAATCATTTGAAATCTCAAAATCTTCAATTAACAATAAATAGGTATGAAACCTTACTTGAAATTTATGTAAAGTCATATGAATTTATAATTAAAAACTAGTTTTGGGCACAAGGATGAAAGATTTATCCTTGTTCAAAACCTCACATACCTTAATAGATGAAATTCAATAAAACACTTGATCTTGAATTCCTAATTATGTTCTTGAAGATGGCCTTTTGAAGTTCTTAATTTTGAGCTATCTTGAAAAAAGAATGGAGAAAATTTGATTTCTTGGAGGTTAAGTTTTAAGGTTTAGGGTTTTCTTAAGAAAGAATTGATGAAAAGTGAGCTTAGAATGCTTGGGATAGGTTTGATTCTGTGTTATTCATGACTTGGGGGCTTGGGAATTGACTAATTGCCCTTTTAAAATTTAATTCAAAAATTGGAAAAATCCCAATTTGGCCGCAATGCGCTACTATCGAGGTGGTTCACTGGAAAAAAGAGACAAGCCTAATTTTTCCCATCAATGCGATGCGGGGCCATCACGTTAAGCTACTAAAAAAGGGACGAGTCACATTTCGATCATCGCCGTGATACGCTGAAATCGCGTTGCCTCTCTGGAAAAAGAACGAGTGGGAGCTGAAATTTCACTGAGACGTGACATAATCACGGTGCTCCACTAGAATTTGACAATTGCAAAATCATCCTTCACCGCGACGTGGTGCCTATCAAAATGCCATACTATTTTACTAAATATGTTATAACTTCTCAACTGAGTATCGGATTAAGGCAAAATTGGTATCGTTGAAAAGCTAATCATATTTTCTACTCATTGGAGGGTCTAGAGCTAGAAAATTCTACATGTACTAAGAGTTATTCATTTTCAAATCTAACCCTTGACACTCTAGAAGCTAAACTTAGCTAGGAAAATTATGGGGTATTACATTATCGCCCCCTTAGGACATTCATCCTCGAATGAGACTAGTTAAGCTGAAAATACTGAGGAACTGAGGCTATATATTGGCAAGAACAACTGAAATAAGTTGTATGACTAGATATAAAATGTACTGAGCGACTGAGCTAATCTATGAGTGCATGAATTTACATGAAGATAGCTATATGGCTGAATTTGAGATTGGAAAAGAATTGAATTAGGGAAGGCTGTTACCTTCGGGTGAATCTGAATTCGTGGAGAAGAGATGAGGATACTTAGTACATATGTCTTCTTCTATTTCCCAAGTAGCGCCCTCAACAAACTGGTTTTACCACAGAAATTTGACCAAGGGAACTTCTTTATTTCTTAGTCTACGAATCTGATGATCAAGGGTCTCTACTGGAACTTCTTCGTATGAGAGGCTACTTTGAATATCTACGCTTTCTAGAGAAACTACAACAGTTGAATCATCTATGCACTTCTTCAATAAGGATACATGGAACATTGGATGAACTGAGGACAAGTCTGTGGGTAGCTCAAGATCATATGCTACCTTCTTAACATGATTCAAAATCCTGTAGGAGCCTATATATCAGGGACTAAGCTTTCCCTTTTTTTCCAAATCTCTTAACCCCCTTCATGGGTGAAACTTTCAAATACACAAGGTCATCTACTTCAAACTTAAGATCTCTCCTTCTCATGTCTGGATACGATTTCTGATGACTCTTAGCTTTTTTTAATCTTTCTCGAATCAACTAAACATTCTCCATAGCTTCAAACACCATATCTAATCCAATCAAAGCGGCCTTACCCACTTCGAACCAACCAAATGGTTATCTACATCTCCGCCCATAAAGAGCCTCAAACGGAGCCATCTGAATGCTAGCATGGTAATAGTTATTATAGGCAAACTCAATCAACGGTAAATGCTCATTCCAACTACCTTTGAAATTAAGAACACAAGACCTCAACATATCCTACAAGGTCTGAATATTCTTTTCTGCCTGACCATCATCTGCAGATGAAAAGTTGAACTGAGATGAAATTGGGTACCAAGACCCTTCTAAAAGGCTTTCCAAAACTAAGAGGTAAACTGAGTACCCCTATCTGGGATGATGGACAAAGGAACTCCATGCAATCTGACTAACTCTTTGATATACAACTTAGCATAATCTTCAGCTGTATAGGACGTGTGAATCAGCAAGAAATGAGCTGATTTAGTCAATCTATCTACTATAACCCAAATCAAATCATATTGATGACACGAATGGGGTAATCCAATCACAAAGTCCATATTCACCTCTTCCCACTTCCAAGTGGGAATACCAAACTCCTGCAGTGTACCACCAGGTATTTGGTGCTCTACTTTAACCTATTGACAAACTAAACACTTAGCTATGAACTCTATAATATCCTTCTTCATACCACTCCACCAATACACTTCTCGCAGATCACGGTACATCTTAATGGCTCCCGAATGGATGGAATAACCTGCACCAAGAACTTCTGCCATAATCCTGTGTCTCAAATCATTAGAACACAGCACACACATTCTACTATGGTATCTCAACATACCATCTCTCCTTTGGGTGAAAACCTCTACCTTTTGGTTTTTAACTAAACCCTTCAGTTTGACCAAACTAGGATCCCTATCCTATTTCTCTTTCACTTTAGAAACTAGAGAAGATTCTGAACTACTCTGAACCCAAATATTCTCTTCAGTTGAGCCAACCAACCTCACACCCAATCTAGCCAACCGGTGAACTTCCCGGACAATTTCTTTCTTATCATTTGCCATATGAGCAACACTGCCTATAGACAATCTACTAAGGGTGTCTGCCACTATATTGGCCTTGCCCGGATGATACAACATACTCATATCATAATCTTTCAATAATTCTAACCACCTTCTCTGATGAAGATTTAACTCCCTCTAAGTGAACACATACTGCAAATTTTTGTGGTCCGTAAAAACATCAACATGCACCCTATAAAGATAGTTCCTCCAGATTTTCAATGCAAACACAACAGCAGCTAACTCAAGATCGTGGGTAGGATAGTTCTTTTTGTGAGGCTTAAGTTGTCTAGAGTCATAGGCTATGACTTTAACTCTCTATATCAACATACAACCCAAACCAACTCTACAGGCATCACAGTATACTACAAATCCATCTGTACCATCAGGTAGTACTAAAATTAGGGCTGAAGTGAGTCGAATCTTCAACTCCTGAAAACTCTTCTCATAAAAATCTGACCACTAAAACTTAACTTTCTTCTGAGTCAATTTGGTCATACGAGATGCAATGGATGAAAACCCCTCAACAAACCATCTATAATATCCAGCTAAACCCAAAAAACTCCTGATGTCTGATGCAAAAAATGGGTAGGCCAGTTCCTCACTGCTTTTGTCTTTTGGGGATCAACTCTAATGCCATCACTGGAAATAATATGACCGAGGAAAGCTACTAACCTTAGCCAAAATTCACATTTGTTGAATTTGGTGAACAACTGGTGATCTCTAAGAGTTTGCAACACAATTTTAAGATGGTCTGCATGATCATCCATACTACGGGAATAGACAAGGATATCATCGATGAAGACTATGACAAACATGTCTAGGTACTTTTTGAACACATGGTTCATTAAGTCCATAAAGGTTGTTGGGGTGTATGTTAGCCTGAAGGACATGACTAGAAACTTAAAATGACCATAACGGGTTTTGAAAGTTGTCTTTGGAATATCACATTCCCTTACTCTAAGCTGATGATAGTCGGATCTAAGGTCTATCTTAGAGAAGTAACTTGTACCTTGGAGTTGATCGAATAAATCATCAATTCTAGGAAGAGGATATTTGTTTTTGACTATGAATTTATTCAGCTAACTATAGTCAATGCACATTTATAATGAACCATCTTTATTTCACACAAATAGGACGGGAGCGTCCCATGGAGAAACACTTAGCCTTATGAAACCTTTGTCTAAGAGGTATTTAAGATACTCTTTTAACTCTTTTAACTTAAGCTCGGTTATAGCCAAATAATATGGAGGAATAGAGATGGTCTGAATATCTGGAAGTAGGACAATACCCAATTTTATTTCTCTATCAGGAGGTGCCCCTAGAAAATCTTTAGGAAACTCATTGACTACACTGACAAACTGAATTATTGGAGTCTCGGACTTAGTGTTTTTGACTCGAACTAGATGATAGATACACCCTTTTGAGATCAACTTCCTAGATTTAAGGTAGGATATGAAATGACTCTTTGGAGACGTTGAATTACCTTCCCACTCAAAAACTGGCTCATATAGAAACTAAAACTTCACCACTCAGGTGAGATAATCTATGGATGCATAACAAGAATGGAGCCAATACATACCAAGAATAAGGTCAAAGTCAACCATGTCTAACTCTATCAAATATGATAACATAATCTTATGAAGGATAGTGATAGGACACTTTCTATAGATCTATTTAGCAATGACTCACCTACTGGGTAGAAACAAGAAGGGCTCAAGGATCTTTTCAGGACCTATTTCAAAATTTACTGCAACTAGTGGGTCACTTGAGAGAAACTTGACCCATGGTCAAACAACACATAAACATCAAGATGAAAGACACGAAGCATACCAGTAATAATATCTGGGGAGATCTCCTACTCCTGATGGGATGGTAAAGCATAGAACCAATTCTGGCGTTGACTCCCACCGGTATTGAATGATATAACCTGAGGAGGGATTGGGTGAGCTATGGGAGCTGGAACACTAGTAGCCTGAGTCTAGAGATGAACATCCCTGCTTCCTTGATTAGCATACAGGCACTCCTTGATACCCTGGCCCAACTCACCACATCCAAAGCAACCGTTCTGACCCAACAAGCACTTACCAGGATGATTCTTACCATATCTAGAACATAAAGGATAACTAGGCCTTCTACCCATACTATTCCGAGATCTATACATAGAAGTCTTACCCCACTATTTTTTCTTGGTTCTAGGTGTGGGAGCACTAGATAAAGATGGCACTGGAAAAGGCGGATGACTCTGAAACTGCAAATGATTTCCACCTACAGACCTTGTCTGACCATACTCAAATTGCCTAGTTCTAGCCTTCTTCTTACTTCTGTCTCTTCCCTTTAAATTTTCTGCCTCAATCTGTTAGGTATGAGTCATCAATCTATCAAAATCCATGTTTTCGATAAGCATGGAAGTCCTACACTCTTTGACTATCAATCTAGATAATCCAATAACAAACTTACTCATACTAAATCTAGTGTCAACTATCAACTCAGGAGCATACTTATATAACTGGTTGAACTTAAGGCAGTACTCTTTCACTGTCATTGATCCCTGCCTCAAGTTCATAAACTCCTTAACCTTGGCTTCCCAGAACTCATGAGGAAAGAACTTATCTAAAAAAACATCCTGAAACACCTTCCAACTCATGGGAGCTTTATTCTCACCCCTATCTTTCTTCCATATAACAACCCAATCATAAGCAACATCCTTCAACCTATAAGACACTATTTCTACACTCTCCTCTTTAGTAATATGCATAACTTGGGTGATTTTTTACACCTCATCAAGATACAACTGTGGGTCCTCACCTACCTTTGATCTAAAGAATTCAGGCGAATTCATTCTCATGAAGTCACTAAGTCTGGCTGCATTTAAATCACCTTCTTGTTGATGCAAAACTGCAGCCTGATTATTTGCCTGAATATTAGCAGTCACAGCTTGGGCTAAGGCCTAAAAGGCAGCTTGAAATTCGACATGAGATATATTCTCATTCAGAGGATCAACAGACTAGGGTGGTTGGTTATTATTCCTGTGGGCAATAGCTCTGTGAGGAGAAATTTTCTATCATGAAAGAGCACGAGTTAATAACAGATAGAGATAGTTGTAAGCATGATGGATTGTGAAAAAAAGAGATGATTTCCTAAAAACGTCCTGTATCCTCTTGCTCATAAATGTGGTGCGCTTCACACCTATGATCAAGACTCTACATAATGTGGCTTGTCTGGATCCCTGGGACTCTCTAAACCTTAGTCTTTATACCAAGTTTGTAACACCCCAAAACCTGGTCTGAGATATCACACGGTGCTCAAGACTACGAGTAGTCTCAAGATAACCCTGTAAGCCTGCTACTAGTCTATAACTCATATTAAAGTAATTTTATCTAATAGAAATATATAAATACTAAATATACTATCTGGGTAACTAATATTGAAAGTCTGAATATAATAGCTAGTAATCTGACAAGCCTCTACTACTAAAAAACAAGAGAGCTATTGGGACAAACCCCCAACTAACTCAGGATAAACTAAAAGTAACTAATCAAATACTATGAAAGCTGAAAATCTGGATGAATGGGCCCTCAAAATATGAGGACTCACCAACTATTGAGATATAGATAGAGATGCCTGAAATCACTCAAGCTGCTGAGACTAAGCACCTGAACCTACATTATGAGACAATGTAGCGCATAGACTTATATGTTGATCAGCACTTTGAGGATATATTGAGTATATTGGGGTGAATGCATAAGTAAAAGTAATATATCAATGTTATTAAAACTCATAGAATATGTATGTTGTATGTAATGACTCACATAGCTAGAATAACTGAAAAATGGAAATAATAAATCATGAATAATAAAATAGATTGCGTAAATCTAGTGAGCCATAACATTTAAAGTCTATAAGCTAAAATGTTATCTGTCATTCTTTTCTATTAAACTGTAGGGAATTCTAGTAAAAACTTTTACATTAGGGAGGTTGTTCTAACCGACATAAACCATGTGAGCTATCATAGAGTCCAACATCTCATTCCCCTAAGGGGAAAATCTCATGTTGGGGAGAGGTCTCATACTCTTTCCAAGGAGTATAACCTGAGCTAAGTGATCATGTCTATAACTGTCATCCATATAGAAATGGGAATACTAAATCTATACCTACATTGACTCGTAGTTCTAGAAAAGTAAGATACACTCAACCCAGACTTTCTGCTCGGTGCTAAATACTACTCCTGTTAATCTGTATGCTCATTCTATAGGAAATCCACTTTTAAAAGTCATAATATTTCATACTGAAATCTAACTGTGTATATGTTCATTCAAATCTGAGTTTAAGCTGTAAAGTGGATTTCATATCTAAACTGAGATCGAAAGATCAAAACTTCATTCAAAGTTGTCTAAAAACATATCATAGGATGCTTAAAAAGATAATCATTCTTGAAATAGCAGTAACCAACTAGGGCTTGATAACCCATGCATCAATTCCATGTTAAATCATCATAAAGTTCATGTTTGATAATGGAAATATTCATACAACTCAAAATCTGGAAACTATGGTCACATGCATAAATTTATGAAAGTAGACATGTAATTCATCATTCAAATCATTTGAAATCTCAAAATATTTAATTAACAATAAATGGGTATGAACCCTAACTTAAAATTCACGTAAAATCATGTGAATTTATAATTAAAAACTAGTTTTGGGCACAAGAATGATATATTTATCCTTGTTCAAAACCCCACATACCTTAATTGATGAAATTGAATAAAAAACTTGATCTTGAATTCCTAATTATACTCTTGAAGATGACCTCTTGAATTAGGAATCCTTAATTTTGAGTTATCTTGAAAAAAGAATGGAGGAAATTTGATTTTTGGAAGGTTAAGTTTTGGGGTAGGATTTTATTGAGATAGAATTGATAAAAAGTGAGCTTAGAATGCTTGCAATAGGTTTGATTATGTGTTATTCACGACTTGAGGGCTTGGTAATTGACTAAATTGTCCTTTAAATATTTAACTCAAAAACTAAAAAAATCTCGATTTGGCCACCCACCACGACGCACTACTATCAAGGTGGTTCACTGGAAAAGGGACGAGCCCAGTTTTACCCATCAACGCTATCCGGGGCCATCACGTTGGGATACTGGAAATGGGACGAGTCCCATTTTGGACATTGCCACGACGCGTTAAAATCGTGTCGCCTCACTGAAAAAAATGAGTGGGAACTGGACTTTTACCACAACACGATGTAATCGCGGTGCTCTACTAGAATTTGACAATTGGAAAATCGTCCTTCACCGCGCCGCAGTGCCTGTTAAAATGCCATACTGTTTTACTAAAAATGCCATAACTTCTCAACCTAATATCGAATTAAAGCAAAATTTGTATCGTTGAAAAGTTAATCCAATTTTCTACTCGTTGGAGGATCTAGAGCTGGAAAATTCTACACGTACCAAGAGTTATTCATTTTTAAAGATAACCCTTGACACTCTAGAAGCTAAACTGAGCTATAAGAAGTATGGGGTATTACAATATTCCAACATTTACTACTTTTACTAAAAGTTGAGATACATGTTTAAGACTTCCTCATTGTACGTCGTTACTTTATCAAAATAAGACTGATTTCTTCCTCATTATACGCCATTATTTCAGTGGTGGTTTCAATCTAATTTTTTCTCTAATTCAAACTTTTGAATTAAGGTAAATTTTTCCCCTAAAATCATATTCAATTTCTTCTAATCTTATCTGATGATTTTTTTTTCAAAAAGAAATAATTTAGCACTGTGGTTACAAAGTGATTTTTTGGTGTTTTTTATGAACAAATTCTTTGATTGTCTTTTTTTAGTCTACATTACTTAGAATTAACATTATGAATAGAGATTCGGGACCATATTTTAGTCTTGGAATCTCTTAATTAGACAGTATCAAACAATATGAAAAAGTTGTAAACTTTGTTCCTAGTTGTTTTGACTATGAATCTGTTGGTTTTAATAAAAATAGATCCAAGCATAGAAACGATCCACATACTATGATGAAATTACAGGAAAATCATGCCAAGAAGGATAAGAAAAAATGTTCATGTTTCTAAGAAAAGAGGATCTAGCAGTTTTAGAGGTAAATCTCCCACTAAGAGAAGAAGAGTTGTTGAAGTTATTTCCAGAGATGAGCTTCCAAAGGTATTTGCATGTTCAGATCTGTTGAATATTAGTTCGAGATACATATTTATACATGCATGATTTTTTAAAAAATTTCTTGTATATATATTTCTTTGTTTATGATTTTATATGTATCTTGTGTTTTTTATGTATTATTGTAATTAACATAACAAAAGATACATGTTTATAAGTTTATAGATACATATTGTGTTATCTTGTATCTATGGTCTACTGCTAATACATTTATATGTATCACGTGTTGTTTAAATTTTATTGAAATAAGACTTACAATAGATACATGTTATTTCATCTAAGATACATATTGTACTATCTTATTATACGGTTAACTGAGTATGCATTTATATGTATCTAGTATTTTTTAAGTATTATTGAAATAGGCAAACAAAAGATACATGTTTTAAGCTTAAATATACATTTTGTATTATCATGTATCTATGATATTATGTTATTACATTTTTGTATATATTGTTCTATGTTGTTGTAGATGTATGTATCTCATGTTATTTTAGTATTTTGATATTTTTTTAGGAATTGAGTTACGTTATAAAGGAAATTCCACCGCATCCTCTAAGATTTGAAAGTTCTTGCAATTTAAAGTTTAAAGATGAGATTAAAGAATTTGTCGATCAAGAAGTTATCGACTTATTTGCAAAGACTATTTTTGGATGTTATCTCAACATCCCTCTGTCCAATTATATTGGACAAATTACAAAATGTCTTCTTATGCTTGAGATCGAGCAGAAAAATCAAGAAAAGATGCATGTGTTTGTCAAAGGAAACATTCTTAGATTTTCCATCTATGAATTTATCTTGAAAACTGGTTTTAAGTGATATGAAAATGTTGAAGATTTCAGATATGATGATTCTTCTTTAAGTGGGCTTATGTGAAGGTGTTTTTCCCAATCAACGAATGGAGTTGATAAGGAGGCGTTGGTTGAATGTTTTCTCAATGGAAATTTTGACACCATAGAGTATGCCCTCTAGATGTCAATTCTATACTTCATCCACACATTCATCTACTCACAGTTATATGCTTCTTTCTGTAACGATCTAAAAATTTGATGAAATATGTAAAATTTATGATTTTGTGTGATTTGACTGTTTTACTCCTCCCCATAGTTGTATTATGATATTTTGGGGGTTTGGGAGTGATTGACATGATTTTTGATGCATTTTGGTACCATTTATATGATATTGTGGTTTTTTATGGCTTTTAGAGCCTTATTTTAGACTTATGGGAATATCTTTTCATCCGTATGATGGATGGCTGAATGGACTGCGTCAGCAGCTCCAAAATATCAATTTTAGGCTAGGTATACCTTTTGTTTGGGTCCCAATGCACCCAAGCTCATTTTGACCTAATGATCGAAAAGTTGAAAAATTAAAAATATGGGTGTAGGACTCACATTTGGTCAAAATTACCTCGGATGGAAATCCAACTTTGCCAGCAGATCTAGAACATTAATTTTAGGGTGGTGACATGTTTGGTGTAATTTTATGGCTTTTAAATTTTATTTCGATCCTCGATTTGGAAAATTATAATTTTGGATTTTGAGGGTCGACTTTGTGAAAATGATGTTTTTTTGAAATTTTGATATCTCCATTGAATTGGGAGCGTCGAATTTAGTGTAGTTACATAGTTCATTTGTGTATATCGAACTCTAATCTAAATCTAGGCACTTCGTCGAAGTCCACTTAGAATTAAAAATATCTGGTGCAACCAGTACATAAAGGGCAAATCGGGATTGAGGAATGAGTTTTATGTGTTAAGTGTCTGCGAACCCGAGTACAGTATAAATAGCCCCTTTTATCCTTTTTTTTGCTCATTCTTTCACCTTCCTCTTGAGAGTTAAGGTAAGAAATCACTTTTTTCTTACTAATTTCTTAATTAATTTCTCAAAACTCCAAAAAATCTTAGGACTTGATTTTAAACCTCAATTTCACTTTTTTCACTTGAATAATATTTTTATCATATAATTACTCTTTTTCATCAATTTAACCTTCAAAACAAATCTAATTCTTGATTTTAACCAGGATTTCAAAGATTTTACCTGCCAAAGCTTAAAAATGGGTTTTCTTCAATTTTAACCTCATTTTTTACTCGATTTGACTTGGATTTTCAGCTGTAGATTTCTAAAACTATGGGGAATATGTTTTTAAAGTAAAGTTCCAATTTTGTCCTTCTTTTTTGGAAACCTATTTCGAGGGTCCATTTTGACACCAAACTAAAAGTAGTCAATATGGGTGTCGTTGGTTTTATTTTGATGCGTAGATTCCATATTTGATATTTTTAGTGGAGTTCGGGATTGTTCGTGAAAAGTAAGGTGTTGGGTTCGACGTGTAGCGGACCGATTTCAGCTTTTGAGGCAGCTTATAGCTTAACTCTTTCATACTGTGCTAGGTAATAAATGATGGAACAAAATGCATGTTAAGGGTGGGAAGGAATTATAAAAAATATTTATATATATATATATATATATATATATATATATTGTACCCTTGTGGGGGATTATATGTGATGTAATTATTAAAATTGAGATATTATGTGATAGGTGTGACCTTGTGGGTTCCTATGCGATATTGATATCCTTGAATACATGTGAATAATTATATTGTGGTGTTAAAATATTTAATGTTTCACCATTGGTGTATTGTAATTTTATTCATACTTTATTGACATATGAGAAATGTGGAAATTCATGGATTAAATGAATATAATGAGTGGATATTGGCTTACATGACTGTGGAAATGTATCATTGTGGTGGTTATGGAAATATATCATGTGGTTGGTTGTGAAAATACTCATTGTGATTGGTTCTAATCATGACATCATCATATCATACTCATTCATAAAATATTGGTACCACCGTGGCAACACCTTCTTAAAAACCCACCTCGAGGGATGTGCCGGGGAGAAGATATTGTAACACCTTATAAAACCCTTTTTGAGGGATGTGTTGAAAAGGAGATATGAGATATTTAGATTGTATACGGGTTGACGAACCCACCCCCATGGGTCCTGCGTTGGGAGGCTTGCCTCCGTAGGTGTATACGGGGATTGTGTGATGATACCGAAGGTTGTAAGACGACCTCGTGCATCATCATCATCATCATCATCATATACATTGCACTTACTTTATTATTTTTATATTATGTTGTATTGCCATATTGACTTGCCCTTTATGTAATTGTTTTATCTTCTTTTACTTGTATTTGATGATCTTGTCTATGTATGTTTCCCCTTGTTCTACTTATATGTGATATAATGCATACTTGTGTTCTATCTGATTGTGATATTGCAATATATGTGATATATATATATATATTAAAATTTTTAGCGCAAGCGGTGTGGGCTACCGTTGTAGGACATTTTCTGATTGCAGGTGGCGTACCCTTAGTGTATATTTTATATGTTTTATTTACTACTTTTCTTGGTCGGCCTATGATACCTATTGAGTATAAGTGGAACGTACACATGCCTACTGTTCCCTTTCGGTGTAGGTCCTAGCTTGAGTGCGCCTCAACTTGCTTAATTCGAACGATTGTTGGAGCTTCTAAGGTAGCGGTTGGACATTCATGCGCCGAAGTTCACCTCTATCTTTCTATAGTAGATGTCTTTATTAGTATTCGGAGACAAATATTATTACTTTATGTTTATTTTTCCAATGTATTTGACTCTTGGATTGTTGATACGCCCAAATTACACCTCTCTTACGAGAGAGTAAGCGGTCGTTGTCAAATATGTAACCCAACTAGGTTGGGGTCGAATCCCACAGGGAATATGGTGCTAATTAAGTTGTATACAGATAAGTTGACTTTTAATCATTTGTTTCCGTAAAATAAATAGGGGGGATTTGATTCAGTTCACAAATTAATGGTTTCAGTTTAAGAAGATGAAATACGTGTAGTAGTATTCAAATTCAGAGAAATAGCAAGCTAGGGTTATATCCACCTTGTATTTTTCAATACTTTATAACTATGGGCTTTACGAATTCATATATGCTTCGTGCTTATAGAGAAACGTATTGTATTTAATAATATAATCCTAGTGTTTCTCAACCATCAAGGACTAATTCACTTTAGTTCTCTCGAATCAAAAGCGTTTACCAAAAACAATACGAAATCTCCAAGTAGTTAATCCTGCTAAGGCATTAACTTATGAAATAGGGGTGGGTAATCCTATTTTCTTGTCACTACTCTCTTTTTCGAACATCAACCTTTCTTTCGAACAAGTTGCATTTTAAGGCATATCCTCTATGTTTGCAACCACGAGAATTCAAGATAAGCAAAGACAGTATGATATAAACAAATCATTGCATAATGAATTCAAAACCCAAAGTGATAGATTGTATGCTACAAGGCTTCCATAACCCTAACTAATAAACTTAGCTACTCATGAATAAAACGAAAATCACAATAGAAATATTCATCATACCAAAAACTAGTAGATGATCTTGGTGTGCAAATTATGAGAACAAGAGAAAAATGTTTTTCTCTCTCTCCAAGCTAAGCCGCCACTCTCCCTCTTCAAAAACTAATACAGAATAATGACTAAAAATTCAACATTAAGCCTTTTAATAATCTCTTCTCTCATAATTGCGTTCTAAGTCCCTGAACTAATTATAAATGACAAACTAGTATTGGACATAGTTTCTAGGCGCCACATTTGGTCCAGACTGCTACTCTCTCTTGTGTCATATGCCATCCGCATTCCATAGTCCCATTATGTCTTCATCTACTTCATTAATACCTGAAATCATGATAATCACATCAGTTAGCTCAATTACATAGAAGTAGAGTAAAAACATAAGAAACTAGGCACTTTGTTATCTAAACTTCGCTAAAATATGGATAACTTATGATGCTTAGGCGTATAAATACACCCAACATCACCACCCCACACTTAAAGCTTCGTTCGTCCTCGAACAACATATCCATTTATGCATACTACACAAGTCTTAGCACCCACAAAGAAAGGCAAGATGCTCAAATAGGCTCACACAACAATTATGAACAAGAAGTAGATTCAGGAATCATTATTAGAGACAACCTACCCTCAAGAAGGACCAAGGCCAAAACAGGTTCATTGTAATATGTCCGGGATAAAATTTAAAACTTTTTTAACAATTTTTGCTACTCCCAACCACATCAATTTCACACGCCAATAACTAGACTTTGGGGCATCAATTTCATCTTTTTCCTCTTATTGTCAAACTCCTAACTCAAATTGATTTTACATTAAAGCGCTTAGGAGCTTTTGGATCAAATTACGGTCTATTAAATAACAGAATAGGCTACATATGAGGCTAACAAAAGAACAAGCTAAAGGCTCAACGAGGCTGGCTAAGATAATGTACAAAGTTAGGTCAAAAGAAGGTATGAACCATGGCTATCAAATAAATGCCTAAATCATCTCCTAAACTCAAAATCTTTATTTCGCTTTGCAAACACACCAGGCAAGTCTAGCATCAGTTACAATAAGGAATATACAACAATCTTACATACTCATGGCACATGGTCAACTCAATTAGGATAATTATAGATTCTCGACCCAACAATTACATGAATTCAAATAACACCAACAATCACCACAAGAGTCACAACTAGAGCCTAGGTGTTTCAAACGTAATGATCCATCACATACTTATGTTGTAATGTCATGTGATCCACAAGAATAGTTACATCCAATTAAATGACTAATTTTCTCTTAAGACGATCGTCATCCATCCATCATCGAGAAAAGCACCTAATTATGACTAAAAAGAATAAACATCTAACAAGAAACAAAATAAACAAAATAACTAATCCTATCACAAAAGAATGCTAAGGAGAAGGTACTATTTTCTTATAAAATAAGTAGCTAAGTAACTATCCACCCCACACTTAGGCTAAGCACTGTCCCCAGTGCAAATAACAACATAAAGAAGCTGGCTAGTAGTACTCCTCATCCTCATTAGGAGTCATGCCACCTGCGTTGAGATCATCATCAGAGCCATTTTACCTGTGTTTATCATATCATCCACATCAGCCACACATAATGAAACTAACTATAATTAAAATGAGGGTGGTGAAGTCACTACCCCACACTTAATTTGTTAGTATCAACCAATTAAGTGTTGTTGTCAGGTACTCAGACTTCGCTGACATACACTTTGACATGGTCCATCAACATTAGTTATAATATAATTCACTTACTTTAATTCCCCCAATTCTATTTCAATGAAGCATTTTTTTAACAAAATCATGCTCTACACTATCAACCATATCAAAATATACAAAACACCATCACTTTCATAATATTTCCATGGCAAGAATTTAATTCAATCCTTAAGAAATCAATTAGTTATAACATAGAGTCACAATAACTAAGGGTTAAGAAAGTAAAACTTACCTTGAAGATGGAAGATTAGTGAAGGACAAAGAGAATGGTTGGATCTCAATATTATACGGATTAAGGGTGAAATAAGGATGAGTTTGGGCATTTAGGGCATGGATTCTATTAAAGGGTGAAATCTGGATCAGATTAACCCAATTAGAAGTCAGGTACTAAGTTAAATTAGGAAGGGTATGCGACGCACAAGAGAAGGAAAATGTTTAAGTGTGAGCTACACAAGGTATCGTACATATTAAGGTGTGCGGCACATTGGGCATCGCACAAGTGAGGCAGTGGGCATGTGCGTTTAAGTATGCATCACACAAGGTATCGCACAGATTAGGTTGTGCACTGCATTGGTTATCGTACAAGTGAAATAGTGAGGGTGTGTGGTTGGATGTGCGACGCACAAGCCATCGCCAAAGTTAAAGTGTCTGGCGCATAAATTGTAGCATACGTGAGGGTGATCTTAGACTATGTCTTAGGCGACGCCTTTGCCATGGCCTATGTAATCTTGGGCACTACACACCCTATAGTACACTTAAACTTAGAAGCCATGCACCCCATTCTTTATATAAAGCATTGAGAAAGGTCTGTGCTCGATCCCAACGCTACCACCACAGATCTCATTGAAAGTCACAAAATAAAGTCGCACCGTAAAACTTTTTGGGTCGGATTAACATAAATCGGGGCACGACTCTAACACGAATCATACTTAATCCTTACACACTTGACCACTCCAACTTACCTGTAATGTTCCCATCACTTCTAAACTTACCACCGTTGACATGGCTTAATTTCAAACCAAATTTGGTACCAATCACCTCCTTAGTACTTCATGTACCTACACTTATCAAAAATAACAAAAATGATTAGAAGGATAGGTTGCCTCCCGCCAAGCGCCTAATTTAGTGTCGCGGCACGACCCAATCAACTTTTTCCTCCACCTTGAGAATATGAATTTCACCCCCAACATCGTATCCATCTTTTTGCCTCGCTCATATGGGGGTGGTGCAGAAATTAAGAAGTCGAGTAATGGATAATGCATGGTAAACAACTCGGTCTTAAAGTGAGGTGTGTTTTTATGTTGCTTATCAAGTGTAAAATAAAGAATATAGGGTTCTTGGTCCTCATCTTTACACTCTTCCACTATTTTAGATGATTCCACGAAAAAGATATCATCTAAACATAATGTGGAAAAATACTTCGATTGAGGCCCAACTAATTCTGCTTCAAAATTTACACTATCTACTACACACTCACTTTTACTCACCTTCTCGATATCTTCTATTCGAATTAGGCTAGAGTCTTTATTAGAGATTTTCTTGGTTTCTTCTTTTACCTCTAGCATCAAGTCCTCAATCTTGGCATCATCTCTCATGGTTGGTTCGGTTGGTTGGGAAGTCACTGAGGGTTGCTCAACATCAATATAGGGTTCTAGCTCCTCATCTTCACACTCTTCCATTATGTTAAATGATTCCACAAAGAAGATATCATCTAAGTATATTGTAAAAGAGTTCTTTGAATGATTGACTTCTATATCCATCTCCTCATGAATGATTAGCCTCATGCCTTGATGCATATAACATACGATATCATATACTTCTTCTTGGAGATCCAACATTTGTTGAAACATAGCTTCAATGCCACTCCTTTCGGTGCTTCGTTCTTCTTTTTCTTGACCATAAGACCTGTTAAAATCAAAAGAAGAACTAAAATTTAGGTTAGCACAACGGGGGTGGGGGCATTAGGAAAATCACTTCAATATCCATCTTGACCACCACATAAAGAACAATCATACTCCCGATATGATGGAGATGGTGCACACATCTCTCTCCGGGGAGCATATCTATAATCTTGCCAAAAGTGAGTTTCATCAAAATATGGACATGGATCATCAAGATAAGATTTCCAACCATAGTAATAAGTAAACTAAATAAAAATCTACCTAACACAAGAAATAAAAGAAAACTAAAAACAAATATTTACAAGTTTGAATTCAAGCAAGTAGGCTAAAATTCCAAACCAACTCTCTTAAACGTAAAATTAAGAAACTTGACTAACAGTCAATTAACACACATAAATTCAATCGACAACCGAATTTCCCGACAACGGCGCCAAAATTTGATATGCTCAAATTACACCTCTCTTACGAGAGAGTAAGCGGTCGTTGTCAAATATATAACCTAACTAGGTTGGGGTCGAATCTCACAGGGAATATGATGCTAATTAAGTTATATGCAGATTAGTTGACTTTTACTAATTTGTTTCCGTAAAATAAATAGAGGGATTTGATTCAGTTTCCAAATTAATGATTTCAGTTTAACAAGAAGAAGTAGTATTCAAATTCAGAGAAATAGCAAGCTAGGGTTATATCCAACTTGTAGTTTTCAATACTTTCTAACTATGGGCTTCACGAATTCATACATGCTTCATGCTTACAGAGAAACGTATTTTATTTAATAACATAATCCTAATGTTTCTCAACCATCAAGGACTAATTCACTTTAGTTCTCTCGAATCAAAAGCATTTACCAAAAATAATACAAAATCTCCAAGTAGTTAATCCTGCTAAGGCATTAACTTATGAAATAGGGGTTGGTAATCCTATTTTCTTGTCACTACTCTCTTTTCCGAACATCAACCTTTCTTTCAAACAAGTTGTGTTTTAAGGCATATCCTCTATCTTTGCAACCACGAGAATTCAAGATAAGCGAAGAGAGTATGATATAAACAAATCAATGCATAATGAATTCAAAACCCAAAGTGATAGATTGTATGCTACAAGGCTTCCATAACCCTAACTAATAAACTTAGCTACTCATGAATAAAATGAAAATCACAATAGAAATATTCATCATACGAAAAACTAGAAGATGATCTTGGTGTGTGAACTGTGAGAACAAGAGAAAAATGTTTTTCTCTCTCTCCAAGCTAAGATGCCACTCTCCCTCTTCAAAAACTAATACAGAATAATGAATAATGACTAAAAATTCAGCATTAAGCCTTTTAATAATATTTTCTCTCATAATTGTCTTCTAAGTCCCTGAACTAATTATAAATGACAAACTAGTGTTGGACATAGTTTGTAGGCGCCACATTTGGTTCAGACTGCTACTCTCTCTTGTGTCATATGCCATCTGCATTTCATAATCCCATTATGTCTTCATTTACTTCATTAATACCTGAAATCATGCTAATCACATCGGTTAGCTCAATTACATAGAAGTAGAGTAAAAACATAAGAAACTAGGCACTTTGTTCTCTAAACTTAGCTAAAATATGGATAAGTTATGGTGCTTAGGCGTATAAATGCACCTAAGATCAATTGTCTTAGTAGTTCTTACACTATTGACACCTGGTTTTGGGCATGATTGGTATTTTAGATAAGTTCTTTTCGCATTGTTATGATTATATATATGGTTCGATTTCATTCTAGAATCCTTACCATAGGATATTTTTGTCTTTTCCTTTTTTTGTATCAGTTTGGGTAATAGACTTACTTGTTAAGGTACGCCGCGATAAGTGTCATCATGACCTTCATTTTTGGATCGTGACACTCCCATTCCATTTTCTGATTTCAAGATGGTGGAAGATGGAAAATATGAATTCTTTCCTTGGGGTAACGGTGCTTTCTCCAAGTTGATGGCCTCACTTAGGCAAAAAATTTTTGTGGAGAAGCAATTTTATAGGTTGGGTGGCATCCCTCATATTCTCAATGTGTGGATGTTCAAAATTTGTTCAAATGTTGAAATCAAAGTTGTTGTCAAGGACGGTAATAACATACCCCGTATTTTGAATTGAAAGGTTGTTGTAGTTCAGCCTCAATATAATATGTTTGTAACTGAAATATTTAGCAAGGTATAATAGTGATTGAATCTTTTTCATACATTACGATAAATTATTTTTAGTTTTAATCCTAAATATTTTTAATGGTTAAAACTTTTTCATACATTGCAATAAATTATTTTTAGTTTTAATCCTAAACAATTTTAATGGTTAAAATTTTGTATCACAGTGTTCATATTCAAACATTAATCCTACTGTGGAGGAGTTCGAGCAACTTGATTTGCTGCCATTGAGTTTTTCATCGAATCAACCTGGTACATTTTTAATGCCATATCAACTAGTAATCCTGACCAAATGAGTTATAAAGTAAATGTACCTTAAGTTGCCACAGATCATGACAGTTATAGTTTTAAAGACTTCAGTATGACACTTCCAGAATATTTAAAGAGGGAGTCGTTACATATATCTGGTACAGCATCTGTATCTCAGTCAAAGAATGGAAAATCTGTTGTTGTAGGAATAACCACAAACAAAAGAACAAAGTTAGGTTTAGGCTTCAACAGAAAAATAGACTGTATGTATTTCTATCTCAACATCTGTTTAATATTGTTATACTAAAAATCTTTCTATATCGTGCTATTTTCATGCTAAAAAAATACTTGAAAATTCATTAATTACAAAATAAAAGGGAAAAGATGTTGGTGAATCTACCTGCATAGACAATGAGGAGCAATTAGTTAAAGCGAACTTAGATTGCTAAAGTTTGAGATAAAGACATATTTAAGGATCGTTATATACAAGACATTAGTTTTAGGTTTGTACAAATATTAAATAATCATCTATGCTTGTTTATTAGATAGATCTTAAATGTAAAGATTTGAAGCGTGTTATGAATGACAAATTCTCTGAAGTGTTGAAGTCCTTGCATTCGAAGAATGATACTGTGGATAAGGTAGCATACTTTATGGCATAACACAACTATTAACAACTATAATGGCTTTAACTCTGTGCTCATATAGTTTTGCAGGAAGACATTGCAAAATGGAGCCCAAAAGAGGTTGAACATTCAGATGAAGTAGTTGATGTTGCAGGCTATAGTAATCCCATCAGTCCACACAATGACTCAGACAAACAAGTGTAAATGGAGGTGGCCTAAGTCAATCAAGAACCACCACCTGTAAAAAAAAAGGTCCACATTCTGAAATGGTAATTTCATTAGCAATCCAAGATACATATTTACTATCTTGTATCTCTTGTAATTTTTATGTATCTTACCTTTACCTGCCTTTACTTTATCTCATATTTTTAACTAATGTTGTATTAAGATTCTTTTTCAGTAAATAAAAATTTTTAGTAAAAAAATGAAAAATAGAGCAGGCGAGAAGGTGATCGCTCAGATGATGTTATTGATGTTGCAGGACCTTCTAATGCAGACAGTCCATAGAAAGACTCAAATAAATCAGTTGAAATGGATAGGGCCAAAGTCAACCAAGCACCATCATCTGTCAAATATGGTGAACATAATGAAACGGTAATTTCTCATTATATTTATATACATATTGAATGCTATATACATATTGAATCAAGCATTCAGTATGTTTTTTCTAATTAACATGACTTTTTTTTATATGTTTAAGATGAAAATTTTTTAACTAGAACATACATGTAATATGTTTGCGCCTGTCATATGTTATTAGAATGAGATACATAATAATTTTTATGTATCTAATACATCATTTATGTATCATGTTTAATAAATTATGAACATAATTGTTTATTAGTTTGTATCTCATACATTTTAAGTAATGCAGTAGTAAAGAATCTCATTCACTTCAAAAAAAATACGGACAGCTAATTAATTATAATTTTGAGATTGAATAAAAAAATTTATAACTGTTTCATAGCATATTCAAGATGCTGGTATTGAGCAAATGGAAGACATGGTTGTTGAAGAAATGGAACCTCGTGACACTATTGTTTCAGTTCATGTAAATGATATAACTTTGACAGTTTATAAGTCTCCACCAATAACTTCAGATGAATATTTTATTAGTGATTCAGCAATTGAGTCTGTCTATCCTACATCAAAAAAAATTGTGTCTGAAGAAAAAACGACACCTGCACAGCGAAATCAAAAGTCTTCTTAGATATACCGTTCTTCTTTTTGATGCATTTTGGATGAAGTTTCAAAGGGAAGGAAAGTTGATTTCTATGAAGCAAAAAAATACCCATTTGAAGATTATGACGTTTCAAGGAATTCTTCAAATAAACTCATGGAAATTTTTTAAGATTGGATAAAAGAAGTCCTTCACAAGCAACACATGAAAAAATAAGTTCCCAAATTACTTATTCTAAATTAAAATATAATATGCAGTTTATTACTTTTAAAAAAAATCTACTGTTCTGTTATGTTACATTAAAGATAAGGATGATCATTACAAGATTAAATGTGCTAATCTTGAATTTCAATAACTAGAATTCATAGTCTTTTTTTCAAAATCTAATAACTGTATCTACCTGATGTATCAACAAAACAAATGTTAGACTGATGAGGTATTTTCATAATCGATATCCACAAATTTAAATTGTTAAATCATGAAAGTACATTTTCATTATTATATGTGTTTCGAATTGTGTGATATTATTGGTGATGAATTGAAGTGTATAATATGAGGTTGTTAGATTAACTGTATAATTTACATGAATTGTATAATCTAACGAGCATGCAAAGAAATTTTTTCTGTCAAATTTGTTGATTTGATGCAGTATATATATTATGTTGTTATATATCGTAGTGTCATAATTATAGGTTGTATTATATACATAATAACAACAAATGTATATAAACATATTACTATGTATCTAGTTTAATTGTTGCTCTTTCAATTACCTGCGATATTCCTTTAATTATTTTAGATACATAAATAAGTTTATTTGTATCTCACATTAAATTAGTACAGTAACATATTCTAATATATTTTTCATTTGTTTATACTTTTAACAGGATCTGGATGTAATTTTCTACTACTTGAGGAAGAAGTACAAGCACAAGAACTTTTCAACCAACAGATATACTACTATTGATTGTTTTTTCAAAGTGTACATTGATAAGGCCTATATGAATTACTATTATGCGGACATTGGTAAGAAACTTTCAACTCAAGATTCATTTGCATGGACTTATGAAGTTGCTCAAATAGAGATGTCATTGATTAATACCATCAGGGGATTGAGTACACCCGCAGGTCAGCCTTGGCACCTGGTTAATGAGGTTTTTGTTCCTATTAACTGTGACGATACCTTTCACTGGGTATTGATAGTCATTGTTTTAAAGGAGCGATCCATTTGTATGTATGATTCAATGTACTCATCACGGAACAGTGCACAAACAAGTGAGATTCAAAAGTTGGCTATAATGCTTCCGACTTACCTTCAGTACAGTAATTTTTTTAGCGAAAGGTACTCAGTGACTGGGCAGCACTTGAATCCTACAAGGGAAAGACCGAAAATGATCCATTTCAAGTGGAATATGTTACTGGGATAGCACAACAAGATAGTGAAAGTTTGTACGTATTTCATTACTTTTTTTGTTGTTTTCATTATCGTATAAAAGTATATATGTATTTTTAATTTAATTAGTACTCGGTATGCAGGGATTGTGGTGTATTTATAGCTATCTTTGTCGAGTATCTGAGCGAGGGATTAGGCACTCTGTCTTCGGATATTGATGCTCAATACCATCGTCTGAGATATGCAACTCTTTTGTGCAAGTATGGATCTGAAAAGGCAAAGAATGGATACTTTAGTGAGAATGACGATCCACCTAGGCAAAGGAGCATCTTCACACCAAAAGAAAAAGATAGTGTTTTGCATATTGAGTAGTTGTTTATTTGTTGGCTAGTTGGATATTAAATATTTTGATGATGTTAGGAATTATTTTGAGTGTTGTTTATTTTTATTGTTTAGATAAACATACATTATGTATCTTTGATGATAAAACACTTCTACTTTATCACCAATAATAACATTTGGCTATTGCAGTTCATGATATATTATTGTTTTGCTATACATTTTAGTTACACTTTACAAAGACATGATATGTAGCATTTTTTGTTACATTGTATTAGATACATATTTTATAACTATATGTATCTGGTATAATGAAACATATATTTCTAAATAATGATGGTAACCAACATTACATTACATTATTCAACATAATTATATATCGTATAATTAAATCACATATTAAATCATAACATAATTTTGTATCTATAACCATTTTTTGTTCCTATCAAGACATTTTGACTCTAAACTGAATGATAAATTCTAGCAGAACTTACTAGTACTAACTCTTCATACTATTCACAACTTATATTTACAAGAGATATAATTTTTTTAAGCTTGTATCTATTGTCAAATTTGTAACAATATACTTGTGCAATATGTAAGTAATTTACCAATGTACGTTAAGATAACACATTTTATATCATTTTTGTTACTTTGAAATAATTATTAAATACATATATTATTAAAAAGTTACATAAGCTTTTTAACGTGAACAGATTATATTTTTCAGGAGATACATTCTATAAATTTGTATCTCTTTTCAACCATTTACTGTAGTAGAAATACTCTTTTATAATTTAATAATATTATCAGTGAAATATATCTTAACTTCTCTTTGATACGTCATGAAAAAATAAATCATGAAAACATATGTAACTAATTAACCAACGAACGAAAACGACGATTTATTTCACTAATTAGTATTCATAAAATTATGAAAAAACAACAATAACATCATAAAATATGAGTTTCAAAGAGTTAAAAAACCCATCTAACTGTTGCACATTATTCAACATTATTCATTAGTCGACTACATTGTCACTCCTCCTTTAAAAAGAAATTACAAGTACGCCTGTTGTGACCTTCATAACTATATCTCCCGCAACAGTTACTAGTCGATGACATGGTTTCACTTGATTTCTTGTGCCTAGATTTCTTTGACCTTTCAGGTGGATGTTTGTATTTTAGTGATAATACAACTTCGTCCATAACTTCTTGTGGCACAATCCAATCCTTCTTATCTGGCATTGAAAATATTGATTCTTCATACGTCTTCTTTAATGTTTCAGGATAGTAATACTCGGAGCAATAAGGCTTCATATCAACTACATACTTGCTTTTTAGAACTGCAATCGCGTGTTGACATATTATCTCATCCAATTGAAATCTCCCGCAACTGCAAGTCCTCCTTTCATGACATACTATATACTTCCTAACGTCATTGTAAACAGAATACACATATACTCATAAGGCACTAACCTACAAGATTTATCATAATATGTTAACACAGAAATACATATATATAGCTTCTTTATAATCTTTTAGTATCTCTTTAAAAAATTTAACTGATGAATTTACTGTAAAATGATTCAAAACAAATTGTTTAATTAAATAGTGTCTTGTAATATGAAACAAACATTACATAATATGAAAAACAAAAGTAAACATCTAAGCTAACCTTCAGCCTTGAAGATTTTAAAGTATTTAGCTGAATAATTCCTTCGAATCTACTACCCAGTGATGTATTTACATATGATGCTCTTTCTCTATTCTTGTAATTTCACTTTCCAAATAATTTTCTAGCTTGTTCCAGAAATTCTATTATCGATAACTCATGTGCTAGCTTGAGTTTTCCATTTATATACTCCGTATTTAAAGTCATCATTCTACCTTGGTTAACAGGTGCATACATGTGTGCCCACTTTTCAAATACAGCATCCTCAAGATACGTCTTTATCCTATGATCAATCTTGCCAACTTGATTTCAAAAAAGAATTAAAATCATCTTTTCGGTATGCCTTAACCATAGCATAGAAAACATCACTAAATCTATCCCTACTGTTCCTGACGTTTGTGCACACATTCTTTCACAAGTGTCAAATGCATGCAAGGTGTGGCATATTCAGATATATAACACTGACAGCCTTTATGATGCTTTTATGATAGTCGAACACCACACACATACTTTTGCGCTCTCCAAAAGCAATTCTGAATTCTTGAAAAATTAAGTCCACGAATTATCATTTATACTATCAACAACAATATACGCAAGCGGTAGAATGCGTCCTAAAATTTTGACAAAATAAATCTAATGACGCTGATACAAGTAAACTATTTATGAAACATTACAGAAAAAACAACTAATACAGAGTATGATCTGAATAACATCACAAAATAAGTATGAATAACAAGTAATATTACATACCTGCGACATCAAGTGTGCTTGCAGAAACAAATATCCCTTATATGGTCCACTCAAATGCGCACCGTCTACCACAACTACAGACCTGCAAAACTGGAATCCACTCTTTAATGGTTGTAATGCAACGAACAGATACATGAATTTATCATCCTTAGATTTATGCATTCTAATATTGAATCCTGGATACACAAAATTCAACATGTAAATATATCTAGCCATTTGACGATAACCATCTGCAAGTTTCCCTCTTAACATCCCAATTGCGCGTTTTTTAACCCTCCAAGCCTTCTGGATAGTTAATGTCTACACCAAAATCATTTTTAATGTCTTCGATTATGTCATTCGGTGTGTGTATTCTTTTGTAATGTTCAAGTTTAGGAGCAGTAAAGCCACTAACAAACTCAACCGTCGCTTAAAGTTGAGTAAAAACTCTATCTTTCAATGGACATGTGTGAATATCTTGAAAAATCTAACTTTAAAGTGGTCAGTCCCCCACCGACAGGATGCTTTAAATATTCAAATACAATCCTCCGAATGACATCTTAGGACATAGCTACAATCATTCAAAATAAAATTCAAAATATGTTATACAAATAAGATTTTCTTAACGTACTGGAAAATAAAATGATAGATACATAAACTGCACACTCTTGTACGATATGTATCTTTAACAATAATCATATTTATCTTTCTTATGTTTGTATAGGTAAAACTAAAACATCGCAAGATACATAAATATACTCAAATATAGCACCACAGATATATAGAACATGAAAAATGTATCATGTACCGAGAAAATATGTATCTCGACCATATTAACATAACTAAAAAAAGTTGTCAAAAAATATTCAATTTAAAGATATATACATAATTCATTAAACTAGAGACAATTAACAACAACTAATATGTGAAAGAAGATACATACTTTTTCTTGTCCGATCTTTTCGCGTAGAAGTTAAAGAAATGCTCAATTGTATACCTTGCCATAACTGAAATTAGAGTACACTTGTCCTTGTAGATTTTTCCAACCTTAACTTCTCTATTATTGCAATCAGTAATGATCTTGTTACCCTTCATATCGAACAACGACAAAGGAGTAGAACTATTAGAATTA
The DNA here is from genome assembly GCA_030864225.1 of Capsicum baccatum var. pendulum. Lineage (NCBI taxonomy): Eukaryota > Viridiplantae > Streptophyta > Magnoliopsida > Solanales > Solanaceae > Capsicum > Capsicum baccatum. Next base: position 76,432,759 of record CM061554.1, on the reverse strand, counting down.
TAACTAATTAATTCCGCAACTTCTTCACAAGGATTTTCCAAACACATTACTGTACCAACTTTCCCATCAAACAACATCTCAGTAGCAAACTTATCTACTGTAGTGATAATAAGTGGATACGTCCTAAAACCAGACTCACTTTTCTTAATTTCGATATAAAGCTTCACACCCATCTCATTATGAATCAATAATGGTCGCGGTACCATCAACTATGTAATGAGCCTTAATTTTTTTCCAGTTTTCGTCAATTTCCAGTTCTACAGCAATTGTCGAAAGCAGCTTATCGTAAGATACGTGTTCACTAACAATGATTTCATCGCTCTTATAGCCCTCATACCTTACATCATGAATTCAAACACTGAAATGACGTAATAACATTGAAATATTCATTGCAATTACCTCAAACAAAATCAAGAAAAAAAATGTATGACCAATTTGATATCTTGAAACTGATTATGGAAAGGATTTTGTTTTAAAAATGGAAAAACAAACTAATTACCCTTTTTTCGTGGGATATACCGTTCCTTTACCATATTTAGTTAGGTTAATTGATATATTAATGCAAGTTTAACCGTTCCATCCTTTAAAACATACTAATTAGTTTATTTATTACATGTATCTGTAGGATGTATCTAACATAAGTTATATGTATCTTCAAAGGCTAAAACTTGGATTTTCTAAAATTTTGAAATATCAGTAAACATGTCGTTATATAGGTAACTAGTATACGTACCCGTGCGATGCATGGATAATATTAAAAATTATTTTTAATTATTTTATATTAGAATGCCTCGTTTAAGCATGGTAAAATTATTTCACATTATTTCTCAATGAATGTAAAAAAAAAAACTACTCCACCTTCATTTCCACACCCCTCCTGCTTCCTCAATTTTAAAAAAATAAAAATAAAAACTACCCCCTCCCCACCATCACACGCATCCACCTCCCTCACCCCATCCCTCCCCATCCAATCCCAAACCTCTAACCAAATATATATATAGAAAAAATAATAATGTAATTATAAAAAAAAAATTATATTTTATATTTTTTTATTATACTTTTCATAATTTTAAAAAATTAGATTGTTAATATCTCCTTCCTCCCTGCCCACCTCCACCGCCCCCGCTCCCCTTACAAATATAGTTTTAAAAAAATAAAAATAAAAACTTTTTTCTACCCCCAACCCTCCAATCCCCTGCCTCTAACTAAATCTTTATAGAAAAATAATTATGTAATTATAATAAAAAAGTTATGTTTCATTTTTTTTATTATTATTCACAATATAAAAATATTAGATTGTTAACCTTCCTCCCCCCTCCCCCCAAATCCCAACCCACCAATCCACTGCATCAAATTTTTAAACCCACACCACCACAGACTTATCAATCTAACTAAAATTTTTAGTGAAAAGTTTTTATTTATATAGTCGAGTATGTTTGCTTTAGAATATTACTTATTTGAATTCAGGCTTGGATATAATAGAAAAATAGATTAGCATGCAATTCATCATCACTCATCTACATATAAAAATTAAAAATGTTAAAACAAAATAAAAAACTAAAAAGTGAAGAATATGAAAATTGGAGTAAATTAATCCATGAAGAAAGTTGATGATCAATATAAAATAACTAAAAAAGAAGGAGAAGAAAGCTTAACAATATATATTATTATAGAAGTATATATAGGAGAAGTTAAGCAGTTAGAAATTTATTCAACTCAATTCATTTAAATTTAAATTCAAAAAATTAATTAATTAGGATATTAATTTGGATAAATATAAATTTAGAAAATAAAGGAGCAAAATCTTATAATTGCTAATAAGAATGATCTAAAGAGGATTATCCTAAAAAGGATAATAATTTACCAGCCACCAAAATATGCTAATTAAAAAGGAAAAGTCACAAAGTTGATATTTAAGTCAAATTCAATAGTAAACTTTATCACATAAGGGGTAAGTGCCATGTAGGTCATTTTTTAAAAGGCAAAATGACCTTCTGGACCCCTCTACTATGTCAGTTTTATAATTTGAATACTTCTACTTACATGTTTGTCATCTGGACCCTTGAACCCATCAAAAAGCAACATTTCGCACACTTTTACCGTTGACCTTGCCTATGTGGCAAGGTCATGGTGATTAGGACAAAGAGAGTGTAACCACTCGCCTAGGGGTGCGTGTGAAGATCAATTTTTGGTCAATTTTATATTTAAATAATTTTAAAATATATATATTAAAATTTTACAAAAAAAATAAAAAGGATCCTTTTTTTTCCTCTATCTTTTTAAATGTAAGAATATTTTTAAAATTTTAAAAATAATTTCAAAAATTTAAAAATAATTTTAAAATATTTATAAAAAATTTTAAAAAATTTAAAAATATTTTTAAAAATATTTTAAAATTATTTTAAAATTTAACAAAATTAAAAAGGATCTTTTTTTCCCTCCATCCTTTTAAATTTAAAAATATTTTTAAAATAATTTAATAATATTTTTAAAATTAAAAAATCATTTTAAAAATATTGTTTTCCCTCCCCACCCAGCCTGTCCCCAACCCCACACCACCCAGCCCCTCCTTTTTTTCCTCCATCATTTTTAATTTAAAAATATATTTAAAAATTTAAAAATAATAAATTTAAAAAAAAATTCCCACCCCACCCCCTCTCCAACCTCTCCCCACCCCACCCAGCCTCCTCCAACTCCACCCCACCCAGCTTCACCCACCCCTCTACCCCAGCCCGTCCCTAGCCCACCCAGCCCCACGTAACCCCTCCCCCTTTCCCAGCCCCCACCCTACCCAGCCCATCCCCATCCCACCCAGCCCCACGCCCCCACGCAACCCCTTCCCCAGCCCCCCACCTCACCCAACCCCCTTTCTTCAGCCCCCCACCCCACCCAACCCCTCCCCCATCCCCCCATCCCACCTATCCCCACGCAACCTCTCCCCCAGCCCCCACCCCACTCAGCCCCTCCCCAAGCCCCCAAGCCCCCATCCTACCCCAGCCCCTCCCCCCACAATTAATTTAAATTAAATAATTTTAAAAAAATATATTTTTTTCCCTCCCCACCCAGCCTGTCCCCAACCCCACACCCCCCAGCCTCTCCTTTTTTTCCTCCATCCTTTTTAATTTGAAAATATTTTTAAAAATTTAAAAATAATAAATTTTAAAAAAAAATCCCACCCCACCCCCTCTCCAGCCCCTCCCCACCCCACCCAGCCTCCTCCAACTCCACCCCACTCAGCTTCACCCCCCCCTCTCCCCCAGCCCTCCACCCTACCCTAACCCGTCCCCATCCCACCCAGCCCCATGTAACCCCTCCCCCGTTCTAAGCCCCCACCCTACCCAGCCCATCCCCATCCCACCCAGCCCCACGCAACCCCTTCCCCAGCCCCTCACCTCACCCAACCCCCTTTCTTCAGCCCCCCACCCCACCCAACCCCTCCCCCATCCCCCCATCCCACCTATCCCCACGCAACCCCTCCCCTATCCCCCAGCCCCCACCCCACTCAGCCCCTCCCCAAGCCCCCAACCCCCCATCCCACCCCAGCCCCTCCCCTCACAATTAATTTAAATTAAATATTTTAAATATGTAAATCATATTTAAATTAATTAATTATTTAAATAAAATTTATTTAAATTAGGTAAGAATTTTAAATTTGATAAAGTAATTAATTTAAATTAATTAATTAGTTAAGAATTTTAATTAATTAATTTTTTATTAATTGAAATTAATTTTAATATTTAATTAATTTTATTGTAATACTTTTTTTATTATTTTTTATTTTAAAAATGATTATTCAAATTTTTCAAATTCTAACAGCATGATTATTCAAGTTTTTCTACAATTTATAAATATTTCTTATTTAATTAAATTACTTTTAATATTTAGTTTGTTATGTAGCATTTTTAAAATGACTTGAAATTTAATGTAATACTTTTTCTATTTTTTTTTAAATGACGTGGCAGATTACGTGGTAGGCATGGCTGATGTGGGAGAGAGTGTGTTACACTCACCAAAAAAGGGTAGGTTCAGAGGTCTAGATGACAAACATGTAAGTAGAAGTGTCCAACTTACAAAACCGACATAGTATAAGAGTCCAGGAGGTCATTTTGCCTTTTTAAAATATTATTATTATTATTATTATTATATATAGTTTTTCTAAACTTTTTTCTATTTTATTTCTTTTATCTTCCTTTCCTTTATTTGTTTGTTAATATATATATATATATATATATATATATATATATATATATATATATATATTTATAAAAGATAATTACCATTTGAAAATATGAATTCTATTAACAACTTTAAAACAATTGGAAGCAGGGGGTTTGGATCCACACTATAAATCAATATTTATTCAAATATATACATAATTATAATTGTAAATAGATGTTATTGTTGTTGTTCTTACCGTAGCTATTGCAAATGCTAAGCAAAAGTTCATTTATAACTCTTCAATTCCTAATTTCAAGTTAATGATAATTTTTTTAAAAAAAAAATTTAATACTTTCAAATTCAAATATTTCTAATCTTTTAATTTAATATTTTTATTACAATATTGTTTGTCTTGTCCTAAATCTGTACACTTGGAAAGATTTTATGGTGCCACTTGTCTAATTATAATTCTTCGTCCTCTGCTTTATAATATATATAGATTAATATATATAGATTATTATTATTATTATTATTATTATTATTATTATTATTATATAGAGTTTGTTTAATCTTTTTTCTAGTTTATTTCTTTTATCTTCTTTTTCTTTATTTTTTATTTAATATATATATATATATATATATATATATATATATATATATATATATATATATATATTTATAAAAGATAATTACCATTTGAAAATATGAATTCTATTAACAACTTTAAAACAATTGGAAGCAGGAGGTTTGGATCCACACTATAAATCAATATTTATTTAAATATATACATAATTATAATTGTAAATAGATGTTATTGTTGTTGTTCTTACCGTAGCTATTGCAAATGCTAAGCAAGAGTTCATTTATAACTCTTCAATTACTAATTTAATGTTAATGATAATTTTAAAAAAAAAAAAATTAATACTTTCAAATTCAAATATTTCTAATCTTTGAATTTAAAATTTTTATTACAATATTGTTAGTCTTGTCCTAAATATGTACACTTGGCAAGATTTTATGGTGCCACTTGGCTAATTATAATGCTTCATCCTATGCTTTAAAATATACTAGTATACGTACCCGCGTGATGTGTGAATAATATTAAAATATTATTTTTAATCATTTCATATTGAAATGTCATGTTCAAATATGTTACTAAATCATCTTACCTTTCAAAAAAAATTCAACTATCATATTATTTCTCAAATAAAAGAGGAGGGGGAACTACACCCTCACCCTTACCGCAACCTTCATGTCCATATCCATCCCACACACGCCACCACACCCTCAATTTTTTTGAAAAAACTCCCCCCCCCCCGCCCCCCCGCCCAGCCAATCCCCTACCTCTAACCAAATCTATACAAAAAAATAATAATCATTAGTCGGAAAAAAATTATATTTTATATCTTTTATTATATTATTTATAATTTAAATCTACAACGCCTCCGTCCCCCTTCCCTCCCCCCCCCCCCCCCCCAAAAAAAAAAAATCGATATACATTTTTAAATTAATTTTTTGTGTTACACGTATAAGCAGTTGAGTTTTCTTATCTTTTATCTCAAAATATAGAAAGTAGAATAGATAAATTTTGTTATGCATAATAAAATAAATAAAATAAAAATTAGAAGAAGACTCCAAAATAATCTATTTTTTAAGAATTTGTCTCTATTTAAAATTTAGTTACGGTTTCACTCAATCGAAATATAAGTTTTATCTCATATTTAATTTTAATTCATTTTTTACTCAAATTTAGAAAAGATTATTAACTTTTCCTAAGAATTAAAAGGAATTCCATAATGTATGTAACATTTCTTAAATATTAATGTTAAAGATAAAAGTAATCATAAATTCATGAAAACATAAGTATTTGCTCATCATAGCTAAAAAATACTTTTAAAAATTTAATTTATTTCTTAACTTCTATTTCATCACCTATGATTTTTTCATTGTTTAGATTTATCTATTATATTTTACTTTAAATTATAGTTTCATATCAATATAAAATATAAATAGTGATACTGCTATTTATTTAAATTATTATTTTGTATTACTGAAAAATATAAATAAAAATATTGGTTAAGCATTTATTTACTTACATTTTTAGAATTAATAATATTTGTCCAACAGGAAATTAGAATTGATAATTTTTCATATATAACAGGAATGATAAATGAATTATAGATTAGAAGAAAGACTCCAATATAGTTCAATCTATTATAAATGATTATTCTTTGAAATTCAAGTATAATACTTTCACCTCTATCAAATATAATTTTATCTCAAATTTTAAATTTTAATTCTTTTATTCAATTTCAAAAAAAAAATTTGACTTTGTTCCAAGATTTATAAGAAATTCAATAAGGTAAGAAAATTTCTTGAATGTAAATTTAAAGGACAAAAGTAAAATAAATAATTCATTTATATATTTAAAAAAAATATAACTATGTAATTTGCATACATTATGTTTAATTATACTTTAAGATATTATATTAAAAATTTATTTCTTAGACTATGATTTATTTTTATGCTTTTTTACTTCCTTCCTCTATATTATGAAACTAAATGACGCTGAAAAATCACTAAAAAACATAAATAAATGTAAATATGCAAGTAAAGTTAAAAGAGGATAAATAAATTAAAATATCTCAATGTATATGAATTTGTTTTGTAATCCTCCTAGTAAAGAAAATATGTGAATGTGGTACTTATTAAATACAAAAATCGAACAATCATAAATTGCATATAATTAAATTAAATATTTAACAACTATGGAATGAAACAACATTAAAACAAAGATCAATGATATCAAACTCGTATTGAAAAACTTAAGCTTCGCCAACTATGCTAACAAAATTTCTACTTTCATAGTTTTTTTTTCCTTCACTCTTCTTTATCTTCTTCTATAAGTCGACAATAGCAACAAAATTATTACTAAAAATTATAATAGACTCTTAAGAATACTTCTTCACAAATTAAACAATAAAAATGGTATTAATTTGAAATTGATTCACCTATGAATCTCTTATTTATCTAAACCTTTTTATTTACGTAACCAATAAAACTTAGGATATAGGGGTATATATAAGCGAGGCTAAGAAGCTAGAACCCTATTTTAATTCAAATTCAAATTTCAAATATCATATTAATTTGCTAAAAAAAATAATTTGTTATTCTTCTTATCCTTAGTTTGTTATTCTTTCTTATCCTTACTCTTTTTCAAATGTAATGTATATTTACCTAATAATTCATATATTTGAATTGATATAATAATTTAAAAGCAATGAGATTATTATTATTATTATTATTATTATTATTATTATTATTATTATTATTATTATTATTATATATTTTATTTTTTATTTAATATTTAATCAAATATATTCAAATATAATATATTACTACTACTACTACTAAATGTATCATTACATACGTACGTAATTAATATTATTATTAATTATTTTCCTACTTCTACATACTACATACACTAATATCTACCACTACTACTAATTAATATTATTAAATCTATAAATTTACTAATATCTACCATTACTATCCATTATTATTATAAATATATTTTATAGCATTTAAATTTTAAAAGAGATAAGTTTGGAATAGTAAATGTCTATTAGAACTGTTAATTATGGTTTCTATTTTTAAGATAATGATTTTTTTTAAAAGATAATGTACTTAAAATTCAAATACTTATCATCCAATTCATACTTTAATTGCTATTACTTCTATTTTAAATTCAAATTTCTAATGTTTATCTTACAATTATAATACATTTTGATAGTAATGGTTATCCACATTTTGTGACCGTAAATTGTGTAGCATGACTACGGAATAAACACATTTTTTTTTAAATATAAGTTTATCTTTGAGAATATATTATATAAGTTAATAAAAAATTCCTAATTAAAGACAGAGAAATACTTATTACTTCACATAATCTTTATGGTGAAAAAGAATGAGTTACCAATTTTGCACATAGTTTGCACCATAATCATTGATATTAAAATATTTTTGAAAAATCTTAACCAAATCAACATGAGAGAATATAAAAATATATTTTTCTTCGTTATCGAATGCTTTTTTCCATTATATCAAACAAAGTTCAACCTCAAAACACCATAGTTCAGTTGAATCTTCCCTGTAAAATTTTGTGCATAAATAAGATGAAAAAACCTTACCTTAAAAAGAAACAACAATCGCGAACTAACAATCTGAAGACATCCTCATTGTCCTTATGAATTTTTTTTTATCAAATAATTTGCTATTTTTTTTGTCAAAAGTTACCCCTCGTTGGTGTCTTTGTTAGTGTCTTTTCATTACTACTCATAGTTTGATGAATTTAATGTAAATTCTCCCAGGTTATAGTCTGATGAACAATTTACTTTGTATCTTTGTGGTTACTAACGTATGTCTCAAATTCATGTATCCATAAAAATGGGAGAGCTATTTTAAAATACCGTATAAAAAATAATTTTCTATTTATCATTAGATAAAGAATATATTTATTTTATCAAAAATCAAACAAATAAACATAAGATGAAAAAATTTCTTACTTGAACTCAAAGCTTGATTATAGTAAAATAAATTTAACCTGAAGAAAGTAGTAAAAATGTTTAATAACAAAGAAACAAATAGAGAAGCTAGCTTAAATTGTATATCATTATAGAAGTATATATAAGATAGGTTAAGAAGTTAGAATTTTATTTCAACTCAAATTTTATTTAAATTAGAATACAAATATCAAATCTTTTTTTTTTTCAAAAAGGATCTTTTTTAACTCTTGCTTATCTTGATTTTGTAAATACAACGTACATTTTTTTTTTATAATCTATATATTTAAATTGAAAGAAATATTTGAAATTAGTAAAATTTATTCAAATACCTTTTTATAATTATCAATAACAAATAAAAAATAACAATTTTGTTACTCATCCTTATCCATACTATTTTATTTTATTTTTCTCTATTTTTTATAGCTTGAGCAAGTGAAGGGTAAGCATTTCTTCCAACGGATGTCAGGGAATCATTTCATCTCAAAACTACCAAGTTGTTCCATCAGGCAAGCCAATTTAAGAATACGACATTGGCAGCAACACCAAAAGGATATCCTACAGAACCAACTACCTCGACCTCCTCGATTCCACGTAGAGCATATGCATAGGCAGCTGGAAAGATTGATGAAGCTGAAACACCATAACGTTGGAATTCTCATCAAGAGAGCAACATGGCATATCCATAATTGACATACACAGTAAATGGTCCCGCCTGTGCCAAAATGTTGAACTACAATAGCAGTCAATCTACATGCATTCTCCAGCTTCTTCATCTCTCAACCTTTGCCTCGGTTATTCTCACCCTCTACAGTTAAAGCTAGACTTCAAATTGGAACAATTATTTCACACCCTCCTACATATCCATGCAACTTTGCCACTGTCTCGGTATCTTACTCTCCATAATCCAAACTTGTCAGCAGTATCTCTTCCACCAAAACATCTTTGATCCCTCAAGAAATCAACAACCCATTGCTGTGCTGCTTTAAGATCATACTGGATGTCCCTTGATCCCCTATTTCTCTCCACACATCCTGCTACTGCAACCCCAACAACACCAGCAGCAGCAGCCCCGGCTGCACTATATGCAGCAGGAGATTCGAGTAGATGTGCAACTTCTCTACTCAAATCTGGTATCATTTCACCCATACCTGCTGCTAAATGAGCTGCAATCTTGAGAGTATATATAAAAAATGATTTTCTATCTATCATTAGATACAAAATGTGTATTTATTTTATCAAAAATCAAACGAATAAACATAAGATGAAAAATTATTATTTACTTGAATTCAAAGATTGCTTATAATAAAATAAATTTAACCCAAAGAAAGCAGTAAAAATGCTTAATAAGAAAGAAAAAAATAGAGAAGCTAGCTTAACATTGTATATCATTATAGAACTATATATAAGAGAGAATTATATATAAGAGAGGTTAAGAAGTTAGAATTTCATTTCAACTCAAATTTTATTTAAATTCAAATTCAAATATCAAATCATTTATTTTTCAAAAGAAAGATCAATAAGATTTATCCAAATATTTTTTATAATTATCAATAATAAATAAAAAAAAATAATCAGTTTGTTACTCATCTTTATCATCACTATTTTATTTTATTTTTTCTCTTTTTCTCAATTATTTCTTTTCTTTCGTTTGACTCATTCTTTAGTTGATGCTGCTACTTTTTTTTGCACGTTTATTAAATTTCTTTCTTTTTCTTTTATTTCCTTTCCTTTTTTCTTTTGTTTGTTTGTTAATTTTTTTTTATAAAAATAAATTGACAATTTAAATATATAAATATATTTCAAGTAGACATATACGTTGAATTTAATTATTAAATTTTAAAGTATTCACAAGTAATGATAAGTTTTAGATACACCTCACAAATATATATTATTTATATTTATTAATAATTATAATAATAATAATAATAATATAATTATCATTATATTTGATATAGATAAGTTTATGAAATATAAGAGTTCATTTAGAACTCTTTCATTGTGTGTTTTTATTTTTAAACTAATTAATAATATTTTTTTAAAAGGATAATGCATTTTTAAATTCAAATAATTATAAAAATCTTATTACAATCAATTAAACCTGTCCTAAAAACTGACATATGGCTTCATAGTAGCTTGCCACTTGGCTTCTTCTTATGTTTCGTCCTCTGCTTTATAATATATTAGTATACGTACTCGTGCGATGCACGGATAATATTAAAATAATATTTTTAACTCCAACATATTAAATCATATTACCTTAAAAAGATTTAAGTATCATATTATTTTCAGTTTAAGTATATATAATATCTAATATTTTTAATTCTAGTATTTATTTAATTTAAACCCGCATATACTCACACCGCACCGCACCATTTAAAAAAAATTACTTTAACCCACCCCGCGTAGCTTAAAACCCGCCCCGCCCGCGTAGCTTAAAACTTACACCGCCCCATTACCATCCCTATATGTGTGTAATATTATTATTACTTCAACTTAATTTATGTATATATTATTTATTATTATGATTATGATATAGTTAGAGTTTATTTATGACTCTTTAATTATGAATTCTTAGTTTCAGAGAGATAAATTTAAAGTAACAAATTTTTTATTTTTAAGATAATAAAAATCTTTTTGTTAAAACTTGATAAGAGTCCAATTAGAACTCTCTAATGTGATAACTAACTATTTCTAGTATGTAATTTAATTTTGTAATTTTTTTCTTTTAGAATTAATAATTTATTAGTCTTAATTATCTTTTGATATTATTATTAATATTATTATTATTATTAATAATAATAATAATAATAATATTTTAATAAAATTTCATCTTTCATTAATATGTAAATAAATTATATTTAAATATATTTTATAGCATTTAAATTTTAAAGAGATAAGTTTGAGATAGAAAATATCTATTAGAATTCTTCAATTTTGGGATCTATTTTTAAGATAATGATTTTTTTTATTAAAAGGATAATGCATTTCAAATTCAAATACTTAATCTTTCAATTCAAAACTTTTTAAGAGTTCAATTAGAACTCTCTAATATGATAACTAACTATTTCTAGTATGTAATTTAATTTTGTAATTTTTTTTAATTTAAAATCAATAATTTATTAGTCTCAAATATCTTTTGATATTATTATTAATAATAATAACAATAATAATAGTAATATTTTAATAAAATTTTCATCTTTCATTAATATGTAAATAAATTATATTTAAATATATTTTTATAACATTTAAATTTTAAAGAGATAAGTTTGAAATAGCAAATACCTATTAGAACTCTTCAATTATGAGTTTCTATTTTTAAGATAATAATTTATTTTATTAAAAGAATAATGCATTTCAAATTCAAATACATAATTTTTCAATTCAAAACTTGATAAGAGTCTAATTAAAACTCTCTAATGTGATAACTAACTGTTTCTAATATATAATTTTTTTTAATTTGAATTAATAATTTGTTAGTCTCAATTATCTTTTGATAGTTTACCTTTTTCCCCACGTTTTACTACTATTGCTTTTATCACTATACTACTACAACTACGTTTTTATTTTAAGATAATGAAATTTTTTTTATTAAAAGGATAATATATTTCAAATTCAAAACTTGATAAGAGTCCAATTAGAACTCTCTAATGTGGTAACTAAATTTTTCTAATATGTAATTTTATTTTATAATTATTTTTAATTTAAAATTAACAATTTATTAGTCTTAATTGTCTTTTAATAGTTTACCTTTATTTTTCCACGTTTTTTCTTTTGTTTTCTTTCTTTTCCTTTCTTTCTTTCTTTTGTTTGCTTGTTAATTTTTTTATTTTTATAAAAATAAAGTGAAAACTTAGATATATAAAGGTATTTTAAATAGATATATACGTTGAATTCAATTATTAAATTTTAGTTTATATTTATAATTTTAAAATAATTGCTAGTAAGAAAAAGTTTTAGATACACACCAAAAATCTTATATTACTTATATTTATAAATGATAATAATAATAATTAAACTAATAATACATGTGTCATTATATTTGATATAGATAAATTTATGAAATATAAGAGTTCATTTAAAATTCTTTCATTGTGGGTTTCTAATTTTAAACTAATTAATAATATTTATTTAAAAGGACAATGTATTTTAAAATTCAAATAATTATAAAAATATTATTACAATACTATTAAACTTGTCCTAAAAAATGACACGTAGCTTCATATCAGCTTCCCAATTTTTTATATAATAGTCATAAATATTTGTTTTTCTTGTGATATATATTATTATTATTATTGTTATTATTTTTACAATTCCTAAAATGTCCAAATTTATTAATAACATTTTTGAATATTATTTATTTAATTTATTTTAATTTTAAATTAAAGTTTAATATACTCCCCATATCTCAACCCATCCCCTTTTGTATATAGGCTATGACTTTGTTGCTTTTATTTAATATCTTACTTAACTTATTATCTTACTTAATTTTAAAATATAATTTTATATTGAAAGATAAAATCTTGCTTTAATATTATTTAAATAATTCATTAAATTTCAAAGTTACCTCATCAATATTTGGAGTCTTAATATCCCCTCTATTCACTTTTATTTGTCACTAATTTTCTAATTGAATTTTTATTCCTATAAAAAAAAAAGACAACTTTTTCTTTTCTATTTTACCTTTAGCATTAACTATTTTTTCTTCAAATTAATTACAAAACACAATATAAGCATCATTTAATGAGAGTAGTATGATAAATTAACCATGTTATTAATTATTATTACTATTATTATTATTATTGTTGTTGTTACCAATATCATTATTAATAATACTACACTACTACTACTATTTGTTAATCATTACTAAACACGTATGCTAAATAGTACTATTATTACTATTATCTACTATTATTTCTTTTATTAGTATTATTATTTACTTATTTGTTTATTTTTATTTAATTTTTAAATAAATTATTTTCAAATTTAATTTATAATATTTAAATTTTAAAATAGATAAGCTTATGAAAGAGCAAAAGTCTATTTAAAACTCTTCAATTATGAAATTCTATTTTTAAGCTAATTTATTTTTTTAATAAAATAAAATGTGTTTTTAAATTTAAATATTTTTAATTTGTTGATTCAAAATTGTTGTTACAACTATTAAATTGTGTTCTAAAATTGTCATGTGACTTCTTAGTAACTTGCCACTTAGCGAAAAAATATCTCTTTCAGTATAAAGCCAATAGTAAAATAATAATTTAAAAAGAAGTGTCTTACATTCTCAGATTCAACTAAAAAGTATAATTATTATTCTTGGTGTGAGCGTACTGCAAAATAATTCAATGAAAAATTTTGAAAGTTAAATTCATGAGTAATATAAAAATTTTCTTGTGAAAAATAAGTATTAAAGAACAAATAATTGCATTAAAGTCATATGAAAATAACGCCAACAGAATTAAAATTAGAAAAAATTTGATAAGGATAATTAATATAAATTTATCGCTTTGTATTTGTTTTTATTAAGAATCAAATGTACAAAATCATACCAAAAAAATATTACTTACTTGAATCCAAGCTAGAAAAGTAGATTAATGTATAATACCACCGCCATTCATCTACATATATATAAAAGGTGAAAATGTAAAAATTAAAAAAAAAAAAAAAGTAAAGAATATATAAAATGTAGTAAATAAATTAAGGAATAATAACTAATGATCAATTATAGATAACATAACAAAAAATAAAAATGAAAAGAAAGCTTAGCAAACATATTTTATATTTGCTAATGAAGACTATCATTTTAGTAGACATAGTTTTTGATTGATATTAGATGGCGTGCTTTTTGTGAGGATAAATTTGAAATACATCAGTGTTATTTATAATGGTATTAGCTATTGTACTACAAAATTAAGATAATGATAAGAAATTGAAATAACATTATCTTAAATTCAAATTCAAAATAAATTAGGATAAACATTAAGAGTTGATATAACACTAAAACTCTAAACCTTGGAGGAAGTTATAATCAAATTAAATTCAAAATTTTCATCTGGTTAAAATATTCTTTTAGTTGATAGAAAGTAGGATTACGTGTGAGAGACTAGCTTTGGATGACTTCAGTAGGAGCAGAGGTAGGCCAAAGAAATATTGGAGGGATGTGATTAGGCAACACTAAAACTCTAAACCTTGGAGGAAGTTATAATCAAATTAAATTCAAAATTTTCATCTGGTTAAAATATTCTTTTAGTTGATAGAAAGTAGGATTACGTGTGAGAGACTAACTTTGGATGACTTCAGTAGGAGTAGAGGTAGGCCAAAGAAATATTGGAGGGAGGTGATTAGGTATGACATGGAGCTGCTTCAAATTACTGAGGACATGACCCTAGACAAAAAGGTGTGGAGGACGCGGATAGGGGTAGACGACTAGTGTGAGTGTGTAGGTTGTGGCTAGGTGTTAGGAGAGTTTGGGTGCGGTGGATGTATTAGGTCTGTGAGTGCATGTTACTATTACATGGGTATCCGTTTTCTGTTCCCCTATTCCGTATTGTTCGTATTCCTCTTATTTCCTATTTCTCTAATACTTAGGGGTTATTATTTCTTATCTCTTATCTCTTTTATGTTATACATCATGTTTCATGTCTCATTACGACCTATAGAGTCGAGGGTCTATTGGAAACAGCCTCTTTACTTACTCGGAGGTAGTGGTATGAACTGCGTACATTTTACCCTCTCCAGACTTCACATTGTGGAAATATACTGGGTCTGGTGTTGTATTATTATTATTATAATGTCAAGTGACTTATTATTATTTAGTAGGTTTGGTAATATTTTTTTGTAAACGATATTTAAATAGCCAAAGATAATTATTTAAAAACCCATGAAGGTGAAATCTTAGGTTAAAAAAATGAATAATTAAAGATAAAAAATAAAAAACATGTCTTTATTTGAATTTGTATTTACAATTATCTCTTAACCTTATTTTTGGGGAATATAATTCCATAAAAATAGGCTTTCAAAACTGATTTTTGGTGCAGGGAATTTGTTCCATGAGTAGTGGAAATATTTGATTATTATTATTATTATTATTATTATTATTATTATTATAATGATGATGATGAAGAAGAAGAAGTTAACTTCATTCAAATTTCAATTAAAATTACTTTTATTGATAAGTTTATAAAGTTAAAATTTGAAAATTTATTGGTAATTAATGCACTACTAAAATAATTAACAATTGAATTTTCCATGGTTTTCATATTTGATAGAAATCTTTAGTACTAATATTTTTTTATTATTATTATTATTGTTAGTATTAGTATTATTATTTTATATTTTTATATTTTATTTAATATTTAAATCAAATGTATTGAAATATATTTAACACAATTTAAAAGAAATAAATTTATGAAACAGTAGAGTTTATTTAGAACTCTTCAATCTTATGTTGCTAGTAATGATCATCTTTGTTTTTTTTTTTTTAAGAAAAAAACTTAATAATTTCAAATTCAAATATTTTAAAAAAAACTATTACAACACTTTAAGCTTTGTCTTAAAACTGCCACGTGGCTTCTCAGTAGTTTGCTACTTGGCTAATTGTGATGCTTCGTCCTCTAATTTATAATATATATAGACTATTATTATTATTATTATTATTATTATTATTATTATTATTATTATTATTATTATTATTATTATTATTATTATTATTATTATTATTATTATTATTATTATTATTATTATTATTATTATTATTAAAATGAAGTTAACTTCATTCAAATTTCAATTAAAATTACTTTTATCGATAAGTTTAAAAAGTTAAAATTTGAAAATTTATTGGTAATTAATGCACTACTAAAATAATTAACAATTGAATTTTCCATGGTTTTCATATTTGATAGAAATCTTTAGTACTAATATTATTTATTTATTTTTTATTATTATTATTGTTAGTATTAGTATTAGTATTATTTTATATTTTTATCTTTTATTTTATATTTAAATCAAATGTATTGAAATATATTTAACACAATTTAAAAGAAATAAATTTATAAAATAGTAGAGTTTATTTAGACCTCTTCAATCTTCTGTTGCTAGTAATGATCTTTGTTTTTTTTTTCAAGAAAAAAACTTAATAATTTCAAATTCAAATATTTTAAAATTTATTACAATACTTTAAGTTTTGTCTTAAACTGTCATGTGGCTTCTCAATAGCTTGCCACTTGGCTAATTGTGATACTTCGTCCTCTAATTTATAATATATAAAGATATAGATAGATGGATAGATATAGAAGATTGTGAACAACCGGATCACAATAGACTTTAGTGCAAGGCACCTGCTCAGGAGCTAGAGAAGAACAACAAGGGTTCATCATCCAGTTTGTTCAATTAAGTTGATGAATCATATCACCTTGAACAAAATTTGGTACTCTCATGTGTTTCAGATAATGAATCTTAGGTATCATGGAGTATTGTTTCATGTTACTTTAAATCGAGAGTATCTTTCTAACTATGAACAAGGTAATTTTGGCAAGCTGTATCTTGAGATCGGAGGAAAGGGAGACATAGAAATCAATTAGAAGACCAATGGAAAGATGAAACTGAAGAAGTTTGACATGTGTAAGAACTAGCACAAAATTTAGCTTCTGTTAGTCAGTTATCGAATGACGGTTGTGCTGTTAATACTCTGATTTATGAAAGATTACCCGGTAATTTCGTGGTAGCACGAGAGTAGAAAGATGAAAATATGTATATGACATCACTCAAGATGGCCCCCAGGTTGCATTAACATGGCTAGCTATTTCAAAGAATGATGCAGGTTTATGGCATAGGACCACATGAGCATGAGAGGAATGAAGGTAATAGTTGACTAGGAGAAATGGGATGGATTGACATCTGTAGTTTTGTGAAGACTCTGTAGCGAGAAAATAGGAGGAGGTCAGTTATTCCAAGGAAAGACATGATCCTAGAAGTAAAAAGCTGGAACGTGTTCATACTGATGTTTAGGGACCATCCCAGGTACCTTTAGCTATACTAGAATGTTTCGTTTAATTTTATGAAAAATAAATCTAAGACACTTGACATTTAAGTGAAAGTCCCTACCTGCGGTTGAGACAATTTTGAAGACAAATCCTACTGCAGCAAGGAATTTGAAGACTATTGCGTTGGAAATAAAATCAGAAGACAGATGAGTATTTCGGGTACACCAGAACAAAATAGGATTGCTGAAGGATGAACAAAATCATTGCTAAAAGAGCTAGAAACATGATGACCAGTTTCAGGTTAGCTAAACGGTTTTGGGCTAAAGATGTGAAATATTGTTTGCATACTTTATCAAAAGGTCTTTAACAGGGTCCTGATGATTATGAATTCAATGAATATTTTCTTGATTATTGCAATGGTTGTAGACCCTACTGAGACTGTCCCGCGGCTTGGAGCCAAAAGAATCTATTCAGTGATCACCATTGAGAAGAAAGATTGTCGCTCGAGTTCAGGATCAATGAGGGAGTGATAAATGATTATGATTGCAGCGTCCCTGTTACCA
The DNA here is from genome assembly GCA_030864225.1 of Capsicum baccatum var. pendulum. Taxonomy (NCBI): domain Eukaryota; kingdom Viridiplantae; phylum Streptophyta; class Magnoliopsida; order Solanales; family Solanaceae; genus Capsicum; species Capsicum baccatum. The sequence continues at coordinate 76,414,495 of CM061554.1, read as the reverse complement.
GGAAGATGTGCCTTTCCAACACATTCAGTCCGTCATGAAAATGTGGCCTAGGGTCGTGGAGGAGTACGCGCACAAACGGGTTGTTGGTTTTGGCGACTTTCTTATTATCCTTTTAGGTAATTAGGATTTAATGAGTTAAGTCAAGTGTAAAAATGGTTGGACCTTATACGAAATTATCAAACATCATTAAATACTAAGCATAAACTATTTAAAAAAAACAATAAACTGGTCACCTCTACTCAATAATTAAAATGTCACTTCTTAAAATTTTTTTGACTTTTTTGTCACCTTCAATCTCCCAGTTACATGATGCGAAACTAAATACACTATGGTAAAAAATCTATCAAATTCCTTCCTTGAGATGACCCTTTCTCAGGTTCAGGGACTTGTGTGTGTACTCCCTACAACTCCAACAAGATCCTTAATTATAATTAAGGGTAGAAAACAGAGCAACGAGAAGACCACTTCAGATATTTTATACAGGTAAAAATGAAGAGATCTACTACTCAGGTAGTTAAGGATAGCCTCACCTTTTTACAAGCATTTATGACGAATGAGCAGAACAAGTGTATTTGACAACAAGGAAGACGGAGCTCATTGCCAAAGAATGGTCAAAACTAGACTCCAGGCCCTAGCTAGTATCATCACATCGGCTTAAAAATTGGATTATACAAGGATATACATATTCGGCAGCCTGCAGACAAAGGAAGAGTAAAAGTTGTTAATGCAATGATAGAGACGGAAAAATAATCACAATGCACATGCAAAAGATACCTATTTCACGGAGCTATGAAAAGGTGCGGATTCAGCGTGTTGGGTGGGGGTTACATGGGGGTTACAGGGAACCCAATAACTTTCTTGCGGATCTTGTATTTATATTGAGAAATCTAGTAAATATTGAAATTCAGTACTAACAAATAATGGTTTGATAATCACTCGTCAGTGTTTGTCTATATTTAACAATACTCCCTCCGTTTCAAAATATTTGCTACATTTTGCCTCTTAAGAATCAATTTTGAGTATTAATCTTTGAAGTTTATTATTTAAATTAATATAAGAATTATTAAGTAGGGAATCCACATAGTGTTACTGGCCTAGTGGCAGCAGAGGAACCTGTTAAAGCTTTGCATACATGGCTGTGGGTTCGAATCCCCTCAAGTTACTATATGTGTTTTTATTTTGCCTAATGTGTGGAACCCACAAACTTTAAATCCTAGACTCGCCTCTGGCTGTGAAAGTAAATAACTTGTCTTGTATTTTCTAATCCAGGTATACTTAACTCTTCCAGTTTACTTAAGAAAACATAAAACATGAAAGGCAAACTCCAATGAGACTAGGCACCTATCTCTTCCAGCATCTTTCTATTCTTTATCATGCTTTCTATGCTCCTATCAACCAGTCAATCAACTAAGCCTCAAATTCTCAATTCTCAATCCTCAATCTTAAATCATTAGGGTTTGTTATATGAATCCTCCATATCCAGTCAGGACTATTCAGGTTCGTCTCATTCTAATACTAGATAATGTCTTTCAAAGCAAATTAGGGTTCCTCTAAACTTGCATTTATTTGAAAACAAATAACTAGTTTAAATCCAATCAGTTGATGTCACCCATATAGCTCCTTCATTTCCATTGTGTTCTGTTCTCCTTTACGTATTCCAAAACAAGCCAGAAAATTATTGTTCACATACCATGCGTCCTCCTACCAAGTCATAATGCGCATAATGCTGACCACTAGCATCCCCGAATACTTTGTAGGTGACCAGGTGCTCGGGGATGAGCTTTGCAGTTTCTGCTTAAGCCAATGTGTTGCAAGAAAAGAATTGTTAGAAAACTTATAATCCTCAGACAGAAAAATGAACGGAAGTACTACGACACACACCATACACTGCTTCTGGTGGACATATTATGTCTTTATCTCCAGCAACAGCCAACACGGGTATATCGCTTTTGTGAAGATTATCCTTGTAGAAGACTTTACCGCTTCTATCACGGAGTCCCCCTTCTCGAAAAGCAGTAGTCAAGTGCAAAATAAGTTTAGCAGGAATAGTGCCTGCCAGAAGATCCATTAGAAAATCTGTATTAAAAGGTTCATGTGAAATATCAAGAGAACATAGAAAAGTCACGATTCCCTCAGGTAACTTTTAACAAAAGAAAGTGAACTTTCTGGATCACCCTCAGACTACCACTTTTATAAACCATTACTGCATCAACTATCCCTTACTTTGATGGACACACTCTTCTAGTTGAAGATAATATCAACATTGTTCCACTGTCATGAAAACAGCTACACAGGAGTGGAATATGTGGGAGCAAAGAGTCAATAGTTCATTCACCAAAGAGTTCAATAACCATATTGATATAAGCAGCTCTTTGACAGAAGAGAAAATATCTAGCTGGCAATGGACTGTACAGCTGATGTTTACTTTATATAATTTTCTTTTTCCATCTGAAGATGCCATGTGACTAGGAGGTCACGGGTTCAAACCATGGCTGGAAACAGCCTCTGGCAGAAATGTAAGGTAAAGCTGCGTACAATACACCCTTGTGGTGAGGCCCTTCTCCCGACCCTGTGCATAACGGGAGCTTTAGTGCACCAGGCTGCCTTTTTTCAAAAAAATCTGAAGATGTCAATAGTCCTCCAACGCTCATTCTTTAAGCGAACAAATAAGAATAAGAATCAACTCTCACATAGTCTCCACTTATTACCTTCATTGCTAAGAAGCCTATAAGGCAAGGCCTTTTCAGTACTGACGACTCTTGATGCCAAGAACGAGACCAACTAGACAAGACAGACCATTGTTCACAAGTTGGTTATAAGCAAGTTCAAATCAAAATTCAATTTAGCTTTGCCAAAGGACAAACTTCAAACTTTGGATGATCTTCCTTGTATAGCACCATATGACTATCGTGAAAGATGAGATATACTACAACCATAAATAAATAAGTGAATTTACGTTCCTGACAGACACCCATGAGAAAGTATTTGAAAAGTCGAAAATTAATTCAATATCATCCAGACAAAGAGTGGAGAGGAAAGATTTTAACAGCCATTGATGCTACTATTGGTACAAAACCACTGCAGAAAGGAATTTGGGACATTGCGAGATGGTCATTGAATCATTCTTCAGAACATGTAAGTTTCTCATACTGTAATCTCTAAAACTCATACTTGAAAGTTGAAATATCCATAACCTAAGTGATGAAACTTGAAACTTGCCTGCTCCCCGTATAAATGAGTAATAAAACAAGAGGACCATATTTTGTACAGTTCATGATCAATAATAAGAAAATATATGCTTATTGCCCATGTAAGCACTTACAAAAGTTATTTAATACGAGCTTTTTCAGCAACTCTGGGTGCATCGTGTCTGCAGCAGATATCAAATCATTAAGCCAAGACAACACATAAGGTGGGCGAGAAGAAAGAGGATAAGCTGCAGCGAGTAATGCTCCTAAAGGAACAACAGGTACATTGAGAGCTTGGGCAGGATCAGCCTGCAGCCAAGGTAAATAAATATAAGAATATACTGAAAGGGCTTTATGCTGCACAACAAGAGTTGAAAGACGATTCTTTTAAGCTTACAAGGGGTAGGAGCAGTTTGAGTACAGACTTCGAAGATGTGTAATCCAGTGATGAAGCCAAAGTTACAATAGCAGCTAATCCAGACTCCCTTCCTTCCAATCCTTCCCAACGTAAAACCAGAACAATATTAAAATTATCTCATATCTATTTGATTCCAGGATGAAATCAGAAGTCTGAAAATGATTCTTTTTGAGACTGACCATTAACAAGGAATCAGAAGAGTGGAGCACCAATCAAATTTCTAAACAATTATATCAGATATGCTCACATAAGAAAAGATAGGGAAGACTAAATTAGTATGGGCCTCTACATGAAACATGTGTTATTGTCCAACTAAGAATTTCCATATTTTTCATTACGGTTCATAGCCTATCTAATGTATGAAAATCTAAGAAGCTTACTTAATAATTTAATAGGAAAAGTGTCTTGCATTTTCTAAGATATATCCTTCAAATTAATCTCACAGAATTTATGATATAAACAAAGTAGTCCCGCAGCTTCTCTATTTTAGAGGAAATTTGGTAATAAAATTTTATGAAAGAATATTGTCATGACTGACCGGATTACTGTATCAACAGAAAAAGTTATCACAAACGTGATTAAATCAAAAGAATTACAGCTTGGACAATGCTCCAAGTGACTTATCTGTTAGTTGCGAAACCTTTTTACATCAAAAACCAGGTCCAATTCCTTCCAAATTAAGTAGTACCATACACACTGATAACCACATAACGAACAAGCATAAAATCTTGCCTAAAAAGGGCAGCCCGGTGCACTAAAGCTACCGCTATGCGCGATGTCCGGGGAAGGGCCCCACCACAAGGGTGTATCGAACGCAGCCTTACCTTGCATTTCTGCCAGAGGCTGTTTCCAAGGCTTGAACCCGTGACCTCCTGGTCATATGGCAGCAACTTTACCAGTTACTTAGTGTTCCTATAATTACAATAAGTTCAAAAAGATGGCAACATTGTCAGCTCAGTATGAAAGACGCTTGTAAGCTTCCTATTTAACTTAGTGAACCCTCGTCATGGAACTTTTAAGTTACTAGAAGTACAGCACTTAGTGGCTCTTACAACTGCAATCCTAAATCAGTTGTGAACTATAGCATCTTTCTTATTTTTCAGCAAAGAACTTATTGAACTTGAGACTGAAAAATTTACTCCATGAATATTAGGAGTTAGTCAAGAGGCGACTAGGATAATCTACTCCAGGTTAACTCAAGGTTGCATCAAATGAAGTGGTAATCTTTGGAATATAATCCCAAGACTAAATTGTATGACACTCCTGGCAGGTTCATGGAATACATTTCCGGAATTATACTGTCTTCTTTATTTATATAAAACATTTTAATGTTACTGTTTTCTCAACAACTGCAACTACAAGCTCTCCTTGTCGCTTAGTCAAGACTCTTGCATTTTAATTTACTGACCTGTCTTAAGTGGGTCATTACGAGACTTGCCATATCACACAAGTGTAACAACGCTACTTCTATATAAACAACGAATGGATCATACCACACTGTGATAGCCTAGCATACAGCAATATTCCTCCCATAGAATGTCCAATGGCAAGAAGTTTACCATCTTTTGGTGCAGTTTGGGCCTTAACGTATTCCATCTAGAATGAAAATAAAATAATTAGACTAGTCAGAGTAAAAAAGAACACACTGAAAAATCAACAAATTCTGAATCTCATCCTGAATTTTGGCTGCGTCATCTCAATGACATAACATCTTTTTATATTCTACAACATGGAGATCTGTCACCTCACCGCAGCAGGAACATCCTCTTCCAGGTAATGATCAAAGTCCCAATCAAACTTGACAATCAAGTCAAGCTGTTTCTGGAAATCTTCTATGGTAGTGGTTAGACGCTCATGCAGATCAACTAATGGAGAAACAGAACGTTGACCTTCTTCAATGATATTTACTAGCTTTTGGCTAAGATCCTTTACTTGGTCAGCAACAGCAGAGTTTTGCCCCGACTCCAGCAGGCTTAATAACTTTCCCCTTGTCTCATTAAAGCGTTCATAAAGAAAGGAATCTTCTAATAGTTTTGATATTTGATCAAATAGCTTAGCAGACATAATCCTAGACTGGCTTTCATTGAGGAAGCCAGAGACTCTTTCGGACAAGCGCATAAATGTTTCCGTAAGCTGGTTCACTACTCTTGACTCATCCCACATTGTTGTAATAGCTGCAGGTTCTTCTTTGACCACAGCTATGTCAGACTCTTCTAAGGTACTCTGGACATCTGTTGATTGCCGTGCTGCAGAAAGAACGTTATCAGTAGCATTATCAGTGGCAGCTTCCATCTGTTCTGAGACTGCGTTCGCGAACTTCTCAATGTTTGTGGAATCTGATTCCTGCACACTCAACCCAGCTCCTCGAAGTTCAAGAACCCAAGTGTCAAATCCTTCCCCAGACATGTAACGGGCAAAAGATGACTGCATAATTATATTTGAAAGTAAAGACCGTGCTTAAACAACTTCTTTCCTGTTTCCCAAGTATTATATAAGACAGAAAGAATTTACAATAGCCAGCCATACTATGAAGGATTTTTTCTGATAAGCAGGATGGACATAATTGCCTGAAGTGATGAATAATTCTAAACCTCCATCAAAGTGTAGGGTGCACATACTTGCCTCAAGTGTTAAAAATGAACTTTTACAGATAAGAAGATGCATGAAAAGAACTTTAAGCAAGAATAGACCAGAAATAATCCTAGTGACCAAATAATAAGTCAATACAACACTACTTATTGCATTAAAAAGTAGACATTTAGATTTATCCCAGAACCAAGAAGGTAGATATATCATCATTAATTACTAAACAAAAATCTTCATCACAATTCACAAAGCCAGATCGATGCAGCCATAAAGCCATATAAAAAAAGGAAGATGTAATAGATAACAAGCCAGTAATCAAAAATTACGCAAGTCAACTTTTATTGAAATGCATAAAGTACGAGAAAAGTAAAAAAGAGAAGACAAAACTTCTTTCCTTTCAGCAATTTAAGGATAGAACAATATGAAAACCAGGGTTAAAATCTGACAAATTTGAGAATGTCAAATCTACCAGATTCAGAAGCAAGAACCACTCCACAAGATAAAGAATGATACTTTAATAGAACCTGACATACCCAATAAGCACTGATAATATACACATTTGATGTCTGTCATTATGATCTATTAAACGTGGATATCAATGAATTCTCAATCAAGATACTCCAGTTCACCTATACAAGCATGAATAGGCATATTAGAGTCTCCCCAACTATTCTTTCACGCGACACAGCCCAAAACAAAACAGAAGAACAGACAAAGAACAGGGAGAAGGCAGACAAGTATAATACCCCGGGAGCAAGATCATATCCAATAGCATTAGTCCCCACGCCAGACAAGAGGAGCAGGGGATGATTTCTCTTTGGAGCCTGTCATCATCAAAAATCACGCAACCTTAATGCAAAGCTCAAAATCCTTGAATAAAAAGTGCATGTAACAGAACTGTAAACCTTTCTAGCATCATTCCCTCTGTTTCATTTTATATAACATTATTTGATAGAACACAAAATTTAAAACTTGATTAGTTGAATAAATTCAAAACAGTGCTGAGATAGAATGGTGTCAAATATTCTAAATGACTGGATGCCATAAATATTTTGACATATGACCACATTTGCTTGATCCTAGTGTCAATTGGAAAAAGCTTCTCTTCCTTCACAAGGTAAGGGTAATGTAGAGTACACACCACCCTCCCCAGATCCCTCGTGTGGGATTACAATGGGTTTCTTCTTGTTGTATTCCACATGACCACATTTACTTGGAGCTGAGAGTCTATCAGAAACAACCACTCTATCTTCACTATTCAGGATAAGGTTGCATACAGACTACCCTCCCCAAATTCCACATGCAGGACTACAATGGGTATATTGTTGTTGTATTCTATATGACTACATTTGATTAATCACAACATTTAAAATTTGAACATTTCAATGAAATTAAACTTATATAGTAGAAATGAAAGTGTCAAATATGTTCCCTTCTTGTCACAAAATGTCATACAGTATTAATTTGAAACAAAGTACTTACTCCCTCCATTTCAATTTACTACCCTTACTTTCCTTTTTAATCCATTTAAAGAAATGTCTTTTTCCTTTTTTGGTAACTCACTAATTCTAACTTCCCCTGAGATGTTTAAAGCCACAGACTACATATATTTAATTTGAGACCATGTGATTCAAAAGTCTTCTTTAGCTTCTTAAACTACATGTCAAGTTAAAACGAGACAAACAAATTGAAATAGAGTACTTACATATTATGGACTATTAAAGAGTAACAATTCCAATACATTTGACTGATCACAAAATTTAATTATTTGAACAGTTCAATAAAACTGAACTTATATAGTAGAAATGGAAGTGTCAAATATGTCCTTTCTTCACAAAATGTCATACAGTATTAATTTGAAACAGAGTACTTACTCCCTCAATTCTACTCTGTTTCTGATACTTTTTTTAAATTCCATTTCAAAAAGTGTTGTTTTTCTTTTTTGGGCAACTCGTTAACTCTAACTTTCCATTTTGATACATTTCATATGCTCCCTCTGTTCGTTTTAGTTTTTCATAATATCCTTTTAAAGTCAAATTATATAAATTTTGACCAAACATTTTAGAATATAGTTTTCCATCATATCGATATGAGAAAATTGTAATTTATAATATTTTTTTTATAGTTTTTAAGTAATTAAATTTTAAATTTAAAATATTAAATTAATTTAATCTAATTTAGCTTTAAGCATTTTTTAAGTTTCTGAAAAAGCAAAACATGACAACTAAAATGGAAAAGAGGGAGTAGCATTTAGTAGGCGTTTGAATATGAAAATCATAATTTTTTAGAGTTGAAGTTGGATTTGTGTTTCATGAATATAAATTTGACTTTGTTTTTAAATTTTTGTGAGAGAATTAGGAATGGGGAAAGTGAAAATATGTTTAGCTGTTTTTACTTTTTTTTAACGTTTTTTTTTATGTTATTGCTTTTTCAAATACAACTCCAAATTATAATTGAAATTCTTATGGTCACTTTTTCTGATAAAGTGGATTTTTCTTCCCCGGAATAGAATGGACCTGCAGCGCAATCCGAATTAGTGGGCTCCCAACGCCGGCACCTGACACCGGGTGGAAAAACAGAAAAAAAAAAAGCCCAAATACAAAAACTGAACCTGCGGAGGAGGAATATATCGCCAGAGAGAAAGTTTCCAATCGGAATTATTAACCGATACATAATGAAGTTCATCAGCGGTGCATAACGATGGCTTATTCGAAACCTTATGAAAAGTAGTGTCGCCGCCGTCATTAGTGGAGAATGCTCGGAGTTTCAAGGCGGAATTCACCGTGAAGCAGCAGTTCGGAGAGGTACGGTAGGAAATGACGGCTGCCGGAAGTAACCACCGATGACATTTGAGGTGGTGGTATTGATTGTTGCGGCGGAAGACGGCAGCGATTTGTATCGCCGATCGAATATCGGATTGAATTGGATGGCTCATTATTATTTTTTTTGTTGGGATTCGGGACAGTTAGGATAAAGAAAATTGGTTTGATAAATCTTTACTGTTTTGGGAAGGGAAATGTTTGCTTTTGACTTTGAAGGTGCAGACCTACTGTTTTTCATTTGTTATTCATTTAATCTATATCTATAATTTTACTATAGCCTCATATACCACCTCATATTTGCATGAGGCTTTTTGATACATAAACTTTGTAGATCTCATCACTTAAAGTAATTTGTATTTTTTTATTTTCTAAGTTATTTAATTTTTTTGAACAAATCACTTTTATCCTTTTTCTTTTATTTGGTTAACTTTTATTTATTATTTTTTTATTTTTCTTTTTTTGTGTTTTTCTTCAATTTCTTTTCTCGTGTTACTGTACTAAATAAATTGAAGTTTTTATTATTTTGCTTTATTTTTATTTTTTTCTAATTTTTATTTGTTGGTATTTATAAATAAATTAATTTTTTTCACTCAACTATGGTGGCAATTGTATTCTCTTAATTTTTTGTTAGTATAAAGAATTTTGGATATTGAAAATTTAAAATTAAATTTCATAAGTAATAAATTTATCTTTCTTAAGTCTATATGATATTATTTATTATGATTTAATATTATTACAGTCATATCTAATATTTAGAAATTAAAGAATCATCACATATTTTTTATTGTTAACGGTATCGCTTGTATAATAAAATTTAAAGTTGATAGGATCAAAAAATGGAGTGGGTCCTACATAAATCTAAATATTGATTTTAATTTTCTTAATACTCTTTTCGTAAAATTTTAGAGTTATCCCATCATTAAATAGACATAAAAAAATAAATTAAAATATTTTTCAGAGTTCGTTTGAATAGGATTAAAATTTGATCAAATCAACTTTTTAGTCTCTTTAGATATGTGGTAGAATTAAAAAGTACTTAAAAAATATTAAAGTTTGATTTAAAAAAAAGCAAAAAGTGAGAGGCCGAGTACCCCCAACTTTTTACTTTTTAGATTAAAATTCTCTTTAGTTTGACCTAGACATTTACCTTCTTATTCCTTATATTTTTCTCCAATTTCAACAATATCTTAAATTTGCAGCTCTTAAATATATTGTTTTTCTTTATTTTTCTCTTTGCCTCTTCTCTCCATCTCTTTCTTCTAGTTTTCTCTTCATCTTTTTTTCTTTGTTTTTGAATTATTAAAATTAAGAATTATATATAATTTTAACTTATTTATGGTATTAGCAGCTTTAAAAATATTTAAGTCATTTTGATAATAAAAAGGTGTTTAACAATCCTTGTTTATCAAGCTCATCCACAACTTCTTTTCAGTTTCAACACTTCTATCCAAACATTTATCTGCTTAATTTCTAAACACTTATTTTCAGCTTTTAAATACATATATTAAAAAGTTAGTTTTTAATCCTAATCGATCTTAAATTAAAAATATATAAAATATATTAAAGTATTCTTTAATTTTTGTGATTTTAAATATGTCAACAGTTAAGATTAAAAAAAAATAGAAAATGAAAAGACATTTTTTTTAAATGAACTTATAGAAAAGTGACATAAATACAATAAAATAAAAAAAATACTATATAAATTTGATTGGGTTACAAATATCTACCAGTAAAAATTAGGAAGATAAAAAGATCATTAATTTGATTAGTTCATGAGCACGAAAAAAATTGAAAAGTAAAGATAAAGAAAGACAAAAAAAAACAATAAATAAAAATTAACTCTAAAATAAAAGAACAAAAAGATGAGCTGTTTTAAATAAAAAAAAATTACCTAAATAAACAACATAAGTTTCTAAACTTCTTAAAAAAACCCTACTTCTAAAAATTACTTAAATTCCAACATTTCATATTTTTTGGTAAAGTTGAGATACAAGTTAAAACCTACAATTAAGAGCCGATCCTTTACCCAAAAATAACCCACTTCTTCTATTCTCTATACGCTGCAATTTCTGATGATTTCTATCAATTTTCTCCATCTAATTCAAAACTTTGAAGTAAGGTAATTTCCCTTCCTAAAATCAGGTTCTATTTCTTCTAATTCTTTTTACTCTTTTTTTTCAAATAAAATATTTTGCCCATTTTTTTTCAAAGTGAAATTTCAGTGTTTTGGTTGAGCAATTTATTTGATTGTTCGTTTTTTAGGCTTCATTGTTTGAATTACCATTATGAATAAAGATTTGACACCTTCTTTTAGTCTTGGATTTTCTCAATTAGAAAGTATCAAAGAATCTCAAGAAGTTGTAAGCTTCATTCCCGAAAGTTTTGATTACAAATTGATTGGCTTTGATGAAAATAGATCAAAGCACAAAAATGACCCCCAAACTATGAAGAAATTGCGGCAAAAGCATGATAAGAAGGACAAAAAAAGTGGTTCTAAGAAAAGGGAATCCAACAGTCCGGCAAGAAAAGCTCCCACCAGGAGAAGAAGAATTGTCGAAGCAATTTTCAGATATGAGCTTACCAAGGTAATTTCATGTTTAGATCTGTTGAATATTAGGCCGAGATACATATTTTGACTTGTATGATACGTTTAGAAATTCATTGCTTACATGGTTTTTTTGTTGCCAATTTATATGTATCTTGTGTTTTTTATGTTTTATTGAATTTAATATAACAAAAGATACAAGTTCATAAGTACATAGATACATGTTACGTTGACTTGTATCTGTGAGTTGTTGTTAAGGTTTTGATTTGTATCTAGTGTTGCTTAAATTTTTATGAAAGTCTTATGAAAAGAGATACATGTTTTTTCTTCTAAGATATATGTTTTTCTTTCTAAGATACATGTTGTGTTAATTTGTATCTGTGACTTACTGTTAATGCTTTGAAATGTATGTAGTGTTGTTTAAATGTTATTGAAAGTCGTATTACACAAGATACATATTTTTCTTCCATGATACATATTTTTTAAGCTTAAAGATACATTTGTTTTATCTTGTATCTAACGTATGACATTCTTAGAGTCTTTATATATATTATAATGTCTTAATGTAAATTTATTGTAGCTCAGTTAATTTTATCATTTATATTTTTTTTTTGTTTTACGTGATCTGCCGGTATACTGTAGAGTGGTCTGAGTTTGTTTTTTTGGTTACCTGTATTATTTCTTGGATAAATTAGGTTGATTGTTATCTCTCTACGTTATTTTGAAATTTGGTTAATTTAGAGCAGCCTGAGGTTTTTGTAATCATGTATTGTGTTTGTGTATAGCTTAATGTGATCGTTTAAAATATTGCGTGCCATTGGAGTTTAACTCAACTGTAGTATCATTGATTATGAATGTGTTGTTTTAGATAAGCCTGAGGTTTTTCTAAAGCATGTCTTGTCTTTGTTTATATCTTGACGTGATCGTTTGAAATATCATTGTGCCATTGGAGCTTGACATGATACTGTAGTCCCATTGATTATGAAATTTACTATTTTAGAGCAGCCTGAGCTTTTTAGATGTATTGTCTTCCTGTATAGCTTGACGTGATACTATAGTTTTAGAGCAGCCTGATTTTTTTTTTGCAACTTTGTGGATAGCTTGATGTGTCATCACTCATCACTCTGTTATTTTAAAATTTGATTATTTTAGATCATGTTATTCTATAATAATGAAATTTTAAAATCACAGGGAGTGATGAGATCATGTTAAGCTATACATAAAGAGAAGACAAATATTTTTAAAAGAACTCATGCTTAGGCTCAAAGATTGCAAAGCCTCCAGAAAAACTCTGGCTACTCTTAAGTAATCAAATTAAAAATTGAGCGATGGCGCCATAGTGTCTGAGAAGGTCACCTTAAGATGTGACTTTTTTATTTTAGTAAAACTATAAATTACTAGAACTCTATATCCTTCAACCAATCACCTATAAATTATAAACTAACACCATGATGTTGTTAGTAGATGTTGAAGGAGATAGAGATTTAGTAATTTATAGCTTGTAAAGGAATATGTGCAACTTTTTCCTTAAAGAATTATGGGATAATTCATTTTGTAAGATAATTGTTATTAATGTTGATAAGTGCTAGTTTAGTCATAGAGCAGAATGGTTGTGCATGATTTAGTACACCCTTAATTTATTTTGTAGTAGATACATAATAACAAAACATATATCTATCTATATTAATATGTATCTTGTTCATTATCTGAAGTAATTTTCAATCACTTGCATTAATCACATTAGATACATAAAGCATTTAATTTGTATCTCTTTCAGTTTTAATCATCACAGTTGGCTGATGTATGATATATTACATTTGATTGCAATTTGAACAGCATCTAGATGTCATCATGTACCACTTGAGAAAGAAGTACAAGAACAAGAATTTTTTAATCATGAGATACACTACCGCAGATTACTTTTTCAAAGTATACTATATGTCGAGTATCTGAGCGAGGTATTAGACATTCCATCTTCAGGAATTGATGCTCAATACCATCTTCTGAGATATGCTAGTCTTTTGTGTAAGTACGGATCTGAAAAAGCGGAGAATGAATACTTTAGTGAGAATGACGATCCACCAAGGCCAAGGATCAAGTTCACACCAAAAGAAACAGACCATGTTTTGAGTATTCAGTAGTTGTTTATTTATTGACTAGTTGGCTATTAAAAACGTTGTTGATGATATAAACTTTGTTGATGTTTTGATGATGTTAGTAGTGTTCAGATAAACATATATTAAGTTTATTTAATGATTAATTACTTCTATTTGCATTAACATTCTAACGAAATGCTAAAGCATGTAAAGATTTATTTATGTTTTCGTTATATAGTTTTGGTTACACTATTTACAGAAATTATGTTAGATACATATTTTACACTATTTTACAATTTTATGTATCTAAATTAAAGAAAGATATATTACAATATACGAGTATTAATCCATGTTGTCTCTAATGTGCATAACAAATTATAACAGAACTTAATAGAACTAAACTCTTAAAACTATTGACCCATTACATTTTATAGGTGATACAAATTATTTAAACTTGTATCTATTAATTAATACGAGATACATCTTACCGTATTGTATGTATCTAGTATAAGGAAACATGTTTTACTATGTAATCATAGTAACCAACAAATTAATACATTTTTATGTATCTATAACCCCTTTTTGTTAATAGGATTACATGTATGACTCTAATTTGCATAACAAATTAAAGCAGAACTTATATTACTATATCTTAATAATATTGACAAATTATATTTTATAATCGATACATATTTTGTAAATTTATATCTATAAATTTCAGGGAGATACATCCTATAAGAATGTATCTATTTTCTATCATTTATTATGGCAGAACTACGAATACACTATTTAATAACATTGTTAGTTCAATATATCTTAATTTCTAATTGATGTGTTACGACAAAATACATTATGAAAAAATATATAACTAATTAACAAAGGAACAAAAATGCTATTTATTTTGATAAATATCTTTCTTAAAATTTTATAAAAAACAAGAATATGTATTAAAAAATCCAGCAACATCCTGAGGAACTACTCAACATTATTCATCAGTCAACTATATTATCACTCCTCCTTTGGAAAGAAGTTGCAAGTGCGTCTGTTGTGACCTTCATAATCACATCTCCCGCAATAATTATTGCTTGATGCCATAGTTTCACTTGATTTCTTGTGTCTGTTTTTCTTTGGGCCTTGCAGGTGGACGTTTGTATTTAGGTGATAATACAACTTCATCTAGAACTTCTTGTGGCACAATTTAGTCCTCCTTCTAGGACATAGCTGAATCAATTAATACAAAACTTTAATTTTTTTACCTTAAGTTACTGTCAAACAACAGAGTACTAGATACATATACCTCAGAAACTTGCACAATATGTATCTAGTGTAATACTTTTATGATTTCTTTGTATATAGATATACATTACACTAAAATACAATGAGATACATAATTAGACATCAATCTATAAACTTAGATACAAGATGAGAAAACAGTATCTTTTAGCATAAAAATGTATCTCGGCCTAATTAACATAACATCATAACATTACTGTACAGGTTAATAACAACAGTTGGTACATAGAAAATCATAATATACCTTTTCTTGTCCGATCTTTTTGCATAGAAATTGAAGGAATGCTCAATTGCAAACCTTGCCATAACTGAAATCAGAGTACCCCTGTCCTTGTAGATTTGCCCAACCTTAACATCACTATGTTTGCAGTCAGTAATGACCTTGTTCCCCTTCCTATCTAACAAAGGCAAAGGAGAAGTAGAATTAAATTTGTAACTAATTAATTTTGCAATTCTTTCTGATGGACTCTCCAAACACATTACGACACCAACATTCCCATCAAATAATATTTCACTAGCAAACTTATCAAATATACTGATGATGGGTGGATACGTCCTAAAATCACGCTCAATTTTCTTAATCTCGGTATACACCTTCACACTCATTTCATTACGAATCAACAACGGACAAGCATTTCCTTCAACAATATAATGAGCCTCAATTTTTTTCCCGATTTCATGGATTTCCAGTTCTCCGACAATTGTCGAAATTAGTTTTTCATAAGTAACATGTTCACTGATCACAATTTCGTTGCTCTTATAGCCCACATAATTGATTTCGTTAACCCAAACATCAAAATGACGTAACAAAACTGAAATATTCATTTCCATTAACCAAACAAAATTAAGAAATCAGAAAAAAATAGACGTCTAAAACTTTTGAAGAAGCCGTAAAATTTTTTGGGTATTTCCAAACAGATTATGAATGTTGTTTTTTTATTAGAATGGTGGAATAACAAAGATAATTGTCATAAATTATGGGATTTAATTTTGTTTTAACCATAATTAGTTAGATTAATTGCACTTTTAATACTAATTTATCCGTTACATCCCTTAAAAAGTACCAGTTAGTTTACTTCAAACATGTATCCCTTATATGTATCTAAGTTGATTAACATGTATCATCAATGGCCAAATATTAAGATTTTGCAAGATTTTTAAAAAAACTTGGGACTTTTAGTAATTTCTAGTAAACATGTCGTTATATATGTAATTTTTACAAAAAAAAAAAGAGAAGGTAAAGGAATATGGAGAGAGAAAGAAAGAATTATTTTGATAGATGGGACGCACAAAGCTTATGTGTCAAAATAATAAGGGTCTCATGCAAATATGAGGTGGTGCATGAGGCCCATAGTAAAATTTTCCTATATCTATCTATATTATATTATATTATATTAAAAGTGTGAGGACTTTAAAAAAGTAATTTAAATTTTCTATTCTTCATTAAAATACTTCACAAATGATAAAATCATCTTTTCATTTTTTTTCTTCAATTATTATTTAATTAAATAAAACACTCCTAACATATATAGTAATAACAAATACTTCCTCTATCTCAAATTTTCTAATTTGATTTCTCATTTTACTTGTATTTTTTCATTAATCAAGAAGAGACAAAAAAAATTTTCATGTTTTATCCTTTGCATTAATTACTTTTTCTTCAAATTAAAATGTAAACATCATTTAATAGGGGTACTATGATAAACTAGTCATGTTATTAATTATTTTTCTTAATCAATGTGTTGTCTCAATTTGGGATGGGTAATTTGAGATGAAGAAAATATATGATAAAAAATATTAGGAGAACTAAAATATTTGAATATATATGAAAAGTCTAGTTAGCTAAGGAGAATTAATATCATTTTATAAAAACCCTAAATTAAAGAATATATCAATTAAAGCAACAAGAAAAGTCCATAAAAATATTCTTGAATAGGAATGCAATGATATTGAAGAAGTTATATTTAATACACATAATTAAATAAGGAACATATTCATATATAGGACAATAATACTCACATTTTTAAAATTCTTTTTAATTTTTTTATTATTTTTTTTAAATAAAGTTTATCCCAAATAAATTGTCTCCCTAATTAAAAATATATATATATATATATATATATATATATATATATATATATATATATATGATATTATATAAAGGGCGATGGAAAGAAAAGTTCCATAATAATTTCAATTAAGAAAAAAAATTCAACAATGAGAAAAGTTTTTGTCATAATTATTGCATGTTCTTTAATAAATATAAATGGTATAAGTCATTATTGATTGATTCTTCAATATATTTGTGCAGGTGAAGAAAAATTCATGTGAAGAGTGTGATTGGAAATTTGTGTTCATTACAAGCGAACTTAAAGATTGTATTGAATTTTATTTCTAATGCATACTAATATTATTTATATTATTAAATTTAAATTATTAGACGTTCTTCAACTAATATTCTTCTATAACTTTTGTTTTATATGCATTGTATTTTTTTTAATTGATTGGTGTTGTGATTTGATGTGTTTTAAATATCATGTTTTGCTTGATACAGGTGATAGATGAATGACTTTGACAATTTTTTATATAAAGATTAGATTGATCGTATTGGTTTGATATCTTAATGTTGTCATATTATTTTGTTGTATTCTGCTATGTTACCATCTATGATTTTTGTTATTATAGTTTGTTTATTGTACTTCAGTAATTACTAATTTTCTTAACAACTTTGGATTGTTTTTCCTTGAGTTGAGATCCTTCATCAAGTTGAAGTGTGAAAACTTAACTAATTGATGAGTGTTTTCATAGTGTGAGCAGTTGAGAGTATTTGAGATTTTAAAGTTGGCGAACATATTTTTTATTGTAGTTTTTATTGTGTTATCATCTATTATTTTTATTATTATCTATTATTTATTGTACTTCTCTAATTACTTCTTTATTGAACGACTTTGGACTGATTTTTCTTGAACCGAGGTTCTTCATCAAGTTGAAGTGTGTATACACTATCAATTGATGAGTGTTTTCATATTATGAGCAATTGAGGATATCTGAAATTTTAAAGATGCCACTCGAATTCATCATCTATTTTTTTAAAATATGCAATTTATTATTTATCTTCGAATTTTGAGTTCTGCTTTTTGAGTTTGCTTTATTATTTTTTCTTTTCCAGTTTAGTTTGTATTTGATTGACATGTTACGAAACTTGTTTTGTAAAGTTGAAGTCTTGCAAATTCTTGAATAGACATATCTTGTTTATGTTTTAATACTCATTAGATGTTTATTTTCATAAAAGTTTAATGGCTTTAACGAATTTATAAATACAATATAAATTATACATAATTAACATTTTATATTAATCATATACTCATTGAACAGATACACGCACAAAGCGCGTACATTCAAACTAGTTAATTTGAAAATTGCAAGTAACACTTTTAAATAATTATTTTATTAAGTATTTAATTGCAAATTGTAGTAACTTTTTAAAAATTTAATTTATTTTATTTTATTTTAAAAAATTGGAAATACATTTTAACAAATATAATTAACTTTTTTATGATTATGAAAAGAGTAAAATATGATCAAAACTATATATCTTTATTTATTATCATATTTAGCTCTTCCAATACAAGTTTCTTTTTCCTTTTTAAAACATGCGTATTTCTTCTTCTTTAACATCTTTTAATTTTTTTTTATTTTTTGTTCCTGCAACATATCAACAAACATATATTGTTTCCAACCAAAATCTTTCATAAATTTTTTATATTTCTAGTCGAAATTGTATTCCGTTAAATTGATATAAAATAGTAAAATAAGTATTTTACGTCAAATTCAAAAAAGACTTTTGCCGATTTCTATGGAGGATTTTGATTGATTTTGAGGAAAGGGTATATAAATTGATATCAGGTGGTTGTAACAGTGTGTTTCTTCTTCTTCAACATCTTTTGATTTTTTTTTAATTCTTATTCCTGCAACATATCAACAAACATAAATTGTTTCCAACCAAAATCTTTCATAAAATTTTGGTATTTTTAGTTGAAATTGTATTCCTTCAAATTGATATGAAATAGCAATTTGAATATTTTACGTGAAATTCAAAAAAAGACTTTTGTCGACTTCTATGAAAGATTTTGATTGATTTTGAGGAAATGGTACATAAATTGCTATAGGGTGGTTGCAGTAATGAATAATTTAGTATGCAGTATGATATATTGGGCATCAGGTGTCATGACCCAAAAAAATAAGGGTCATGATGACACTTATCGCGGCGTACCTTAACAAGGAAGCCTATCACCCAAACTGATTCAAAAAGAGGAAAAAGACAGAAATATTCCAAGGTAAGGCTTCTAGAATGAAACCGAACCATATAAGTAATCATAACAATGTATAAAGAACTTATCCAAAATACCAATCATGTCCAAAACCAGGTGTCAATAGTGTAAGAACTACTAATACAATTCAAGAGTCTAATACATCAGAATAGCCACAAAGGAATAATATTTGTCTTCGAATACTAATAAAGACATAACTACTATAGAAAGATAGAGGTGAACTTCGGATGCATGAATGTCCAACCGCTACCTTGGGAGCTCCAACAATCGCTCGAGTTAAGTAAGCTGAGTCGCACTCGAGCTAGGACCTGCACCAAAAGGGTGCAGTAGGCATGAGTACGGTCCACTTATACTCAGTAGGTATCATAGGTCGACCAAGCAAAGTAGTAAATAAAGCCTATAAAATATACACTACGAGCATGTAACCTGCAATCAGAAAATGTCCCACAATGGTAGCCCACACTGCCTGCACTAACAGTTATAATATATCACATACATACCAAGATAGGACACAAGTATGCATTATATCACATATAAGTAGAATGAGGAAAAACATACATATACAAGATCATCAAATACAAGTAAAATAAGATAAGACAATTACATAGATGGAAAGTCAGTATGGCAATACAACACAATATAAACACAATAAAGTAAGTGTAATGTATATAATGATGATGATACACGAGGTCGTCGCACAACCTTTGGGATCATCGCACAATTCCCGTATACACCTATGGAGCTAAAGCTTCCCGACGTAGGACCCATGGAGGGTTCGTCAACCCGTATACAATCTACATATCTCATATCTCCTTTTCGGCACATCCCTCAAATAGGGTTTTATAAGATTTTACAATATCTCCTCCCTGGCACATCCCTCAGGGAGGGTTTTAAAAAGGTGTTGCCAGTGTTACTCAGGTGTTGTCACAGTGGTACTAATGTTTCATGAATAAGTATGATATGAGGATGTAATACTCACAACCAATCACAATGAATATTTCTACAATCAACCACAACGATATATTTTCATAACCATTTAAGTCAATATCCACTCATTGTTTCTGTTTCATCCATGAATTTCCATATGTCTCATATACCAACAAGTATGAATATATCACAATACACCAATGGTACTACATTAAGCATTTCAACAATACAATACAATTATTCACATGTATTTTGGGCTATCAACATCACATAGGACTCCACACAGTCACACACATCACGTAATATCTCAAATCGACAATTACATCACATATAGGCCCCACACGGGAAAAACATAGAGATAGATATTTTTCATAATTAGTTCACATCCTTAACATGCATTTTGTACCATCATTTACTACCCAACTCAGTTTGAAAGAGTTAAGCCATAACCTACCTCAAAAGCCGAAACCGATTCGCTACACTTCGAACCCACGACATTAATTTTCAAGAATGATCCCAAACTCCTATAAAAATATCAAATATAGAATCTACATGTCAAAACAAAACCAATGACACCCATATTGACTGCTTTTGATTTGGGGTCAAAACGGACCCCTAGAACGGGTTTCTGAAAAAAGGGCAAAATTAAAATTTTATTTTAAAAACATGTCCTCATATTTTTAGGAACCAATAGCTAAAAATTCAAGTTAAATCGAGTAAAAAATGAGGTTCAAATTGAAAAAAAAAATATTTTTGAGCTTTACCCGGTAAAATCTTTGAAATCCGCGTTAAAATAAAGAATCAGAGTTGTTTTGAAGGTTAAATTGATGAAAAACTAGTAATTATAAGATAAAAGCACTACTCAAGTGAAAAGGAGTGAAAATAAGGTTTAAAATCAAGCTCTAAGATTTTTGGGATTTTGAGAAATCAATCAAGAAATTACTAAGAAAAGGGTGAATTCTTACCTTATATCCGTACTAAAACCAAGAAATAGATATTAGTATAGCTTCCAAGCTCCCACACTATTTTAGAATTTAACTCTCAAGAGGCAAGATGAAAAATGAGCAAAATGGACCAAAAATAGGGAAAATATGCTATATATAGCAGAAAAACTGCAATAGTAGCAGTTTTTGTTTTTAAAAATCCAATTTGAACTTCAATGGGGTGCCTAGAATTAGTTCGGAGTCCAATATATGAAAGCGACTATGCAACCACACTAAATTTAACGTTCCGAATGCGTTGGTCGGATTTTTAAAAAAATATTATTTTCAAAAAGTTGACCCCCAAAATCCGAAATTGTAATTTTCCAAACTGAGGATTAAAATGAGATTTAAAAGCCATAAAATCATATCAAATATGCTAACACCTAAAAATAGACATTTTGGATCTGCTGGCAAACTTGAATTTCCCATCCGAGGTCGTTTCGACCAAATATGGGTTCCATACTCATATTTTCAATTTTCCAACTTTTCGATCAATAGGTCGAGATGAGTTCGGGTGCATCGGGACCCGAATCAAAGGTCTACCTAGCCTAAAGTTGATATTTTGGAGCTGCTGGAGCAGTCCGTTCAGCCATCCAATGCACGGATCAAAAGATATCCCTATAAGTCTAAAATAAGGCTCTCAAAGCCATCAAAAACCACAATATCGCATAAATGGTACCAAAATGCATCAAAAATCATGTCAATCACTCCCACACCCCAGAAATATCATAATACAACTATGAAAAGGGGTAAAATAGTCAAATCGCATAAAATCATAAATTTCACATATTTCATCAAATTTTTAGATCGTTACAGCAGGTAATATATTTTTTTAAAGATTGGGTCTTTGACAATATGTGTTACTAAGAATTTTGTAGATAATTTCTCTACTTTATGTAGTAATGGAAAGAGTATATAAATTGATATCACCTAATTAGAATATCATAATTCAAAAATACAAGTTTGTATATTTATTTCACACACTAAAATAAATAATAGAATATAACATTTGGTAAAAGCCAATTTTTACACCAATTTATGCAATCATTACACTTATTTTATATAAGAGAAAAGACATCATTTCCCCCTCCCTCCCCCCGAACATGTCCTCTCAACTTACTTTAGAACTTAAACTTAACTTCTATTTATTTACCCCCCTTAACATCTTTAAAGTGTATTATTTTCACTCCTCAAGACTGAATACCACTCTCACAACGGAGAGTGTGTTACACTCCCCTACACATCAATGTCACGTCAACGCCATGTCGGAGCCACATCATTGCCACATAAGAAATTACTATTTTTCTTAAAAAAAATATTAATTCCCCACACATTATTTTTATTTATTTTTTTAAAAAATAAAAAATATATATGTACTATTTTAGTTATATAATATATATATTTATTTTATATATATACATAATTATATATATATTTATATACATTAAATAAAAAGGGCAACCCCTCTCCCCCCCCCCCCCCTCCGTCCACCCATTTGTTTATGCAAACTTTTGCTGCCAAGTACCAATAGTATAGCAACAAAAATCATGTCAATGAGATCATATTCCTTAGTAGTCAGTACTAATACATATGAAAGATCTATTTCATTTTCTCTTTGAACAAAAAATATAGTACTACATTCTTACAACATTAGAAACTATACTCGTCAGTTTAGCCCTCAAAAAATTTAGCAGAAACCAGAATCCACTAGGATTTAAAGCATGAAAACTCAATAATAAGAATTTGTTTTTCAATTTATCCCCATGTTTAATGGCGCTTCCTATCGCGACCACCACCCTTATGCTTTTTTCCCTTGTTCTTTTTATTACCACCCTTTACTTTTCTTCTTCCCTTCACCAATTCAAGAAACAACAATGCAGTAGCATCATCACGTCCCAATTCAAAACTCTTAATTCCGACATATTCCGACAAAACTCACCAGAAAATAATTAAAACAAACCCACAAAAGAATATACGCATAAAATTAACACCACCACCACCATTAACACTGTTGCTAATAATTTTTCTTTAATTTTAATTTTATTTCAAATTTTCAAATCCATAAAGATAACTTTTAATTTTGGAATTTTAATTTTATTATTTTCTAATGATCTTAAGTCAAGGGGTTGAAGGTGGGGGTAAAGGATTTGAAATTGAAAGAGAAGAAATTAATGATTTGGAGGGTGGATGGGGGCTATTGGTGGTGAAATTGGTGGTTGAAGGAGGAGGGGGTTGGTGGCGGTGGGTTTGGAGAGGAAAAATTATGGTGGGGTGGGATGGGGGTGGGGGTAGAAGAAGAAGATGGGAAATGGGGGTGGGAGTATGAAGAAAATGAAGAATGTCAGTTTTTAAATAAAAAAAATGCACTTGTCAGTTTTTAAATAAAAAAAATGCACTTTTTCTTTTTAAATTCCACGTCAGCTTGAGTGGTGAAAATAATACACTTTAAAGATGTTAAGGGGGGTAAATAAACAAAAATTAAGTTTAAGTGTTAAAGTAAGTTGAGAAGACAAGTTCGGGGTGGGGGGGGGTGATTTCTTTTCTCTTTATATAAATATGACATGTAAAAAATTATTTTATAAACTTTAAATGAAATATTGATATTTTATATTGATTTTATACAGGTTTCATACACAAAATAAAATATATTGAAATACAATACATATTGTAAAACATACATTCTGTAGTTGAACCTATTTAATTAGAAAAATAATACAAATGACTATTAAAATTAAAAAGAAAAAGTACTAATTACAAAACAGAAAAATGTATAAGTTGATGCAGTTGATATCAAACTTAATACCAACTGACACCACTGATGTACAACTGTTAAGTTTAACAAAGAAAAATTTTAAACTAATATTATATTAGCATAGCATGATTCAATACTTTATCACCTAAAAACAGTACATGACATACAATCTAATATCAAGACAATGCTAGAAAAAAATATGTCAAATTTATCAGAAAATCTAACTAACATTATATAATACTTAAATATCAAATTTAATATTGATTTATAACAACAATCTTAAAAAGATAACATCAGTGAGCAAAAAAAAGATCAAAAAAAGTATCCATGTCTAGGAACAACATAAATACATGTCTATTTTTTATAGTGACACGTTAAAATTTTTGAACATACGAAACAATGTCTCTCAAAATTTTTGAACCACCGAGTTGCTTGTAACATTGTGAGTCACCTCACTTTCACTGATTGCACCATCATGTTACTTTCTTTACGCATAATCTCAAAGTGGTGTACTGCATCTAATACGATGATTGAAAGCATTGAACTTGATGGTTGAAATATCAAACAGACCATGACTGACAAATTCAGCAAATGCACACCATACATAGCACAATTGCTAAAAAATAATAACAAAAAAAGTTAAGTACACATATATTCAAAGAAAGTATCAAAATTGTTTCTACTGAAATCAATTAGAATAATATTACCTTAAACGATTAATGTATGAAAACGATTTGAATAATGTATTTGTTATATGTTTTTGTATGTAGTTCATTACTCAACTAATGATTTTTCGAATATAACAAGTAAAATCAAAAAATTAATTGACTTATAAAATAAAATATTGGTAACATTCCATCTTCCACCATGCATTATAAGCAGAAAATGTAATCAATCACCATCTATTAGATCGAATAAAGAAAAATATATTCTTATATCAATTTTTTTTTTAAAAGTAGAAAGAAAAAAAATAGAAGAAAGAGTAATTCTGATGAAGGAGTAGAAATCAGTGATTGAATAATAATTTTAAAAGAACAAAATTGTTTAGATGTTAATGAAGCAGGACACCATTTCAGAGAGAATTAAGGGAATGATTGACATCCTGACAATAATTGTCATCACTTTTTATGGCTATGAAATCCTTTTTTCTATATCTAAAATTTGTATTCTCTTTTTTATACTAATAGAAAAAATATTTTTTTTCTTTTTAATACTATTTTTTGCCACAACTTGTCAAGATGAAAATTTTGCTATGAATTACATTCAATCATCTAAGGAAGATTATTTGAATTTTTTTTCTTTTTTGAGGGGTATAAGTTAATTTGGAATAAGAAATAATTACACAAATCATCAAACTTAAGGACCATTATTTCAAAAAATACCACATCTTTTAAAATATTTCATAATATATCACTTTATTATTTTTACCCTTGATACATATTGTTTCTCTCCCTTATCCTCGCAAGCTCCTTCTTTTTAGCCTCAAATCTCTCCAATTTCATTTTTAAAATTTTTCATCCCAAAAAAATCGACAAAGAAAAAGGGGTATCTTGTTTTCTTACAGTTACATTGTTTTCACTTGTTGTCAAATAGTCAATAAAATTATGTGTAGTTTTTCTATAAAAATCAGATTTATAGTTTTTAAGCGTGAGCAAGAAGACGTAAATGAGAAAGACAATTATATGTCATGTAGTGTACTGGTGTCGATAACTTCTCTCCAATTTGTATAATTTCAACCTCTTATCTCTATCATACATTTTCTGCAAAAATCATTCAAGTTAAGTTGGTAAGAAAATTTTTTTCATTTTTTTGATAGATGAGTCAAATATTGAAGCAGATTCTAAGAAAGATTACTTTATCTTATTTTCAAGTTACATTTATTGTATTATTTATTTTCTTATTTTTATGACTTCAAATGATTTACCATCATTCAATTTGGGTGTTACCCAAATCGGTAAAAATATTATTGGTTCTTCAAGTGATGAAGTGATGAATTTTATTCCGGATACTTTTGATAATATTTTAATTTTTTTTGGAGAAAATACCCTATTACCCACTGAACTATACCCAAAATGACTGTGACACACCTCAACTTAAATGGGATTTCATTACCCTCCTGAACTAATTAAAAGTATAATTTTGACACCCTTAGTGCCTACGTGGTACATACGTGGAACACACGTGTGCCTACGTGGACACTTCAGTGTGTTGTGATATGTATGTGCCACGTAGGCACTAAGGGTGTCAAAATTACACTTTTAATTAGTTTAGGGAGTAATAGGACCCCCTTTAAGTTGAGGTGTGTCATAACCTTTTTGGGTATAATTCAGGGGGGTAATTGGGTATTATCTCAAAAAAGAACATTGAACTTTGTGGTTCCTTTCCCATGTTTGACTATAGTAATTACCAATAATTAATCTCATTAATTATTTTTAATGAATTGAAAATATGATAAGACATGGATAAGACACTATCTAGTATATAACTCATCCAACCAAGTCGTAACCTCAGCATACGATCCATACCCATGATCCGTATCCCTGGTAGAATACAACACCAAGAGGATCAAACATTGACCACCTTACGAGTCACCTATACGACTTGTACCCATGCCTTACGACTCATACCCTCAAGTTGTATCCATTCTAGTGTACAAAATCATCCCACTAACTAACACTAGTCAGCTTACGATAGGTCTTCATCACTCGTACCCCAGCTTACGGCCCGTCCATTAGTCATAATGGGTCCGAAGGATGAGGTTTCCTGAAAATCTTCTAAGGGTCCAAACCTGGGATGCTTTAGTACCACAATGAATATTTATAATTTCATTCGAATTGAGTAAATCAAAGAATTATTTTTGGGTTGATCAAGGAATAAAATTGAAAATTGAAATAATTAATAAACAATCAAGAAACATACTTTCTTCGTTTGATTTTACTGTCACAAATTGAGATGGCATATCTATTAAGAAAAATAATTAATAACATGGTTATTTTACTATAGTGTCCCTATTAAATGATAGTTACATTGTGTCTTGAAATTAATTTGGAGAAAAAATAATTAATACTAAGAGTAAAATAGGAAAAAAGAAGTTGACTTTTCTTGACAAGTAAAAGTGAACGAAGGAAGTATTTAATAACGAATATTATGACTATGAAATAATTCAGAATTTAAACATTAAAATATAAATCACATATTTAGATTTTATTCATCATCTCCATTTTCCAAATAATTAAGATTACTTTGATTAGTTCATTCTAAATTTTATTCATAGATATTATATTAAATAAAATATAAATATATTTAAATTACACTGAGTAAAATTTGAATTTGAAGTGAAATATAAATTTATCTCTACATTATATTAAAAGGAGAGTAATAGTATAAAATACACATATTATTTTTCTTTAAGTATAAGTAAATGTATAGTTTTAAAATTTTATGTAGAAATCTTTAATATTCATTAATTATTCTTGTATAAATCAATTTTAGTTGTTCAATACATTTAGAGAATAGGAAAAAGTTACTGCATTTATTATTATAATTTGGAGGAAAATTTATTTGGGAAAGTATGATAAAATCTAAAATAAAGTTATGAAAGTCTTTTCATAATTATGGCTAAATAATTATGGCCGTTTAACACTTCTCTTTGATTAGGAAAAGTTGGCAAATCAATGGGATGTTGATATGAAAGGAACACGTCATGCCACACTATTTTTTTTCTTTCAACTTTTACTTTTACTACTTTCTAGACTCATGTGCCCAATGTAAATTTTTATAAATTCATTAAAATGATTAAAATTAAAATTTTCTAAATATATTTTTTTTTGATAAACAAGATTAACACTAATATATATTAAAATAGTATAGGGAGGTGCCCGAAGACATTAGTACAAACACAGCCATTAGAAGTACTAGGTGCATGACTAACTGTATTACAAACAGGAGGATGGCAGGAACATGGGGAAGTGGGATGAGACCTATTGACACTAAACCTTTCTCTATCTATGTCTAGTAGTTTACGTACGAAAGGAGGAGCTTCAAACCAAAACGTGATGTCACTTCTCGTGATTGATGCGCCAAAATTTGCCAAACTATCTGCTATTATGTTGGACTTCCTGTACATGTGGTAGATAGGCGGATCATGGAGCTGTTTCAGGAGGGACCTGCAATCATCAATTAAATATGATTAAATAGGAAATAAGTCGAATAGGATCTCTATTACTTGTACCGAATCTACTATAATGCAAAGAGAGAGATATCCATGCCGGTATACGACCTGGAGCCCTCAGAGTAGTGCAAGAAGCTCTTGCATAACCATGGATATTTCGGTAGTACATCTTGCAAAACCTAATAACTAGTCTCTCGAGTGGGTCTTGAGAACCCCACTGATACCCGCCAAAGTAGATGTAGTGGGAGCAAAAGCTTCAGTATAGAGAAAAGTAGTGTTAGGATTGATAGTGGGTAATGTTCGAAGCACAGAATGTCTGTTAGGCAAGCATGTTGAGATGGTAATCTGTAGCTCTTGATAAAAGTCATGGCTAAGCATAAGAACTGCATTCAGCGAAGGTTGGATTTTGGTGTTCTTGAACGTGTTTTTATTTTAAGTTAACCAGAGATGCCAGAGCAAGAAGGCAAATAATATTGTCGGTGGTATGGTTAATACAAGAGAAGGTAAATGATGCCTATGAAGTAAACGAATGAGCCATGTAGATGGTGCAGAAGAGGTAGAACCTAGAAGAGATGAAATCTTATGAAGAAGTTGGAGTTGGCGTCAAAGAGGTTTGGCAGCAAACAGTGGAAAAATACATGGTCAATGGATTCAGGTACTAAGTGGTAGAAAGTGCAAAGGGGGGATTGGATGATTCTGATGTGATGAAGGTACACAGATGTTGGTAGGCATTGATGAATGATTATCCAAAGAAAGGCGCAGAGTTTAGGGGGGAGTTTAAGTTTCCAAATCCAAGTATAGAAGTCTAGAGTGGAGGGAGTTTGAGTAAGAGTATGATAACATGATTTGATCGTGAATCTACATATAGGATTCAGACCCCAAATAATCTGGTCATAGCCCTTATCACTATTGGGATCCTGGGAGAGATAATGAGTGTTAATTAGGTGTCAAACCTGAGGTAATAGATCAAAGAAGAGAGATATTTGGTTGTGAAGGCAAGATTTAACTATCTGTTGGTGTCATCAGTGGACCTAAAAGGCCCTGAAATAAAAGTTTAGAGGTGGGTTTTTCGCCCAATCCAGGGGAAATCCAGAATCCGACATTGGTTCTAGTGCGGATATGCCAAACAAGACTGTAATGCCCTACTTTTCCTTAGCATAATCTAAGTCTCACTATATGAGTATTCAAATATAAAAATCTCAAAACACTCATTATTTATCAGTTTAGAGCCTTCCATTGCATAGGAAATTGAATTAGCTTTCCAACGATATAAAATTCGCCCAAATTCAATAACCGGGTAAGAAGTTATGGCGATTTTAAGTTTCAGTTGTTAAACACCATAATTTTAACCCTTAGCGCATCGCGGAGCCAGCATAAATGATGATTGTCAATTTTCAATGAAGCTCCACGAAACCACCGTATTGCACCATCAACTAAAATCCTAATTGTCCTTTTCCAGTGTTCTGTCACGATAATGGCGCATCGCGCCAAGGATGAATTTCAAAATCAAAAGGGCATCGCAATTCCTCAGCGTCGCGCCAATACCTCAGTTTCCAGTTGTCCAATTCCAGTGACACGGCGCAATAGCGCCATGTCGCGCCAAGGCCAAAAATCAGGAATTCTCTAGTTTTGCAATTTGAAATTCCAGGGGCTGTTTGGTCTTTTTGCATGACCTCAAATCCGCCTAAATACGGGATTTAACCCTAAGAGAGCATTATTTGCTCGCTTTGTCATTATTATCTCAAATTAAAATCAACTCTCTTCAAGAACAAAAAACCCTAGCTCTCAAGAATCAAGGCCAAATCTCAAGAACTCACCATCAATCCTTTCAAATTCATTATCCCAGGTATGTTAGATGTTCATCCATGGATGCCTTTCATCCATGGAGTCCAAGTATCTATTCTAATAATAAATCTATCATCTTTTCAAGATTTATGATATTAAATTGTGCTTTAAAACTATGAATCTCCATGAACTCCATGAATATTGATTTTATACCATACTTTAAAGGAATTATCGTTGTTATCAAATCCCCCATGTTTTATTATTATCATTCTTCGAATTAGATTATGCTTTAGTGTTATAAATGTTGAAGTCATGCTATTATTTCAAGTTTTATACTATTCCTATGAATTGACTAAACTATAAAGTACAAGTGTTTGATAAAATACCTACAAGAGTGATTGATTTAATAAAAGCCTTCATGCTTTGTTCCCCAAGCTTTAGTGCCATTTTACCATTATTGTTTTGAGTCCTGGGGGTATTGAATACCCAAAAACCATAGTTTTTTATTTAGTCTAGTCTCAGTACATTACAGAATAGTCTTCAGAACATACTTTGAGCATTATCAGAACAGTCAAATATCAATCAGTTAAACTCAGAATAGTTTAGTATTTTAGTGTCTTTCAATTAGGATTTAGATTTAGAACTGAGTGAGTGTAGGTATGGCGGCTTCCCCATCAGATAGGCAGAGTCGTTAGTTGCGGTCCCTATACTCTAGAACTGCGTAGCTAGCATAGGATATGAGGAGTCATCCATTAGATTAGGCTTGACTATCTCGCAGGGGTCACCCATTAGTTCAGGCTTGACACCCTTAGTCCTTTGGAAATTATATCAGTTTAATCTAGTGGATCCATACAGTCAGTGTTAGTACCTGTAGCACGATATTAACACCCTTCCAACCAGGGTTACAGGTTGGACCCCGATTAGCTCAAATTAGAAAATGTCGATTTGATGATACCTCTTATAGTCTCAGATACAGTCTCAGTTATAATCCATTTCAGTGATCAGTCTTAGGGTTATTTAACTAAAGCCTATAGATTTCAGTTATTTCAATAGTTTAGTTTACAGATTTTATTCAATTCATGTTATATGCTTGATCATACATCCTCAGTATCTACAGATTTTCATGTATCTTCAGTATTTATGGATTTTCATGCATACTCAGTATTTATAGATTTCCATATATTCCCTGTACCTACAGATTTTATGCTCTCTATTCAGTACTCCATGCTCTACATGCAAATTCAGTTAATTATTAGTTCTATTCATAAAACCATGCATATCAGCCTACCATATTTTGCATACCAATACATTCAAAGTACTGATCACATATCTTTTCTTTTGCGCTATGATGTATTATATCATAGGTTCTGACGCTTAGTTCCCGGCTCGTGATTAGATTTATCGGATACTCAGTAGTAGCAGTGGTGAGTCCTTATACTTTGAGGACATGCTTACTTTATTTCATATCTTAGTTTAGTAGTTACTTTGGGCCTGTCCCATCAACTCACAGACATTCAATTTTAGAGGCTTATCAGTCATTAGAGTCAGTTATTCAGTATTCAGACATTACAGTTAGTTATCCAGTTTATCATTATTGTATCAAATTCAATCAGTTATTTCTATAGACTCATATTTCAGTTTTGAATTCAGTTATTAAAACTTTATGGCATGGCAGTATTTTTCCCTATTCATGATCATGTTATCCAATGCTCACAATAGGTACCAGCTCATAGGTTATCTTGTGGTCCCTTGGGACTGTAAGCATCATGTTACACCCAGGGTGTACTCTCGAGGCATTACAAACTTGGTATCAAAGCCTTAGGTTTTGAAGTGTCCTAGGAAGTCTGAAAGCCACGTCAAGTAGAGTCTTGTGCATGGGTGTGTAGCGCGCCACACTTACGGACGTGAGGCTACAAGGTGTTTAGGAAAAAGTTTTCCTTCTTTAAGTATTCATGTTATGAAAGTGGGCATGAGCTCAAGTTAAACTCTCAGTCTAATCTATTTCTTTCTTCCATTTACAGAACATGCCTCCCAAGAAGAACAGAAAACCAGCCAGCCCCTCGGCCTGTCCAGGTAGATCCTCTGGACGAGCATGTCTCTCACTCAGAATTCAGAGCTATGTTCACTACTCTAGCAAACTCCGTAGCAGTACAGAATAAACGGCCAGCTACTGTTCCAGCCAACCCAGTGGCTAATACTGCTGCAACCAAAATTTAGGATTTCAACCGGATGAATCCTCCTTTTTTCACGAGATCCAAGTCTGAAGAGGATCCACAGGAATTCTTAGATATGGTTTAGAAGGTCATGAATGCTATAGGGGTGACATCTAGTCAGAGTGATGAGTTGGCTGCATATCATCTGCAGGATGTAGCCCATACTTGGTTTAAGCAGTGGAAGGTTGATAGGGGTGTAGATGCAGAGCCTGTAGAGTGGGAAGAGTTTGCCATAACTTTCTTAGACAGATTCTTCCTATTAGATTTGAGGGAGGCCAAGGTGTTAGAGTTTATTAACTTGAGATAGGTCAGTATAAGTGTGAGGGAGTATTTCCTCAAGTTTACTTAATTAGCTAGATATGATCCTTATGTGGTAGCTGATAATTGGTCTAAGTTTATGTCTGGCATATATGATAGTATGGTTAAGGAGTGCAGGACCACAATGCTGATTAGTGAGATGGACTTGTTTAGGCTGATGGTCCATGCTTAATAGATAGAGGAGCAGAAGATTAAAGAGAGGAAGAGAGAATAAAAGGGCTAGGACGGGTAGCTTTAACTTTAGACAGCCAAAGTCAGAGGGTGGTAACCATCCTTAATTTCATCAGAGGTCTTCATCCCCATCACCCTCTGTAGCCAGTGCTCCCATACCTAAATTCAAAAATGACAATAGGGATAAAGCACCAGGCTCTAAGTCCCAGGTCAGTGTTAGCAGTGTTCGTACAAATTCTCTATGTCAGAAATATGGTAAACACCATCAGAGTGAGTGTAGAGTAGGTAGTGATGTGTGCTTCGGGTGTGGCAAACTAGGCTATCAAATTTAGGAGTTCCGAGTAGTTGCTCAGAAAGGTAAGAATGTACACCAACAGGGCCAGTCCCATCAATCGTCAGTTCCATCCGGTCGCCCAACTCAATAGGGTTCCACTTCCAGTACTACCAGTGGGCAGCATCCAAAAATATTATATTCTCTTCAGTCCCTCAAAGATCAGGGAAATTCTCCTAACATAGTTACTGTTATATTATAGGTCTTTACTTATATATTTATGCCTTACTAGACCCTGGGGCTTCTCTTTCTTTTGTAACTCCATATATAGCTATTAATTTCGAAGTCAGTCCCAAAACTCTAGCAGAGCCCTTTTCAGTATCTATCCCAATAGGTGTTTTCATTATAGCCAGACAGGTATACAAGAACTATCTGATCATAATATCTTAGAAAGTTACCTCAACTAATCTCGTAGAGTTAGAGATGATGAATTTGGACATCATTATCGGCATGAATTGGCTCCACTCATGCTATTGCTCAGTTGATTATAGAAATAGAATATTTCATTTTTAGTTTCCAAATAAACCAGTCCTTGAATGGAGGGGTAGTACCACAACTCTTAAGGGTCAGTTGATTTTGTACCTTAGAGCGAGACAGATGATATCCAAGGGGTGTATTTAACATCGCGTTTGAGTCAAAGACTAAAATTCGAATACTCTAACCCTTGAGTCAGTTTCAGTATTCAGGGAATTTCCATATGTGTTCCCTGAAGATCTTCCCAGAGTTTCTCCCGAAAGGGAAATTAATTTTGGAATAGACTTTCTTCCAGATACTCAGCCCATATCTATTCTTCCATACAGAATGGCTCTAGCAGAACTCAAGGAGTTTAAAGAACAGTTAAAGAAACTCCTAGATAAGGGATTCATCAGACCTAATATCTCTCCATGGGGCACACCTGTTCTATTCGTGCGTAAGAAAGATGGTTCTCTTAGAATGTCCATAGACTACCGTCAGTTGAACAAAGTCACAGTCAAGAACATATATCCACTTCCTAGAATCGATGACTTGTCTGATCAACTTTAGGGTGCCAACTACTTTTCAAAGATAGACCTCAGATCAGGCTATCATCATCTTAGATTCAGGGAATGTGATATTCCAAAAACAGCTTTCAGAACTCGGTATGGTCACTTCAAATTTCTAGTCATGTCCTTTGGTCTCACGAATGCCCCAGAAGCCTTCATGGACTTGATAAATAGAGTGTTAAAATGGTACTTGGACATATTCGTCATAGTCTTCATTGATGACATTCTTGTTTATTCTCATAGCAAAACTGATCATACAGACCATCTCAGAATAGTGTTGCAAACTCTTAGAGCTTACCATTTATTTGCTACATTCAGTAAGTGTGAATTCTGGCTTAGATCAATAGCTTTTCTTGGCCATATTATTTTTGGTGATGGCATTAGATTTGATCCTCAAAAGACTGAGGCGGTAAAAAAATGGCCTAGACCCATCTCTCCATAAGACATCAGGAGTTTCTTGGGTTTAAGTGGCTATTACCATTAATTTTTTGAAGAATTCTCATCTATTGTATCCCCCATATCCAGATTGACTTAGAAGAAAGTCAAGTTTCAATGGTCAGATTTCTGCTAGAAGAGTTTTCAGGAGTTAAAGACTCGACTCACCTCAGCTCCAGTTCTTACCTTGGCAGATGGTTTAGATGGTTTTATTGTGTACTGTGATGCATCCAGAGTAGGTTTGGATTTTGTCCTCGTGCATAGAGGTAAGGTCATATCCTATGACTCTAAATAACTTAAACCCCATGAGAAAAATTATCCAACTCATGATCTTGAGTTAGCAATAGTAGTATTCACCTTAAAGATTTAGAGACATTACTTGCATAGGGTGCACGTAGATGTGTTCACTGACCATAAGAGCCTACGGTATGTGTTCTCTGAGAAAGATTTTAATCTGCATTAAAGAAGGTGGTTAGAGTTGTTAAAAAATTATGACATGAGTGTTCTGTATCATACAGGCAAGGTCAATATAGTGGCTGATGCTCTCAGTAGAATGTCTATGGGTAGTGTTGCTCATGTTAAGGATGGTAATAAGAAGTTAGCTCAGGAAGTTCAATATCTTGCCCGATTAGGTGTCTGCTTACTCGATTCAGCAGAAGGTAGTGTATGGGTGCAGAGTAGCTCAGAATCATCTCTAGTTTTTGAGGTGAAGGAAAAGTAGGATAGAGATCTCAGTCTAGTTTTATTGAAAGAATCCGTCAGAGATCAGAAACTAAAGGTTTTCTCCCAAGGGGGAGATGGTGTTTTGCATTGTCAGGATAGATTGTGTGTGCCTGGTGTAGATGACTTGAGGCTACAAATTCTTACAGAGGTGCATGGTGTGCGTTACTCTATTCATCCAGGGGCCACTAAGATATATCGTGATTTACGGGAGATCTATTGGTGGAGTGGGATGAAAAGGAATATTACAGAGTTTATGGCTAAAGTGCTTAATGTGCCAGCAGGTTAAGATTGAGCACCAAAAGCCTAGTGGGTCCATGCAGGAGTTCAGCATTCCCATATGGAAATGGGAAGAAGTGAACATGAACTTTGTGTCGGGTTTGTCTCGTACTAGTCATTAGTATAATTCTATTTGGGTTATCGTAGACCAGATGACCAAATCAGATTATTTCTTGCCAGTTCATACCTCTTACTCAGTCAAGTACTATGCCAAACTCTATCTGAGAGAGTTGGTCAGGTTGCACAGTGTTTCCTTATCTACTATCTCAGATAGAGGTACCCAGTTTACCTCTCACTTCTGGAAAGCATTCCAAAGGGGTCTTGGTACCCAAGTCTACTTTCCACTCTCAGAAAGATGGTCAA
Source organism: Capsicum baccatum var. pendulum (assembly GCA_030864225.1). NCBI lineage: Eukaryota > Viridiplantae > Streptophyta > Magnoliopsida > Solanales > Solanaceae > Capsicum > Capsicum baccatum. Next base: position 76,378,746 of record CM061554.1, on the reverse strand, counting down.
GCAGAACAGACTATTCAGACTCTAGAAGATATACTGAGAGCATACGTAGTTGACTTTAAAGGTGGTTGGAATGACCACTTGCCTTTGATTGAATTCACATATAATAGCAACTATCATTTCAGTATTCGTATGGCTCCATTTGAGGATCTCTATGGTAGGAGATGTAGATCTCCAATTGGTTGGTTTAAAGTGGGTGAGGCCGCAGTAGTAGGGCTTGACTTAGTATTTGATGTGTTAGAGAAGGTTCAGTTGATCAGATAAAGGCTTAGGGCTGCCTAGAGCTGACATAAATCGTATGTAGATGTGAGGAGAAAGGATATCGAGTTTGAGGTCAGTGATTTTGTGTACTTAAAAATCTCTCCCATGAAGGGAGTGAAGAGATTCAGCAAGAAAGGAAAACTCAGTCCATGATATGTCGGTCTCTTCAGAATTCTAAGTCATTTTGGAAAGGTAGCTTACGAGCTTGAGTTGCCTTCAGATCTAGCCTCAGTACACCCAATGTTCCATGTCTCATTATTGAAAAAGTGTATTGGTGATCCAGCTGTAGTTGTTACCTTAGAGATTATAGATATTCAGAACAGTCTTTCCTTTGAGGAAGTTCCAGTCGAAAATCTGGATCATCAAGTTCGTAGACTAAGGAACAAAAAAGTTCCATTGGTAAAAGTTCTTTGGAGAAATTAGGCCGTTGAGGGAGCTACTTGGGAAGCAGAGGCAGATATGCGAACCAAGTACCCTCATCTTTTCTCCGCGAATCCAGATTCAGTATAAGGTACTAATATTTTTAAGATTTCTCTCTATCATGCTTTGTTTAAGTTGCACATCATGTTCATGGCAGTCGTGTATTCATGAGTTAGTTCAGTCATGCATTCCATGTATCAGATATGCATGTTTAGTATGTAAGCTCAATCCATCAGTTTTCCCTCAGCTTAACCAGCCTCACTCGAAGACGAATGATCCCAAGGGGGAGATATTGTAATATCCCGCTTTTCCTTAGCGTAATCTAAGTCCTAATACATGAGTATTCATGTATAAAAATTTTGAAACACTCATTATTTGTCAGTTTAGAGCCTCTCATTGTGTAGGAAATTGAATTAGCTTTCCAACGATATAAAATTCGCCCAAATCATATAACCGAGTAAGAAGTTATGGTAATTTTAAGTTTTATTTGTTAAACACCGTTATTTTAACCCTTAGCGTGTCACAGAGCTAGCATAAATGACGATTGTCAATTTCTAGTGAAGCTTCACAAAACCACTGCGTCGCGCCATCAGCCAAAATCCCAATTGTCTTTTTCTAGTGTTCTATCATGATAATGGCGCGTCACACCGAGGGCAAATTTCAGAATTAAAAGGGCAGCGCGATTTCTCAGCATCGCTCCAAACCCTCAGTTCCCAGTTGTCCGATTTCAGTGACACGGCACGATAGCACTATGTCGTGCCAAGGCAAAAAATGGGGAATTTTCCAGTTTTGCGATTTGAAATTCCTGGGGTTGTTTGGTCTTTTCCCATGACCTCAAGTCCGCCTAAACACGGGATTTAACCCTAAGAGAGCATTATTTTCTCACTTAGTCATTATTCTCTCAAATTAAAATCAACTCTCTTCAAGAACAAAAAACCCTAGCTCTCAATAATCAAGGCCAGATGTCAAGAACTCACTATCAATCCTTCCAAATTTATTATTCCAGGTATGTTAGATGTTCATCCATGGATTCCTTTCACCCATGGAGTCCAAGTATCCATTTTAATCACAAATCTATCATCTTTTCAAGATTTATTATATTAAATTGTGATTTAAAACTATGAATGTCTATGAACTCCATGAATATTGATTTTATACCATACTTTAAAGGAATTATCATTGTTATCAAATACCCCATGTTTTATTATTGTCATTCTTCAAATTAGATCATGATTTAGTGTTATAAATGTTGAAGTCGTGCTATTATTTCAAGTTTTATACTATTCCCATGAATTGACTAAACTATGAAGTACAAGCGTTTGATAAAATGCCTACATGAGTGATTTATTTAATAAAAGCCTTCATGCTTTTTGCCCTAAGCTTTAATGTCATTTTATCATTGTTGTTTTGATTCCTGGAGGTATTGAATACCCGAAAACCATAGGTTTTTATTTAGTGTAGTCTCAGTACATTATAGAATAGTCTTCAGAACATACTATGAGCATTATCAGTATAGTCAAATATCAGTCAGTTAAACTCAAAACAGTCTAGTACTTTAGTGTCTTTCAGTTAGGAGTTGGATTTAGCACCGAGCGAGTGTAGGGATGGTGGATTCCCCTTCAGATAGGCAGAGTCATTAGTAGCAGTCCTTATACTCCAGAACTACGTAGCCAACATAGGATATGAGGAGTCACCCGTCAGATTAGGCTTGACTATCTTGCAGGAGTCACCCGTTAGTTCAGGCTTGACACCCTTAGTTCTTTAGACATTATATTAGTTTACTGGATCCACACAGTCAGTGTTAGTACCTATAGCACGATATTAACACCTTTTCAACTAGGGTTACAGGTTGGACCCTGATTAGCTCAAATTGGGAAATGTCGATTTGATGATACCTCCTACAGTCTCAGATATAGTCTCAGTTATAATCCATTTCAGTGATCAGTCTTAGGGTTGTTTGACTAAAGCCTACAGATTTCAGTTATTTCAATATTTTAGTTTACAGATTTTACTCAATTCATGTTATATGCTTGGTCATACATCCTCAGTATCTATGGATTTTTATGTATCTTCAGTATTTGTGGATTTTCATGCATACTCAGTATTTATAGATTTCCACATATTCCCTGAACCTACAGATTTTATGCTCTCTATTCAGTACTCCATGCTTTACATGTATATTCAGTTAATTATTAGTTTTGTTCATGAAATCATGCATATCAGCCAGTACATTCAATATACTGATCGCATACCTTTTGTTTTATGCTATGACGTATTATATCATAGGTTCTGATGCTCAGTTCTCGGTTCACAATTATACTTATCAGATTCTCAGCAGTAGCAGTGGTGAGTCCTCATACTTCGAGGACAGACTTACTTTATTTCATGTCTCAATTTAGTAGTTGGTTGAAGTTAGTTGGGGCCTGTCCCATCAACTCACAGTCATTCAGTTTTAGAGGCTTATCAGATATTAGAGTTAGTTATTCAGTATTCAAAAATTACAGTTAGTTATCCAGTTTATCATTATTTTATCATATTCAATTAGTTATTTCTATAGACTCATATTTCAGTTATGAATTCAGTTATTAAAACATTATGGCATGTCAGTATTCTTTCGTATTCATGATCATGTTAGCCAGTGCTCACAGCAGGTGCCAGCTCATGGTTTAGCTTGTGATCCCTCGAAACTATAAGAACCGTGTGATGCCCAGGGTGTACTCTTGGGGAGTTACAAAGACCCAAATGGCATGTATTTTATCCTTTATGGAGAGATTTCCAACTTACAAATGGATTAGTTGGTCTTAGGGAACCGGATGAGGCAAAGTAGAGAGAAAGTAGGAAAGATGAGCAGAGAGAATACGGGTTTTAGAATAGTCTCCAAGAAGTTGTAGCGAGAAGTGAATCATTTTTAGGCCGCAAGCGTTGGATGCCCAAGCCTCCCTTGGATTTGACTTGGGTAACTTGGTCATATTTTAGAAGGTGAAGTCTTTTGTGTTGTTGGGTAGAGCCCCATAAGAAGGGACATTCACAATGTTCCAGGGTGTTAATTATACCAGCAGAAATGTTATGGAATTGCATCACATGATTCGGTATTGCATTCAAGGTTGTTTGGATAAGAGTGAATCGCTTTGCCAGGGTCAAGTGTTTAGCTTTCCAACCTGCTAGGCGTAGCCAAACGGAGTCCATAAGGAACTGGAAATTTTTAATTTTAAGATGACCCTGCGCAATAGAAAATCCTAGATATTTTCCAAAATGGGCGCCTTTGCGGATATTAATGGAGTTTAATACAGGGGCTTTATCAGTCGGTGAGGCTGATGCGGAGAAAAAGATTTGGGATTTGACATAATTTATGGATTGGACTGAGACTTATGTGAAAAAATAAAGGTGATCACGGATAGTTTACAGCTAAAAGGGGTGATTTTACTAGGAAGGATAATATCATCAGTGAAGAAGAGGTGGGATGGGGGGGAAAAGCGAGGTATGAGTTTGATTGGATTCCAGAGCCCACGACTAACATCAAGATGTATACTGCGGGAGAGCATTTCCATACAGAGGATAAAAAGATAGGGCGACAGAGGGTCACCTTGTCTAATACCTCTCATAGGTGTGAAGGATTCTAATTTGGAGCCATTGAGGGGAATAGAAATTTGGGTAGTAGTGACACAAGACATAATAAGCCGAATGAGTCTGTCTGGGAAGTGAAAGAAGCGTAAGGTGTGATGAATGAAACCCCATTCAAGTTTGTCAAAAGCTTTTTCTAGATCTATTTTATGGAGCATACTGGAGCATTTGGATCGAGATTTATGAAAGTGATGGAGAATTTCTTGCACAATTATGGCATTACCGGAGGCTCGACAATTAGGCAAAAAAGCTGATTGAGATTGGACGATGAGCTGAGTAAGGAGTGGTTTAATGCAATTAACTATACACTTGGTCCTTAGTTTATAAATCGTATTACACAAATCGATAGATCTGAAATGGAATGGAAAGGAAAGACTTTGACTTTTGGGGACAAAGCATAGATAAATATCATTAATTGCTTGAGGGATGGCCCCGTTATCAAAGCATGAGCCGCATAAATTAATGATTGAACTCTTAGTGATATGCCAGAAGCATGGGAAGAACATGGGATGGATCCCTTCCGGGCTTGGAGCTTTGGTTGGTTAAAAAGAATGGAGCATCGTATATATATCATGATCGGTTAGTGGGGATTCCAGCCGAAAACTATCCGATTCAGAGACGAAGTTATAAGTTGCTATGGGATAGGAAGTAGAGGTCTTGACTTGGCCAGTGGTATAAAGGTTGGCTAAGTGGGATAAAATAGTGGATTCAATATAATGACGGTCAGTTGTCCACTCACCACTATCGATCTTAAGGCTAGTGATACGGTTATGACGACGTCGTTTGATAGTGGAAAGGTGAAAGAAACGAGTATTTTGTCTCCTTTCCGTAACCATTGAATCCTAGATTTTAAATGCCAGAATTCTCCTTCCAGATGAAGCACATGATTATACTCAGCTGTACGGTCAATTTTAAGATTTTATAGAAAAGAGTTGGTTCGGTAGTGCATGAAAGATTGAAGTCCCGCTAGACGAGCTAGAAGATGCTTTTTTTGATGAAAAATTCCTAAAATTAACCCTATTCCAAACTACTAAGGCGCTTGTTAAGTCTGAGATAACACATTCGATTGGCACATTATTGTTCCAGGACTGCTGGATTAGTGTCACAAAGTTAGGGTGAGTCAACCAATTGTTTCAAAATAGAAAACAGAGTTATGAGATAGACAAGATTTTTTGTTGAAAGAAAGGAGAAGAGGATAATGGTCGGAGAAGGTATGTGGGAGATGATGCACTGTCGCTTCAGGGAAAATTGTAAGCCAATTAAAATTTGCCACGAGCCGGTCAAGTCGTTCTAGGATCAACGAACGTTTGTTATAACAAAATGTATATATAATTACAAATAAATAAACATCAAATGATGGTGTATTTTAATAATCAGATCAATTCCTAAATCTAATCAATCAATGATAAATTATGAACTTTGGTTAGCAGTTAGCAAGCTTATAATAAAGTCATAAATGACTAATTTGAGCTCAAATACAAAATACAAACTTATGATAATTAGAACTTCATCAAAAATTAAATTAAAGAAATTTAATAGAGAGAAAAGACACACACACAAAAAGAAAAAAATATTGACACAATCCAAAAAGTCAAGATCATGATGTCATTTACCTCGACCCTTGATAGGTAAGTTGAATAACTAAAAAAGGAAGAAAAATTGAAATGCAAATTAAACATATAAAAAAGAGACTTCTAGAATGAAGTTAGACTTATATATATAAATATTGCGGAAGTCTGAAAAAAATATGACAAAACCCCAAGATACGAGTTCCACAAGTGTAAGAACATCTAGTACAACTCTAAATAACTAAAGACATAGACCTGTCTCCAAAAACAAATAAAGACAATTAAGATAAGAAGAGGTCTGGAATGTACTCCAAACTCTGGATCCACCAGTACCTCAAATATCAACATCGAACAACATAAGATTAGCCACTACGGGTTGCATTCGAACTGAAATCTGCATCTAAAAGGAACAAATATAAGAATGAGTATGATCCACTTGTACTCAATAGGTATTATAGGCCGACTGAGCAAAGTAGAAAACTAAGCAACTAAAAGACATATGACACGTCACCTGCAAACTAAAAAAGTTCCCAAAATAGTAGCTCACACTATCTTCACTAATTGTCCTATAATATAAGATCAAAGGAACAACTACACAAAAATTATATAAGAAGACTAAGTACACATCAAGAGTACAATAAAAAATACATAAGATGCAAATGCAATGCAATGATGATGGGATTATAATGAATGATTGAAAGTCATTGCATGACTTTCTGTATACGCCTTCGAGCCTCATCGCTTCCAAGATAGGGTCCATGGGTGGTACACAACCTATATACTTTCTCAAATTTCTATCTCAATATCAGTCAACTGTCGGCTAGTGTTCATGACCAAGGATTTCAAAAAGTGTTTTATTTTCTTTCAAAATTTGTGTTTCTTAGTGGTAATAGTATCTCATGAATATATATGTATGAAATAAGGATGTAATGCTCACAACTAATCAATATAAATATGATTATTAATTCAATTCAAGTATAGTTGAGCTCAAAATCTACCCAACATATTAGTAATTCGTGATACCAGTCACCAGCCCTCGCTCAGACCACTAGAATGGATAGTCATGTAAGATATCATTTAAAATTCTCCACTTGGGTATAACTATCATGATAGAGGCAAACAATGCTCAAAGAAGTCCTATAACATTGATTCAATCTCCCGCACGAGCATCATAAAAATAAACATGGCATTTAATGCATAAATAAGACATATGATGTCAAATAAAGCCCCTATACCGGCAACACGCAATATATCTTATCTCAAATCAATAATAATATGCATATAAACGCCTACACAGACACACATTAATCATAATAATCTCAAAATATAACTCCCATAACTATTTTTTCAACTCATAACATATTTTTCGTGAATAGTTAACTACCCAACCTAATATAAGAAAGTTAAGCCATAACCTACCTCAAAGTGTCGAAATTCAAGCCTAGACCCTTGAATATGGGGCCTTTCCTTGTTGAACGATCTGAGAATAAGCTAAATCTATCAAATACATAACTGATGTGTCAATAGAAAGCTAATGATACCTATATCGACTATATTTAAGATGGGTAAAAAATAAGTTCAAAATTGAAAATGGTAAAATCATAATTTACACTGTATATAATATGTAAGCAATTCGGAATAACAGTATAATATAAGGCACCAACATATGCCAATGTTGTTGTACATAGGGTAATACGGTAAAAAATAGTCTAGGATGGGTCATAGGATCCCAACAAAGTTCAGGATGCGTAAGTGCAAATTTCGCCAAAGTATAGATATTTTTCGCGTCTTTTCCCTTATATAATAAATTAAGAAAAATAGTGAAAAGATGATTTTGTCTAAACTAAAGACTTTTAATGAAGGGTAAAAAGTTCAGATCACTTTTTTAAGGATCTTCACACTTTTAATATATTATAGATGCAATACAAAATAAGGGTGTTATGGTCATTATATTGCTCTAACTATAGTGTTGTCTAATAAGAGTGTGTTTGGTATGAAGGAAAATATGTTTTGAAAAATATTTTCCAATTTTCTCATGTTTGGTTGGTTTAAATCTTTTAAAAAATATTTTTCAAATCAACTTATGTTCCTCAAATTTAAGGAAAATGACTTTCTTTCAAAAAGTAAGGAAAACATTTTCCAAAACTCTATTCAAGTTCAAACGTTTACACAACTTTCAAGATCACTCATCCGTACCCCGGCCCCTAATCCCCTACCACTCCCATTAAAAAAATATATCTTTTTTACCGCATTCCCTACCACCACCACCCCTGCAAAATAATATTTAATTTTTGAAAAAACAATTCAAATTTTTTTTTTACCACCCTTTATTCGACTCCCCCCCCTCCCCCAATTTTTTAATTTTATTTTTAAAAAAAATAAATTTTTTTTCTACCACACCCTCACTCGCCTGCCGCGATCCCACCCCCTACTAGCCCCCTCTCCCCACTCCAATTCTTTTTTAATTTCTTTTTCAAAAAAATTTTCAATTTTTTTCTTAACATCCCCCCCCCCCCCCCCCCCGCCCACCTATTCTGACACCTCTTCTCCCGCACCTACCAGCTCCTCCCAAAAAAGGATTTTTTTTTTAATTTGATTTTAAAAAGTGTTTCAAAACTTTTTTTCTAGTCCACCCTTTTTGCCCTCTTCGTTTTCATCATTTTGTTAAATATATGCAAATACTTATAAAAAATATTTTTCTACTTGCACCACAAACACAGGAATATAAGTAAGAAATAACTTATTTTTCTAAAAAAATGTTTTCCTCTTCCATACCGAACACACTTTGAAAAAAGTATTTTCTAGGGTCAAAATTATTTTCTAAAAAGTATTTTCTACTCTGTAGTTAAACACTAAAATGTATTTCTGAAAAATAATTTTTCATTCACTAACTGAACACTAGAAAATATTTTTCGAAAATTTTTTTTCACACACCAATAAACATAAAAAAATAAGTAATAAGCCAACTTGTTTTCTGTGGAAACATTTTCTAGGAAACTTACCAAACACACCCCAAGTGTCTTGCATCTATTTGGCACAAATAATACACCATTCAAATTAGACAAAAATGCCCAAACACATTCCTTAATTACAATTTCTGACCTTGTCGACTCCAGTAAATACACTTCCTTTCATGAACTCATATAACGTCTCCTTTTTAATTTTTATGTGGATTTTGTAATTTTGCCTTATATATTTTCTTAGAATTTTTTATAGCAATAATATTATTAAGTGCCTCTTTAGTGTAAAATTAATATTATTAGTCCTCATTTTTAAAAATCTACAACTGATTAAATTTGTGATAAATAAGGATTAATATCTTAGACAATGGGTATAAATGAACTTTGATTCAGTCACAAATTTTAAGTTTAAATTTAAAATTTAAAATTTTGAGTTTTTGAAGCTGTGATGAAACTTGAAAAAACTTTAAACTTTTGCGAGTGGAAATCTCAAAAATTTATTTGACCCGACTTTTGAAAACTTGAAAAGATTATGTTTTTAAAAATTGATCAAATTTCATGGCTAAACAAATATCGAAAAATCAATGAAAGTACTTCATGAATTCATCGTAAACGTGACAGAATAAATTGAAAAGAAAGTTAATACAACATCTTAAACGAATTAGGATATTTCATTTAGTTTTTCTCATTTAGTTAAGGAAAAAGGTGCGAAAAATACCTATACTTTGACGAAATTTGCAGTTACACATTCTAAATTTTGCGGGGGTCCTATAACCCCCTAGACTATTTTTTATCATATTTAACTGGCATATATTTGACACTTAGACCATTGCATGTATTTGACGCACATTGAACACGTAAAAAAAAAGTTTGATAAGGGGCAAATATATGATAGTTAAATATGGTAAAAAATAGTCTATGGGGGGTCATAGGATCCCCGCAAAGTTCAGGGTGTATAACTGTAAATTTCGTCTAAGTACAAGTATTTTTTGCACATTTTTCCCTTTAGTTAACCACAAAAATATAGTATTTCCTGTAATTATACCAATCGACCTCAAGTAGAAATTGTCTAAGGTATTATGGCTTGTTGAGTAAATGTGTATAATTACATAATTTGCTATATATTTTAAAATTATATTAAAAAATACTATAAATCACAATAATTAGTAGCTTAAAATATTGTAATTACTATATTTTATTTTTATATACTTGCTCAACACATTCTTTTCATGTAGCACGGCCATACTCCTCTAGTATATATTAGAAAAGAGAGATTTCAACATGTTAGTTTATTGTCATTAAATAAAAATTTTAAGATTTTAAAGTCATTTAAAAAATTGTACTTGATCAACTTGCTTAGAAAATTAATCCTTTTAGCTTTGTTACTTGAACCATATTCTGAGTTTTACAAAAGAATTCACCTCTTTCAAATTAATTACAGATTATGTTTTAGAAAAAGACCCATTCCTTTTTATTTAATTACAAATCGCGCCATAAAATAAAATAGAGAAAATACATCATTTCACTCCTGAACTTGTTCGCGGAACTTACTTTAGACCCTAAACTACACGGACAATTATTTACCCCCCCTTAAGAACTTTATATTGAATTAATTCAACCCCTAAAACTGACGTGACATAAAAAAAGAAAAAGAAATAAAAAAACGTGTAAGTCTTGTTTTTCAAATGAAAATGGGTCCACTTATCTATCTATCTATCTATCTATCTATATATATATATATATATATATATATATATATAAGAAAAAGAAAGAAAATAAAAAAGAACTCCCCCCCAACCCTTCCCTCACCTCTTTTCCCCACCCCGTTCGAACCCCCACTTTCTAACTCCGGCAGCCATATTCTAGTATGTTTTAGCTGAAGAAGAAGATTGAAAATTAATTTCCAAAGAACTATTCAAATCACTAGTCTTGTATGTACAAAATACAAGATATACAACGCTCAAATCCTAATTAAAGGACAATAAAATTATTCAACACACATTAAATATTTCAAAATTGGATACTTGACTATCTTCTCAGCATGTCTATTTATCAACGAGTGGAGAAAATAGAAGACAAAGAGTGAACCAATCTCAATGTAATGGTGACTTTCACTTGCCATCTTTTTGGAATTGGCCCCCATACTCTTTCTCCTCCTTTAGCCCCCCATCCCCACCCCCACCCCACCCTTTTCCTATTTATGTCAAATTCGAACACTTAAGCTTGCGTTATTTCAATTGATTGAATTTACAAGTTATTAAAGTGAATCACAATGGTGTGAATTTGAAGCGGGTCGTTTGATTTGGATTTCAATTTCCAAGATTCATGTTGGTCTTCCTACTTTCAATGTTTTGCTATTTTTAGTTGAGATTTATAGTCAAAGTTTCTAGTTTGATTATCTTTGTAGATATAAAAAATTGAAATGAAATTGAAATTGAAAGGAGTCTAATTTGATTATCTTTGGGGATATGAAAAGTTGGAATGAAATTAAAATTGGAGGGAGTGTTAGTAGAGGTCGAAAAATATGGTGTTGATGGTGGTAACGTTAATGTGTTAATGGTGAGAATGTTAAAATGGAAAGAGGGTTTGAAGAAGAAAGTGTTTTTTTAAAAAATTTTATTATATAATATTAGTGGCATTATTTTTTACGTGGTAGTGACGTGGTAGTGATGTGGCATGTGATGTGGCACGTGTGTAATACACCTCCCTCGGTGAGAGTGGTATGTTTTTGGGGTGGTATTTGATTCATTATAAAGTTTTTAAAGAGGTAAATAGTTGCCCGTATAGTTTAGGATCTAAAGTAAGTTATGCAGACAAATTCAGGGGTGAAATGATGTATTTTATCAATAAAATACTACTTGGTTTCACTAATTTTTTCAATTTTCCATAAATGAGATGTGGGTCAATTTTCTATAAATGAGATGTTTTTCCATGTAAATAGGGTAAATACTGTATCTATCTCTAGGCTTATATTCAATTGTTTAAATTTAATATATTTAAGTACTTTGATTAGATGATAATTCATATTAATTAATTATATTTAAAGTAAACAAACTTTATTTTCTTGTTTGGTTGTTATATGAATTTCTTTCCTTTTTACTTATTTATTTTTAAAATTTAAGAAAAATCTTATTATTTTCGTCTAATATTGGAATTAAAAGACATATAATAAGATTTTATTTTTGGGAGGGGTAAATATAATTCACTATTAAATAATCATAATAATTTAATATTTTTATATATGCAAAACATGTCATCCCGTGTTTTATTAAGTATAATATATTTTTAGTTTTTGATGCTCAAATTATGTTAATTATAGGAGTAACATAATAGGCTTTGAAGAGCTTTTAGGTGTTAATTATTTTTTTGCTTATAATTATTTCCATCACCTCGAATTCAAAAGGCAATTTTAATGTTTCATTATTTCAAACTTTATATGTAAAATATATTTTACTTATTCGCTACGATATTTTTTAATTTATTTTTGTAAAATCAAGACTTGTATAGTTTATAATTTTAATCAATGAAGCCTAATAATTGGTCATGTGTAATTAGATTTTATCCATTACGGAAATTTTTAAAAATTCATCGAAACCTTTAAAATTACATGTAAGGTTGAAAAACAACTTTCCCTAATGCTTGATATATTCCTACAAAAAAAAAAAAAAAAATTAGAAGATGACTATATATACATATATGTATCATAAATAGACTATGCATACTTCATTATTTTTATTCTAATTGTTATTTTAAAAAAGTAATTTTAATTTTTATAATATTGACTTCGTGCTAACACGGTTTATAATTATAAAATTCGATTGACTATCAACATTTTACTTGTATCACATAAAGTGAAATAGAGTGAATGACATATATTGGGCTCGTGATGGCATGAACTATAATCTCTAGTATATCAAGAGGGAGTTAACATGTTGAAGCAAGCAACAACTCGATATGTCTGCTTATGTTGCCTACTTCAGCTGCTTCAAACATGACTTTAATATATCACCTCTAATAAATTATTGCAAGCCATTTACGTATAAAAAATTAATAATATTTAATTAAAAAAAAGTAAAACAAATATTTATGACATGTCTGCTTCAGCTGCTTCAATCATAATTTTATTATATCACCTCTAATTAATTATTATAAGTCATTTACGTATTAGAAAATTAATAATATATAATAAAAAAAGTAAAATAGATATTTATGACATGTTCGTTTTAGCCGCTTCCTCCGTAATTTTACTATATCACCCCTAATTAATTATTGTAAGTCATCTAAGTGATAAAAAATTAATAATATTTAATAAAAAGATAAAATAGACATAAAATGATAAATTAACTCTTGATGTTTTAAATTAACTTTACACTTATATGAGACTCACTTAAATTTTTTTCACAAGTATTTTCTTATGATAATTTTGATATATCACTTCTAATTAATTATTACTATATAAGTTATTTAAGACATGGATGCTTCGCTTTTTCAATCATAATTTTATTATATCACCCCTAATTAATTATTAAGTTTATCTAAATATTGTGTCACTTAAATTGGAATATAAAAAAAAGTATTAGAAATCACAATAATTAAAAACTTAAATTATTTTTAAAAAAATTGGCTATTAATGCCACAAAAGTTTGGATAAGGAGAGTAACATAAATTATTTGTAAATTACATAAAAAGTATTATAAATTATAATATTTAACAGTTTAAAATATCTAAAAAAAATCTAATCTGTTATATATTTCAAAAAGTACGTAAAAAATACTATAAATCACAATAATAAACAACCTAAAATTTAAAGGTCGATCTGCTTTCTTTGACACAACTTCATTGGTCCTTTCCCTTGCCTCCATTTTTTTCTCCATTTTAATTTATTTTTTTTATTTTTTTTAATCTATTATATATTGTTAAAAAACACATACAAGATACTATAAATCACAATAATTAATAAATTAAAAAATTTAAAATATATAAACTCTCGAAATTATACCAGTACTACTTAAATTGAAATAGCCGTAATATTACTATATCACCCCAAATTAATTACTATAAGTATTTTATGCATTAAAAAATTAATAATATTTAATAAAATAAGTAAAGTAGACATTTATGACATATCTGGTTTAGCTGCTTTAACCCTAATTTTATTATATCACCCCTAATTAATTATTATAAGTCATTTACATATTAAAAATTTAATAATACTTAGTAAAAAAGTAAAATAGACATTTATGACATGTGCACGACAGCTGCTTTAATCGTAGTTTTACTAGATCACTTCTAATTAATTATTATAAGTTATCTAAGTATTAAAAATTAATAATATTTAATAAAAAAAGTGAAATGGACATAGAATGTTAAATTAGCCTTTGATGTTTTAAATTAACTTGACGTCTTATATGAGACTCACTTAAATTTTTTTCACAAGTATTTTTTATAGTAATTTTGCTATATCACTTCTAATTAGTTTTTATAAGTCATTTAAGACATGTTTGCTTCACTGTTCAATCGTAATTCTACTATATCACCTCTAATTAATTATTATGGCCAGCTAAGCACTGTGACACTTAAATTAGAATAGAAGAAAAAGTATTAGAAATTACAATAATTAAAAATTTAAATTATTTAAAAAATATAATTGACTATTAATGACACAAAAGTTTGGACAAGAAGAGTAACATATATTATTTGAAAATTATATAAAAAGTATTATAAATTACAATAGATAAAAACTTAAAATATCTTTAAAAAAAAGTTAAGCTATTATATATTTCAAAAATACGTAAAAAGAAGAAGTTGAACAAAAAGCAGCAGGTGAACGAAAAGAAAAAGCTGAGAAAGAAACAACTGTTGAAGCTGAGGAAGAAACAGCTGCTGCAAGTGAAGTAAGAAAAGAAGGTGTGGAAAAAAAGAAAACTGAAGAAGAGGCAACTGATGCACATGCTGAAAAAGAAAGAGAAGAAGGTGGGAATGAATAAACAGCTGAAATTGTTGAAAAAAAAGAAGTTGAAGTTGTCCAAACAGATGTGGTCATGGACATTGTTGATGAAATCAATAGTAACACTTGTGTTGATGAAGAACTTAGAGAAAGAGACATTTAAATTCTAAGATGTTTAATTTGTTGTTAAATGATGAGTTTTTAGGATATGACAATTTTTTTTTATTTCACAAATATGAAGTTTGAAGGATCTGGTGGTAGGATATGAAATTTATTCTTTTATTTTATTAAACTTGTTATGATTCTGAGCTGAATCTGTTTCTATCAAACTGATTTGTGGCATGAAATTTGAATATGCAGGGTGTGGTCATAGTTGGTACATTGTATGCTTGATATCATAGAATGCATACTTAATATTCCATATACCGTATGCATAGTCAATCATTACCCTGCTGGTCGAATTTAAGTTGATGTGTTGTTTAATCGACTATGGTTCTATCAAAAATAGTATTTAACATTATACAAAAGTAGAACTATTATTATTTATTCAATATCACTACATCCATGTTACACTTTTCCAAAGAACGAATACTAGCATTATAGCACATAACATCATTTTTAGGACATTCTCTCTTTCTTCGGCCAAAATCTATTTTTGTTTTAGTTGATCCCTCTCTATTTGGGTGTCATATAGCAATAGTTTAAAGTGATCCCTCTGTTCTTCTGCTTCTTTGAACAAAGTCATGAGAAAATATTTATTTTCTTCGCATTGTTGGAGCCTTTGTAGTAGATTAAATTTTGCCAAGCCTTAAAAATTTGATGTCTCGAGTCCCAAAATAAATGTTAATGGACTGGATGGAAGTGATAGCTCATCAAACCATTTGAAAAACGAGCATGCACCATTATCCTAGAAAAAATAATAATTACATAACCATTAACTTAACTTAAAAAAAAAACACGCACACCTCACTTTTGCAATTGCACAATTATAAAATTTGCGACCTGGATTTGAATCTGTGCACGACGTCCTCAAGACAGCCGCATTCCCACAATGACAAATTAGAGTATTTTTAGAATTGGATGATTGAGATGCTTGCGACATTGTAGAATTTTTAAAAACAAAATAAAATTGATGAAATAAAATAACGAGGGATGTACACCTTATATATGAAGTAAAAACAAAGTGTTCACACTGATGGCTTACAAAAGTAGTCGTTTTTTGCCGTTGGAAAAGTAGTTTTTCTCTTTCGAACTGGTGGTGACACTAAATAGACTGTCGTAGATCATGACCTATGTCAGCCATCGATTTGTATGGCTTATCATAGACTTACACCTTTATTAGTGCATCGACTGATATCCTGATGATGCGTAGACTACCGTGATCTATGTACACATCTATAGACCATCACGTGGAGGTAGTTAAAAAATGAATAATTAAATTAAAAAAAATTAAATAGATAATAGTAACATGTTTTGGGGCTGGTGGAAGAAAATAATTAAATATAATATGATTTAAATGGATAATCACATGTTTTGGGGCCGGTGGAAGAAAATAATTACATTAAAAATGATTTAAATAGATGATCTTGGACTGGTGATGACACTTAATAGACCGTCGTAGATCATGAACTATTTCATCCATCAATCAGTATAGTCTATCATAGACTTACACGTTTATTATCGCATCGATTGATATAGACCATCACTTGGATGTAGTTAAAAAATGATTAAATAAGTTATAAATAAATATGGTGTGGATTTTTACACATGTGAAGGAGTGTAAACAAGTCACATAATCATATTAGAGCTTAGACAAATTAGGGAAGGTGAATTAAGAAGTGTGTGGATAGGTAGTGGTTGAATGCTCAATATCGTAAGAGTAATGTTTAAACAAAGCATAAGTATGTATATAGGATATGTATTGTATTTGATGCCTACACATTTCATATATTTCTTTCATCACCACCCCTAAATCAAAAGAGTGTGTGCAATTGATAGTGGTAAAACATTTACCATCCTCAATACATACTTGTACTTTGAGAAACATTACTCTTACGATATTAAGCATTCAACCACTACCCATCTACACACTTCTTAATTCACCCTCCCTAATTTGTCTAAGCTCTAATATGATTATGTGACTTTTTTACACTCCTTAACATGTGTAGAAATCCACACCATATTTATTTATAATTTATTTAATCATTTTTTAACTACATCCAAGTGATGATCTATAACTGTGTACATAGATCACCATGGTCTACGCATAATAATAATAATATCAGTCGATGCGATAATAAACGTGAAAGTCTATGATATACCAGACTAATCAATGGAGGACATAGTGCATGATATACGACGGTCTATTAAGTGTCACCACCAGTCCAACATCATCTATTTAAATCCTTTTTAATTAAATTATTTTCTTCCATCAACCACCAAACATGTGATTATCCATTTAAATCATATTATATTTAATTATTTTCTTCCACCATCCCAAAATACATGTTACTATTATTATTTTTTTAATTTAATAATTATCTTTCATAATTCACAAAACGTGTGATTATCTATTTAGATCATTTTTAATTTAATTATTTTCTTCCACCAGCCACATAACATGTAATAATCTTTTTTTATTTTTTGAAAATCTGTTATTATTTGTTTTAATTTACTCGATGATCCATCGATTCATGTAGTCTACGATCGACTAATATGTATAGTCGACGAAATACTTTGTATAAAATCTAAACATTGGATTTTACTCTTTAGAAAATTAGTCAAGCCACAATACTGTAACTTGAAAAGGCAGATATATTTGATTTGAGTTTTCAAACAAGGGATCAGAACAAAGACGGCAAACACACAATGTTTAAAGAAACTGAAACATAGTTGTATTAAAATTGTTCATTGCATTACATAATAAAATTTAAGTCAAAAAGTGAAAAATGGAAGAAGCTTTCTTCTAACAAGATCCTACAAAGAAAGCTTCTTCAGCAATGAACAAATAAAAAAAACTTAAAAACATATACTAAAATAAAAATTTAAACTAAATTATAGGGATGGTGGGAGGGGTGATGTAGTTAGGGCCTTCCATTCCGAGCCTTTTCAGAATTTCTCTCAAGAAACGAGCAATTCGACAGAGCTCCCGCTCCAGGTAGATGCGGTCTTGACCCAGCCCGTAGAAAAGTCGGTCCAAATCATTTCTTAGGAGGAGGATGTTGTAGTGCCTCAGAGAAACATGTTTGATGGGGCGCAGGGGTATCCTTCTTGGAGGCATTTTTTTGATTTGGGTGAAGAAGAAGAAGAGATGATTTCTGTTATTTTCGATTTAGGGAAAACTGAAGGGTTGCATAGAAAGAGGGCCTGTACTTATAGACCTGTAGATTGCGTCCGTTCATATATCCACCCAATGGTAGGTCGACGTGTCTGACAAGATAAAACGTTTTGTATGCGTATACTAGCTGTTTTTTCTCGTGAAGAGATGTTTTATGTAGCTTTTTAATAAATGAGAATGGGAAACAAGAGAAATAATGATTCATTGCATCGATTGGAGAGATAAGCCGGTAAAATAACCAACATAACGTGTTATATCAACAATAATATAATCAATACATAATATTTTATAGACCATATATTATATATACCGTAGACTATAGAAGTCTATTGTAGACAAAGCTTTGGGTCGATAATAACTGAACGTTAAAATCTACAGAAATGCACATTCATCCCCCAAAATAGTAGCTTTACAACTGAAGCTAAAAAAAAACTATTTATGATTTGATGCCCATTCTACACGTGGTTCTTTTGTGTCTAGATTTCTTGCATATTGAACACCTATTCCTCCTTTTGGACTTAAATGTCTCACCAATGCCCTTAGTGCGTTTGAATTTTTTCCTTTCGAGTTTGGGATCGTACGGGGGTGGAAAATATTTGGTGTCTACCAATTCCTGTGGCACAGTCCATTCAGCCTCCGGAGGGACCATGTTAATTGCTTTCGAGTATGCGAGGAGGTAACTTTCAGCTTTATAAATTGGCGAAGAGTAGTCATAGATGGAGTTACCATAATCTTCGTTATCGTCGTACTTTGCTCGCAAAGCTGCCATCGCGTGTTCGCACGGCATTTTTACCAAGTCACATTTTCGACAAGAACAGCTCCTCTCCAAGAGATTGACTTTGGCAGTAACGCCATTGCCAAACACCATATACTCGTCGAGAAGCCCGTTTGGATTACCCACATACAAGGAATCGCTCGCACTCTTATTATCCCTTAGGATCCTTTCCGCAGAAGGCACAAATATGTTCTCTTTATCACCGATAAATGCATGCCGCTCCCTAAACTTTTCACCAAATTTTTAGCAATTGAATTGAATATGTACGACACGGGGTACTCCCGTTCATCCATCAAAATTGAGTTGAGCGACTCGACGATATTTGTGGTCATCACGTCGTACCTATTGTCCGAAAAGTGTGCTCTACTCCATTTTTCAAAACTAAGCACATTTTTAAGGACATGAGTTGCCTTGGGGCATTTACTCTTCAATTCCACAAAATTATCGCTAAACTCATCAAAGGAATAAGCCTTTGCCGCGGCGTAGAATAGATAAAGATGTTTTCTGCAGTGTTAATTTACGCAAAGAGTTTCAGTGATGTGCCTCATGCAAAGTCCGTGATGTGCATGACTGTATACATGGGAGAAGGCATTGACGATGCTAATATGCCTGTCGGAGATGATGCATAGATCTGGTTCATCTTCTATGATAGACTTCAGCTTCTGGAAGAAGAAGGTCCAAGAAGCATCGTTCTCTTTATCGACGACACAAAAGACAATAAAAAATATATGATTTTTGGTGTCCTGTGCAACGGTGCTTAGCAGAACACCCCCGTACTTGCCATAAAAATATGTGCCATCGACGGCAATTACCTTTCTCATGTGGGAATATCCTCGTATTCAAGCTCCAAATGCTAAGAAGTAGTAAATGAACGATCCATCCATTCGATTTACCATGCTAGAGTAAGAAGACCCGGGATTCAATAACTCCACTATGTGGAAAAAAGCCGGCAAGCAAGCATATTCGTGCTCCGGTGTCCCACGAATTATGTACTTCGCAATTACACTTCCTTTCCAACACATCCAATAGCTTGCGTTGCAACGTAACTCCTTAAATACAATTCTTTGTATTTCTCTTATGCTTGGACCCTTACCATCCCGAAAACGATTTACGCATACTGAAGCAATCAATTCGGATGAGACTTTTTTGTGCCTGCGGGTCGCATTTTCAACGTCGCACGTATGCATCCCGACATACTTGTATATGCAAAATCTATCCGAGGTGTCGTACTTTTTTGTCCGCAACAGCCAGCCACAACCACGAGATAAGCATTGCACCTTCATCAATTTCGTGCAGCTCTTCTCCATATAATAATCAAAAGATTGCCTCGCCGTTGCTGCGTCTAGTTGCATTTTCAGCTCTTTTTTATCGGCAAATGTTTGACCATAACAAAAATTGGTTCCATCAGTAAGAGAGTATCCCGCTTGTTATTTCGTTTAACGGTCTTCTTCATCATCTTGCGAGTCTGATGAAAAGTCTTCCATATGCATAGAATAATCTTCCATATTAATTGTATCATCGACATCGTTCTCGTAATCATTCAAATCGTCGTCAATCAAATCATCGTCGACTGTCGGGCGCCGCGGTGGGGATGCTGATTAATTCAGCGGTCCTTCAAAGGACGTCTCAACCATATTTATCCTCAAAATTGGCCTAAAGCCATCAGCATCAGCATCCATTATGTACGTCAGCACACGTACATCGCTATTTATGATTGTAGGATTCACCTTTTCCCTCAAATGCATTACATAACTAATCACCATGTCGCTCGGCGCGCAATCTAGATCCCCGCTCTGCATTATGCTTGCAACAAATTCATCGTACGAACTGTTACGGAGAACAGGAATGGAAATTGTCACCTTGGTAAATGATCTCCATTTCCAACATTTCGAAGTCTCCACCCATTCTCCTATGAAATCATCAGAAACCAGAATAAATTCTGCAATAGACATCCTAGAATTAAGCTTTGGTCGATGGTAGATTATGCTTATGGTCTATGTCGTATTGTATGCACGATCGACGACTGGCGAGGACGGGTCGATGATTTTGCAGATTTTCGTACAAATACTTGAAATTGTAAATACTGCTTGTAATCAATGGTTGTTGGGTTTATGGAATAAAGAAATGAACTTGGAGTCACCTGAGCTACTGTAATGAACTTTCTAAAGTAGTTTTGAGTAATGTGAGTGATTTAAAGCTTTTTAACAATGGTGGAAAGTGTGTTTGAGAAGATAGGAAACAAATGGGGTAACAATGGATGCAATGGACAAGCTTATGATGTTTGTGGACTAATTTACAGTTGATCGCCGAAAAATAATGCCGGAAAAGTGGCCGGAATCGGAGCTTTTTGGTGGAAAAAATAACCACTTTCTATTTTTAGCTTTTGGAATTATTATTTTTAATATTTTTGGAAACCTAGATATTATTTGTATATATATAGTGGTGGATGATGGAGTGGGTTGAAGTGTATTATTAAAAACTTGTGGGTGAATTTATTAAGTTGGAAAAGTTGGTGGTGAGGTGGAATTAAGTGGGTATTTGGCAAAAAATTTAATACTTATGGGTATTTAACAAAATAGTTTGGATAAAGAGTATTTTTGGCATAAAGGCCCTAGTATCATAAGATAGTTTTCTTTGCACAAATAATATTACCACATAAATCAAAGGTTTAAGTCATAAGCTTCTCCTTAGAATTGTTTGCATAATCAGCTAGACACCTTAATCTAGCCTTGTTCCTAGTAGACACTTCAATATTAATAAAGGTATTTCTGTTGAACACATCTCTAATAGCTAGACTAAAAATAGAGTGCCTGTAATACACACCGACGATGAGACAAAATAATGAATTAAATAGTGCCATATGACATTTTCAATTAAAATAATCATAAAAATAAATTTTGAGTATAAGAAAAATATAAACCAAAAAAGAAAATAATTTTAGCAAAACAAAATCAAAAAAATCCATTTATCATCTCTACGCCAACCTTCCCCGGTTCTTCTCTCTCTTTTTTTTTTTTGGTTAACTGGACGTAATATTAGCCTTAGCCATCTCAAAATGAGGGGTTCAGCATTACTGTTCCCCTGTACAGACGTAGTAGTTGTGTTCAAGTTATTAGTATCCACATCCCGTCGTACTAGGTTAATTAAGTTCAGATTAGTAGAACGTAAAGTAGAGGACCCTAAATTGTCTGCTTGGACCAAAGCTTCAACTGTAGGGGGAGGGGTAGATAAAATGTGGGTAGTTCCAAAATCCATCGCAGCAAGTCCAAGCTTTGCTAGTGCATCTGCTACCTTGTTCTGCTCCCTAAAATGTGAGTTGGAGGAGCAGCCTGGGTTGCCTTCATCAACAACTTGCATGCATACAAAACATTGTGGTAGTGGCAACTATCACTTTTGAGCATGTGAATTATGTCTATTGCATCGATGCCAATCTTAATTGTGTGGATATTGAAGGAGGCCGCTATTTCTAGGCCTCGTTTGAGAGCTAGGAGCTCCGCTTGATGGGAGTCACGTGGGGAGCCGTAGCATGAAAACCAATCACCCAATTCCGGTCATGGTCACGAATGGTTCCACCAAATCGGGCCTTACCTATTTCTCCACTGCATGCCACCGTCCGTGTTGAGTTTAAGGGCACCCAGGCGAGGAGGTTCCCATTTGACAAGCATTTTAACACAATTTTTGCTAGTACCCATACCCTCTTTCTCTAGATAAAGACTATACTCTATCGCATGGTGTATGGGGGTATCTACATTGACGGGATCTCTTTTCTTTACCCACCCTATTAGTCAAGTTTTTTGATTTTCATATGTTTTCTTTCCAATTCTCCTCAATTGATTTTCTTTTGCTTCAATTTTTCTCCGATGAACAATCTTCTATTCAAAAAATGAAAAGTTATGCAGAATAAAAAGAAAAAAAAAATACTCAATAGCTTGAAGAAAAAAAATGAAAGAGGTATTCCTTTGGACATGTCAAAACCTACTATTTTTTAGTGAACATAATAAATTATATCTTGAGAAATAAAATAACACAACGAATCTGAAGTGATAAGAAATGGGAGGAGCAGCAGCGGCAACAGAAGGAGAACGAAAGAAAAGAGGGATTTTTTAAGTGGATAAAATCTAAGTTTTTTTTTTTTTTTTTCAAATATGTGTGCGCTTACAGAAGGATTGGTTGAACTTGAATGTATATGTAGATGTTTGGTGGTGCAGTAGTGGCAGTGTTAAAACAAGAAGAAAGTAAAAAATATTTTTTAGGGATGAGAAATAATAAGAAAGGAAAAAAAGAAAAATTTCAAGAAAATTTTTGAAAAGACGTTAATAGGTCGATTCATGCACCCATAAAGGTGTTCACGTGAACAACAACAGGTGCGGATCTACGGAATTCGGTGGGGGGTTTTTGGGAACCTCCACTCGCTATTGCAAGACTTGTAATTATATTAGAAAATTTTTTAATGGGTCTAAATATTAACAAGTAGGAATTCATAACAAAATAATGAAATAACTTAGTGGTAAGAGGGACATACTTGAGATGCATGCCGTGTTACTCTTGGTCATGAGTTTGAATCTCTGTGGAGGTTAAATTATTTTGTTTAATTTTTTCTAGCCTTATTTAATTTATTAGGAACCTTTAAAATCTTGGATCCGCCTCTAAACAATAATTAATGTGCCACACGAGTAAGAAGTATTTAACGATTTAAACGTGCAAGGACAGAGGTATTCATTAGAAACAAAGTTTAGTAAAGTGTTCAAGTGAAAATTTTAGAATACATTTAACTAAAAATTACACAAATACACAACTTATGTTTTCAATATTACAAAAAATCAAACTTCCTAAACATATTACAAAAATCCCAACATATACACAGAATGTTATATATATGTCGGCTATGTTATGTATATTAATAGTGAGAGAGAGTAAAGTAATTAAAAAGTGGAAGAGAGTGTAATTACTTCCAAAAGAATTAATATTTATGTTATTTATACTAAATTTAAAGGTCTGTAAATAATTTAAGCCTAAAAGATGAAATATCTCCTGAATTACCTTATGTGTGGAACCTTCATTCTATGCTTGGCTTTTCCGACTACAATTCTCTACAAAATAACTTTCATTCTATGTAATGATCAATATTTGTCCACACACAGTATTTACACTAAATTTCATGAAAGCAAAAAATTAGCATAAATATTAATAGGCGAAAGTTTTTTTTTTTTTTTTTTTTGCTAATTCTAAAGAATTTTACAAAATGAGTACTTTACTTGGTAGCTACAAAGAATAACATTAAAAAAAAAGGGGGGGGGGGGGGTTGTCTACCACATATCCATTTCTTAACCCACCAAATATATATAGAATTTAGGCGGAACCATTGCTAGACCCCTAAAATTGGCACAAACTTTTAATTTGACACCTTAACTAGTCATTGTTCATTTTAAACACCCACATTAGACGTCTGTTGTGTCAATTTGACACTTTTTGTACCAACTTTTCAACATCTAAGACGTGTGGGTTACCAATCATTTCCTACGTGAATCACTGAAAAATTAAATCATGTCAACTCATTTAATTGTCCACATCATTATACACACCAAATAAATTAAAGAGAAAAAGTATTGGCTAAAATACATAACATGGTGACAAATTAATCAATGACATGTGACATTTTTGTCCAAATAATTAAAAAATAAATTTGACCACTTAAAATATTTTTTTTTTTGGCAGAAGCACTTACCTCCCTTCCCTCCCCCCACTCCCCACCCCAAACCCTTCAGTCATTTTCTTCGAGTAAAGGCCCAAAATCATCCATTATCTTTACTTTAGACACAAAATAATACATATTGTTTTAACTAGTGCACTAATAGTCCTTTTTATTTAAAAAGTGAGTATATTTTTAGTCATCACCCTAACACTGTCAATTTTTTTAACAACAACCTCCTCACATTCATATCAAGTAAACACGAGCACCATTAGGCAAGGGAAATCAATGCAAAAACACATCAAATAAGCCTTGAGACATCGACGCTGCATTAACAATTCAAACTTCTCTGTATCACTGCATCAACAATTATTTCAATCTATTAATTTTATGGTCTGATAAGACTCATGAAGATAAAAGATGACGTCAACTTCTATGTTAGGTGATGCCAGATTCTTTAGCAGGTTAGTAGAGGTTGGTTAGAATTTTCATCAACATTGAAGATTTTGGATAAGAGAAGTTTTATACGTTGCAACTCAGGCTCTTAGACTATAAAACCTTCCGATTTAGCTTCTTTGAGGTGATTAAATGTCATATTTGTGAAACGTTCCACTTGAAGAGATTCTGGAATAGGAACATCATCATAAAAATAGGTTTTACTGATGGATTAGTCAATGATATTTTACTTTCGTTTCAGTTGCTTTCTCTGTCGTTAACGTGTCATTTTTGGATCGCAACTATCTTGTAGCGTGAAGCCACTGAAACTGCTTAAGTTATGAGTTATCAACTTTGTCAAGTTGATGTTGGTAATTGCTTCCTTATACTGCTTATGGTGTGCAACCCAAATATACTTGGTTTGTCCTTGTTGGCCAGCTGTTGGTGAAGAGGCCGATCTCGAAGTTCTTGTGTTTATGGGAATATATTTTTTCCTCCCTCATTGACTGTGCATTCAGTCCATGAACTAATGAGATCCCCAAGAATTTATGCCCTTATGACTAAATAAAAATCATAGTGACTAGTGACACAGAAAATCTCAAGGCTCAAATTGATTCAAACCCTTGTCAGCAACATTTTGCAGGTGAGGTTTTTTTTGGAGGAAAAAAAATAGTATGATAGAAAGGTAATTGGCTGATGTTTAAAAAAATTAACAGTGTTGGTGTGATGATTAAAAATGCACCACTTTTTAAACAAAAGACTATTAGTGCACAAGTTGAAAAAATATGTATTATTTTGTATCTAAAGTAAAGATAATGTATGATTTTGGGCCTTTACTCCATTTTCTTCCCCACACCTTTCTCTTTTGCAGAAAAAATCCCCCAACCCCTCCCCTAGTTTGTTTCCCCCATCATATTTCAACCTCTCCCTATCTCTTATTATTAAATAGATTAAATTATTTTCAAATTATTCATAACAACATCCTAAGAAGTAAAGAAAATAATTGAAAAAAATAAAGATAATACATTTTTATTACCATCTTTCTTCAATTTTTTTTCGATTCAAAATTGATTTTGTACTTGTTTTTGTAACTAAAACGTTTCAAGACAAAGAAATTTATCCCACTAATTTGGCTTGAGTTCTTATTTCCCATCGACTTTTCAAATTTTGTCACTTCTTACCTTTAAATTTTGTCATTTTTTCTCAATTTTAATCGAAGAGGAAGAAGAGGTTTAATTTTGAAGAAATCTTTGGCATAGGAATCTGCCGTAAGAAGAGGTTGTGGTATCATCGGATTAAGACTGTCTAACGGGCCGGGTCGGGTCAACCCGGAACCGGCCCCCTCTCTCTTACCGGGTTACGGGCCGGTTATGGGCCGGTTTTGGCCTTAACCGGGCCGGGCCGGGCCGGGCCGCACAGTAAAAAAAATAAAACCCACCCGAAACCGGCCCACTTAACCCAATCCGGTCAAACCCGCTAAAACCCGGTCAAACCCGGTCAAACCCGGATAAAAACCGGTCAAATATACACTATATATACGCTATATACACAATCTATACATTAAATATACACTTCTATAGAAGATATATACAATGTATACATTAAATACACTTCTATAGAAGATATATACACGTGTATACATTAAATATACACTTCTATAGAAGATATATATAATGTATACATTACATATACACTTCTATAGAAGATATATACACGTGTATACATTAAATATACACTTCTATATAAGATATGTAAACATATACACATGTATACATTAAATATACAGTTGTATAGAAGATATTAAAACTTTAAATTGATAAATAACAAAAAATAAAAAACAACGACTAAGGAGTGAATGAATTTGTGGAATTTTATTGATTGCAAAATGATCCAAAATTTATAATTTACATGAATGAAAAATCTATAAATTATGCATCATTTTTTCCAACTCATTCATGTTAATATTAATTGGAATTTGCATAGGATAGTCGAAGTCAACGGGGGCAAACCCATGCATTGGACTTGATTCTGTTGAGTTCTCCCGTGAAGTCATAATTTCTTCAAGTTTGAGGTCGTCGCTTGACTCTGGTTCCATTCCTTGGTTTCTTCTTTCTGCTCTAATCCAATCTCTAAGGCAAACTAAAACATTCATTGCGTTGCTTCCCAATGAGTGTCGGTTGTCTCCAAGCTGCTGTCGTCCCTGACTGAAGGCGCTGTCTGATGCAACGGTTGACATTGGAACATTCAAGATATCTCTGGCTAATCTTGAAAGTACAGGATATTGTGATTCATTATTCCTCCACCAATCCAGCGAGTTGATCCATCGTCTGCGATCCTCTGGTGGCGTCCGCAGATAATATTTCAGCTCTTCCCGATAAGTTGATGTGTAAGCTCTCTCATCCACACTGTTTCAACAAGTTAAATCATAAAACGAATCAGGAAAACCACTATGTGCCGGCCTTTTAGAAGATGATGGCTCCTCGGGAGGATGAGGAGCGACAGTTGGACTGATATTTGTAGGTACAGCTGAATCAAATAAATCAGCCTAGTGATTATATAATTTTTCTATATAATCTTTTGCATCAGCCGTAGCCGTCCACAAATCAGGCTGCTCTTGTTCAGACTCACGGTTAGTATTTATTTCTAAGTTAGCATAAATAAGAGTACTAAAGTGACACATATGATTAAATTTCATGCACGGATTTAACATAGCACCAACCAAGTAAATAGGGGGAATCGGGAAGAAATATTTTTTAAATTTCGTAAACATAGCGCCAACAGCTTCTATATAACCTTCTTTATTTTTATATTGTTGGAGCAAACCAGAAATATCGGCTATATATGCCAAAATATTACAAACAGTAGGATAGTATGCACCGAAAAATTCAACCGTAGCTACATAAAATTTTTCTAAAAACTTAACAAGATCATTAATTATAACCCAATCAGAATTATGTAACATGCAATCAGCAGAATCAGCAAAAGAACCACAGTGTTGGTTAAAAGTTAGTGTAATAGGAATTCTATATTTATAACAAGTTTTTAAAAATTCATACGTAGAATTCCATCTAATATCAATTTCCTCAGGCATTAAAATCGGTGTAAGTCCATTTTCTTGACATTTAACTTTAAATTCTTTAATTCTCGCTCTACGATTATTTCCTTGAATGAAACCTACGGCAAGACGAATTTTTTCAATATAAACCTCAAAAAAGTAAAGACCATCTTTTACAATTAAATTATAGATATGACATGGACACTTAATATGGAAAATTTCAGGAAAGGGTGGAGATAACGTAGATTTTATTTTTGTTATAGCATTCTTGTTGTTAGAAGCATTATCAAAAGCAATACATAAAATTTTATTTTCTATACCATAATATCCGGCAATTTTAATAATAGAATCAGCAATAAATTGTCCAGTATGTTTGCGATCTTCATCATATAAAAAAGCAAGAATACGTTTTTGCATTATGAAATTACTATCCATCCAATGACAAGTAACGGTTAAATAATCATTTTTATTAACAGCACGACCAAGATCAGAAGTTAGGGACAATCTACATGGAATATTTTTTAAGAATGTTGATAAATAAAAACAATATTGTGAATGGAGTTTAAAAATATCAGACCGACAAGTAGTTCTAGGAATACCATTAAACATAAGATTATAAATTGCTTGTATATAACGGATAAAAGCATCAGAAGAAGAAAAACTAAAATGTAAACAACCCACAACTACCATTTTAGCTATTTCTTCCCGGTCCCTCAATTTATTATACTTTTTCGCTACTTGACCGGTTGTTGGGTCCATTCTAGTTTGCGTTGACCCACCAACATCCCCACCACCTTTTGCAATATTTAACTCTCTTTTGTGATCTTCAGCTATATGTCTCATTAACGTACCCGTACCCCCTTGCTTACCGCCACTTCTATGCTTATATATTTGTTGACAAATATTGCACTGCACCTCAATATCTGATATACGTTCAAAAAATTGCCATGCAATACTAGTTCTTTTACGGGGTTTTGGGGCACTGGGAGGACGGGAAGGGAGATTAACTGATTCAGATCTAACGTTAGCATCTCCTACTGCAGGTGTTTCAGCAATATTTTCATCATCTTCGTCTACATTAACTGCATCTACTTCATTTTCTTCTTCTATACTGTAATTTTCTTGAAATTCTACATAATCCATATCGTGAGCACCTACACCTATTTCTTCCTCAAAAGGTGTACCAAGCGGTACCGGAGGCGAAGTCACACGGGTATATCTATTACTTGAACTACCTCTACCGCTAATAATTCGCTTTTTACTACCACTACCGCTTCCGGGACAAAAATTTTTAACACCTTTAGCAGCGAGGTTTTTTAATTTATCCATAATATAAATTAAATTAAACTAAAAATATTCAAAATACACAAATATAATAAAATTAAATATTAAACAATTAATACAATAAATAAAAATTAAACGTAAGAGATGGAACTACAATACCAAATTTTGGAAGTATCCGAAGATTGCGACTTTAGAAACTTCCGCTCTTACTTTGTAAACGAAAAATTAAAAAATTAAAGTGAACACTTTAAGAAATTAAATATATTGAATATTTGAGAATTGAGAATTGAGATTTGAGAGAGAATGAGATTTGAGAGAGTGAAAAATTGTGTGAGAAATGATTTGAAGTTGTAGGGTATTTATAGATTTATTTTGAGGATTAAAAAATATTTTATATATATATATATTTTTTTTAATTAAATGGGCCCAAACTAGCCGTTTGGACCCAAAAACGGTAATATTACCGTTGGTCCAACGGCTAGTTTGACCCAAAAAATTAAAATTAATTTTTTTTTTTTTTGGTACCGGGCCGGGCCGGGCCGGGCCGGTTAACCGGCGGGCCTGGACCGGGCTGGTCCGTGCCGGGTTACCCGGGCCCAATTTTAAAAAAAAAATGGACCGGGACCCGGTACCCTAAAGCCCTAGGGCTTTCCGGGCCGGGTCAAACCGATCCGGTTTGGTGTTTCGGGCCGGTTCGGACCGAGTCGGGCCGGGTCAGCCCGGCCCGTTTGACACCTATAGATATATTTCACCATTGAAGGAGCTTAAGTTTGAAAATAGTGGCTAAAAATGATGAAGAAGAGATAAATAAAACAAAAATGGGCTAAAAAAAGCCTCTCACGCACCATAAATGAGTGTTTTACACTCAATTTGTTATGTCAGGAAAAAGTATCAAATTAACACCGCGAACATCTAGTTTGAGTGTTTAAAATAAACAATGGCTAGTTAAGGTGTCAAACTATAAGTTCGTGCCAACTTTAAAAGTCTGCCGATAAATTTCACCTAGTTTTTAATTAGTTCTCATGTTCTTTGTCTTTTCAAATTCACAATGCACATTGGTCAAATTATATGAATGAATTGATTTCTTAATAAAAGTTGTCATAAGTACAAATAGTAATTAACACAGCATTATTGGAGGAATTGAAATCTTAACTACACCCAACAACGCGCAATTGCAGAGAAAAAGGAAAAAGAAAACTTTTTGTGTTTTTTAAACATAGGACACAAATGTTTTTTTTTTTCTTAAAAGGAGAAAATGATAATTGTATTTCTATAAATGTTTTGTTTAGGTTAATACTTTGTTTTCGTTTTATAAATGTTTTATCTCTCCTATCACCTAAACAAAACGAAAAATAGTTTAATAAATCTATTTATTATAAGTTATATCCGCACATATCAAAGCCCAGTAATTTAAAAAGTCCAGCAGTGAGATATATGTTAGAATTTATTAGAATTTATCCAAAATTTATTAAATTAATTATGAGAAGACCATTTAAAAATACAGAAGCTTTTTGAAAAATTAAAGAATCTTTAATTAATAATTATTCAGAATATACAAGTCTAAATAAAATAAAAGAAAATCCACAAAAATTAGTCTACCTAATTACATTAATATCTAGTATTGAAGCAAAATTAATAATCCATTTAAAATCTAGAAGAATGAGACACATACCACCTAATTATGATAAAACTAGATTTAGATATCCGCCAAGATATTATAAATATGGTTTAAATAAATAAAGTACAACAATACAAAGAATTAAAACAAATTATTTCTGAAAAACATAAAGAACTAAAAATAAGAATAGAAAGACTACATTATAATATATTTGCCGGAGTTAGTGAAAATTCAATAAATACACAAAAAGATGAAATATCAAAATTAGGATCACAAATAGACAGTTTAGAATATATATACCAACATGAACTATTCACAATAAAATGAACAAAGAAGAATTTATAATAGATGAAAAAATATATGAAAATCACGAAGGATTAAAAATAAAAATAGTATTTTCTAATCTAGGAAGAAGATATAAGAAAATGGGTGAACATTTATATCTGATGTTAGAAAAAGAAGAATAAAATTAGAAGATAAATTGTCAGCAATGGTAAGAATAGAAAGAGAAAATGAAGAAATAGATAGAAAAAAGGAAATAGAAAAAATTAAACAACAAACTACAGAAGAAATACGAAAAATAGAAGAAACTAAAAATAGTAGGATTGCTGAATTAGAAAAAGAACTACAAATGTTAAAAGATTTGTACGAACAAAGACAAAAGGAAAAAGAATGAAAAAGATAAAGAACAAAAATTACTAAATAAGATAAATCAATTTAAAGAAAAATTGGAAATAAAAAATAAAGAATTAGAAATAAATAATATAGATGTTGAAGAGACAGATAATTATGATTCAGAAGATAGTGAAACATACACAGAAATATTAACAAATACAAAAAATCTAGAGATCAATGAAAAACGAGAAGTAATTAATGAGGAAAACTTAGAAAGTACCAACACAAAAATAAATACTCTTGATAAAAAAGAAGATGAAAATATAATACCTAAAACAGCAGAAATAAGAAGTATATATTATAAGAATAAGTTTTAAAAATATAATGAACACGACAAATGGACACCAAAACAAATAGTTAATAAAAATTATAACTTTTTAGACCTAGACTGTGTAATAGATACAGAAAAAATAATACAATTATGGATAGGATATATGACAAAACAATTATTAGATAATAATATAAACATAACAGATGCACCAGAACGACTGAAAATTAATAGGATCAGTAAAACTATGATTTTCAAATTTAACTGAAAACAACAAGAAAGTATTAAGAGCTAATAAACCTATAGAAGGAACATCATCAACAACAACTAAACTAACACCTATAGAATTATTAAAAAAATATGAAACAACTATAAAAGATGAATTTGGTAGTATAACAACAATAGAAGAAGAACAAGATGAAGAAAAAGATACAAATAGGAATTTAATGTTAAAATTAGCAATATGTAATATGTGTTATATAGATGAATATACTTGCGCATTTAAAGAATATTATTATAAAGGAGCATATTGTATAGAAGAAAGTAAAGAAATAAGAAAATTATATTTTAATAAATTACCCGAACCATTTAGTTCAAAGATAATAAAAAGTTGGGAAGATGCAAAAATAGTAGATACGTTAGGAGCAAGAATAAAATTTTTACAACAATGGTATAGAAACTTATGTGAAAAATATAGAGAAGAATTAAAAATGGAAAAAACATTAATAAGAAATTTAGCATGTTGCAAAAATAAAATAGCACCTCAATTTGGATGTGAAGAAAGATATTATAAGAAAAGAAAAAGACATAAGAAATATAAGAAATCAAAATACAAATACAAGAAACCAAGAAAAAGACATTATGTAAAAAATTATAAATATAAAAAACCATATAGAAAGAAGAAATCTATAAAAGAATGTACTTGTTATAATTGTGGAAAGTTAGAACATTTAGCTAGAGATTGTAAATTACCTAAAAATCCAAAAAAAACAAATATCAGAAATAAAAATAGATAATACAGAATATATGCAGATAGATTATATAGATTATGAATTAGAAAGTGGGGATAGTAAACCACTAGTAACAAAAAGAATAATTAATAAAGAAACAAATGATATAAAAAGTAAAGGAGATCCAATAAAATATGTACACCTTGGAGGTACAGAGATATTAATAAAAGCATGTTTTAGAGAAGGAATAGATACACTAATAGAATTATATTTAGCAGATGATAGAATTATAAAATCTATAGAAAAAAGCATAATAACTGCAGTAAAAGGAAATTTAATATACCAAAAATTTAAATTTATAATAAGTGCAAATTATTCAGTAGCAGTAACAGATAAAAATATAGATAAATCACTCGTATTATATTAAAAAATATCAGGAATAGAATTAACCCCAGGAAGTAAAATATTTACAGCAAGATGCAAAAATTTATATGTATTAACAACAAAACATAAAATAACAGAAAAAAATAAGATTAACAAAATACGAACAGAAAGCCCATTTGAACAAATTGTAAAAACAATAGATTACAATGACTATAGCTACAGAGACATAGATATAGAAGAAAATTTAGAAATAGTAAATGATTAAATAAGTACAACGAAAAGGATAGCTGATGAAAAACCAGAATCATCAAGCTCATCAAAAAGAACAAGTTATGAAATAAATTCAATAAGTAATTTAAACCAATATTAAATAACAGGAAAGATAAATGAAAAAGAATATTTAATACTCTTAAATACAGGACAAGAAGAAAATTATATAGCAAAATATCTAGTAAAGAATGAAGAAATACAAACTGATAATGATATGTGCCCAGATCTACCAAGAAGTGTAATAAATAGTAAAAATATAGCAGAAAAAGAAATAATAATAGGAGTTAGAAAAATAAAAATAGAATTTGAAGTAAAGGAAGAGATGCAAAAAGCAGATATAATATTAGGAATAAAATGGTTAGAACAATTAAAACCATATAATATAGAACATACACAATTAACCTTAACATATAACAAAGAAAAATTATTCATAAGAAGAGCCTTAACATAAAATGAAAATATATGTATTAATGAAGATAGTAGTAGAAGGATATTACAGTAGATATTATACGTCTATGATAGATACAGGAGCAGAAGCTAATTTATGTAGATATAATTGCTTACCAGAAAGTAAATAGGATAAATTAAAAATATCAATAATAGTTAAAGGATTTAATAATGAAGGAAGCTTAATTACTTATAAAGCTAGGAATGTAAAAATGCAAGTATGGGATAAGATATTAACAATAGAAGAAATTTATAATTATGAACTAACATCAAAAGATATACTTTTAGGAATGCCATTTTTAGATAAATTATACCCACATATAATAACTAGAACCGACTGGTGGTTTACAACACCATGCAAACAGAAAGTAAGAGCAAAAAGAGTTAATAATAAGATAAGAAAGAAAACTGATTGGATAAAAAGAAGTAAAAAAATTACACAAAAGTTATAAAATATAAAAAATACTGAAGATACAATAGAACTAGTAGTATTTTCGATAAATAAAACAGAAATAACTATTTTTTCAATAAATAAGATAGAAATAATTAAGAAAAAATTAGAACAATTATATAGTGAAGATCCATTAAAAGGATGGGAAAAACATAAAACTACCATAAAAATTGAATTAATAGATAAAAATAGTATAATAACCCAAAAACCATTATCATATAATTTTGACGATTTAATGAATTTAAAATGTATATAGATGAATTATTAGAAAAACAATATATACAAAAAAGTAACAGTAAACATAATAGTCCAGCATTTATAGTAAATAAACATAGTGAACAAAAAAAAGGAAAAAGTAGGATGGTTATTGATTATAGAAATTTAAATGCAAAAACTATAACATCTAATTATCCAATACCAAATAAGATATTAAAAATAAGACAAATACAAGGATATAATTATTTTAGCAAATTCGATTGTAAATCAGGATTTTACCATCTAAAGTTAGAAGAAGAATCTAAAGAATTAACCGCATTTACGGTACCACAAGGATTTTATGAATGGAATGTATTACCATTTGGATATAAAAATGCACCAGGTAGATATCAACATTTTATGGATAATTATTTTAAACAATTATCTAATTGTATAGTATACATAGATGATATATTATTATATACAAAAACTAAAGAAGAACATTTAAAATTATTGGAATAGTTTACAGATATAATAGAAAAATCGGGAACAAGTCTAAGCAAAAAGAAAGCTGAAATTA
The DNA here is from genome assembly GCA_030864225.1 of Capsicum baccatum var. pendulum. NCBI lineage: Eukaryota > Viridiplantae > Streptophyta > Magnoliopsida > Solanales > Solanaceae > Capsicum > Capsicum baccatum. The sequence continues at coordinate 76,343,559 of CM061554.1, read as the reverse complement.
TGAAAAATCAGATAGAATTTTTAGGAATAGAAATAGATAAAAGCGGTGTAAAAATGCAACAACATATAGTACCAAAAATAATAAATTCGAAAGAAGAATTAGATACAAAAAAGAAATTACAATCATTTTTAGGATTAGTAAACCAAGTAAGAGAATATATTCCAAAATTAGCAGAAACTTTAAAACCACTACAGAAAAAATTAAAAAAAGGATGTAGATTATAACTACAATGAAGAAAATAAAAAACAAGTTCAAAAAATAAAATTACTTTGTAAAGAATTATCAAAATTATAATTTCCAGATGAAAATAGAAAATTTATATATATAGTAGAAGCCGATGCTAGTGAATATAGTTATGGAGGAGTACTTAAATATCGATATGAAGCAGAAAAAACAGAACACCATTGTAGATACTACTTAGGTACGTTCAATGAGACAGAAATAAAATGGGAAATAAATAGGAAAGAATTATGTTCATTATATAAATGTTTGTTAGCATTTGAGCCATATATTGTATATAACAAATTTATTGTACGAACAGATAATACACAGGTACGCTGGTGGTTAACAAAGAAAATACAAAATTCAGTTACAACAAAAGAGATTCGGAGACTAGTCTTGAATATATTAAATTTCACATTTATAATTGAAGTGATCAGTACTAACAAAAATGTTATTGCAGATTACATATAAAGACAAAGCTACACAGACTGAAATAATAGAAGAAGATACTCTAGAAAAAATACTCAACACCCTAACTACGCTTTCAATGAAAGTGGACAGTATGGGTAATGAGATAGAAAAGCTAAAGACTAATGAAGATAAACTGAAGTCTATAGCTACAAATCAGCTAACTCAGCAGTGTGCAGAGCTATGTCGATCGGAAGACATTAAAGTTCCAGAGCTAGAAGGAGACGTTGGGACACTTCATAAAACCCATAACATTTATTAATCTACTTCTGCAGGTACAAGCAACGGAGTTAGTCGACCAAGATACCAGAATATGAATATGAATAAAATATTTGAAAAACCATTTACACCAAAAACACAAAAAGACCACTTGTTCATACCCCCACAAATTACCACATACCGAGATAGCCTAAACCAAGATAAAAAAGTTTATAATTATACAGCCCAGAAATACATAGAAAATATCTATAGAGTACAAACTTTTCTAAACCTTAACCCCAGAGCTACAAACATCAAAGAACCAAACACCAACTATATAACTCAAAAATTACAAGGATACAACAAGCTAATTGCACTACCCAAAACTAACCCAAGCCTAGTAAAAACTTGCTTTGACTATGGACTATTAAACACCATATACACCCAAGATGGAGAAGAACTAACAGCTATGGAAGAATTACACAAGATATTCACCTCCCACAAAAGAATAACGAAAGGAAATCTATTTTACATAAAGTGTTATACTGCACCAGCAGAGATACTATACGATGAAATAAAACCAGTTATACAAGTTGTAAAAATAGGACTAACCAGAGATATGATCATACCAGAAGATATTACACAGCAACAGGAGATACCCAGAATTGAGATACCCGATTTCTACGCAAATAAACGACTTATTGGACTAGCTACTATTATCCAAGAACTAGCAAATAATTATACTAATGGAAACCCAATATGGAGCTATTATTCGAGAGATCATCAAATGACCTACTCAAATTCAAAAGAGCTACGACCAGCAGATATGAAAGATGTCAGACAATGGATAATGACATTACTTAACCCACAAAAATAATCTACCGCAAGAGCAATTAAAAAAGGATTTATTTCAAACGGACTACTGACAAGATATTGTAAAATAATCGGACACAAATACCCAGATCATCAATGTTCAAGATGTAATGGAGAGGATAACATTATTCCAGAAGTACACCTAGAATACAGAAGACGACAAAATGCCAGCTGGAAAGATAATATAAGAAGCAATAATGGAGATATAGCAGATACGACAACATCAACGGAAGACAAGATATTGGATCATTTATTGTATAGATTTTTTAGTCTTTACATAAAGATTGTAAATTAGCATTTATGTAGTCTTGGACTTTTCTTTCTTTAGCCTTTAAAGGCTATGTATAGGCTTTTTAGGTTAGGTAGCCTTTAGTAGCCTTTTTTGACTTTTCAATTACAATTTTTAAAACGTGTAAGGATATTGCAAAGATTTCTCTATAAATAAAGGAAACCGAAGGCATTGCATAGCAAGCCTTTATGCGTTGAAGCAAATACTCTCTCCATTTCACAACAAATATTTTGTTCAGTTAAAAAACAGACATACTTCAATGGAAAAAGCTATGGAGGAACAAACTTCAGAAATATCAAAACTACCCGAACATGTATATTTATTTATGATTATAAATAGCTAAATTCATAATTCCCATTAATCATGATATGATAAAATAAATTCATATTAGTTACTTTATAGTAGAATTATTCGAAGAATAATATGTTAAGAAGTTTATTAGCAAAGTGGAAACGGAGAAAAATCCCTAAGAACTATGCCATCCTAAAGGTGAAACCAATGAGGCAAGAAGCCGTGGCGGGGAGTAACCAGAGTCGAGGCGCTGTTTAAGGGAAAAAATATCCAAATTACCATGCTAATAGTGACCGAAGAACATGTTATTTAAGAATAATCTAGTATATAGTAATCTAAGATGACCATATTTTGTTATGTACATAGTTGAAGGGAATATTTTGAAAAAACCAATTTTATGAAAATGAATGATAATTTATCTGATGTGATGGTAGATAAATTTAAAATACTTATTTTGTATGCACTTAAAGATATAAAAGTAGCAGATATAAGAAAAACCATATTAGAAAAAGCATTTGGTGAATATTACATGACTAGAGTAAATTATATATCATATCTACCTAACTACTCTTACAAATACTTATCATGACAAATTACATAAAATTTTTAGAAAAAGATATGAAAAACATACAGCTACCAGAAAAACAGATGAAAATAAATATAGGCAAATACATGGAAAATAAAAATAAAAAACATATAGAATTTCTTAATAAAAATATGCAAAAACTACTAAGGCTAAAACAAACAACTATAAAATATTATAATAAAATCAATTTTAAAAGATAGATCATCTAGATTATCTTAAAGTTTTAATCTTATATATACTCAAAGATATAGAAATTATAGACATTAAGAAGATAATATTAGAAAAAGTAATAGACTATGAAATTGAAACCATAAATTGGCTAGAACAGTTATACGAAGAAATTTACCCAGAAGGATATTATTCAGATTAAGGGATGTTAGAATATATTAGAAAAACTAGAGAAAATCAAGATAATCTAAATAATGAAATTAATTATAAAAACCAAATTAGAAAAATAATGGAAAATCTAAAGGAAAAATTAATATGGATAGAAGAAACCTTAGAAAATTTAGAAAAAAGTACATGTGATAGTTTATATAATTTAAAAAACTCACTACGAGAAGAACAACACAAGATAATAAATAACATAGAAAATCTAGAATTAGATATACATTACAGTACAGTTACAATAAATTATTATACAGAAATTTGTAACTCTGCAGTTACTACAGGATAAAATAATAAACCAAATAAATTAATGAATACATCTTACGAAAAGAATAAATCATTAAAAGATATTGAAACAAAATTTAAGAAATATCCACGCACAAAGAAAAATAGATTCATTAGATACATAATAAATCTATTTATTATAAGTTATATCCATACCCCCTACATAATGAATCTATTTATTATAAGTTATATCCGCACCCCCTACAAATGGTATCAGAGCCCAGTAATTTAAAAAGTTCAGCAGTGAGATATATGTTAGAATTATTAGAATTTATCCAAAATTTATTAAATTAATTATGAGAAGACCATTTAAAAATACATAAGCTTTTAGAAAAATTAAAGAATATTTAATTAATAATTATTCAGAATATATAAGTCTAAATAAAACAAAAGAAAACCCACAAAAATTAGCCTACCTAATTACATTAATATCTAGTATTGAAGCAAAATTAATAATCCATTTAAAATCTAGAAGAATGAGACACATACCACCTAATTATGATAAAACTAGATTTAGATATCCATCAAGATATTATAAATATAGTTTAAATGAATAAAGTAAAACAATACAAAGAATTAAAACAAATTATTTCTGAAAAACGTAAAGAATTAAAAATAAGAATGGAAAGACTACATTATAATATATTTGCCGGAGTTAGTGAAAATTCAATAAATACACAAAAAGATGAAATATCAAAATTAGAATCACAAATAGACAGTTTAGAATATATATACCAACATGAACTATTCACAATAAAATGAACAAAGAAGAATTTATAATAGATGAAAAAATATATGAAAATCACGAAGGATTAAAAACAAAAATAGTATTTTCTAATCTAGGAAGAAGATATAAAAAAATAGGTGAACATTTATATCTGATGTTAGAAAAAGAAGAATTAAAATTAGAAGATAAATTGACAGCAATGGTAAGAATAGAAAGAGAAAATGAAGAAATAGATAGAAAAAAGGAAATAGAAAAAATTAAACAACAAACTACAGAAGAAATACGAAAAATAGAAGAAACTAAAAATAGTAGGATTGCTGAATTAGAAAAAGAACTACAAATGTTAAAAGATTTGTACGAACAAAGACAAAAGGAAAAAGAAGAAAAAGATAAAGAACAAAAATTACTAAATGAGATAAATCAATTTAAAGAAAAATTGGAAATAAAAAACAAAGAATTAGAAATAAATAATATAGATGTTGAAGAGACAGATAATTATGATTCAGAAGATAGTGAAACATACACAGAAATATTAACAAATACAAAAAATCTAGAGATCAATGAAAAACAAGAAGTAATTAATGAGGAAAACTTAGAAAGTACCAACACAAAAATAAATACTCTTGATAAAAAAGAAGATGAAAATATAATACCTAAAACAACAGAAATAAGAAATATATATTATAAGAATAAGTTTTAAAAATATAATGAACACGACAAATGGACACCAAAACAAATAGTTAATAAAAATTATAACTTTTTAGACCTAGACTGTGTAATAGATACAGAAAAAATAATACAATTATGGATAGGATATATGACAAAACAATTATTAGATAATAATATAAACATAACAGATGCACCAGAACGACTGAAAATTAATAGGATCAGTAAAACTATGATTTTCAAATTTAACTGAAAACAGCAAGAAAGTATTAAGAGCTAATAAACCTATAGAAGGAACATCATCAACAACAACTAAACTAACACCTATAGAATTATTAAAAATATATGAAACAGCTATAAAAGATGAATTTGGTAGTATGACAACAATAGAAGAAGAACAAGATGAAGAAAAAGATACAAATAGGAATTTAATGTTAAAATTAGCAATATGTAATATGTGTTATATAGATGAATATACTTGCGCATTTAAAGAATATTATTATAAAGGAGCATATAGTATAGAAGAAAGTAAAGAAATAAGAAAATTATATTTTAATAAATTACCCGAACCATTTAGTTCAAAGATAATAAAAAGTTGGGAAGATGCAAAAATAGTAGATAAGTTAGGAGCAAGAATAAAATTTTTACAACAATGGTATAGAAACTTATGTGAAAAATATAGAGAAGAATTAAAAATGGAAAAAACATTAATAAGAAATTTAGCATGTTGCAAAAATAAAATAGCACCTCAATTTGGATGTGAAGAAAGATATTATAAGAAAAGAAAAAGACATAAGAAATATAAAAAATTAAAATATAAATACAAGAAACCAAGAGAAAGATATTATGTAAAAAATTATAAATACAAAAAACCATATAGAAAGAAGAAATCTATAAAAGAATGTACTTGTTATAATTGTGGAAAACTAGGACATTTAGCTAGAAATTGTAAATTACCTAAAAATCCAAAAAATAAACAAATATCAGAAATAAAAATAGATAATACAGAATATATGCAGATAGATTATATAGATTATGAATTAGAAAGTGAGGATAGTATATATGAAATTTCAAAAAATGAAACAGATACTGAAATAAATAGTGAACTAGATGAATCAAATGACTGAAAAAGATATAAAAATAATAACAAAGGAAGAATATTTAAATGATGAAGGAACAGAACAAAAAATAATATTTGACAGTAACATATTTGATGAAATAAAAGGAAAAGAATTAGATTTAAGTGTAGAAAAAATATTTAAAATACCAACAATAAAAAATATGTTTATTAGGAAAAAAGACGAATATTATGTAGTATGCCAAAAAGAACATGTAATAGACTGTAGATATGCAAAAGGCAAAGCTAGTATACCACTAGTAACAAAAAGAATAATTAATAAAGAAATAAATGATATAAAAAGTAAAGGAGATCCAATAAAATATGTACACCTTGGAGGTACAGAGATATTAATAAAAGCATGTTTTAGAGAAGGAATAGATACATTAATAGAATTATATTTAGCAGATGATAGAATTATAAAATCTATAGAAAAAAGCATAATAACTGCAGTAAAAGGAAATTTAATATACCAAAAATTTAAATTTATAATAAGTGCAAATTATTCAGTAGCAGTAACAGATAAAAATATAGATAAATCACTCGTATTCTATTGAAAAATATCAGGAATAGAATTAACCCCAGGAAGTAAAATATTTACAGCAAGATACAAAAATTTATATGTATTAACAACAAAACATAAAATAACAGGAAAAAATAAGATTAACAAAATACGAACAGAAAGCCCATTTGAACAAATTGTAAAAACAATAGATTACAATGACTATAGCTACAGAGACATAGATATAGAAGAAAATTTAGAAATAGTAAATGATTAAATAAGTACAACGAAAAGGATAGCTGATGAAAAACCAGAATCATCAAGCTCATAAAAAAGAACAAGTTATGAAATAAATTCAATAAGTAATTTAAACCAATATTAAATAACAGGAAAGATAAATGAAAAAGAATATTTAATACTCTTAAATACAGGACAAGAAGAAAATTATATAGCAAAATATCTAGTAAAGAATGAAGAAATAAAAACTGATAATGATATTTGCCCAGATCTACCAAGAAGTCTAATAGATAGTAAAAATATAGCAGAAAAAGAAATAATAATAGGAGTTAGAAAAATAAAAATAGAATTTGAAGTAAAGGAAGAGATGCAAAAAGCAGATATAATATTAGGAATAAAATGGTTAGAACAAGTAAAACCATATAATATAGAACATAGACAATTAACCTTAACATATAACAAAGAAAAATTATTCATAAGAAGAGCCTTAACATAAAATGAAAATATATGTATTAATGAAGATAGTAGTAGAAGGATATTACAGTAGATATTATACGTCTATGATAGATACAGGAGCAGAAGCTAATTTATGTAGATATAATTGCTTACCAGAAAGTAAATAGGATAAATTAAAAATACCAATAATAGTTAAAGGATTTAATAATGAAGGAAGCTTAATTACTTATAAAGCTAGGAATGTAAAAATGCAAGTATGGGATAAGATATTAACAATAGAAGAAATTTATAATTATGAACTAACATCAAAAGATATACTTTTAGGAATGCCATTTTTAGATAAATTATACCCACATATAATAACTAGAACCGACTGGTGGTTTACAACACCATGCAAACAGAAAGTAAGAGCAAAAAGAGTTAATAATAAGATAAGAAAGAAAACTGATTGGATAAAAAGAAGTAAAAAAATTACACAAAAGTTATAAAATATAAAAAATACTGAAGATACAATAGAACTAGTAGTATTTTCGATAAATAAAACAGAAATAACTATTTTTTCAATAAATAAGATAGAAATAATTAAGAAAAAATTAGAACAATTATATAGTGAAGATCCATTAAAAGGATGGGAAAAACATAAAACTACCATAAAAATTGAATTAATAGATAAAAATAGTATAATAACCCAAAAACCATTATCATATAATTTTGACGATTTAAAAGAATTTAAAATGCATATAGATGAATTATTAGAAAAACAATATATACAAAAAAGTAACAGTAAACATAATAGTCCAGCATTTATAGTAAATAAACATAGTGAACAAAAAAAAGGAAAAAGTAGGATGGTTATTGATTATAGAAATTTAAATGCAAAAACTATAACATCTAATTATCCAATACCAAATAAGATACTAAAAATAAGACAAATACAAGGATATAATTATTTTAGCAAATTCGATTGTAAATCAGGATTTTACCATCTAAAGTTAGAAGAAGAATCTAAAGAATTAACCGCATTTACGGTACCACAAGGATTTTATGAATGGAATGTATTACCATTTGGATATAAAAATGCACCAGGTAGATATCAACATTTTATGGATAATTATTTTAAACAATTATCTAATTGTATAGTATACATAGATGATATATTATTATATACAAAAACTAAAGAAGAACATTTAAAATTACTGGAATAATTTACAGATATAATAGAAAAATCGGGAATAAGTCTAAGCGAAAAGAAAGCTGAAATTATGAAAAATCAGATAGAATTTTTAGGAATAGAAATAGATAAAAGTGGAGTAAAAATGCAACAACATATAGTACAAAAAATAATAAATTCGAAAGAAGAATTAGATACAAAAAAGAAATTACAATCATTTTTAGGATTGGTAAACCAAGTAAGAGAATATATTCCAAAATTAGCAGAAACTTTAAAACCACTATAGAAAAATTAAAAAAGGATGTAGAATATAACTATAATGAAGAAGATAAAAAACAAGTTCAAAAAGTAAAATTACTTTGTAAAGAATTATCAAAATTACAATTTCCAGATTAAAATAGAAAATTTATATACATTGTAGAAGCAGATGCTAGTAAATATAGTTATGGAGGAGTACTTAAATATCGATATGAAGCAGAAAAAACAGAACACCATTGTAGATACCATTTAGGTACGTTCAATGAGACAGAAATAAAATGGGAAATAAATAGGAAAGAATTATGTTCATTATATAAATGTTTGTTAGCATTTGAGCCATATATTGTATATAACAAATTTATTGTACGAACAGATAATACACAGGTACGCTGGTGGCTAACAAAGAAAATACAAAATTCAGTTACAACAAAAGAGATTCGGAGACTAGTCTTGAATATATTAAATTTCACATTTATAATTGAAGTGATCAGTACTAACAAAAATATTATTGCAGATTACATATCAAGACAAAGCTACACAGACTGAAATAATAGAAGAAGATACTCTAGAAAAAATACTCAACACCCTAACTACGCTTTCAATGAAAGTGGACAGTATGGGTAATGAGATAGAAAAGCTAAAGACTAATGAAGATAAACTGAAGTCTATAGCTACAAATCAGCTAACTCAGCAGTGTGCAGAGCTATGTCGATCGGAAGACATTAAAGTTCCAGAGCTAGAAGGAGACGTTGGGACACTTCATAAAACCCATAACATTTATCAATCTACTTCTGCAGGTACAAGTAAAGGAGTTAGTCGACCAAGATACCAGAATATGAATATGAATAAAATATTTGAAAAACCATTTACACCAAAAACACAAAAAGATCACTTGTTCATACCCCCACAAATTACCACATACCGAGATAGCCTAAACCAAGATAAAAAAGTTTATAATTATACAACCTAGAAATACATAGAAAATATCTATAGAGTACAAACTTTTCTAAACCTTAACCCCAGAGCTACAAACATCAAAGAACCAAACACCAACTATATAACCCAAAAATTACAAGGATACAACAAGCTAATTGCACTACCCAAAACTAACCCAAGCCTAGTAAAAACCTGTTTTGATTATGGACTATTAAACACCATATACACCCAAGACGGAGAAGAACTAACAGCTATGGAAGAATTACACAAGATATTCGCCACCCACAAAAGAATAACGAAAGGAAATCTATTTTACATAAAGTGTTATACTGCACCAGCAGAGATATTATATGACGAAATAAAATCAGTTATACAAGTTGTAAAAATAGGACTAACCAGAGATATGATCATACCAGAAGATATTACATAGCAACCGGAGATACCCAAAATTGAGATACCATCTATTTATTATAAGTTATATCTGCACCCCCTACAAATGGTATCAGAGCCCAATAATTTTAAATGTTCTTCTTTAGTTTTTGTATATAATAATATATCATCTATGTATACTATACAATTAGATAATTTTTTAAAATAATTATCCATAAAATGTTGATATCTACCTGGTGCATTTTTATATCCAAATGGTAATACATTCCATTCATAAAATCCTTGTGGTACCGTAAATGCGGTTAATTCTTTAGATTCTTCTTCTAACTTTAGATGGTAAAATCCTGATTTACAATCGAATTTGCTAAAATAATTATATCCTTGTATTTGTCTTATTTTTAATATCTTATTTGGTATTGGATAATTATATGTTATAGTTTTTACATTTAAATTTCTATAATCAATAACCATCCTACTTTTTCCTCTTTTTTGTTCACTATATTTATTTAGTATAAATGCTGGACTTGTTTCAATTCTAATTCAAAGACTAAAATTGCTTAATTGTATCCATTGCAAAGATTTTAATTTTAAATTTTACCACTCTCTGTTAAAAACTAAGCATACACAATTTATTATTTTCTCTTAATTTTTTAAACTTATTCTATTGTTCATAATATTTTCATTGTTTGATTTTATCATTAATACCTTTAAGTATTTTATATATACTTATTTATTAGATCTTTTAAATTAATTCAGTCTTAATCTCTCATGTCATTTTCAAATATAACCCACCTCGCCAAATTCCATACCCACCCACCCACTCTTACACCATCCCCACCCCAAATTTTGTTTTAAGCTTTTAATTTTTTTTTAAAGTTCTTACTGCACCCACTTCCTATCCCCCCACCCACCCACAAAAGATTTTTTTTAAAAAATCTTTTTATCTTTACCCTATTCACCTACCCTGACCCCAATTTTTTTTTAATTTAATTATTTTATTTTTGTTCAAATCTTTTTCTACCCCATCCTAACCCTTATCTACATGCTACAAAAGAATAAAATAGTGTACTTGATTGAATGTTAAGTAATTTATTTAAAGATCTAGGAACCAATTCTCACAAAAGATACTTTTCTTTCATTCCTTTTTAATGGGTGCATTCATGTTTTTGAAATTCTAAATTTGCCACTGATAAAGTTACATAATATTACACACACAACTAATAATTAAATGGAAGTAGGTTATTAAAATAAAGCGATTACTTGCATAATTGAATTTAGAAAGTAATTTTGTCACAAAGAAAGTTGCTTGTTCAAAGTGCTATGTTACCAAAAAAATAAAAAATAAAAATTCAAGGCTTATACCTTCCGAGAATAGCTTAAAGCTATTTATTTGAAACTTCAAGATAATTTATAGAGAGTTAATGTTCGCAAAGAAAATAAAAATCTGTATATTATCACTATCTCAAATCAAATTTAATTTAAGTAATGATAAGCACAATATGGTAGGATAACACTGAAAATATAAAATCACAGAGAAAGTGGTAATCAAATTGAAATTTAAAATCATCAACTGGTTAAAATGTTGATTATAAAAACAACTGAGCAATCCCTAGCTTTAAACGCTAATGAACAGACTATTCAATTGCTGAATAAAAGAGATGTTGAGATTTTTAGACGTAATTTCAATTACATGCATATTGGCTTAGTTCAAATTGCTTTCCGGCCTTTAACTTTAAAGGGTCTTCCGGAAACATTTTTAGCAGCTCTACGAGATGCTAGAAATTTAAATTTCCGCAAATCGCTTATGGGATCTATAGAATCAACGCTGGCATATGGCCCTGTATATTTTAATACTCAACCTAACTTGTTATTATCCTTGACTGATGTGAATATTCTACATGCTTTAACACTAAATATTAAAACTCATGGTTACAATTATGCTCCTAGATCTGAGCTTATTGGTTTATCTTACCGCATATATTATCGGTTGTTATCTACCCTAAACCCTCAATGTAAATTGATGGATGACAACTCTGACTGTACTATGCTTATTGAAACAAATTTTATTAAATCCAAAATAACCACTCGAAGACCAATTCGATGGGATGAAATAGATTTCCCTCAGACTTGGATCTTAAACTCCGTTACTTCTCCAAAACAATTGGCGGATGAAGTAACAAACTCTGAGTTAACTCATGTAACTCAAAACTCTGATGGACAGATTTGTCTACAGTTTGACAATAGTCTTCCTGTCTATCGAAACTCTTTTTCTATTCCAAGAAAACTCCCTCAAATTCAGCATATTTCTCCAATAGAACCTTCTGCACCAGTTTATGGTCCAGCTAGGAATCGCGCTGCATCTTTGCATACAATAAACTCTTCTGATCTTCCTACTTCTTCTAGAAATGTCGAAAAAGTAAAAATCAATCCTAAAACGAATATTGTTCAAGACTTCAATAATGAAAACCCTACTCCTTCGGAGATGGATTTCGATATAAATTCTGTTTAAATATGTCTAAACAACTTATTGATTTTCGTCCTGGCTCACAAGCCAGAAAATACATTCAAAAAGAATTCTTTGCTGAAAAATGGCAACCGTTTAGAACATGGTTCTTTGAAACCTATTCTAAAGATGAACTTCGGAATATTTCTGAAGAATTTTATGAGATGTGTGCACTGCATAATCAAATTATCTTCTTTGTTCCTTGGTTTATGGCTGCATATTTGCCTTCTTACATCAAACTCATTGAGAGATCCTACCAACATCCTGACGGTACGACTACTCAATCTAAATACCCTCCTCAATCTTCTTTTATTTTACCAAATAATACTGGTATGACTTTTACCGCTTTTCAAAAATTTATTCATGATGATATTGGAAAAATCACAGTTTCTGAAATAAATAATCTTATCTCTCAAAATAATTATTTGAGTCTTTATGTTAAAGTTCTTGGTGAACATATTGGTTCTTTAGATACTAAACTCGATGAACTTATTTTATTAATTAGTAAACTTAGTACTCAGCTAAACTCTTCTAATATCGCTTCAACTTCCAAATCATCTGAAGATGATAAAGGATTCATATTTTCTGCACCTTGCATTCAACCACCACTCGAGATAGAAGGATTCACTACGACCTCTTCTACCTCTTGGGAACGCTTAGAAACTCTTTTCGATAAAAAATTTAAGGGTCTTAATCTCCAACCTCTTAATATGGATATTGAAAATATTCAAACTATTGAGTCCAATTTTGCTGACAATATTGCTTCTACCAATGACCCGGGTGAAGTTCTTTCGTCAGAATTAAATAAACTTCGAGGAATAATGAAAAATCAACCTGGCAAAAAATATGCCGATATTCCTCGCATGACAACTGCATATTACCCCCGTCCTACTCCTCAAGATGTTCTGATAGAGGAAAGGGATTGGAATATTACAAATACTTCATATAATGGTGATGCTATTTATGAGTGGAATATTGACGGATTATCCGACCGCCAAATCTCTATCTTAATTCATCGTATGTCCATGTATGCCACTATTTGTATGGCTACTCGAGCTACGGTTCGAAATGACAGATCTGACCAGACAATCTGCAAAATGATTGTTGCTGGGTTTACCGGCCAGCTTCGTGGCTGGTGGGATAATTTCCTAGATGATGACAAACGCCAGGCAATCTATAATGCCACAAATCCAAATGAAGGCAGAGACAATCTCGGCCGCACTCTAACGGCAGGACGATCCGATGCCGTATATACTCTTATGCTGACTATTATTGAGCACTTCGGTGGTAGATTTACTAATCACCACGAAAATATTCGAACTCTTTTGAATGGATTAAAATGCCGCCATTTAGGCGAATTCAGGTGGTATAAAGATACTTTCCTAAGTCGGGTTATGGATTTACCCGAAAGTAGATATGAACACTGGAAAGCCAAATTCATTGATGGGCTTCCCCCGCTATTTGCGGAGCGTGTTCGGAAAACTCTTCGTGGATCGTATGGAGCGATCCCTTATGCAGAAAAAACTTATGGTCAATTGATCGTAGCCTGCACTCAAGAAGGCTTAGCCCTTTGTAATGAGTTAAAATTGGCTAGACAAATCAAAATTGATAAACTCCGAGAGAAATCTCAATTAGGTGATTTCTGTGAACAATTTGGCATGGAAAAACCCATGAATCGAAAACCCCACAGGAATTCGAAATATCAATACAAGTCCAAACACCCTAGACGACGGAGTAAGGAACAGCGTGAAGCACGCAAAACCTTCCGAAAGTCTACAAGATTTGCTAAAAACTTTTCCAAACGACCTCTGTCAAAGATTAAATGCTATAAATGTAATCAGTATGGTCATATTGCTCCTAACTGCAAATTGCAAAAACTAAAATCTCTAAATCTTTCTGATGAAGTTCATGATCAAGTTTATAACTTGCTATATACATCTGATTCTGATTCTATGTTTGAGTCTACTTCTGAAAATGAATTTGAATTGCCTGCTTCTGATAATGATTTAAATCAGAATATTGAATGTGTTGATTGTAATTCTGATAATTGTCATTGTAATGAAACAATGTATAAATTACAAGCTCAGTTCGAAGAACTTGATTTAGATGTTAAAACTCTAACTGCTGAAAATGTGCTTGAGTTATTAAAAGATGTCACGGATGAAAAACTTCGTGAAAAAATTCTGCATCTTGCGACTCAAAAGTCTTCTATACCTACCACTTCGCATACTGCGAAAGACGATTTTGAAAATCAGCCTATGGCATATTCCTTAGCTGAAGTTAATCGCCGATTAGCTTTAAGCAAAACTCCTGGTAGAGATACCACTTTTGATGATTTAAAAATCGAAGTTGAAAAACTAAAAAAGGAAATTATTTCTTTAAAACAAAACCAACTAATTTCTGAACATCGCCTTTCAAAACTTGAAGAAAAAGAAAGTTTTTCAAATTCAAACTCTTCAACTTCTTTCAAAGGTAAAGAAAAGGAAAACGAAATTGAAAATTCTGAAGATCTTGAATCATTTCAACTTGAAAAATTCAATATTGAAAATCTGAAAAATGATTCTTTTCTTGGAATGATGCAAATTGTTACTGCTCATAAGTGGTATATTAATTGCACCATTTTAATAAACAAAGAATTCTTTATTACTAATGTCGCCATGATTGATAGTGGGGCAGACGTTAGTTGTATTCAAGAAGGTTTAATACCTACTAAATATTTTCAAAAAACCACTCATCTTGTAAAATCTGCAACTGGGCATTCTCTTGATATTAATTATAAGCTGCCTAATGCGCATATTTTCCGTGATAAGATCTGCATTCCGTATTTCTTCTTTTTGGTTAAAAACCAGATTTATCCTCCTATTATTTTAGGAACTCCATTTATAAATGCTATTTATCCCTATACGCATATTGATGCAAATGGCTTTAGGGCTACTTATAAGAATCAACCTATTTCTTATCCTTTTGTTACTCAACCGGTAACAAGAGATATAAATGCTCTCATAAATATGAAGCAAAATCAGTTGAATTTCTTACAATTAGAGATAATGAGTATCAACATTTCAGACACTTTAAAATCTGTCAAAGTACAAGAAAAAATAAAAACTATTTCTTCACAATTAATGACTGATGTTTGCGCTGACCATCCAAACGCTTTTTGGAACAGGAAGAAGCATATTGTTTCTCTTCCTTATGAAGATGGCTTCAATGAAGCCAAAATCCCAACCAAATCTCGACCCTGTCAGATGAATGCGGAACTTGTTGAATTCTGCAAAAAGGAAATTGACAGTCTCCTGCAAAAGGGTCTTATTAAACCCTCTAAATCTCCTTGGTCTTGCACTGCTTTTTATGTTAATAACGCTGCAGAAAAAGAAAGAGGAGTACCTCGATTAGTTATCAACTATAAACCCCTGAATAAAGTTCTGAAATGGATTAGGTATCCAATTCCGAATAAAAAGGATCTTCTTTCTAGGTTATATGATGCTAATATATTTTCCAAATTTGATTTAAAATCTGGCTATTGGCAAATTCAGGTTGACAAAACTCATACATACAAAACTGCTTTTAATGTGCCTTTTGGGCAATATGAATGGAATGTTATGCCATTCGGTTTAAAAAACGCTCCTTCTGAATTTCAGAAGATTATGAATGACATCTTTAATCCTTATATGGATTTCATTATTGTTTATATTGATGACATTCTTCTATTTTCAAAAACTCTTGAAAATCATTTTAAACATCTGCATATTTTTAAGCAGGTCATTATTCAGAACGGTTTAGTTATTTCTAAACCTAAAATGCATTTATTTCAGACTAATGTTAGATTTCTTGGTCATAATATTTGTCAAGGTTCTATTGAACCTATTCAGCGAGTTCTTGAATTCGCTACCAAATTCCCTGATGAGATTACTGACAAGAAACAGCTTCAGCGATTTCTTGGTAGTCTCAATTATATCTCTCCTTTCTACAAGAATCTATCTAGAGACTTAGCACCTCTGTATGATAGATTAAAGAAAGATCTAAAAACTCCGTGGACTAAAACCCACACTGATTTAATAAAATTAATTAAAGCTCGGGTTCAATCCCTTCCTTGCACTTCTCTTGCTAATCCTGCTTGGCAGAAAATTATTGAGACAGATGCGTCAAATATAGGGTATGGTGGAATTCTTAAACAAATAAATCCCCATACAAAAACTGAATGTTTAATTCGTTTTTATTCAGGAAAATGGACAGAGAGCCAGAAAAAATACGCTACCGTGGCTCATGAAATGCTTACTATTGTTAAATGTGTGTTGAAATTTCAAGATGATCTGTATAATCAGAAATTTATAATCCGAACAGATGCTCAATCTGTTAAGTTCATGTTTGATAAAGATTTCAAACACGACGCCTCTAAACTAATATTTGCCAGATGGCAGGCGCAATTAGCCCCATTTGATTTCGAAATACAGTATAAAAAGGGTAGTGAAAATTCATTACCTGATTTCTTATCACGAGAATACTTAACATGACTATCTATACTGATTTTCTCCCCGATAAAATTATTATTACAATTCTTAAATTCTTTCCTCTAAATATAGATTGTAAAAAACAAATTCTAGAAATTCTAGTCTCTGACCTTATGTTAGATGAAACATGGTGGTATAATTACATTCATGAAAAACCCTGGTGGTATGCCGATCCAGAACCATATGATGATTGGTTAGAAGTTATAAATGAAAATTAACTCTATGTTTGATTTATGCAGTATGGCAGATCCCCCCTGGCAGACAACCAGAGGACGCGGCCGTGGCCGAAATCAAAATTCTGCATATTTGCAGTATGGGGGAAGGACCAATCCTTCTTACCCTCGAAGCACTGCCAGATCAAACACTGCTTATAGCACATCAAGTTCCAATTTTCCGGTACTCAGACACGGAAATAAAACCTTGATAAACTCCAGAATATCTCAAGACGATGCGTCGTCATCCCATCAAGATCAAACTCCAAATATTAATCTTGATGAAATTCCTGAAACACATCCGTTATATCAGCAGATTAAAGAGTATTTGTCGGCACAGAAAAAGACTGCAGATACCTTTGCATCAATTACTGCTGAAAATACTGAAGATAAACCTTCCTATGAGAAACTTGATGCACGAGAACTTATTTTATATATTGAAACTCAGCATATTCCTTCAAAAGAAAACTCTGAAGAAACCTGGCGGATTCTGCAAAATTATCTAACAGCTCATGTCTGTGTAGCTGGGGAATCTTACAAAACGCGGACATATTATGAGCAGATTTTGATTCAAACGGCTAGTGCCACTTTTGAGCACAGCCCTTTGGGGGAGTCTACTCCGGGGGTACATGGTTACTCCAAAATTGTTATTAAAAAACTCATTCCCATTGAAGAATGGGGAATCTCTTCCATGACCCAAAGAACTCTACCAATGGGTCCAACAGGACAAACACTTGCCAATTTCACATATTGGGATTACATTAAAGCCTTCTCCCAAGTCTTATATTATAATAATT
The DNA here is from genome assembly GCA_030864225.1 of Capsicum baccatum var. pendulum. Lineage (NCBI taxonomy): Eukaryota > Viridiplantae > Streptophyta > Magnoliopsida > Solanales > Solanaceae > Capsicum > Capsicum baccatum. Next base: position 76,325,480 of record CM061554.1, on the reverse strand, counting down.
ATAAACACAAACATACCTGGTTTATAAAAATCTGTTCAAAAGTATTTGAAAAACCCATTCCTAACTGGTTCATTCAATGGTGGACAAATCACGGCCCATCTATTAAAATCCTACCATCTGAATATTCATCACTATACCATGATTGGAAAAATTCTTCTCCTTTTTTAACTAACCTTTACTTAGGAGAACATGTCTGCAAATTAGACACTATTGATCAAATGTATTTTTTCATTGAATTTTCTATTCCTTGGATACATCGATGGTCCATAGAATTGGGCTATGATTCTCAACAAATCCCAGCAGTATATCGCACTTTCTACTGTAATTTCTGGGATAAGTTACTCAGAATAGACCCTGCAACTAAGCTCCCTTATGGTCATGACCAGCGGGAAGAAATTAAAAACAAAATTTCGGCGTATCAGCAAGCTCCCAGAAAATCAATTTTAATCGAGGATAAGTCCCTCAATTATGTTTCAAGACGCATCTCCGCACATGACGGAAACAAACTCCAACTAATTGAAGAATATTTGGCAGAAGTGTGAGACAAGCTAATGCTAAATGTGGAACAAGCTTCAGACACTTCTATGAATAGCACTGAGGCAAACACAGATGACATCATCACTGATTCTCAACCTCCGGAAACCCTAAATGATGAAGAGGTTCTCGCCAATGCGGAAGACTTTTTAAAATGGGGACGAAAAACGCTCTGAAGATTGTAATAATAAAAAATACTGTTGTAATAGTAAAACACTATGCACAGGGACCCACTATTACTGTGCAAGATTCCTTTTATCTTCTATATAAGAAGCCTCATTCTTAATAGAAGAGGCAGAAGAAAATCTTTAATTTTCTCTTACTAGCTCTCTCTCTCTCTTTCTGTAATAAGCCTCCGGCTTCATAATAAAAGTTTGCTTTACTATTTCCGGCTCTCCTTCGGCAAACTAAGGTACATATTTACTTTTTGTTTTGTATTTCTTCTAATCTCTCCCAGATCTACGCCGTGACTATGTCCGGCTAGACTTCTTTTATGTTCATACTATAGTTCTAACCTCTCGAGGTAGGTTAACTATGAAAGATCCAGACTCTACTTAGATAAAAAAGAAATTTTTAGAATTCTCCGACTTGGTTCCGGAATGGTGGTACAGTCGGGTCGGTAAACTTTGCCTCTGTGGCTCCGTCTAGAGAGTTGTGCCATTGAAGCCCGTATTGATGAAAATAAAGGGCGATTTATTTGCACAATTAGAACTTCTAGACACATGGGTTTACTGATCTCCGACAGGCCCCTTGTCTGGGTGAAAATATTTTACCATACAGTCAGAAATTCTCTAAGTTCTTTTCTATTTCGGTTGGTGCTTCGGTTCGGTTTTCCGACTTAAGCTTATATCCGATATTATTACTTGGTCTGGCGGGCTGAGCGGCTTACCCCAGCCCGAGAGATCCTGTCAATCATATTTCAAGGTAGAAATATTTTTCACCTTAGAGCAGTCTTTCTTTGAATCACTTAAAAACTGCAGCGTCTTCTAATCTACAAATGAGTTGGTTAAATTTTATCATGTTAATAATATTTTGATTGTACTTGATTTATTTCTCGCTTGTTTTCCATCTCATTAAATCTTTCTCTATATGACAAAATTATTTTCAACACCTTTATATCTTTTTCAGTTCTTACAATTAAATTAAAAGATATAGTTATACATTTTTAAGTTCAACAGAAGTCCTTGCAATTTTTCATTTTCAGTAGAGAAATAAAAAATAATAAGAATTTCAAAATTTATATAAGATTGCAACATAAACATACACAGACGAACTTTTACCTAAACGTGAAAATAAAGATGATGATTGATAACTCATCAAGCTTTTGAATAAGAGAATCCATTTGACTTAATTTTAAAGTAGTCATCATAATCATACTCTTCATATAATAATATATAGCTTCTGTAAAATTTGATAATTTATACAAAGAATTTAAAAAGTTGTACATACTTACTATAGTACGTTTTTGCTTTCTTTACATACTCTCGAATAGTTCTTGCAATCAAATCATCCAAAAAAATCAATAAAGAATATCTCAAAGAGTGCGTAGGATTGATTCACTTGGAATTCTTCCATTCTTAATGGATAAAGCAAAAAAAAAAATAATACGAATTTCAAAATTATATAAAATACAATATAAGCAGTCCTTGATAAATTTCTTATGTAAACTTGAAGATAAAGATGATAACGGATAACCTATCTAACTCTTAGACTGAAGACCATTTGATTAAAATACAAAACTATTATCCTTTTTGTTCTTTCGACAACTTACTATTCTCCTAATCTATATAATATATAAAGATTAATTTATAATTAATAGTTTTCTCTTTTAGTTGGTTAAGTTGGATAAAATCAATTCAAATTTCAAATCTTGTTATCTGTTACTAATAGAATTATAATCACATTTAAACTCAAAAACATCATTTGATTAGGATACATATTTAAATTAATAAAAACAATAATGTTAGTTTCAAGATAAGATTATCTTTCAAAATTTTAAAAAAAATGAAAGCTTATTTTTCAATTCAAAATGTTTGCTAGTTTTCAAATTTAAGAATTTGTAAAAAAAAAAAAAGTTAGTTCCACGAAAAGATTCCAACATGCTCAAATTGTGGATAGTTGCTAGGGAAATTGAGTTAAAAGTGACAAAAAATTTTTAAAATGAGGTGTAGGTGACTCAAGTTTTAATAATTGAGTGTAAGTGACAATGAGTTAAGAAAGTTGGGGAAGTTTGAGAATAGTCCACAAATTTTTTAATTTACACTTTGATCCAAATGTTAACCAAATATAATAGGAAATGGAGGAAAAATTGCACATTTCTCTCTCTTCTCATTCATTGTTATTTTCTCTCTTCGCGATTTTTGTTGTTCATTGCTGCTAAAATGAACTATGTAAAATAGTGCAAAAATATCCTCCACCTACCCATTAGACCTAAAATGACCTTTATATTGGGTCTAAAATGCCCTTTTCGTCTACCTATTGGGGCTATTTTGTCCTTTTATTTAAGGAAAAAATTACATAATATCTCAATTTATCTTTATTAAACTACATAAAATTCCTATTCTTTTATTAATATTAACCAAATAAATAGTGCACAATATCAATTTTTGTCTTTCTAAATTGATCTGATAAATAAGGAAAACAACATAAATAGCCATTTAAAAAAAAATTTGTTTTTCAAAACTCTTGCCATTGCTACTGGATTCAAAATTGTTCCTTACCTCCAACCATCGACATGTTTGTTGAGAAAAAGAAATAGACAGAATAAAAATTAAATAAGAATTAAAAAGTCAAAGTCGACCAAACATAAATTTTTTGTTAAAGAAAAACAAAATACATTTGGTAGGTAGATCGATATAGAAAAATAAAAATACATTCGCTAAAAGAAAAAACATAACCTAATTATTATTAATATTATTATTGTATTTATTATTATTCTCAGCCAACCAATCGTCAACCGACAACAACAGGGCCCTCCTTAGTCTGCGAATCTCTCGGAGCATCCTTGCTATCACTACGACAACTCCACTGGAGTTTATTAACCCATCTCTGATGTTCCTGCACGGTGTCACACAAAATAGCAATATCCCAAACATGAGTCCGAATGTACTACAATATAGAATACCAACTAGTAGATTTACACACATAAAAAATTTACCTCAACGAAAAAGGAATCTATACTTAGAAGAGAAGTGGTTGAAGTTGTAATTTGAAAGAGAAGATGTAAGAAATAAATAAAGTGTACTAGAATGAACGAGTAAGGAGGGACCTATTAATAGAGGATTGAATTTGAATGTGTTAGGCAAAAATTCAAGATTGTTCACCTCCATTTTATTAATTACATTCAAACTGGTGACTTTTTAATAACTGTAAAAAGTCATGACTTAATTAAATCAAAGTGATGACTTTTTTATTATTGTGAAAAGTCATGATTTTTCAACTTCTTAATATTAATTAGTTCTTAAAATTAAATAACCATTTTGTCAGTTAAATAATTGAAGACTTCCACACTTTTTCAATAACTATTTTTTTAATAATAACCATTTTTATTAAGTTGTTGCAAAAGATGGTCCATGTCACGACTCGAGGCTACCCCTAGTCCCGACACGGTGCTTAAGGCCACAAGTGACCCCAAGCTAATCCATGAACTGATACCTGATGTGAGCACTGAATAAAATAATAGTAACATAACATGTGAGGAAAATAAACCAATAAGGTATAGTCAATCTGAATGTTGAAATATATAAAATGACATGTCTGAACTATTTAATAAACATTAGAAAACTAGAATGTCTGTCTGAAACAACTGATAAAACTGAAAACTGACTGATTGTCTAACTGTCTGAAAACCTCTAAAAATCGTAAGGAGTTGATAGGACAAACCCCCAACTAACTCTAACTAACTGAATCATAATGAAATGCTGAAATGAATAAAATAACATATGACGTCCTCAATGGTTGAGGAATCACTACTACTACCGCGGGGAACTATAGAGCTATCTATGGATGATCGAGAAACTATATGTTCGAACCTATGTTATAAGACAACACAACGTAAGAGGAAGGTATGCAATCAATACTTTGAATGTAGTGGTACTGAGGTAAGGACTAACTGAAATACATGCAGAAACATAATGTAATTACATGAAAATGTAAAACTAAATATGCAAGACCAAGTATTTTAATACACACTCATTTTTTGAATAACTGGTACAGTTTGTATAACTGGCTAAATAAATGCTGAAAACTGACTACTTGGTCAAGTAAAATTGAACTGAGATAGACTGCCAATACTAACTAAAATTGTGGGAGCTATCATGTAACTGACATAAGCCATGGATATTACCATGGAGTTCAAAATCTGATCTACGTTGAGCAGGGCTGTTCCATCCTTGCCGTCGGAGTGGAACCTGAACTGGAGTGATTACTATACTGATCCCAATTTGGAAAAAAAGGGGAAACGCTCTTTGGCGTGTTCCTAAAACTATGGGGGCATGTAGTTTTTGGAAGTAGGATGAGCTGAACCCACACTTCCCTCTCGGTGCTAAATCCTACTCCCAATTGAATGACACTAGTGTTATTCGTGTTTCAACATAATATGGTACTATACTTACAAAGATCAACTTGAACTTGAACATAGTAATGAATTACTGGTCTGACTAACTAGTATTTTAAAAGTCTAAAATAACAAGTAAACACATAGGCATCGGGTGTTCATAACCCGCCAGCAATGAATAATTACAAAAATATGATAGAAACACTTAAAACAGTAATATGAAGTCATAATTCAGAGACCCAAAACATTGGATAATTCAATTCATACGTATAATACATGAATTTAAGCATAGGAACATATTAAGATTAGGAGAGTAGAAATTTCTCATCAAAACAACGAAATTCAAGATAAAACATCAAACTTGTAGTTTAAAACATGAATAAGTACAACTTTTATACTCTTTAGTCCCTTAAATCACAAGATAATACCATGGTTTCAACACATGAGGATTTGGGAATGAACCCTAACTTATAATATGTAAATTCAACTTGAAAATCATACATTTGGGCACAAGGATGAAAGATTAACCTTGCTCAAAGCCTCACATACCTCAATAGTTAGATTCTTGAAGATTGTTTGAACTGGAAAGTTTGAACTCTTGGATTCTTGAGAAAGGACCTTGGATTTTGTTCTTGGGAAGGAGGAGGGTTTCTACTAAGTAATTTTGAGAGAAAGGAGAAAATAATGTCTCTATGGATGTACCCAATCATGTTATGGACGACTTGGGTTGAGGAAAAAAGACTCAATTGCCCTTTGATCTCTTTAATCATAAAGCAGGATAAAAGACACCAATGAAAAACGTATGCAATATGCGAAAGCAGAAACCAGATTTGTTCTAGAAGCGGAAAAACAATATCAACGAACATCAGTTTGGGGAATAAGTTATTTGCTCATCAAATAACAGATTACAAGTTCACTATCGACAGTCATGGTGATGTTGCCACGGTCAATCTTCAAGCAAGATCTTGTACGTGCAGAGTTTTTGACTTGGACAAAATACCTTTTCCACATGCTATGGCAACGCTTTGAACCCAATACGGTGCACAATATGAAACTAAAATTTATGAGTGTTCATCTCTATATTATTCTGTGAAAAGATATATATTGGCATATAGTGAAAATATTAATCCGGTGCCTCCCGAAGAATCTTGGGTTGTTCCTGTAGAGCTTTTGGGAAGATTGATACCTCTTTCATATATTGACCTAAGCACTATCAAACCGGAAAGAAGGTGATATAAGAGAAGATATTGAGTCGAAGAATCATTTCCATCAAGAAAAAATAAGCGCTCCTTATGTAAGAATGCCGACCATAAAAGGACTACAATCCCAGATCGAAATCCACCATGATCGTTGTAATAGTAAAACTTGTGTTGTTGTTTGTTATGGACTTTGATATTTTTAAATCATTGTTGTTAATGTTAATGTTATTATTTATTATATATAATATCTTTTTTATTAACTTGTGCATCAATAAAAAGAGTTAAAATATGAACTAAATGTAATAGACCAAAATATTATTTTCAGCAGATTACCCATTTGTTGCAACAGATGGACATTTGCTAGAGGAACATGATACAGTTCATTAAACTGGAATGTGTTCCTCAAACAAATGATCAATCTGTTGTAATAGATGGGTAATCTTTTGGAACAAAACAATACAGTTCTTGCCACAAATCCAACAGATGACCAATGACTATCTGTTGAAAGAACTCAAAACTCTTTCTATTGCTACTGGATTCAAAATTGTTCATTACCTTCAACCGTTGACATGTTTGTTAAGAAGAAGAAATAGACAAAATAAAAATTAAATAAGAATTTAAAAGTCAAAGTCGATCAAACATAATTTTTTCATTAAACAAAAATAAAATATATAAGGTAGGTAGATCCGATACAAAAAATAAAAATACATACGCTAAAAGAAAAACCATAACCTAATTATTATTATTATTATTATTATTATTATCATTATTATTATTAATCTCGGTCGGCCAATCGTCAACCCACCGCAGCAGGGCCCTCCTCAGCCTGTGAACCTCTTGGAGCATCCTCACTCTCATGATAGACAACTCTACTGGAGTTCATTAACCTGCCTCTGATGTTCTTGCACATTGTCGTGCAGAATAATAATATCCTAAATAGGATCAACCATATCTAGAACACACATGAATTGAACAAAAAGATAAACACAAAAGTAAAGAAAGGAGTCCGCATGTAATACAATGTATAATACCAACTGGTAGATTTACACACACACACAAAAACATACCTCAACGAACAAGGAATCTGCACTTTGAAGAGAAGTAGTTGAAGTTGTAATATGAAAGAGAAGATGAAATAAATAAATAAAGTAGAGTAGAATAAACGAGTAAGGAGGGACCTATTTATAGAGGATTGAATTTGAATATGTTAGGCAAAAATTCATGACTATTCACTTCCATTTTATTAATTACATTCAAATTGGTGACTTTTGGATTACTGTGAAAAGTCATGACTTAATTAAAACAAAGGGGTGACTTTTTGATTATTGTGAAAAGTCATGATTTTTCAACTTCTTAATATTAATTAGTTCTTAAAATTAAATAACCATTTTTCCAAGTTAAATAATTGAAGACTTCCTTAGCTTTTCAATTACCATTTTTTAATAATAACTATTTTTGTTAAGTTGTTGCTATAGATGGTCCATTTTATGAACCAAGCCTACCCCCTAGTCACGACACGGTGCTTAAGGACATAAGTGACCCCAAGCTAACCCATGAGCTGATACCTGCTGTGAGCATTAAATAAAATGATAGTAACATAGTCTATCCGGTAAATAAACCAATAAGGTATAGTCAATCTGAATGCTGAAATATATAGAATGACATGTATGAAGTATCTGATAAACACTGAAAAACTAGACTGTCTGTCTAAAACAACTGATAAAACTAAAAACTGTCTGACTGTCTAACTGTATAAAAGACTCTAAAAATCATAAGGAGTTGATGGGACAAACCCTCAACTTTCTCCATCTAACTTAATCATAATAAAATACTGAAATGAATAAAATAACATATCACGTCCTCGATGGATGATGACACACCACAATTGCTGCGGGGAACTGCTGAGCTGTCTAAGGATAATCAAGAAACTGTACGTTCAAATCTATGTTATAAGACAACATAACGCAAGAGAAAGGTATGCATATAGTACTTTAAATGTACTGGTATGTGAGGTAAGGACTAACTGTAAAACATGCAGAAACTTAATGTAATTACATGAACATGTCAAATGAAATATGCAAGACAAAGTATTTTAATACACTGTCATTATCTAAATAACTGGTACACTTTGTATACCTGACTGAATAAATGCTGAAAACTGACTACTTGGTCTAGTAAAACTGAACTGAGATAGACTGCCAATACTGACTGAAATTGTGGGAGCTATTATGTAACCGACATAAGCCATGGATATTACCACAGAGTGCAATGTCTGACTCACGTTGAGGAGGGATGTTCCATCCTTGCCGTTAAAGTGGAACCTGAACTGGAGTGATCACTATACTGAGCCCAATTTGGGCAAAATGGGGAAATGCTCTTTAGCGAGTCCCTAACTTATGGGGGCACGTAGTTCCTGAGAAGTAGGACGCACTGAACCCACATGTTCCTCTCGGTGCTAAGTCCTACTTCCAACTGAATAACATTAGTGTTATTCATGGTTCAACATAACATGATACTGTACTAACAAATATCAACTTAAACTTTAGCATAGTAATGAAATAGTGGTCTGAATAACTAGTATTTGAAAAGCCTAAAATAGCATGTAAACATATAAGTATCGGGTTTTCACAACCCGCCAGCATTGAATGATTACAAAAATATGATAGCAACTCTTAAAATAGTACTATGAAGTCATAGTTCAGAGACCCAAAACATCGGACAGTTCAATTCATAAGTATAATACATGAATTTAAGCATGAGAACATAGTAAGCTTAAGAGAGTCACAATTTCTCATCAAAATAATGAAATTCAAGATAAAACATCAAAGTTGTAGTTTAAAACATGAATAAGTACAATTTTTATACTCTTTAGTCCCTTAAATCACATAATAATATTATGCTTTCAACACATGAGGATTTGGGAATGAACCATAACTTTAAATATGTAATTCAACTTAAAAATCATACATTTGGCCACAAGGATGAAAGATTGACCTTGCTCAAAACCCGATATACCTGAATAGCTAGATTCTTGAAGATTGCTGGAACTTTGAAGCTTGAACTCTTGGATTCTTAAGAAAAGAGCTTGAATTTTGTTCTTGGGAAGAAGGAGGGTTTCTAATGACTAATTTTGAGAGAAAAGGGCAAATAATACCTCTATGGATGTCCCCAATCGTGTTATGGATGACTTGGGTTGTGGGAAAAAGACTTAAGTGACCCTTTATCTCTTTAATCAAGAAGCTGGATAAAAGACACCAACGCGCCACGCCTCTTACTCCGGGGGATAGACCAACATGCTACGTCCCTTACTCCGAAAGAGACACCAACGCGCTGTGAACCCCATCACAGTGGAAGAGACTAATGCACCGTAGGCCTATCGTGAGGGCTCTCTATTGCCGCTATCCAAACACGTCATGAACTCTGTCTGAAAATCCCAAAACTCTCTCCAGACATACCTTAATCTCCCTAAACATGAATCAACTCAAAAATCAACATCCCAGGGTCGGAAGTCCAAAATAAAAATTCGTAAAGTCTTGGAATCTTGAAATGATTAAGTCCTCAACACTTAGTGAAAATTTCAAGCCTTGGATCCCTTACGCTTGCAATTGCAACTGAACTGACCTTAGAATCTTATGGGGTATTACAATATCTCCACCTTGGGATTATTCATCCTCGAATAAGACTGGTTAAGATGAGATACCATGAAGACTGAGAGTCTATACTGAACACTGATAAGATGAAACATGATCAAATAACTGGGTATGAAACATGACGCATATTACATGGGCTAAACTATCTTCATGAATTCATGCTGTGATAATAGAATAGTTACGCAGCTGGAATAGAGAACGAAAAAGTCAATCTAAGAAAAACAGTTACCTCAAGCTGAGTATGAATTTGCAGAGAAAAAATGAGGATACCGGGCTCACATATTTTCTTCTGCTTCCCAAGTAGCTCCCTCTATGGACTGACTCTTCCATAGAACCTTAAGCAAAGAAACTCTTTATTCCTTAGCCTACGAATTTGGCGATCAAGGATCTCAACTGGGACTTCTTCATAGGAAAGGCTATCCTTAACATGCACACTTTCTAAAGGAATAACAAAAACTTAATCACCAATGGATTTCTTTAACAAAGAAACATGGAACGCCGGATGTATTGAGGCTAAATCTAAAGGCAACTCAAGCTCATAAGCTACCTTCCCAAAATAGTTCAAGATTCTATATGGGCCAACATAGAGGGGACTGAGCTTCCCTTTCTTTCCAAATCTCTTCACTCCTTTCATAGGAAAATTTTTAAAATAGACCAAGTCACCAATGTCAAACTCAAGATACCTTCTTCTCATATCCGTATAAGATTTCTGACGACTTTGGGTTATCTTTTGCCCCTTTCAAATTAACTAAACTTTCTCCATCACCTCAAATATTGAATCTTTCCCTATCAAAAAAGCCTCACCTGCTTCAAACAAACCAATAAAAGATCTATATCTCCTTCCATAGAGAGCCTCAAATAAAGCCATCTGAATACTGGAGAGATAACTATTGTTGTAGGAAAACTCAAGAAAAGGTAAGTGGTCATCCCAACTAACTTTAAAGTTAATAACACAGGCACTTAACATGGCCTCTAAATTCTGAATGGTCCTCTCTACCTGACCATCTATCTAAGGATGAAAAGCTGTCCTGAGGTGAACTTGGGTGCCAAGATCCTTCTGAAAAACTTTCCAAAAGTAAGGGGTAAACTGAGTACCTCTGTCTTGAAATAATCGACAATAAAAGATTATGCAACTTTATCAACTCCCTAAGATAGAGTCTAGCATGATCCTCAACTGAGTCCAAAGTATGAACTGGCAAGAAATAGTTTGACTTGGTCATTCTACCTATAATGACCCAAATTGAATCATGTTGATGATGTGTACTAGGCAATCCTATCACAAAATCCATGTTCACCACCTCTCACTTCAAGTGGGGATGCTGAACTACTAGAGTATACCACTAGGCCTTTGGTGCTCAACCTTAACCTCCTAAGAGTTTGAGCACTTAGCCATAAACTCTGCAACATCTTTATGTATACCACTCCACCAATAGATTTCCCGTAAATCATGGTACATCTTAGTGGCTCTGGGGTGAATAAAATACCATGCACTATGAGCTTCTACTAAGATTTGCTATATTAAACCATCATCACATGAAACACATAACCTGCCCTACCAACGAAGCATACCATCTTTCCCCTTAGGAGAAAACCTTTACCTTTTGATCTCTAACCACCTATTTCAACCTAACCAAACTAGGATCCCTATCTTGTTTTTCTTTTACCTCGATAATAAATAAATATTCTGCTCCATTTTGAACCCATATACTACCAGCGTCCGAATCAAACAACCAAACTCCTAACCTAGCAAGCTGATAAACCTCACAGACTAAATCCTTCTTATCATCTTCGATATGGGCAAAACTACCCATAGAGTATCTACTAAGGGCATCTGCCACTATATTGGCCTTGCCTGAATGATACAATTATAACGTCCTGAGAGTACACCCTGAGCGTCATACAGTGCTTACAGTCCCGAGGGACAGCAAGCTAACCAATGAGCTGGTACCAACCATGAGCACAAAATAAAACTGATACCAAAAGGTCATATGCAAAATTTAACTGGGGAATTACATAAGTTTTTAAGTCATAAATCTAATAAAGTCTGTAAAACAAAACTGATAATGCTAATAAAACATCTGACAATGTCAAGTAAAAACTGAAAAATGACTAACTATCTGTACTAGTCTGAAAAGATTATACTGACTGACTGTGGAGCTAATGGGACAAACTCTCAACTAATTCTGACTGAATAGAAAATGCTAAAACTGATAAAGTAATCTGAGCTAAATAAATTATGTCCTTAAAATATGAGAACTCACCACTGCTGCGACTGATAGTTTTTAAAGTCTATGCGCGATCTGGGAACTGAGCGTCTAAGCCTATGATATGATACATCATAGCACAAGAAACTAGTATATGATCAATACATTGAATGTACTAGTATGCTAAATGAGGTAGGCTGATATGCATAATTTTGTGTGCATGAGTAATAACTGACTGGATGAATAACATGAACTACTGAATATAATGCATAAAAATTGTAAAGACTGAGAATGCATGACCAAGCATAAAACATGTTCTAACTATAATCTATAAACTAAAGTACTAAAATTTAATAATTGAATAACTGATAAACTATGTGCTATGATCAAGCAAGACTGAACTAAATTTTGAACTGAGTACTGGAACTAAAATTATGAGAGGTATCATCTAACTGCTATGCCCCACTCTGAGCTAATTGGGGTCCAACCTGTAACCCTAGTTAGAAGGGTATCATTATCATGCCACTGGTACTAACAATGGTTGTGTGGATCCACTAAGCTACTAAAGAACTAGGGTATCAAGCCTAAACTAACGGGTGATCCCTGGGCAGATCAAACCTAATTTGACTGGTGACCCCTGGCAGGAAGTCAAACCTAAACTGATGGGTGACCCCTTGTCCTATACTGGCTACGTAGTTCTGGAATACAGGGGATACTACTAATGACTCTGCCTAACTGATGAGGAAGCTGCCATTTCTGCGCTCGCTCGGTGCTATATCCTACTCCTAACTGAAAGAGATTGAATACCAGACTGAACTAGGTTTAACTGTTTATGGTAACTGACTGAACTGATAATGCTCATAACTATTCTATAACCATTTTGTAGATACTAAAAAACTAGGTAAGCAGCTAAATTTTGGACATTAGAAACCCCTAGGACTTGATAGAAATAACAACAAGATCATACTAAAACTTTGAGGACATGATAGATAGTCATTATTCAAAATTCATTCTCTTAGACATTTCATCAAACACATGGGGGTCATGATTTAAAGCATGAGGATAGTTTAAAATATATGATAATCACATGGCTATAGTACTAAACTATAAATTAGGAATTTAACATGAAAACATCATTAATCCAACTTGTAAAGTTTAATTTCAACAACAACTCCTTGTAAACATCATGTATATCAAAAACCATAAAGATTCATGGAGATAGTTTATTGTAAACATGTAAAATCATGATTTAAACCTTAAAAATGGATTCTTGGAATCCATGGGTAAACAGGGCCCATGGATGAACATCAAACATACCTGAATAGTTGAATTCTTGAAGTTTCTTGGTAATTTTCTTGAGAATTGAACTTGAATCTTGAAGGCTAGGGTTTTCTATTAGAGAGAATGCTCTTTAATTGAGATTAATTGAATAAAGTACTGACTAATTAGGCTATTAGGGCTTTAATCCCGTGTATGCACTGATCGGGGTCGTGGAAAAAGGCTAAACTACCCCTAGAATAAATTAAATTTTTGTAACTAAAAAATCTTGATTTTGGCTATCACCGCAACGTAGTAATCCATTGGAATTTCACTGTAGGTGTAGTCTAAGGACGAGTGTGAAATTGCACTTTGGCGCGATGCGATGCTATTGCATTGCATCACTGGAAAAGGATGAGTGCGAACTGGCATTTCTCTGTACTGCGATGGTTATCTCGGTGCTTCATTGGAAACTGACGAATGTCATTTTGATTGTCACCGCGATGCGGTACCATCGCAATGGCCTACTATCTGGAATAAAAATTGTCATAACACATTTTTATAAAAACTCAATTGGTAAGGATTGTTTTTATTCGTCAAATAGCTGGGAGTTATTTGAGGCCTTAATATACGTCAAACTCACTCATAAAACTAGAAAAACACTATAATTTATTTCTCATGAGCTTGAAGCATGGTTCAAATATTGGTCTGGATTTTCTTTGGGGTATTATAATATCTCTCCTTTGGGAACATTTATCCTTAAATAAGATTGGTTGAACTGAGAGTACTGTACTAAGGTAACTGAGATCATGTACTAAACATGCATAACTTGGAACATGATTGCACAGATAATTTTGAACATGACACATGAACTGAATATCATGAATTGAACTGATTTCTTGAATACGGGCAATGACATGAGAATGGTTATAAGGTTGAGATATAACCGAGAGAGTCAACTTATGAGTACCTTATTGCTTCAAGCTAGATCTTGCTATATAAAGAGAAGATGAAAGGTTTAGGACCTGAAAGCTTGGGGGAACATAGTACATCTCCCCCTTGGGATATTATATCCCACGAAAGATACCAACTTAGTTGATATACTATGGGAAGACCGAGATGATGCACAAGACACATATGAGCTGAATCATAACTGACTATATGAAATCTGAGACATGATGCATAAACTAAACTGTATTTATCAAAGAGAACTAATCGGGGGATATGGATGACATAAATCCAAATTTTGTTGATCATTATATGTGTAGCATGAGTATTAGAACTGAACATACTACAAAGCATGAATGCATGAGTAATGAGCTACATGACCTGAGTTGGAGTTCATAAGTTTCATGGTACATGATTTGTACAACCGAGCAAACTGGGACTCATTATACAAAGAACTACAAGCACACTTGATTCTTTATAATGTGCAAGAACGTGAACTATGATCATGGAGATGACATATAAATCTTAAGTAGATATCATGATGATGGAATTACAAAACTCTACACTGAGATAAGAATGGGTCGGGCATCACCCTCCCTTACTGATGTTCTACAATACACTGGCACCACTAGTAGAATTTGAGGGCCTGACTTGGTTACTTGTTCTATCATCTTCCCTTTAACTTAAATCCATCATTCTAAGTCTTAGAACCACTTAATCAACATCTCTAAATTATATTACCACTACTTTACTCTTGAATATGGGGTACAAAAATAAATATAATTGGTAAACTCACTCTGAATGGCTATGCCTGATAATGTAAAATTTGCTGCTAGTACTTTCTTCTGAGATACAACTCTTAGCTTTCTATAGCCCCAACAATCATCACTCAACAACTAAAAACTGACTAACTTAGATTTTTTAGCTCCTCTTTCTGTTAGCTCAACCTTCAAAGATTCAAACTTAGATTCTAACACACATCCTGGATATCCTTAAATTTGTAATAACCTGTCTACTTTCATCATACCTACAAATATCAAACCCCTAAATCACCCCTATATCATCATGCCTAATTTTGAGTCAATACCATAAATTTTTAAATATGCTATTCTAAGCCTTCTGGTTCATCTCTCATACAACTAACCCCACTTCACTGCTGCTAAACTCCTAGGCTTATGGTTCTAACTCTAGATTTGGGGCTGCCAGAGGATTTAGAGAGGGGACTGATAACACATCTGACCCCTAAACACTGAGGTACTACTCCTTTATTCCCTGACTAGTTCATCGAGAAGCTTAAACTAAACTACTATATTTCTAAAATCAACTGAAGGGATTTACTGGGATACTGTGACTGGGCAATTTCTGTACACCCACCTGGCTAGTATACATTTACCCAATGAGGTAGACACTGAGAAGGGCTCTACTAAGATTTTGAGATTGACTTCAAAGTTGACGGCTATATAAGGGTTTACAAAAGAAAGAGAAGCTCAAGGGTCTAGTAAAGCATAAACATGTAAAAGAAAAGACTTGCAGAGTACCAGTAACCACATCAGGAGAAATTTTTTGATCGTGTTGGGACTGAAGTGCATAAAGTCTATTCTGACGTTGACCCCTGGTTAGTCTGGAAGTGGTGCCTTGCTGAGTCGAGTGATCGGATGGAACTGGAGGATGACTGTGCTGACTTTGTAGACCAGCCTTAGGACATTCTCGGGCTCTATGACCTAACTTGCCATATCTAAAACACATATCATGGCCGGATCTACACATACGTAGGTTATTTCTACCATATTCTTTGCAAAGCGGATGGGTACGACCACTGCTCACATTACCCTAGATTTTGGAGCCTGGCTCCCCATCCCGATGGTTATTCTTAAACTTTGGTACTGGTGCACTAGCTTAAGATGGAGCTGGGGCTAAAACCTTTTGACTAAACTGAGATTGGTTACCACCCTCCGACCTTGGCTGAGCAAAACTAAAGCTACCTATTTTGGCTCTCTTATTCTCTCTTTATTCTTAACCTTATGATCCTCAATATATTGAGCATGAACCATAAGCCTAAATATGTCTATCTCCTTAATTAACATCGCAGTACTATACTCCTTGACCACACTATCAGATACCCTAGATACAAACTTGCTCATCCTAGATTTATTATCAGCCACCACATGAGAAACATACCTAGCTACCTGAAAAAAATTAAGGGAATACTCTTTCACGCTCATATTGCCCTGCTTCAAATTAATGAATTCTAGCACCTTAGATTCCCTTAACTCCAAAGGGAAGAATATCTCTAAGAAAGCTGTAGCAAACTCCTCCCACTCTATAGGCCCTGCGTCTGTGCCTCTATCTCTTTTCCACTTCTTAAACTAGGTGTGAGCTACATCCTACAACTAGTAAGCAACCAACTCAGCACTCTCACAAGAAGTTACACCCATAATATCTGTTACCTTCCAGACCATGTCTAAGAATTTCTGCGGATTCTTTTTAGATTTGGATCCCGAGAATAGGGTAGGATTTATTCGAGTAATGTCCTGAACTAGCTATGGCAGTATTGGTCACTGGGTTGCTAGAACAATGCTCGACTAAAAATTCTGAGCTGTTACAGAGTGAGCTAGAGTAGTGAATGAAACTCTGAACTCTGCATAAGAAACATTCTCATTCAGGGGATCTTCTTGAACAGGCAGAGATACTGGATGGTTTACATTTCTTCTTTTGTTTGTCTTTCTAGGAGGCATGGTATATAAATGGAAGGAAGAATTGAATTAAATAGAGAGTTAAACTTGAGATCATGCTCTTTTACATGATATAAATACTGAAAGAAGGGAAACCTTTATTAAAATGCCTCGTAGCCACTTGTCCATAAGTGTGGCGCATTTTACACCGATGAACAAGACTCTACTTGACACTACTTTCAGACTTCCTAGGATACTTTATAACCTTAATCTCTGATTCCAAGTTTGTAATGCCCTGAGAGTACACCCTGAGCATCACACGGTGCTTACAGTCCTGAGGGACCATAAGCTAACCCATGAGCTGGTACCTGTTGTGAGCACAAAATAAAACTGATACCAAAAGGTCATATGCGAAATTTAACTGGGGAATGCCATAAGGTTTTAAGTCATAAATCTGATAAAGTCTGTAAAACAAAATTGATAATGATAATAAAACGTCTGACAATGACAATTGTAAACTG
This sequence comes from Capsicum baccatum var. pendulum, assembly GCA_030864225.1. NCBI lineage: Eukaryota > Viridiplantae > Streptophyta > Magnoliopsida > Solanales > Solanaceae > Capsicum > Capsicum baccatum. Next base: position 76,307,940 of record CM061554.1, on the reverse strand, counting down.
AAAACTGACTAAGTGTCTGTACTAGTTTGAAAAGCCTCTACTGACTCACTGTGGAGCTGATGGGACAAACCCCCAACTAAATTTGATTGAATAGAAAATGTTAAAACTGATAAAGTAATCTGAGCTAAATAAATCATGTCCTCAAAATATAAGGACTCACCATTGCTGCGGCTGATAGTCTATAAAGTCTATGCGCTATTCGGGAACTGAGCGTCTAAACCTATGATATGATACATCATAGCACAAGAAATGAGTATGCGATCAGTACTTTGAATGTACTGGTATGCTAAATAAGGTAGGATGATACGTATGTTTTCAAGTAGATGAGTAATAACTGACTGGATAAATAACATGAACTACTAAATAGAATGCATAAAAATTGTAAAGACTAAGAATGCATGACCAAGCATAAAACAAGTTCTGAATATAACCTATAAACTGAAGTACTGAAATCTAATAACTAAATAACTGATAAACTATGTTCTATGGTCAAGCAATACTAAACTAAATTCTAAATCGAGTACTGAAACTGAAACTGTGAGAGGTATCATCTAACTGACATGCCCCGCTTTGTGCTGATTGGGGTCCAACCTGTAACCCCAGTTGGAAGGGTGTTATTACCATACCACGGGTACTAACAATGGTTGTGTGGATCCACTAATCTACTAAAGAACCAGGGTATCAAGCCTAAACTAACAGGTGATCCCTGGGCGGAGTCAAGCCTAATTTGACGGGTGACCCCTGGGATGAAGTCAAGCCTAAAATGACTGGTGACCCCTCATCCTATGCTAGCTATGTAGATCTGGAATACAGGGGATGCTACTAATGACTCTTCCTAACTGAGGGGGAAGCCTCCATCCCTGCACTTGCTCGGTGCTAAATCCTACTCCCAACTGAAAGACATTGAATACCGGACTGAACTAGGTTTAACTGTTTATGGTAACTGGCTGAACTGATAATGCTCATAACTATTCTGAAACCATTTTATAGATACTAAAAAACTAGGTAAGCAGCTAAATTTTGGATATTCAAAACCTTCGGGACTCGATAGCAATAACAACAAGATCATACTAAAACTTTGAGGACATGATAGGTAGTCATTATTCAAAACTCATTCTCTTAGACATTTCATCAAACACATGGGGGTCATGATTTTATAGCATGGGGATAGTTTAAAACATATGATAATCACATGGCTATAATACTAAACCATAAATTAGGATTTTCACATGAAAACATCATCAATCCAACTTGTAATGTTTAATTTCAACAACTCGTTGTAAACATCATGTATATCGAAAACCATAAAGATTCATGGAGATAGTTTATTGTAAATATGTAAACTCATGATTTGAACCTTAAAAATGGATTCTTGGACTCCATGGGTGAAAAGGGCCCATGGATGAACATCAAACATACCTGAATAGTTAGATTCTTGAAGTGTCTTGGTAATTTTTTTGAGAATTGAACTTGAATCTTGAAGTCTAGGGTTTTCTATTTGAGAGAGAATGCTCTTTAATTGAGAGAAATTAAATAAAGTACTGACTAATTAGGCTATTAGGGCTTTAATCCCATGTTTGGACTGATAGAGGTTATGGAAAAAGACTATACTGCCCCTGGAATAAATTAAATTTTTGTCACTAAAAAATCTCAAGTTTGGCCATCACCGCGACGTGGTGCCATCATGGTAAGACATTGGAATTTCATTGTTGGTGTAGTCTCAAGACGAATGCAAAATTGTACTTTGGTGCGATGCGGTTCTATCACGTTGAGTCATTGGAATAGGACAAGTTTGAACTGGGACTTTTTCACGTTGCGATGCTTATTGTGGTGCTTCACTGGAAACTGATGAATGCCATTTTTTCTGTCACCATGATGTGGTACCATCACAGTGGCCCACTGTCTGAAATAAAAATTGCCATAACTTCTTACCCGGTTACCGAATTAAGGCAAAATTGGTATCGATGGAAAGCTAATTCAATTTCCTAAAGTTTGGTGGGTCATGAGCTGGAAAATTTTGAGTAGAGCAAAAGATATTCTCATCTAAAGTTGACTAAGACAACATTTTTATTAAAACTCAATAGGTAAGGATTGTTTTGATTCGTCTAATAGCTGGGAGTTATTTGAGGCCTTAATATACGTCAAACTTACTCATAAAACTGGCAAAGTACTATAATTTGTTTATGATTTTCTTGAAGCATGGTTCTAATATTGGTATGAATTTTTTTTGGGGAATTACAACACTCGTGTCGTAATCTTTCAAAAACCCAAGACATCCTTTCTAGCAAAGATATAGGTCTTTCTGCATGAACATGTGCTATAAACTCTTGTGATACATGAGCACATCAACATGAACCCTATAAAGATATTGCCTTCAAATTTTCAAGGCGAATACAACAGTTGCCAACATAAGATCATGGGTTGCATAATTCTTTCTATGGGATTTAAGCTGTCTAGAGGCATAGACCATGAACTTACCTATCTATATCAAAGCACAACCCAGACCAACTCTAGAAGCATCACAATATACTATGAACCGATGTGTGCCATCTGGAAAAGTCAAGACTGGGGAAAAAGTGAGTCGAGTCTTTGACTCCTGAAAACTCTTCTCGTAAGAATGAGACCATTCAAATTTAACGTTCTTTTGGGTTAGCCTCAACATGGGGGAAGAAATGGAAGAAAACCCTTCAAGAAACCATCTATAATAGCCGGTTAAACCTAAGAAACTCCTGATATTTGATGGAGAGATGGGTCAAGGCCAGTTTCTCACTGCTTCGGTCTTTTGAGGATCAACTCGAATACCATCACCAAAAATAATGTGACCAAGGAAAGATGCTGATCTCAATCAAAAATTGCACTTACTAAACTTAGCGAACAACTGATGATCTCAAAGGGTCTGTAACACAACTCTCAAATGGTCTGGATAATTATTCTCACAACAGGAATAAATAATGATATCTTTAGTGAAGACGATGATAAATATGTCCAAGTACTGCTTGAACACCCTTTTCATCAAGTCCATAAAAGCTATAGGGGCATGTTTTAGTCCAAAAGACATAACTAGGAATTCAAAGTGACCATACCAAGTTCTAAAGGTTGTCTTCGAAATGTCACATTCTCTAACTTTGAGTTGATGATAACTGGATCTGAGGACTATCTTAGAGAAATAACTTGCACCCTAAAGTTTGTCAAATAAGTCATCAATTATGGAAAGTGGATACTTATTCTTGATGGTGACTTTGTTCAACTGACGGTAATCGATGCATACTCTAAGAAAACCGTCTTTCTTATGCATGAATAGTACTGGAGCACCCAATGGGGGAACACTAGGCTTGATGAAACCCTTATCTAAGAGATCCTTCAACTGCTCCTTCAAATCTCCCAGCTGGAACCATTCTAAAGGGTGGAATAGAGATAAGATGGATATCTAGGATGAGATCTATTCCGAAATTAATTTCCCTTTCAGGAGGAATTTTAGTAAGATCTTCAGGATATACATCTGGAAATTCCCTTACCAATGAAACTGACTGAAAACTTGGAGTCTCAAAATTTAAGTCCTTGGCTCGGATGAGATGGTAAGTGCACCCCTAGGATATCATCCTTCTTACCTTAAGATAGGAAATAATCTGACCCTTAAATACTAAAGTACCACCCCTTCTTTTGATAACTGGCTCATTAGGAAACTTGAATTGGACAATTCTATTTCTGAAATTGACTAAGGTGTAACATGATTGGAGCCAATCCATGCTGAGAATGACATTAAAATCAGTCATCTCTAACTCCAAAAGATCAATTGAAGTAACTATTTGAGACACTGTGATAGGGCAATTTTTGTATACCCGCCTGGCTACAATGGACTTACCCACTCGGGTAGACACTGAGAAAGACTCTACTAATATTTTTGGATTGACACCAAAGTCTACATATATGTAAGGGTAACAAAGAAAAATGAAGCTTTGGGATCTAATAATGCATGAACATGTAGATGAAAGACTTGTAACGTACCCGTAACCACACCAGTAGAACTTTCCCGATCCTGGCAAGTTTGGAGAACATACAATCTATTCTGGGATTGCCCACTGGTGGTGCTGGAAGTGGAACCCTGCTGAGTCGAGTGACCTGCTGGTGCTGCTAAAGAATTAGACTGGACAATTAGAGCAAATCTCCTCTCTTCGGGGCTACCGCTTGACACTCCTTGATCCTATGGCCTAGCTTGCCACACCCAAAGAACATATTTTTGCCAGCCCAGTATTTACCCTGATGGTTCCTACTATATATTCTAAAGAGCTCATTGGTATGACCACTATTTACACAAACTTGGGTCTTAGAGCCTGCTGCTCTATACCAACTGTCCAGCCTGAACTTAGGCACTGGGTAAAAATTCTAGCAAAATTGGGAACAGTTACGACCTTTTGACCTTGGCTAAGAAAAACTGAAACTATCTATTCTGGACCTCTTATTCTCTCTCTCTGTAATACCCCGTACTTCTACCTAGCTTGAAATTGTCCTGAGTATGTTAAGAACTTACTATGAAAGATGAATCCACTTTTATATATGCAGAATTTTTAAGATTTTCCCTTTTTTGTCATATGAGAAATTGAATTATCTTTCCAACGATACCAATTTAGTCAAAATTCGGTATCGAGGTCAACAGTTATGGCGTTTTACAGAAAACAGTCAAAATTGCCCACATGCGAAGATGAGGGCCGACGGACCATCAATTTAGCGACATACTGTCGCCCAAACTATCGCAACGGAGGCAGTGAGACCACCTTCTGCCTAAGGGCAATGGCTCAGGCCGATGGATTATCGAGCTAACGATGGACCATCGCCCAAGCCGTCACATTAGAGCCAGTGAACCCCTATTCTGCCCAGGTACGATGGTCAGGACTAACGAACTATCGACCAAGCGATGGCCCGCCGCACCCACCACCGCATAGTTTGTTCAGTTATTTTAAAGTCATTTTTAAAAGGGTATTTATTTCTTTTTTACCCATTTTAACCCTTAATTATATCAGACCAAGGCTCATAAGTTCATTATCCATCTACAACATCAAATTAGGGTTTTATCTCAAAGATAATCCCCAAGAACGACATCCAAATCCTTCTTCAAGAAACTAAGAGATTCCAAGTTCTTCAAGTTCAAGAACTTCAAGAAACTCACAACCCAGGTATGTCATATGTTGATTCATGGGTCCCTTTCACCCATGAAGCTCAAGAATCTCTTTTCAAAATCTAAGATTTGTACATGTATGAATGTTCATGATTTAAATTGAATTAAAATTCATGTTCATGATGTTGTGGGGTTTTGATTCATGTTTTAAATTACATATTCCAATGATTGACCCTAGTATGTGATGATTTGCATAATAATCATGATAAACCTTTTAAATTTGCAAATTTATTTTTGAAACCATGATAATTAGATGCATTGATGATGGTATAACCAAAGTATGCTCCCTATGTGTTTAATTAAATGCTTATGTGAGTGAAGAGTGCCATACTAGTATGATAATGTGAAATCCCCATTTATGTACAAGTTTATGCATGTCAAATGTTTGATGAAATGTCTTAGTCAGTGAATTATGGATTCATGTGTTGCCCTTGTGGTGCCTTAGAACTTCTACTTCATGAAATCTCCAACTTATTGTATTATGGATTGTGATATTGGTCATGTATTCAAGAAAGTAATGCTTTGTCAGTTTCATGCTATCGAGTCCTGGGGTTACTTGTACCCAACAATTTAGCTGTGTGCCTAGAGCCAGTGTCATGTTTTCTAGATACTCTCAGTCAAGCCATGTTCATAGAAATTCAGTCAGTCATATGACTCAGGAAAACTCAGTAAACTCAGTAATCTCAGAAATCTAAGAAATTCAGTAATTTCAGTAGTATTCCGTCAGTCAATAGAACTAAGTTACCTCAGTCCATTTCAGTTCTGTTAATCATGTTCAGTGTCTATTCAGATGGAAGTAGGATATAGCAACGAGTGAACCCAAGGATGGGAACAGACGCTGTCAGGTAAGGGTGTGATTCTTAGAAACAATCTTTGCATTCCAGAACTTTGTAGCCAACATAGGTTGAGACATCAGCACTATCAGATAAGGGTTGATGAGGTGGATAAGTACTATAAGATGAGGGCCCCACCATTTTCTTTTGGGGAAACTATCAGATAAGGGTCACCCACAGCTTATCCTTTCCAGTGGCGTGGTATTGACACCCTTCCAATTTGGGTTACAGATTGGACCCCAACTCAACTAGGTTGCTTTATTTGGGGCATGCCGATTAGATAACTACTTCCCATAATTTCAGTTATAGAATAAGGACTGTCAAATACATTCATTCAGTCTCAGTAAGATAACTCAGATAGTTCTTCAGATTTTAAGACTGTTAGATAATGTCAACTTAAAACAGTACAAAACTCAGCTAGTTCCATCAGAACCTAGGCTGTCAGATACAGTTGCTCAGTATCAGTTATTTTAGTTATACAACTATCAGTATCTTATGTTATCAATACTCAAACTCAGTAATCATGTATCACCAACTCAGTTACAGTTATTATGTATTTATGCATGTATTTTCATGCTCATGTTATTCAGTCAGTTAAAATAGTTCATGCATGTGAATCGGTTGCATTCAGCCTACCTCACTTGCATACCAGTATATTCAAATATACTGTCGCATTTACACTATGGTGTTTTATATCCTAGGTTTAGAAGCACGAGTTCCAGAGCATCAGTAGCACTCCAGTCTCAGCAGTCAGAGTTAGCAGTTAGTCCTTATCCTTCGAGGACGTGACCATTACTTTATTATCTTATTAATTAATTTATTTCAGTAGTTGGAGTTAGTTGGGGACATATCCCATCAACTCCTTATTCAGACAGTTTAGAGGCTTTCGAACTAACATGTTCAAACTCTTATTTTAGTTTTTTTAGTATTGATATACCAAGTCTTCAAATGGTATGTTTTATTAGATCTTTGCACCTTATGGTCTTTCAGCCTTTATTTCTGTATTTATATAGTATATTATGTAGTGTACAAGTACAGATATCAGTGATGGGTTAGCTTATGGTCCTTCGGGGTTATGATCATCATGTGGCATTCCGGGTACCAAACTCGGGGCATTACAAACTTGGTATCAAAGCCTAAGGTTCAATAGTGTCCTAGGAAGTATGAAAAACTGCATCTAGTAGAGTCTTGTGCATGGGTGTGTTGTGCACCACACTTATGGACAAGAGGCTATGAGATACTTTAGGAACTTTTTCACTTCTTTCAGTATACATGTCGTGCCAGTAAGCATAAGGTCAAATGTAGACTCTTAGTCTAACCCATTTTGCTATTTTATTTACTGAATATGTCTCCTAAAAAGGCTAACAAAAGAAGAACTGGAAATCAATCAGTACCTTCGCCCATTTAGGCAGATTCCCTAGACGAGCATGCCTTTCTTGGTGAATTCAGAACCGACTCCCTCATTTTATCTTACTCAGTAGTAGCTAAGAGCAATTAGCAGGCTATTGTCCTAGCCCTTTCTTTAGCCAGTACTCTTGTACCAAAATTCAGAGACGGCAATAGGGATTGGGCGCCTGGCCCTAAACCTTAGGGAAGTATTAGCAGTGCCTGAACCCATACCCTTTGTCAGACTTATGGTAAGAACCATCAGGGTATTTACAAAGCTGACAACGATGTCTATTTCAGATGTGGCAAACCAGGCCATAGAGTGAGAGATTGTCCCCAGTTAGGTTTTTAGGGTCAGCATAACCATTTCTTAAATTAGTTCAGTTGCCTAAATCAGTAGGGTGCCACCTCCAGTGCTACTAGTGGGCAATGCCCAAACAGACTCTATGCTCTCTAGTCCTGATAGGATAAGAAAAATTCTTCTGATGTAGTTACGGGTATGTTATAGATCTTTCATGTACCTATTTACGTCTTGTTAGATCTAGGAGATTCTTTATCTTTTGTAACTCCCTACATAGCAGTCGATTTCAGAGCCAGTCCCAAAATTTTACCAAAGCCCTTATCAGTCTCCACCCAATTGGGTAAAACTATCATAGCCCGATGGGTATACAGGAACTGTTCGATTATGGTATCTCAGAAAGTCACTTTAGCAGACTTAGTAGAATTAGAGATAACTAATTTTGATGTCATTCTCGACATGGATTGGCTTTATTCCTACTATGCCACAGTCGTCTGCAGAAATAGAGTTGTCTAGTTTTAATTCCCAAATGAACCCGTCCTAGAGTGGAAGGGTAGTACTTCAGTTTTTAGAGGTCAGCTTGTTTCCTACCTTTGGGCACAAAAAATGATATCTAAGGGGTGTGTCTATCATCTTGTTCGAGTTAAGAACTCTAGTTCTGAAACTCCTAGTCTCAGATCAGTCCCAGTAGTGAATGAATATTCCAATGTCTTTCCCAAAGATCTTCCCAAAATTCCTCCTGAGAGGGAGATAACTTCGGCATTGATCTACTTTCAGATACTCAGCCTTTATTTGTTCCGTCATACAGAATGGCACCAGCAGAACTCAGAGAACTAAAAGAACAGTTGAAGGATCTTTTAGATAAGGGATTCATCAGGCCAAGTTTTTCCCTATGGGGTACACCAATTCTATTCGTGCGAAAGAGAGACGACTCTCTCAGAATATGTATAGACTATCGTTAGCTTAATAAAGTCAAGGTTACAAACAAGTATCCACTTCACAGAATCAATGACTTGTTTGGCCAACTTCAGGGTGCCAGCTCTTTCTCTAAGATGGACCTTAAATCAAGCTATCTTCAACCCAGAGTTAGAGAATGTGACATTCTAAGGATAACTTTTCAAACTCGGTACGGTCATTTCAAATTCTTAGTCATATCCTTTGGTCTTACCAATGCCCCAACAACTTTCATGGACTTGATGAACCATGTGTTCATGCAGTACTTAGACATGTTCATCATAGTCTTTATAGATGACATCCACGTCTATTCTCACAGTGAACATAATCATGCAGACCATCTCAAAATAGTATTACAGATCCTTAAAACCCATCAAGTATCATGATATCTATTCATGTCCAACCTGTCAGCTGCATGATCATCGTACATATTTGTGCACATTAGTGAAAATCATGTACGATTTTAGTTCATATTATAAGGAGTTCCAGTTTACTCCACGGTACGAATCATGTTCCATGAAGACAACTTACATTTATGCACCTTCCATAGAATTATGTACGTTTCCAGTTCCTAGTATAAGGAGTTCCTGTTTACTCAATAGTATGGATCATATCCCATGAATATAGAACCTTTTAACTCAGGTCATGTAGCTCACGACTCATGTACTCATGTCACGCTTTACAGTATTCTCAGTCCATATGACTCATGTTCCACTCCTAGTAATCAGTCAAACTCAGGTTATATCATGTATACCCTCAGTTTAGATCCCTCAGTGGATCTGTGGTATCGATGTTCCTTTCCTCAGGCCTCAGTTACAACATTAGTTCAGTAATCAGTATTCAGTAAAGGACTCAGATAGTCCTACATGATCATGGCTTTCAGTTATCAATTACTTAGCCATCAGAATTTAGTACTTCAGTACCAGTTTAAACCTCAATTATCAAAAACCAACATTTAGTCCTAGTATGAGACTCAATTATAGATTTAGTTGTAGTCTCTGCTACAGTCTTAGATAAGTTCTAGCCTCAGCCTCAGTTCAGAAATCAGATCAGTACCACAGTCCAATTTTAGCTTTGCTTGACCATAGCATATAGTTATCAGTTACGTATGTTATCAGTCTTTTAGTACCCCAACTTACAGAATGTTTCCAAATTATGTTATATGCCTGGTCTTGTATTCTCAGACAATACAAGTATTTCATGAATTCATGCTCAGCTATCTTATGTTACTCAGTTAGTCCCTTTCTCATATTCATAAAAACCTCTATATTCCCAGTCATACATACCCAGTACTTAGCCATCAGTCAGTCAGCAGATCAGATGGGTCAGTCAGTAGGAATTAGTTTGAACAACCAGTACTTCATTCCGACAGTCAGATGAAAAAGTTCACATATTTTCCCATTCTGTCCACCTAGTCGCACTATTTGAAGTCTCATGGATGTAACCATTCTAAGATGGACCAATTAAGCAGTTGCGAGTTCAGTTCAGTTTATGTTTTATGACACAGTCTCAGATCTTGGTTATTCAGTCACGATTCCATTCGTGGGTACCCTGTGCATCAACCAGTCTCTCCTCAGTATCTCGGCTAAGTCAACATTCTATGAGGGACGTAGTGTCCCAAGGTTGAGATACACTATGATCCCCTGAACTTTTATTACCTAAATATGTCATTCCCTCTTTATGTAAGGAACCTAGCTTGGAGTAGTGGGTACTCATAGGTGGACCCTCAATCTCCAATCTCAGCCATATGCCATGTATGAAATGGCTCCATTCAATTCACGATACTCAGTCCATGTGACACATTACAGACCCAGTCATGTTCTCATGTTCCCATTCATGCGTGTTTAGTAAAGGATCTCGAGTTTGATATTAATGACTTTATCTATCTAAGGATCTCTCCTATGAAGGAAGTAAAGAGATTAGGCAAGAAGGGAAAGCTCAGTCCCCGATATGTCGATCCCTTCAAAATCTCAGTCATTTTGGTAAGGTAGCTTATAAGATCTAATTGCCTTCAGATCTAGCCTCAGTTCATTCAGTCTTCCATGTCTCTTTTCTCAAGAAGTGCATAGGTGACCCAACAGTTGTAGTCCCTATTCAAAGCATAGATATTCAAAACATCCTCTCTTATGAAGAGATTCTAGTTAAAATTCTTGACTATCAGACTCGCAGAATAAGGAACAAAGAAGTCGCTCTAGTCAAAGTTCTTTGGCGGAATTAGTCCGTTGAGGGAGATACTTGGGAAGTAGAAGCATACATGCAAACTAAGTATCCTCACCTATTCTCCGAAAACTTAGATCTAGCTCAAGGTAACAGTTCTCCTTAAGCTTATTCAGTTTCATGTTCAGATTTTAGTTACAAACTTGGTGTACAGTTCATGCTTTGAATTCCATTATAATCATGGAATTAAGTATCATTGCATATTCATTTATGCATTTATATGTCAGTTCAGTTATTTAACTATGCACCAGACGTACATTTTCATTATGAGAACCTTGGTTCATCAGAAAACTCAGTCATGCATTCATGAATCATTCATGAATCAGTTACACGTGCATCAAATATGCGTGTTCAGTGTGATATATTCAGTTATTAGTCATGTCAGTCATGAAATCATGTTCCAGTCAATCATGTTTAGTATGTACATCAGTTTATCTTCTCTTCTCTTGCTCAGTCTCATTCATGGATGAATGTTCTCAAGTGGGAGATATTGTAATACCTCGTACTTCTACCTAGCTTAAAATCATCTTGAGTATGTTAGAAACTTACTTTTAAAGATTAATCTACTTTTATATATGTGGAATTTTTAAGATTTTCTCTTTGTGTCATGTGGAAAATTGAATTAGCTTTCCAATGATACCAATTTCGTCCAAATCTGGTATCTGGGTAGAAGGTTATGGCCATTTTATAGAAAGTAGTCAAAATTGCCCTGGTGCGATGATGAGGGCCGACGAACCATCTCTCAAACCGTTGCAGCGGAGGAAGTGAGACCAACTTCTGCCTAAGGGCGACGGCTCAGGCCGATGGACCGTCGAGCTAGCGATGAACCATCGTCCAAGCTATCGCTGTAGAGAATATGAACCCCTATTCTACCCAGGTTCGATGGTCAGGACTGACGTACCATCGACCCAGCGTCAGACTATCGCACCCACGACCGTATAGTTCATTCAGTTATTTTTAAAAGGGTATTTATGTCTTTTCCGCCCATTTTAACCTCTAATTACATCAGACCAAGGCTCATAAGTTCATTATCCATCTACAACATCAAATTAGGGTTTTCTCTCAAAGATAATCCAAAAGAACAAGATCCAAATCCTTCTTCAAGAAACTAAGAGATTCCAAGTTCTCCAAGTCCAGGAACTTCAAGAAACTCACAACCCAGGTATGTCATGTGTTGATTCATAGGTCCTTTTCACCCATAAAGCTCAAGAATCTATTTTCAAAATCTAAGATTTGTATATGTATGAATGTTCATGATTTAAATTGAATTGAAATTCATGTTCATGATGTTATGGGGTTTTGATTCATGTTTTAAATTATATATTCCAATAATTGACCCTAGTATGTGATGATTTTCATAATAATCATGATAAACCGTTCAAATTTGCAAATTTATTTATGCAACCATGACAAATAGATGCATTGGTGATAGTATAACCAAAGTATGCTCCCCATGTGTTTGATTAAATGATTAGTGAATGAAGAGTGCCATACTAGTATGATAATGTGGAATCCCCATTCATGTACAAGTTTATACATGTCAAATGTTTGATGAAATGTCTTAGTCAGTGAATTATTGATTCATGTGTTACCCTTGTGGTGCCTTAGAACTTCTAATTCATGAAATCTCCAACTTATCTTATTATGGATTGTGATGTTGGTCATGTATTCAAGAAAGTCATGCTTTGTCAGTTTCATGCTATCGAGTCCTGGGGTTACTTGTACCCGATAATTTAGCTGTGTGCCTAGAGCCAGTGTCATGTTTTCTAGATACTCTCAGTCAAGCCATGTTCATAGAAATTCAGTCAGTTATGTGACTCAGGAAAACTCAATAAACTTAGTAATCTTAGAAATCTCAGAAATTTAGTAATCTCGGTAGTATTCCATCAGTCAATGGAACTTAGTTAACTTAGTCCAATTCATTCTAGTTAATTATATTCAGTGTCTATTCAGATGGGAGTAGGATTTAGCACCGAGTGAACCCAAGGATGGGAACACACCCCGTCAGGTGAGGGTGTGATTCTTTGAAACAATCCTTGTGTTCCAGAACTATGTGTCCAGTATAGGTTGAGACATCAACACTGTCAGAAAAGGGTTGATGAGGAGGATAAGCACTGTTAGATGAGGGCCCTACCTTTCTCTTTTGGGGATACTGTCAAATGAGGGTTACCCATAGCTTGTCCTTACTAGCGGTGCGGTATTAACACCCTTCTAATTGGGGTTACAGATTGAACCCCATCTCAACTATATTGTATTATTTGGGGCATGTCGGTCAGATGACTACTTCCCACAGTTTCAGTTACAAAATTAGGACTGTCAGACATAGTCATTCAGTCTCAGTAAAAGAACTCAGATGGTTCTTCAGATTTTAGGACTGTCAGATACAGTCAACTTAGAACAGTATGAAACTCAGCTAGTTCCATCAGAACCTAGACTATCGGATACAGTCTCTCAATATCAGTTATTTCAGTTATATAGCTATATTATCTCATGTTATCAGTACTCAAATTCAGTAATCATGTTATCACGAACTCAGTTACAGTTATTATGTATTCATGCATGTATTCTCATGCTCATGTTATTCAGTCAGTTAGTATAGTTCATACATGTGAACTCTTTGCATTCAGCCCACCTCACTTATATACCAATATATTCAAACGTACTGACATATTTGTGCTATGGTATTTTATACCATAGGTTCAGAAGCACGAGTTCCAGAGCATCAGTAGCACTCCAGTCTCAGCAATCAGAGTTAGCAGTGAGTCCTCATCCTTCGAGGACATGACCATTACTTTATTATCTCATTAATTAATTTATTTTAGTAGTTTGAATTAGTTGGGGACATGTCCCATCAACTCCTTGTTCAGACAGTTTAGAGGCTTTCGGACTAGCATGTTCAGACAGTTATTTTAGTTATTTTGGTATTGATATACCATATCTTCAGATGTTATGTTTTATCAGATCTTTGAACCTCATGGACTTTTAGCCTTTATTTCCATATTTATACAGTATATTATGCAGTGTACAAGTATAGATATCAGTGATGGGTTAGCTTATGGTCCTTCGGGATCATGAGCACTATGTGACATTTCTGGTATTAGACTCGGGGTGTTACACTCTCTGTCCCCTAAAACTTTCCCTCCTTAATTTGCTTAGCATGAATATAAGTTAAGATAGGTCCATCTCCTTAATCAATATGGCAGTCCTACACTTTTTAACCACACTATCACCTACACCAAATACAAACTTACTTATTCTGTACCTATTGTCAGCCACCATCGTAGGAGCATACCTTGCCAATTGAGTAAACTTGAGTGGGTACTCTTTCACGCTCATACTTCTCTGCTTCAAGTTTATGAAATCCTGAACCTTAGCTTTTCTCAACTCTAGTAGGAAGAACTTGTCTAGGAAAGCTGTGGTAAATGCCTTCCACTCCACAGGCTCTGCTTCCACATCCCTATCTTCCTTCCACTACTTAAACCAGGTATGAACTACTCCTTCCAACTGATATACAACCAACTTTACGCTCTCATTCAAAGTGACACCTATGATGTCGATCACCTTCTGTACCATATCTAGAAACTCCTGTGGATCTTTCTTAGACGTGGATATAGAAAAAAAAAGGGGATTCATCTAAGTGAAATCCCGAATCCTTACTGCAGCTGTATTTTCTACTGGATTGTCTAGGAAACCACTTGTTGATTGTCCTGAGCAGCTACAGAATTGGCTAAGGCTGTGAAAGTAGCCCTGAACTCAGCGTGAGAAACATGGTCATTCAGGGAATCTTCTTGAGCAGGTGGTGGTATGTTCTTATCCCATTTCTTTTTTCGTTGTTTCTTTTGAGAGGCATTCTCTGTAAATGGAAAGAAGGATAAGTTAGAATGAGGAATTCAATAGAGCTCGTGCTCTTTCATATGACATGAACACTGAGAGAAAGGAAAACTTCCTAAAATGTCTCATAGCCTCTTTTCCATAAGTGTGGAACTCTTCACACCTATGCACAAGACCCTAATAACATTTTAAAAAGCATAATCTCTGATACCAAGTTTTTCACAATCCGAGGCTACCCCCTAGTCATAATATGGTGCTTAAGGCCATAATTTCCCTAAGCTAACCCATGGAATGATACCTGCTGTGAGCACTGAATAAAATGATAATAATATAACATGTGCGTAAATAAACCAATAAGCTATAGTCAATCTAAATGCTGAAATATGTAAAATGACATATCTAAAGTATCTGATAAATACAGTAAAACTAGACTGTCTATCTAAAATAACTAATTAAACTAAAAACTATCTGACTGTCTAACTGTCTGAAAGACTCTAAAAATCATGAGGAGTTGATAGGAAACCCCCCCAACTAACTCCAATTAACTAAATCATAATGAAATGAATAAAATAACATATCACGTCCTTGATGGATGAGGACTCACCATTACTGCCATGAGGAACTGATGAACTGTCTAAGGATGATCGGGAAACTGTATGTACGAACCTATATTATAAGATAACATAGCACAAGAGAAAGGTATGCCACAACAAAGGTCCTTGATTAATAATTCTAGAATAGATTCCTCAATGAGAAAGACCCTTCTACAAGTGATATGCCCAATCAACTCCTTACAGAAATGGGTGTTACGGTAAGTTCTTGAAAGATATATACGGCCATGCGATTGACAAAGACTTGGTTAAGAAGACACACGATCACAGATATGCAGTTCTCAATGCCTACCATTACATGCTTGAGTCCACAAATCTTGGAAGTAAGACGACGTTGTATATTGATTAAAACAAACGGTTCAAGGTCTTTTTTGTATCCTATGGTGCTTGGATTCTTAGTTTTCAACATTTGAGAAAAGTTATAGCCATCGATGGGACTTTCTTTAGGAGCAAGTATAATGGAGCTTTTCTATCGGCGATGACACCGGAAGTAGAGAGTCACATCTTTCCCATCTGTTTCTGTGTAGCGGATAAAGAATAGGATGCCTCATATGGATTTTTTAAAAATATGTGAAGCTGCATTGAAGATACAAAAGAGTTTTATTTTATTTCGGATAGGCATCCAATTATCCTAAAGATGGGTTCAATTTTCAACACTTCAGCTCACTTTTGTTGTTGCATGAGGCATCTTGGAGATAATATCCGAAACAACTTTCACAACAAAAAAGTTGTGACCCTTTTTTATAGAGCAAATAAAGCATATAATAGAGATAAATTTTTTGATCATTTCAATCAAATAATGGATAGGCATCCCAAGGAAGAACAACATATCGTATAGGTCGATTTCGAGAGATGGAGCTGGGCATTTTGTTCGGCAAATAGATATATTGTTATGAATTTAATAGCTTGTTTGAGTTATAAGTTTAGTATGATATCGTACTAAGAGATTCTTTTGTATAGGTATAATATTATGATTTCAAATATAGTTGAATCAATGAATTCATTGTTTAGCATTAAAAGAGGATTTTCCATCATGGCACTATTTGATGAAATAAACGAGATGTATGAAAAATTATTTCACGAAAGGTGTATACAGTTTGCGAATACAGGAACCAGACTTGTTCTAGAAGCAGAAAAATAAATATCAACAAATATTAGTTTGGGGAATAGGTTATTTTCTTATCAAATAATAGATTACAAGTTTAGTATCGACGGTCATGGTGATGTTGCCACAGTCAATCTTCAAGCAAGATCTTGTACATGCAGAATTTTTGACTTGGACAAAATATCCTTTTTACATGCTATGTCAACGCTTCGAGCCCAATACGGTGCACAATATGGAGATAAAATTTATGAGTGCTTGTGTCCATATTACTTGGTGGAAATATATATAATGGCATATAGTTAAAATATTAATCCAATGCATCCCAAAGAATCTTGGGTTGTTCCTGTAGAGCTTTTGGGGAGATTAATACCTCCTCCATATATTGACACAAACACTATCAAACAGGGATGAAGGCGAAATAATATGAGGCGCAGAGTTGGAGAATCATTTACATCAAGAAAAAACAAGTGCTTTGTATGTAAAAATGTCGGCCATAAAAGAACTACAATCCGGAATCGAAATCCACCATGATCGTTGTAATTGTAAAACTTGTGTTGTTGTTTGTTATTAACTTTGATATTTTTAACTCATTGTTGTGAATGTAAATGTTATTATTTATTATATATAATATCTTTTTTATTAACTTGTGCATCAATAAAAAGAGTTAATACAAGAACTAAATACAATAGACCACAAAATTTATTTTTAGCAGATTACCCATCTGTTGCAATAGATGAACATTTGCTGGAAGAACATAATACAGTTCATCAAACTGGAATGTATTCCTCCAAAAAATGATCAATCCGTTGTAACAGCTGGGTAATCTATTGGAACAACATAATACAGTTCTTGCCACAAACCCAACAGTGACCAATGACTATCTGTTGAAAGAACTCTAAACTCTTGCTATTGCTACTGGATTCAAAATTGTTCCTTATCTCCAACCGTCGACATATTTGTTAAGAAAAAGAAATAGATAGAATGAAAATTAAATAAGAATTAAAAGTGAAAGTCGACCAAACATAAATTTTTATTTAAACAAAAACAAAATATATTAGCTAGGTTGATACGATACAGGAAAATAAAAATACATACGCTAAAAGAAAAAACATAACCTAATTGTTATTATTATCATTATTATTATTATTAATCTCGGCCGGACAATCGTCAACCCGAAGCAGCAGGGCCCTCTTCAGCTTGTGAATCTCTCGGAGCATCCTCTCTCTCACAGCATCCAACTATACTAGAGTTCATTAACCTGCCTTTGATGTTCCTACACGGTGTCGCACAGAATAACAATGTCTCAAACAGGATCAACCATATCTAGAAAATGCATGAATTGACCAAAAACATAAACACAAAAATAAATAAAGGAGCCCGCATGTAATACAACATATAATACCAACTGGTAGATTTACACACACAAAAAAATATACCTCAATGAACAAGGAATCTGCACTTTGAAGAGAAGTGGTTGAAGTTGTAATAGGAAAAAGGAGATGCAAGAAATAAATAAAGTGGAGTAGAATAAATGAGTAAGGAGGGACCTATTTATAGAGGATTGAATTTGAATGTGTTAGGCAAAAATTTATGATTGTGGACCTCCATTTTATTAATTACTTTCAAACTGGTGATTTTTTGATAAATGCGAAAAGTCATGACCTAATTAAATCAAAGTGGTGAATTTTTGTTTATTATGAAAAGTCATGATTTTTCAACTTCTTAATATTAACTAGCTCTTAAAAATTAAATAACCATTTTTCAAAGTTAAATAATTGTAGACTTCCTCACCTTTTCAATAACCATTTTTTTTAAATAATAACTATTTTTATTAAGTTATTGAATAGATGGTCCATGTCATGACCCCAGCCTACCCCCTAGTCGTGACACGGTGCTTAAGGTCACAAGTGACCCCAAGCTAACCCATGAACTAATACCTGCTGTGAGCACTGAATAAAATGATAGTAACTTAACATGTGTGTAAAATAAACCAATAAGGTATAGTCAATCTGAATGCTAAAATATACAAAATGACATGTTTGAAGTATCTGATAAATAATGGAAAACTAGATTGTCTGTCTAAAACAATTGATAAAACTAAAAACTGACTGATTGTCTAACTATCTAAAAACCTCTAAAAACCATAAGGAGTTGATGGGACAACCCCCCAACTAACTATAACTAACTGAATCTTAATGAAATGATGAAATGAATAAAATAACATATCACGTCCTCAATGGTTGAGTACTTACCACTACTGCCATGGGGAACTACTAAGCTGTCTAAGGATGACCGAGAAACTGTACGTTCAAACCTCTGTTATAAGACAACACAACACAAGAGAAAGGTATACGATAAGTACTTTGAATGTAGAAGGTATGCGATCAATAATTTGAATGTAGTGGTACGTGAGGTACGAACTAACTGAAATACATGTAGAAACTGAATGTAATTACATGAACATGTAAAACTTAATATGTAAGACCAAGTATTTTAATACACTGTCATTATCTGAATAACTGGTACAGTTTGTATAACTGACTGAATATATACTGAAAACTGACTACTTGGTCTAGTAAAACTAAACTGAGATAGACTACTAATACTGACTGAAACTGTGGGAGCTATCATGTAACCAACATAAACCATAGATATTACTATGGAGTTCAATGTTTGATCCACGTTGAGGAGGGATGTTCCATACTTGCTATCAGAGTGGAACCTAAATTAGAGTGATCACTATACTGAGCCCAATTTGGGAAAAATGAGGAAACACTCTTTGGCGAGTCCCTAAACCTATTGGGGCACATAGTTTTTATGAAGTCGGATGTGCTGAACCCATAATTCCCTTTTGGTGCTAAACCCTAGTCCCAACTGAATGATTCAGGTATTATTCATGGTTCAACATAATATGGTACTGTACTGACATAGATCAACTTGAACTTGAACATAGTAATGAAATACTGGACTGAATAACTAGTATTTGAAAATCCTAAAATAGCATGTAAACACATAGGTATCGGGTATTCATAACCATCCAACACTGAATAATTACAAAAATACGATAGCAACTCTTAAAATAGTACTATGAAGTCATAGTTCAGAGACCCAAAACATTGAACAGTTCAATTCATAAGTATAATACATGAATTTAAGCATGAGAACATAATAAGCTTAAGCGAGTCAAAATTTCTCATCAAAATAATGAAATTCAAGATAAAACATCAAAGTTGTAGTTTAAAACATAAATAAGTACAATTTTTATACTCTTTAGTCCCTTAAATCACATAATAATAGTATACTTTCAACACATGAGGATTTGGGAATGAACCGTAACTTTAAATATGTAAATTCAACTTAAAAATCATATATTTGGGCACAAGGATGAAAGATTGACCTTGCTTGAAACCCCATATACCTCAATAGCTAGATTCTTGAAGATTTCTTGAATTTTGAAGCTTGAACTCTTGGATTCTTGAGAAAAGAGCTTGAATTTTGTTCTTAGGAAAGAGGAGGTTTTCTAATGAGTAATTTTGAGAGAAAAGGGCAAATAATACCTCTATGGATGTCCCCAATCATGTTATGGATGACTTGGGTTGAGGGAAAAAGACTTAAGTGACCCTTTATCTCTTTAATCAAGAAGCGGGATAAAAGACAACAAAGCACCGCATCCCTTACTCCGGGGGAGAGACCAATGTGCCACGTCTGTTTCTTTAGGGGAGAGACCAATGCGCTGCTGCCCCCATCACAATTCGAGAGACCAAAACGCCGTGGGCCTATTGCGAGGGATTTCTATCTTCGCTATCTAAAAACATCCTAAACCCCATTCAAAAATTTCAAAACTTTCCCGAGACATAACTTTAACCTCCCTAAATAAGAATCAACTCAAAAACTAATGTCCCTGGGTAAGGAAGGCCAAAATAAAAATCTGTAAAGTCTTAGGGTGTTGAAATGACTAAGTCCTCAATACTAGTGAAAATTTCAAGACTTGGACCCATTAACCATTCAATTATAACTAAATCGAGCTTAGAGTCCTACGAGATATTACAGTCTATTTATTGCAATAGCTAACCCATCTGTCACAACAGATTTACCATCAGTTGCAACAAATGGTCCGTGTGTGGAACATAGGAGTTTTATGTTGCAATAAATAAGTTATCTATTGCGAAAGATGAGTTATTTGTTGCGACAGATGGACCATCCATTGGAGGAGCTATTTTGATTTCTCCTAACAGCTGATTTATCAGTTGCAACAGATGGGGAATTTGATTCATTAGCTGTTTGAATATGTTAGATAAAAAGTCACGACTGTTCACCTCTTTTTTATAGTAAAGTTTGATAGGTGCAAATTGATAAGGACGGAGGGTTCTAAGAAGGTGGTGTCGATACCCTGTTGCAATTTAATGATGATTTTGCTCATCTTTATATGTCATATTTTGAGATTTAATAGTTATTGGACTGATTTTAATGGTTCAATGTACTTTGAGAAGGCCTTCAAAGCCTCGCAGTACAACATATAAGAATGGAAAACCAATAGAAATTTCCCTGATCTAAATTTATAGATGGGTTGCTTGGGAAGACTATTATATAGTAGACGGCGCTTAGGAGGATACCTGCATAGGAAAATAGAGGTGGAGAATACCATATATCATATCAGATCTTGTTAAAGAGGAAACACAGGGGAGCAAGCAAGGAATTTCTCGCCAATCTGGCAAATGAAATTAACTTGAAATATGAAAAATCTGAATGAGCTGCAAATGTGAAAATGTATCCAAAAATTAAAATTCGTCAGTCATTGTTGAAAAGAAAAATGGTAAAGTGGATTGGAGCTGGACACTTTGCTAGGTAACTGCAACTAATTAGCGTGGCCTGAATGAAGATCCATAAAGCGCAGGATCAGAACTCCAAGAAAGCAGCTTGGCGAGCATCGAGGATTGGTAAAATGGTCAGTCAGGAATGAAAATTAAACCATTAACATTTGAAGCAAAAATAAAGGAAGCCAATACATCAATTTCTAAAGTCTAACTTGCATCCCATGCCTTCTGTTTGTGGTTCTAATCAGGTTAATGACGATAGATACAAAAAGGTTTAAAGTTGGGCAGAAATCCCATGCCTTTTTGTTTCCACTGCCTTTGACCTAATTAGAACCACCTTTGGCTTGACCAGAACCACAAGAAGAAGGCTTGTGATGTAAGTTTAACTTCAAAAATTACCACCTTGGCTTTATCCCTTATTTTTACTTCAGGAGTTGTTGGTTTAATTTACGTTCATACCGGACCATCTTACCGCCCCTTGATGCTTTCTACGGTGCTTTCTTTGAGTTTTGATCATGCGTTTTGTGGGTCATCACTTAGGCCACGCTAAATGGTGATAGTTTCCTAGAAAAGTGTGCAGCTCCATTCCACTTCACCAATTTTCTTTTCAACAATGAGTGATGTATTTTCATTTTGGATATACTTTTACTTTTTTCAGCTCATTCAGTTTTTTCATTATGCATGTTAATTTCATCGGCTAGATTCTCTACACGTTCCTTACTATCCTGTGTTTCTCCTTTAATAAGGTCTGAGTTGATATATAGTCTTTAGTACCTCCCCTTTCCCTAGCAGATATTATCCTAAGCACTTTTGCTATATAATCATCACCCTGAGCAACCCAGCTATATAAATTTAAACAAGGCCAATAACTATACTACTTTTTATTTTTGTTTGTAGCAGTGCGAGGCTTTGGAGGCCTTTCAAAATCCATTAAACTATTAAAATCAGTCCAACCACTATTGAATTCTTACTTTGCCACAAAAACTTTGATCCTTTCCCAAACTTTACACATAAGCATTAGGAAAATTATAATTAAACTATAATAGGGTATCTACACCACCCACTTAGTCCCTCAACCTTATTAGTTCAAACCTATCAATCTTAACTGTAAAATGCAATATCTTGTTTGGATGATTAATGCCTTATCGATAAAGAACAACATTCACAAAATCAATGTACTCTATGTGTATTTTCACGATAACATGACTAGTAATACATACCTCTAACATATGAAGTGGTTCCATTTGCAAGAAGCTTATTCCTCCAAACCATCTTTACTATAGCCTTTTATGTTGGTCGGGAAAAAGTTGATCCATTCACTTCCTTTTATCTATAAACATGAGAAAAATAATTGATGTCAAACAAGAGAACAACAAAAAGAATATTACAATTGATGTCTGCATAATTTACAAAAAGGGTAACACAAAATTTAATAAATACAACACATTACAACAAGCATACCAATAGATTATCCATCTATTGCAATAAATTACCCATATGCTCAACAGATGATCCTTTTGTTATAAAAGTTGACATATTTGTTGCAATAGGTTACCGACATGTTACAACAGATGGGTCATCTATTGGAATAAATCAAACCAGCTTTGCTACTGGTTTGATTTCTTCCAATAGGTGCTCCATCTATTACAATAGATGGGTCATCTATTGTAAGAGCTATTTGGATTTATTCCAATAGTTGATTTATGATTTGCAACTGATGGGTCATCTATTGTAAAACCTATTTTAATATCTTTGACCATATGTTCCAACACCACCACCACCACCACAAACATCAATAATAAAGAAACAACACCATATATTCCAACACCATTAACAACACTAACACCACATGTTCCAACACCACCAACACCACCAATAATATCAACAATAAAGAAACAAACAAAAAATCAACTCTGCCAATAAGGCTTTTTAAGTTCTCCCAACAAATGACTTTTTTCGTATATTTTAATAAAAACAATGGTTCATGTATTCCAGACTTAAAATACACCTTTTCTTAAATTTTCTCAATAAATAAGATATGAATAATAGGTAAATAAATAAAAACAACAGATATAAATAACTAACGATGAGAAAGCAAAGGCAATAGTGAACCATACTTGCCATATCAAAAGCAAAGGGATCAAAACACCAATTTCAGTTAAGAAAAAATATAGATTGGTTGAGATCCAAAAGGATCCTAAGGCAAAAAAGGAGAAAAAAGAGAGAAAAGTGAGAAAAAAGAGATGGTTGGAATTACCCTAAAGAGAAGAGAAAGAGAAAAAAGAGAGAAATTATTTTATGGCCGAAGAAGAAATAATTCTTGAGATGGGCTTAAATATTCATTAAATGAATAATATATAGTGGTGAAACACTTTGAGAAGAATGACGAGACAGTGACGGTGACATTGAAATGACAAGATAAGACAACTTAAGGAGGCGATTTTTGAGTTATCCAACAAATAATTTTTACTACCTTAGTCTTTTTTCTTTCTTATTTCAGATAGAAAATTACTTTAAAATAAAAAAAAGATATTAAAACAGATAAGTCATCTATTGCAATAGATGTCAACATCTGCTGGAAAATTTCCAATAGATCAGACATCTGTTGCAACAAATGGCTATGTCTATTTGATAGTTTACAATAGATGAGTCATCTGTTGCAATAGATTACTTTATTTGTTTGATTATTTAAAATAGATAAGTCATCTATTACAATATATTACTTTATCTATTTGATAATTTACAATAAATAAGTCATCTTTTGCAACATGATAGTCTTAAAATGATTCATATCAAATTATTATTAGAAACATCTATATTGATTTAGCTATAATTAGGGATAGGTTGATAGGATC
Organism: Capsicum baccatum var. pendulum; assembly: GCA_030864225.1. Classification (NCBI taxonomy): domain Eukaryota; kingdom Viridiplantae; phylum Streptophyta; class Magnoliopsida; order Solanales; family Solanaceae; genus Capsicum; species Capsicum baccatum. The sequence continues at coordinate 76,283,863 of CM061554.1, read as the reverse complement.
AACTATAATTTTAATAGAGTCGTTGCAATTGCATGGTGTTGGTATTGTGTTTGTCCTGACAAGAGTCATCAACTGATCAATTTGAGTTGAAATGATTCATATAAAATTATTATTAAAAATATCTAAATTAATTTATCTACAATTAGGGATGGGTTGATAGGATCAGCTATAGTTTCAATTGAATCATTGTTATTACATGATGTTGGCATTGCGTTGGTCCTGAAAAGAGTCATCAACTGATCAATTTGAGTTAAAATGATTCATATCAAATTATTTTTAAAAATATCTAAATTTATTTATCTATAATTAGGGATGGGTTGATTGGATCAACTATAATTTCACTTGAGTAATTGCAATTGCATACTATTAGTATTGCATTCGTCCTGACAAGAGTCATCAACTGATCAATTTGAGTTAAAATGATTCATTTCAAACTATTATTAGAAATATCTAAACTAATTTATCTACAATTAGGTATGGGTTGATAAGATCAACGATAAATTTAATTGAGTCATTGCAATTGTATGATGTTGGTTTTGTGTTGATCCTGGCATGAGTCATCAACTTATCAATTTAAGTTTAAATGACTCATATCAAATTATTACTATAAATATCTAAATTGATTAATCTATAATTAGGGATGGGTTGATACGATCAACTATAATTTTACTTGAGTCATTATAATTGCATGATGTTGGTATTGCGTTTATTTTGACAAGAGTCACCAATTGATGAATTTGAGTTGAAAAGATTCATATCAAATTATTATTAGAAATATCTAAATCTATTTAGCTACAATTAAGGATAGGTTGATAGGATCAACTACAATTTCACTTGTCATTATAATTATATAATGTTGGTATTGCGTTCGTCCTAACAGAAGTTATCAACTGATCAATTTAAGTTGAAATAATTCATATCAAATTATTATTATAAATAACTAAATTGATTTAGCTACAATTAGGGATGAGTTTATAGGATCAACTATAATTTTAATTGAGTCACTGCAATTTCTTGATGTTGGTATTGCATTCGTCCTGACAGGAGTCATAAACTGATCAATTTGAGTTAAAATGATTCATATCAAATTATTATTAGAAATATCTAAATTTATTTAGCTACAATTAGGGATTGTCTGATAGGATAAACTACAATTATGCTTGAGTCATTGCAATTGGATGATGCTGGTATTCCATTCATCCTGACAGAAATCATCGACTGATCTATTTGAGTTGAAATAATTCATATTAAATTATCATTAGAAACATCTAAATCGATTTATCTGTAATTAGGGATGGGTTGATAGAATCAACTATAATTTCACTTGAGTTATTGCAATTACATGATGTTGGTATTGCATTCGTCCTGACAGGAGTCATCAACTGATCAATTTGAGTTGAACGATTTGTACTAAATTATTATTTAGTTAATATTAAATTCATTAATGTTCTAATTGAACTTAATAACTGAAAACTAAGTTTAGTGAAATTGGTATAATTTATTATGAAATAATTAATTAAGATCTCTTTTAAGAAATTAATTATAATCAATTCAAACCAAATTAACACTTTTAGAATTTGTCATTCTTTTCCAAAATATAAATCAACCCATACAAATCATCCCTATCTGGAAAAAATGTCTTATAAATTCAAATCTTGTGTTCTCTCTCTCAATTATACAAAGTCAACTACATAACATTTTGCTCAACCCTTTAGATAAATTTTCTTCACATTTTTGGCCACATAGTTGTTATTTTCAACTTTCTTTTGCTTATATCCATCATTTTCTATCTCTTCATAGGTAAAAGAGTTTGAAAAGAGTTCTACATTTATTCATTTTTCTAAAAATTAGTGCTTTTTAGTTAATGATAAAAATAAGACTTTTAGTTGTATTATCTTTGAGAATGGGTTAACAATTTTGAGTTTTAATGCTAAAAAATGTAGAAAGAACCTAAGAAAACCCTAGTTTTTGGTGTAATATTATGTTGAATCTCATCGTATTGTTGGATGGTATGGTGGTGGTAGTGGTATTGCTATTATTGGTGTTGGTGTTGGTGTTGGTATTGGTGTTGGTATTGATGGTGTTGGTTTTGGTATTGGTATTGGTGGTATTGATATTAGTATTGGTGGTGGTTTTGGTGGTGATGTTGGTACTGGTGTTAGTGGTTTTGGTATTGGTATCGATGTTGCTGGTATTGGTGGTTTTGGTGGTGGGGTTGGTATTGGTATTGGTGGCATTAGTATTGGTATTGGTGTTGGTATTGGTGTTGGTATTGGTGGTGTTGGTATTGGTATTTGTGTTGGTATTAGTGTTGGTGTTGGTGTTGGTGGTGTTGGTATTGGTGGTTTTGGTGGTTTTGGTGTTGGTGGTGGTATTGGTATTGGTGTTGGTGGCATTGGTATTGGTATTGGTGTTGGTATTAGTGTTGGTGGTGGTGTTGGTATTGGTGGTGTTTGTAGTGGTGTTGGTATTGGGATTGGTGTTGGTGGCATTGGTATTAGTGGTGGTGGTAGCATTGGTGGTGTTGGTATTAGTGTTGGTTGCATTGGTATTGATATTGGTATTGGTGTTGGTGGGTTTGGTGGTTGTGTTGTGATGATAGGCGAATTTACACGCCTATATCAATATGTTTTGCCCATATTTGTGCCATGTTTTGAGAACAAATTATATATTTCATGCACTTTCAGTCCTTTTTCCTATAAGTGAGCTAACGAACATGATTAGCAAAGTTTCAGGTATAAATGATGCAGAATTCAGCATTTTATGGATAACTTGACGCCAAAGAAAGCTTCACGAAAGGAGAAAAGGGAGTCTTGGACGCCTAAGGACCAAAAGTGATGCATGGAAAATCTGTCCCGGGCTAAAACAACATTTTTGAAGACTTTGGGGACTAGCAGTAACATATTTGGACTAGGATAATGATACATTAACCTAGTACAATTGGGTTAAGTATTTCATTAGTTTATTAGGATTTGGATAATGATACATTAACCTAGTACAATTGAGTTAAGTATTTCATTAGCTTAGTAGGATTAGGATATGGGTATTATAAATACCCTATCATGCTAGAGATTTTAATTCATTCCTCTCTTATTCTTCTATTCTTCTCTTATTCTTCTACAACAATTTTCATTAATTCTATTTTTCTTCTTCTATTCATCTATTCTTAAATTCCGCAACAAAGAAACGTTACTTTGCAAGGGATTCACGCCTAACGCCTACCACACCATATTACACGTGAAATCTTTATTGTGGTATAATAACAATGTCCATTGTGATTTCCTTCGCACTCATGGGTAACTAAACCTCTCTGTTGGGGTTATGGAAGCTGAATGAGATACTATCTATTGCTGTGAGTTTGTGAATTCATGACAAGTGTGTTGCTTATATCATTATTCTCTTCATCTTAATGCAAATTCTTGTGGCTGCAGACGCATAGAATAACGCCAGTATAGCATTAACTTGTTCGAAAGAAAAGTTATATGTCTGGAAAAGAGATAATGTCAAGGTAATAGGGTCCCATCCAATATTAAAAAGTTAGTGCCGTAACTGGATTAACCTCTTGGAGAATTTGTACCGTTAGAGACGCTTTAAGCTCGAAAGAGTTAAAGTGAAATAATCCTCGAATAGGTCGAAAGACGCCTGGATTTACCATCGAATACAATTCTCTATAAGCACATGCATGTCTGAATTCAACACACTCATAACCAATAGAGACGTATAACTCAGAAGGTGGACATAACCCCAACTCCTCAATTCTCATTGTTTACAACTTACGAAACATTCTTTCTTTTTACTTTGCTATTTTTAGTTTTTTACTTTATTATTTCGGTTACACATTACAATCCCTCCTTTTTACGAGACTTGCACTAAAAGTCTAGTAATCGTTGCTTACTTGTTGGCCAAGCTATGCCCTGTGGGATCGACACCTAACCCAGGTTGGGTTCTATATTTGCTAGCGACCGCTTTACACTCCTACGAGAGCTGTAGATTGAGCGTTATCAAAAATTGGCGCCGTTGCCGGGGAATACGAGTGTCAATTAAGTTCGTGATAATTACTAGACCCTTTGGTCAAAGATTCTCGTACTTTTACTTTTAGTTGTTGTTTTTGTTTTATTCAGGTTTGTTCTGTAAATCAATGGATGCACAACGTGAAATTGAAAGAATAACTGCTCAAGTGCATCAACAGAATATTGATAACCCAGGTCGTACAACAAATCCTGATGATGAGGACCTGGGCGATGAGGAGCTACTAAACCCACGGCGTACTGCTGAGATGGCGACACCCATGCAGAGGAGAGATCGTAAAGCGTGATTGAGGCCTGATCGCCGAGCTGTGCAGATTCCTTCTGATGAAGATGATGATGATTTGGATGAAGCTGGTGCCATAGGAGCCATTATTCTGCCACCCTTGGCACCTGGAGCAAAGTTCAATATCACTAGCACAATGATTCAACTATTGCAGCTTAAGGGATTATTCGGTGGACTTGTGGGTGATGATCCGAATATGCATCTAGTCAACTTTATTTCTACATGCAAGTCATTCAACAATCCTGGCGTTGGACAGAATGCAATTCGACTGTGCTTATTTCCATTGTCTCTGTTTGGGGAGGCAACTCTATGGTTGAATGGGCTGACTCCTGATTCTATTACTAATTGGAGGCAATTGAAAGACGCTTTCCTAGAAAGATTCTTTCCGCCATCCAAAAGAGCACAGTTGAGAGATGAGATCACAAATTTTCGGCAGCTTTCAACTGAAGCTCTCCACGAAACATGGGAGAGGTTCAAGACGAAGCTTATGCGGTGCCCAAATCACCGTATGACCAATGTCCACTTGATGGAGATATTATACAGATCTTTGAATTCGGTGACTAAGCCAGTGGTAGATAATGCAGCAGGTGGATCATTTATGGACCTCACCTTTGTGCAGGCAAGCAATATGCTAGATCGGATGACAAAGCAAAGTAGAGCTTGGTATACCTGGGATTCTGAGGTAGCAAGCTCTACTGTATCTTTTAGCATGACTGCAGAGCAGAGGCGAAGACAAGAGGATCGTGACCAAGACATGGCTCACATTAAAATGCAGATGGATCTTCTTACAAAGTATCTATTATCAGGGAAGACCGAAAAAGTTAAAGCTGTTGCATCAAAAGGAAGAGAGGAATCCGATTCGGAAGAAGAAGCCAACTACTTGAACAATCAGGGGGGTTTCCTAGGTATTACCCAAGGAAACCAAGGTCGGAGCTATTATGATAAATCTGGATACAAGGACCGCGATCAAGGTAGTTGGAAGAATAATTCAGACAGGAGTGGTTTGTATATTCCTCCTAGAAATCATGAGGCTGAGGCGTCTGATTTCGAAAAGATGTCTATGGAAGATATGATGGCCAAGCTGCTGAAAGGAGTGGAGGCAACCAATATGGGCATAACTGAGGTGAAGAACGATTTGTCTTCAATGAATCAGTTGGTTGACTCACATTCCATTGCTATAAGACAACTAGAGCAGCAATTGAGTCAACTTTCAGCAGCAATTAATCAAAGAAAAGCCGGCACACTACCCAGCAACACTGTGCCAAATCCAAGGAACGAAGGATCATGCATGGCTATTACTACCAGGAGTGGTAAGGTGCTGGAAAATTCATCCCAAAGCAAGCAAGTGGCCAAAAATAAAGAAGATGAGGACGCCATAGAAGCTGACCAAGACGTCCATGATGCCACCCCTAGTGGTTTGCAGCCTGAAAAGACCAAAATTCGGAAGCAAGAGGAGAAGAAAGCCGTGGAGAAAACAATTCCATAGCCACCACCACCTTTTCCTCAAAGATTGAAGAAACATGCGGATGATACAAAGTTCAGCAAATTCATGAATATGTTAAAGCAGCTGACCATTAATGTTCCGTTGGTAGAGGCACTTGAACAAATGCCTGGGTATGCAAAATTTATGAAAGACCTTTTGATAAAAAAGCGGGCAGCAAGCTATGAGTTGAAAGATACTGTTCATCATTGCAGCGCTATTGCTACCCGATCGCTAGTTAAGAAAAAAGCCAACCCCGGTGCCTTCACTATTCCTTGCACGGTTGGATCTATGAATTTTGCCAAGGCATTGTGCGATCTGGGAGCAAGCATCAACTTGATGTCACTATCCGTCTACAAGAAGTTGGGGTTAGGCGATCCGACACCAACCAATATGAGGCTCGTGATGGCTGATAGGTCGGTAAAATGACCTGTGGATATCTTGAATGATGTGTTGGTGAAGGTTTCTTCATTCATCATTCCGGCAAACTTTGTTATTCTGGATTGCGAGGTGGATTCTGAAGTTCCCATAATCTTGGGACGTCCTTTCCTTGCAACTGGAAGTTTGCTTATTGACATGAGGGATAATGAGCTTTTGTTTCGGTTGAATGACGAAGTGGTCCGCTTTGATATATGCAAAGCAATGAAGCAACCCAGCGATATGGATGTGTTCTCCGTAGCTTATGAGGATAAGAAAGCATTATCTATAAAGAAACATCTTACTGTTGAGCCATTGTCTGCTGTACTGCTGAATGTTGAGCATGAGGATGATGAAGATTATGAAGAACGTATGGGTTCTCTAACAGGAATAAGGTCCTATTCTCATACTCCTAAACAGCTGGACCTTGATCTTACGAATCAACCGTCACCAACAGCAAAGACTTCCAGCGAAGAGCCACCAATGCTAGAATCGAAAGAGCTCCTCGATTATCTAAGGTATGCGTTCTTGGAAAGTGGAAGTATACTTCCGGTAAGTGTGGCGGATGATTTAAGTGAACAGCATGTAGAGGCTCCCATCTCTGCTCTGATGAGGTACAAGAGAGCTATGGGTAGGAATATTGATGATATAATTGGTATCCCTCCTGGGATATGTACGCACAAGAGTCATCTCGAAGAAGATTGCATGCCTACAAGTAAGTATCAACGTCGTCTGAATCCATTCAGAAAATGATGCCCCATCTATCTCGATGAAGTCTAAGTAATTGAGGTAACTATGTCGTGCCGCAACAATAAATAAGGCGCTAGATGGGAGGCAACCCATCATTTATCATTTCTCGTTTTACATCTTTTGTCTTTCTTTCATTCTAGTACGTATTTTGCTTTTGATAAATGAATAATCCAAAAATAAGAGTCGTGCCACGACCAAAAACAAGGCGCTTGGTGGGAGGCAACCCATCGTACTAATCGTTTTCATTGGTTTTGAGCAAATATAGGTGCAAGAAGTATTCAACGAGGAGATTGGTTTCAAACGACGATTTGGACGTATCGCATGGTAAAGGTGGTAAGTTAGGAATAAGGATGCATAAGGCTATGGATTGAGCATTGCTCATGCCAAAATAGGCATCGAGGAAGGCTAGGCCTAGGTAAAACTAGGCCACGAACAATGCAAAACCTATACTATAGCCTAAGGTCTCGGAATCTAGTGTGCAAAGACATAGGCGCAACCCATGCTTAAGTGTGCTATACACTATGCGCCGCCTATGATATAGCATTAGGTCTCAGTATCTCAAATGCCATACACTATGCGGCGCATATGTCCCTAAATTCTATACACTATGCGCCGCATATGTCCCTAAATGCACTACACTATGCGCCGCCTATACTATGATTATGCAAAGCACTATGCGCCACATAGAGGTCATTTTTGTCTACAAAACCGTTTGTAAATGGGTCAAAACCCGACCCATTCTTTTCCTATATAAAGGGGACTTAGTCTTTAAACATAACCACATTGGAAATTGACCTAAAGGCGCCGCACATCCACCCAAATCATCTCAAAATTTTTCTTTTTTGCTCTTTCAATTCACAAGACCATCTCCAAAGGCTTCAACAAAGTAAGTACTACTTTGTTCTTCATTTATATTTTGTAAGTACTACGTTACTACACCTATTATGAATTGCTAAATCTTGAAAAAGTATTGGTGATGTGAATGTGCTTGAATTAATGTGATACAACTAAGTGAGTCAATGAATACTTAAGGATGATCTTCACTTACTTCTGACTTGAATCTGATTTTAATGCATTGTTATACTATTTACGAAATTGCTATAGTCATGAACATTGAATAATCTTGTCACTTGAATACTTGCATGTTAGAAGATCCCGTTCATCGGTCAGTGCCTACCGACATAGGAGGTTGAGATTATTGATAGAAACAATACCATGATGTAATCCCTATGTAGTAGTCTTGTTATACCTAACATGAAAGTATTGCAAAGGTTCCAAGAAGTGATACATCTCTGATTTTCTTGTCGGAATTTAGCCCCTAAAACGTATGTCGATGAAGTCTAAGTAATCGACCACTTTCACTTCACTAGTTTGTGCCAACAACCTAAGTGTGGGGTGTCACCCCTACTGCTTGTTCATAGATTGTATCCATTGAGATGATGCTAACATGACTCTATTGAGATCTCAGGTACAATGGCACAAAAATACAAGGCAAAGATAAGGCTACCACTTCACAAAAAGGCAAGAAAAGAGGCAAAAAAAGAGCAAGGAGAACCCTCCTCGATGCAAACACCTCGACTCACTCTTGGAATTAAGTGGGATACTTATGAGGAACTTCTAAGGGTGACGACTCTGATGATGATTCCGATGCAAGGGGTATGACCCCAGACATAGAGAATGAGTCCGACTAACCAGGTTCTTCTTATTTATTTTCCACTGAGGATAGTGTGTCCCGTCTAAGTGTGGGGTGATGGTATTTGCATGCTATACTTCTCTATCCGCATTTGCATTTATTCATGTTTGTTTGCTTAGTTTTTTTCACGTTTTGTTTTTTTAGTAGTAAATTTTTTTAACGTAGCTTCGCATGAAATTATTCTAATAGGCAGCATGAGATTATAACAAGAGTTTGCGCTACAATCATGACTATTGAGATGTTTAGGCTCTAATTGTGACTCACTATGTGATAATTGTGTGGTTCAATTCCTTCACCTGTTGGGGCAAGAGTCTATACTACTCCCAATAAAGTCGACCATGTGCCTTGTGTGTGTGAGATAATAGTATATTCTATGTTTGGGGCTGATGCTAGAACTTGCCTGGTATGTATGCAAAGCGAAAATAAGGAGTGTAAGTTTAGGAGATGATTTAGGCATTTTTTTGGCAACCTATATATGTTTACCTTCGTTTTACCTACCCATGGACATCATCCTAGTTAAACCCTTTTGAGCTTTTAGCCTATTTTCTTTGACAAACCTCATATGTAAGCCTAATCCAATTTTTTTCAAGACCATAATTTGATCCAAATTCCTAAGCGCTTTAAAGTGAAAAAGTCATGTGACGAAATAAGAGGAAATTGGGTGAGTATGATGCTCTAAATTGTAGTGGTGCTTGAAGGTGTTATGAAAAAGAAAGTGCTATCATAAGAGGTATGTTATGAAAAGAAAAAGGAAAAGAAAGCTGAAAAGTGAGTTATGCTTAAAATTGCAAAACAAAAGAGGAGAACAAGGGTGGTAGAATAAAAGAAAGAAAGGTTGAAAGAAAAGTGTCAATGATACAATGTGATGTATTAAAGCGCTTAGGATCTTAGTCACTATTTCTGGCCAAAATAGTCCTACCCGTCCCTTAGCCTACATTACAACCATCAAAAGACCTATTTGATCCTAAGCTTAGCATTCTGACATTTAGTGGAGTATTACACTAAGGGCAAGCCTATGGTCATCAGTTGCTGCATATGAATTCTTTGTGAGAGTGAGAGCAAGGATAGTTTGATACCCATGTTTGAAAAATATGCTATACTTGTGAGTGATTATAGGTAATATATTGTGAGACACACATGGTTGATGAGTTTTGGGTAGTTGTATATGATTCTGTGTGCCTTAACTTTTGAATATGAGTTGACCACCATCACGAGTCTATGCTAGAGGTTAAATGGTTTCTATTAATGATCGGAAAACTACTCTTTGTTGATAATTGTTGTGCTTGTCTTGACGAATATTTTGTGTTGTTGCTGTGAAACCCTAAGTTGATGTTTAGAGGGACATGATATTTTGTTCGAGGACGAACAAAGCTTCAAGTGTGGGGTGTTGATGATAGGCGAATTTACACGCCTATATCAATATATTTTGCCCATATTTGTGCCATGTTTTGAGAACAAATTATATATTTCATGCACTTTTAGTCCTTTTTCCTATAAGTAAGATAACGAACATGATTAGTAAAGTTTCAGGTATAAATGATGCAGAATTCAGCATTTTATGGATAACTTGACGCCAAAGAAAGCTTCACGAAAGGAGAAAAGGGAGTCTTGGACGCCTAAGGACCAAAAATGATGCATGGAAAATCTGTCCCGGGCTAAAACAACATTTTTGAAGACTTTGGGGACTAGCAGTAACATATTTGGACTAGGATAATGATACATTAACCTAGTACAATTGGGTTAAGTATTTCATTAGTTTATTAGGATTTGGATAATGATACATTAACCTAGTACAATCGGGTTAAGTATTTCATTAGCTTAGTAGGATTAGGATATGGGTATTATAAATACCCTATCATGCTAGAGATTTTAATTCATTCCTCTCTTATTCTTCTATTCTTCTCTTATTCTTCTACAACAATTTTCATTAATTCTATTTTTCTTCTTCTATTCATCTATTCTTAAATTCCGCAACAAAGAAATGTTACTTTGCAAGGGATTCACGCCTAATGCCTACCACACCATATTACACGTGAAATCTTTATTGTGGTATAATAACAATGTCCATTGTGATTTCCTTCGCACTCATGGGTAACTAAACCTCTCTGTTGGGGTTATGGAAGCCGAATGAGATACTATCTATTGCTGTGAGTTTGTGAATTCGTGACAAGTGTGTTGCTTATATCAGTATTCTCTTCATCTTAATGCAAATTCTTGTGGCTGCAGACACATAGAATAACACCAGTATAGCATTAACTTATTCGAAAGAAAAGTTATATGTCTGAAAAAGAGATAATGTCAAGGTAATAGGGTCCCATCCCCTATTAAAAAGTTAGTGCCGTAACTGGATTAACCTCTTGGAGAATTTGTACCGTTAGAGACGCTTTAATCTCGAAAGAGTTAAAGTGAAATAATCCTCGAATAGGTCGAAAGACGCCTGGATTTACCATCGAATACAATTCTCTATAAGCACATGCATGTCTGAATTCAACACACTCATAGCCAATAGAGACGTATAACTCAGAAGGTGGACATAACCCCAACTCCTCAATTCTCATTGTTTACAACTTACGAAACATTCTTTCTTTTTACTTTGCTATTTTTAGTTTTTTACTTTATTATTTCGGTTACACATTACAATCCCCCATTTTTACGAGACTTGCACTAAAAATCTAGTAATCGTTCTTACTTGTTGGCCAAGCTATGCCCTGTGGGATCGACACCCAACCCAGGTTGGGTTCTATATTTGCTAGCGACCGCTTTACACTCCTACGAGAGCTGTAGATTGAGCGTTATCATGTTGGTAGTGGTGTTGGTGTTGGTAATGGTATTGATATTGGTGGCATTGGTATTGGTATTGGCATTGTTTGGTGTTAATGATGTTGGTGTTGGTGTTGGTATTGGTGTTGGTGGCATTGGTATTGGCGTTGTTTGGTGTTAGTGGTGTTAGTATTGGTGTTGGTGCCTTGGTAGTCCATCTATTTTAACAAGTGGAACATCTGTTGAAAAATATTAAAACAGGTCTTCTAACTGATTTCCCATCTATTACAATAAATATTTCAGCTGTTGCCATAAGACAAACCAGTCGCAATACTGTTTTGATCTCCCCCAACAGGTTGTTCATCTATTGCAACAGATGGTGTATCTGTTGGAATAGATGGTTCATTTGTTCCAACTAATGGATTATCTGTTGAAATATTTTTTTTGTAATGTGGCGTATAAAAATTTATTGAATGGTCTTACTTTTTTTTTTAAATTTATGTAGACATCAATTGTAATGTATTATTTGTTTTTCTTTTGTTTGTAGGTAAAACATGTCTCCTACAAGAAAAGAAACTGAAAGTGGATCAACTTTTGACCACCTAACAAAAAAGGCTGGAGTACAGATGGAATCAAAGGAACTTCCTAAACAATCTCAGTCAGGGAAATGTGAAACTGAGGAAAGTTATGAAAACTATATTGAATGAGGTGGAGAAGGGTATGTAGAGGCTGGTGAGGAAAATAACAGTGAGGAGGAAGAAGAAGAAGATAAACAAGAAGAGGAGGAAGTAGAAAGTGAGATATATGATGATGATAAACATGATGATAATGCATCACCGATGGGGCGTAAAATTAAGATCGAAATCCCAATGTGATTTTGTCAAAACTATTAGTATTGATAGGTTTCATGTTGAGGTACCGATAGATAAACCTATACAACTAACTGGTGATTTAGTAGTTAAATCTCAGTTGGAGAAACCATTTGATGAATTTAGGAATACTATAAAAAAGGAAAAACTAGAGGAATTTTATAAGAAGAGTTGCTTTAGACACTTTCTTGACCTGCCTGAGGACAACAATGCCCGTTTCCAAATGAGCATGGTATATGGTCTTCTAAAGCACAGGATCAAGTACGTGGGGGATGATAAATATTTGAAGGAGGAAGGCAAGAAGATGGACGAAAACTGGATCAACTACTGTAGCATGCTGGTTTGTTTTGGCATGAAATAGTTTTCCATAGTGACAGGCTTGAGATGCGATCATCGAAAAGAACCTTTCATAAATGAAACACCCCGCAAAAATTCCAAAGCAAGAAGGACAAGAAAACCACCACCATCAAATAAAGGCAAGGCAATGTCTACACGACTACCCACAAAAACCAACAATCACAAGGAAAAAATAGATTGGTTGTTGGACATTGCTGGACATGGATACAAAGCCACAATGTTGTTAGAAGATCTCAAGGGTAAAGCCATACCAAAGAAGTAAAAGGATCAATTGTGCTTAGTATGGTTTTTCCATTCCGCTATATTGACAAGAGACATCTACAAAGTCATAGAAGATGATTTGTCGGAGCTTGCTGAGGATCTTGAAAAATTCAACAATTATTCCTGGGGACATGAAAGCTACAAGTTGACGGTCAAATATTTATTGACAAAGCTATCCCCAAATACGATCTCCTTATATGTATTTTGAGCCGACCCGACCACAAGCCTTATCATAAAGGGCATCCTAAGTCCGACCGGGATCGGAGACCACCCCCATTACCCAACCCAACCTCCAGCTGCCAACCTGAGTTGGCTGAATTTCGAGCATGTAGCAAGATAGTGCAACAACTCATATGAAGACTATGGGATAATATCACAACCGTGATTGACCCAACTGATTCCAACCATCCCATACCAACAATCCAACCATACCAAATCGATGTCGAAACAAGGTCCATAAACCAGGCCATAACCATAGATATTCCAAATCATAATATAATTAATCCCAAAATAAAATACGATGGAACAACAAATAATATTGTCCAATGATGTTAGCCCTCCATATTATTCTAATGCCAAGGCTGAAACCAATACCGATCCCACCCATTCCAACCCGTAGCAGTACCACAGAGCCTCTAACCAAAATAGTAATAAAATCCGATTGGGACTTACCCCCAACCATGGCCAAAACCAATATCAAAAATAAAATCAAAGTGTCCAAAAAATATCCATAACATGAAATGAAGCCTTTCGAAAGTATGGAAGCTCAACACTTTAGTCCAAATGCTAATACTCGAGTCAATCATTATATAGGAGGAGTAGAGCTGCCGGTTCTTACATAGTATGGGTATACAACTGCAAGTAGATAGGTTAGCGGGTAAATGCTAGCATGATCTTAGGATAAGGATAAAATAATGCCATTTATAAAATCAAGTAAAACCATCCTTATGCATACATCCATATATATAACCATGTCTGAAAAGGAGATTGGATTTAGCAAGGCTTTAAAACCTTTACCTGGGCTGTGTAGCTTTACCGTCCTAAACCACCCACGGGATATATGGGTTTAGATCCCCTTACTGAAAGGGCCCTAGTGTGTGTAGCCGCATGACCAAGGAAGAAAATATGAGAGAACTAGTACATCCCCCAAAATATAGTGTGACATCATGCACACGGTCACAAAGATCAACCTCATATCGGCAAATATGAGTTTCCAGTTTTGGTCCCCCTCGGGACCTCCACCTTCTATGGTTTTGATACATATCCCTCCATTATTGCCCAATTAAAATCATTACCAAACTACTAATCAATACATTTACCATTTATTAACCAAGGCCATTTAGTGGTGGTATCGTCATACCGACTATACTTGCAAGTACTATCCACAGGCAACCATATATAGGTTTAAAGGGACTTTCAAGTGCCCTTCCATTTATCATATTAAACCAGTTGGGGTATTCCATGTACCCTACAAGCATAACCATTTACCATTCCAAGCCATTTAAACCATGCACAATTCCTTTATCAAGTTTTTAAAATAAGCAAGAGTTCCATTAAAATACTCAATGCAATAAGAATATTATTGTAGGAATTTTATCAAACATATTAGGCTCATAATACTATCAAAACCAATTCTGATTACCATTTAATCATTTTCATGCAATCCAATTATCCAAAATCACCATTAATTCAAATAAAGCATAATTAAAACCATGGAAAACCATAACTAACCATTTAATATCAAAACCCTAATTCATATTTGAAAATCAAAATCATACAATCAATGAAATTATTAAGAAATTCATAAAAATCATACTTCTAGTTAGAATTAATAGTGAGGGAAGAGAACATGCCTTAAACCAAGATGATAATGGAAAGAAATCAACAAGATAAGCCCCAAATCAATCCTTTAGTTGAAACCCTAGCTTTCCTTGCCCAAAAGATTTTGAGAGAATTATAGAGTGTTTTAGAAGAGTTTCGAAGTGTTAACGAATGGAATAATAGGGTAAATAGCCTTCCAAGTAGGTTAGAAGTCGTGGGACCTTACTAGGATAATTGAGAAAATATCCAGAATACCAGTACTTAAGTTGCACAAAATCCTGTCCCAGGGATACAACTGACCCGAATGAATCATACCCTCCTATATGAATGGTACCCTCCTCTAGTATCCTGAGCCTCAACCTTTGGATCCAATACTATCCAGCATAAGACTCATCTTGTAATGACCTAAAAATTTAATGAAATATGTGGAATTTGTGATTTTGTGTGATTTGAGTACTTTACTCCTTCCCGTAGTTGTATTATGATATTTATGGGGTGTAAGAGTGATTGAAATAATTTTTGATGTATTTTGGTATTATTTATGCGATATTGTGTTTTTTTGATGGCTTCAAGAACGTTATTTTGGACTTATGGGCATATCTTTTGATTCGTGCGATGAATGGCTGAACGGACTGCGCCAGAAGCTCCATAATATCAATTTTACTCTTGGTAGACCTTTGGTTTAGGTCCTGATGCACCCGAGTTCATTTTGACCTTTGATCGGAAAGTTGGAAAATTGAAAATATGAGTGTGGAACCCACATTTGATCGAAATAATCTCTTATGGAAAACCCGACTTTGCCAGTAAATCCAAAATATTGAATTTAGGGTGTTAGCATATTTGGTATGATTTTACATCTTTTAAATATCATTTTGACCCTCAGTATGAAAAATTGTGATTTCGGGTTTTGGGGGTCAACTTTATGAAAATGATTTTTTTTTGAAAATCCAACTTCACCAACGTGTCCAAAACTTTGAATTTAGTATGGTTGCATAGTTCGTTTGTATATATCAGACTTCGAATGAATTTTGGGCTCCCTGCCGAAGTCTGTTTGGACTTGGAAAAAAAATATCTGCATTATTGTAGCAGATTTTCTACTATATAACAGTTTTCTTACCCATATTTGGCCCATTTTGCTCATTTTTCATCTTGTCTTTTGGGAGTTACACCCTTAAATAGTGTGGGAGCTTAAAATTAAAGTTTGTGAGAGATTGGGAATCTAGATTAACATATATTTCTTGGTTTTATTAGGGATTTAAGGTAAGAACTCATCCTTTTCTTAGTAATTTCTTAATTAATTTCTCAAAACCCTAAAAATCTGAGGGCTTGATTTTAAACCCCATTTTCACTCATTTTCACTTGAATAATATTTTTATCTTATAAGTACTAGTTTTTCATCAATTTAACCTTCAAAATAACTCTGATTCTTGATTTTAACTGGCTTTCAAAGATTTTAACCGATAAAGCTCAAAAATGGATTTTCTTAGATTTGAATATCGTTTTGACTCAATTTGACTTGGGTTTTCAGCTGTAGGTTCCTAAAAATATGGAGAACACATTTTTGAAGTAAAGTTTAAATTTTGCACTTCTTTTTTGAAAACCCATTCCGGGGGTCCATTTTGACCTTGAACCAAAAGTAGTCAATATGGGTGTCATTGGTTTTATTTTGATGCGTAGATTTTATATTAAATATTTTTTGTGGAGTTCGAGATTGTTCATGAAAAGTAATATCATGGGTTCGAAGTGTAGCAAACCCATTTTAGCTTTTGAGGTAGGTTATGACTTAACTCTTTTAGACTGGGCTGGGTAGTAAATGATGATATAAAATGCATGTTAAGGGTGGGAACTAATCATAATAAATATCTATCTATGTGCTGTGCCCGTGTGGGGGCCTATATGTGATGTAATTGATGAAATTGAGATATTATGTGATATCTTTGACTGTGTGGGGTCCTATGTGACATTGATAGCCTTGAATACATGTGAATAATTGCATTGTATTGTTGGAATGCCTAATGTGGTTTCATTGGTATATTTTGATATATCCATACTTATTAGTATATGAGACATGTGAAAATTCATGGATGAAACGGAAGTAATGAGTGGATATTCGCTCACGTGGTTGTAGAGTTATAACATTGTGGTTGGTTGTGGAAATACATCATGTAGATTGGTTGTAAAAATACATCACGTGGATTGGTTGTGGAAATACTAATTTTGAATGGTTGTGAACATTGCATTGTCATTCTCATGTCATCGTACACATCATTTCACTTGTTCATTTTACTCCTTTATATATACTTGTTGTCATGTATGTGTACTTAGTTTATGTTTGATATTATGTATGTGCTTTGAAAATACTGGATATTGGTATCGGATATTGGATTTTATGGACCATCTCCGAAGAATCATGCCAGAGAAGAGTTGGAATATTGGTGATCTTGAGAATGTGTACCAAACTTGAGGCTGTGTGCCAATTTTAAGGCTGTGTGCCAAGCTTGAGGTTGTGTGCCAAACTTGAGGCTGTGAGCCAATACTATGAATTATCATCATCATCATATACATTGCACCCGTTTATTGTTTTTATGTTGTGTTTAAATTGCTATATTGACTTGCCATCTACCTATTTGTTCTACATCTTAACTTGTTAACGTCTAATTGTTCTATCTTCCTTTAATTTTACTTGATGATCTTGATTATACATGTCCCTATTTTGTTCGACCTCTATGTGATATTGTGTATATTTGTATCCCAATCTTTTGTGTTGTTGTATTATATATGGATATTAGAGAACTGTTAGTGCAAGCGGTGTGGGCTACTATTGTGGGACATTTTCTGATTGTAGGTGATGTTCTCTTAGTGTATATTTTGTATGCTTTATTCACTACATTGCTTGGTCGGCCTATGATACCTATTGAGTACAAGTGGACCATACTCATGCCTACTGTGCCCTTTCGGTGCAGGTCCTAGTTCGAGTGTGCCTCAGCTTGCTTGACTCGGGCAATTATTGGAGCTTTCAAGGTAACGGTTGGACATTTATGCATCCGAAGTTCACCTCGATCTTTCTATAGTATTTATATCTTTATTAGTATTCGGAGACAGATATTATTCCCTTTTGGTTTCTGATGTATTTGACTTTTGGAGTTTATTAGTAGTTCTAACATTATTGAGACCTGCTTTAGGGCATGATTGGTATTTTGGATAAGTTCTTTCCACATTGTTATGATTACTTATATGGTTTAGATCCATTTTAGAAGCCTTACCTTGGGATATTTCTATCTTTTTCTCTTTTGTATTAGTTTGAGTGATAGGCTTACTTGTCAAGGTACGCCGCAAAAAGTGCCATCATGACCCTCATTTTTGGATCGTGACACATCCACCCAAGTCATATCCAAAGCATACGATTCGTACCCTTTATCTGTACCCCCTAGAAGATTTAAACCCAAGAAAGATATAGACACTGTCCACCATACGAGGCCTTGGTACGACTCGTACCATGGATTACGACTCATGGTGAGTCACTCGTACTCAGATCCAACCTAAGTAACCAAGTCTAAGGTTAACACCAATACAACTCGTACCCCTAAGTCGTATCTATTCCAGTAAACAAAATCCATCCCACCAGCCAACACTGGTTAGCGTACAACTGGACCGTACCATTCGTACCCCAACATACGCCCCGTACCCATGCGTCATATTGGGTTCAGATATTAGAATTCCAGGAAATTTTCTAAGGTCCAGAAACCAGGGTGTTTTAGTCTCCCCCACTAGGAACATTCGTCCCCAGATGATGGAAAAGGTAGGGGTAACCATACGCATGAGTCATTTGCATTATCTTATCAAATATGTTCCCAATCTTTAACAAAGTTTAAAATAACGAGGTAAAGATATTAATCTTTCCTTCAACAAACTATGAAAATATAGATGTGTTGAAGAACACATACCTTCCGCACGAATCCCAGGAGCAGAAAACAATTATGGATATTTGGACTTCATGTCCTCCTTCGCTTCCCATGTAACTTCTTCCACCTTATGGTTCATCTTTGGTCCACGACCGACAAACCTACCTATCTAAGATCTCAATCAAGATTTCTTCATAAGATAAAGAATCCGTGATACCTAGTCCTTCCAAAGGAACAACCGAAGAGGATCACTGAGAAACTTCCTTAACTTGGAAACATGAAAGACCGGATAAACCAAGCTCAAGCTAGAAGGCAACTCTACCTCATAAGAAACATTACCAATTCTCCACAAAACCTCATAAGGACCAACATACTAGGACTAAACTTCCCCTTCTTACCAAACCACACAACTCCCTTCATGGGAGATACCTTGAAGAAAACCTTATCCCCAACCTCAAATTTCAAGTCTCTATGACTAACATCCGCATAGGACTTTTGAAAACTTTGGGCAGCCTTAAGCCTCTCTCGAATCACCTTCACCTTCTCCATTGTTTGGTAAACCAAGTCGAGACCAAATATATCTGCCTCACCAAGCTCAAACCCACCAATCGGAGATTATGATACATCTTAGTTGAGCCGGGATGAACAACTTAGTGTGATTCATGTGCCTCACCCAAAATCCTTTGTCGCAATAAGATCGATCTAAAACACCTTGACCTCTTGCCTACCAACTTCACTCTTGATTTTCATAAAGATGGTATCAAGAACTTGCATCTCCTTAATCCGCACCAAGAGATGATCGAACCACTTCTTGCTCCATCACTCCACCATACTTGGAGTCCAAGAGGTGAACTCCAAGATTAGCCAAGCGGTGAATATCCTTCACCAATTATTCCCTTGCTTATTCCACATGAGCCAAACTCCCTACCTGCTAAGAGCATCAGATCCATATTAGTCTTACCTGTGTGATAGTGAAGACTCATATCATAGTCCTTGAGAAGTTCAAGCCATCTCCTCTGCCTGAGATTAAGCCCCTTCTAAGTGAACACATACTGTAGACTCTTATGATCAGAAAAAATATCCACGTGCACACCATACAAATAATACCGCCATATTTTCAAAGAAAACACAACCGCCAACAACTTCAAATCATGAGTTGGATAATTCCTCTCATGTACCTTCAACTGCTTGGAATCATAGGTAATCACCTTCTCATGCCGCATCAACACATATCCCTACTCGAGATGCATCACAATATACCACGAACCCATCATTACCTTCTGACAAAGTCAGAATTGGAGCTGAAGTTAGCTTATCTTTCAACTTCTCAAAACTCCCCTCACAAGTATCCGAACAAGAAAACTTAACCTTTTTCTGAGTTAACTTAGTCAAAGGAATAGCTATCGATGAAAAGATTTTCACGAACCTCTTATAATACTCGGCTAAACCCAAGAAGCTCCAAATGTCGGATGGAGTCGTGGGTCTAGGCCACCTATTCCCTACAATAACCTTTTGCGGATACACCATGATCCCCCCATTAGAAATAATATGACCCAGGAAAGTTACAACATTTAACTAAAACTCACACTTGGAGAACTTGGCATACAATTGCTATTCCTTTAAGGTTTGGAACATCACATGGAGGTAACTAGCATGATCTACTTCACTATTTGAATAAACTAGAATGTCATCAATAAACATAATAACAAAAAGGTCCAAATACTGACGAAAAACCCTATTCATCAAATCCAGAATACCGTCGAAGAGTTAGTCAGTCCAAATGACATCTCCAAAAATTCAAAGTACCCATACCGAGTACGAAAAGCCATTTTAGGGATATCCACCTCCCTAATATTTAGCTGATGGTACCCATACCAAAGATCTATCTTAGAAAAGAACTTGGCACCTTGCAACTGATTAAACAGATCATTTAGCCTTGAAAGAGGATACTTATTCTTGACTGTCACCTTGTTTAACTACCTATAGTCAATGACCATCCCAAGGGAACCATCCTTCTTACACACAAAAAACACCGGTGCACCCCATAGCGATAAACTAGGATGAATAAAACCCTTATCCTGAAGATCTTTAAGTTACTCCTTGATTTTCCTCAACTCAATCGGATCCATTCTATATGAAGAAATAGAAATTGGATGAGTGAACAAAGCCAATACCAAACTCTATTTCCTTATCTAGAGGAAAACTAGGAAGGTCATCCAAAAAGACCTCTGGAAACTCATTAACCATTGGAAGTGACTAGAAAGAAAGACCTTTTGTGTTAGAATCTTTAACCCACACCAAGTGATAAAGACAACCTTTTGAGATTAACCTCCAAGCTATAAGATAAGAAATAAATCTCCTACTAGTAGCTAAAGAACCGCTCTTTCCTTCTACAACCAGCTCACCAGGGAACCTAAAGATAACCCTATGGGCCCGACAATCCAAGGATGCATAACAAGAGTGCAACCAATCTATACTCGAAATGACATCAAAATCCACCATACCCAACTCAAACAGATCCACCAAGGTCTGTTTGTCACCAACAGATACCACACCCCTCCTATAGACCTTCATAGCAATTATCAAGTCGCTTACTAGGGTAGAAATAGAGAAAGAATTCAAAATAACTTTTGGATTGAAACCAAAAGATACAACCACATAAAAAGTCACATAGGAGAGAGTGGAGCCTGGATCAAGCAAATAATATATGTTGTGACAGAATAGCTGTACCGTACCAGTAATGACATCAGGTGATGCCTTAGATTCTTGTGCGATTCAAAAGCATACAACCTGTTCCGACTAATACTAGAACTAGGAATAGTAATAGAAGTAGATACAACACCACAGGGTGTAAGTGCAGAAGATAAATCTATAAGAATTTTATTCGCCCTCATAGTGACATTATTAACTGGATAATTCCTGAGCCGATGGACTACCTGGCCATACTTGAAGAATTTATCCCTTCCTTCATCGCAATAACACCAATGAGGATGACCAAATAACTGATAAGAAGGGCATGAAAAAACTGACTAACCTTTGCTTGCCTAAGATTGGGCACCCTGTGCTCGAAAATTATCACCACCTTGATAATGCCTGTCGCCCACCTGGTAAGGAGCACTAGCTGAAGAGTAGGAACTAGAACTCCCCCACTTCTTTTTCTACCATTTTCCACCATCCCAACCACCTTGAGACTGAGTACCTCCCTGGTAAAAAAACCTGCTCCTCTTACCCTGTTTATCCCCTAACTTCGTCTTCTTTTTCTTTTCATCATCCACTTGCTGTATATGAATAATCAACCTAGAGATGTCAATATCTATAATCTACAAGGAAGTATTACTCTCCAAAATTAGATCCTAATTCAACCAAGAAGTGAACTTTCTCATTCTTGCCTGTATGTCAGCAACTAAATCAGGAGCATACTTGCCAATTGGTGAAACTTCAAGGAATTTTCCATAACAGATATCTTCCCTTGCCTGAGGTTCACAAAATCTTTCATCTTTGCTTCCCTCAACTCTTGGGGAAAAAACAATCCAAGAAGGCTTTAGAAAAAGTATCCCACAAGATTGATTCTTCCACATCACTCCATCCCTGTCCTATTCTTCATACCACTGATATGCAATATCTTTGAGCTGATAAACTATTTACCCCCTTCACATTGGTATTCTGCATCACCCAAAATGTCTTTTCTATTTATCTAAGAAGCCCTACGGATCCTTCTCTACCTTTACTCTAAAAAAGTGAGAGGTCCCATCTTTTTATAAATTGGCCAACCCTTGTGGCCTCAGCAGATAAAACACCCATTGCACCTTGCTCAGCCTGAGCAACGACTATCTGAGCAATAACATGAATAAACTAACGGAATTCTATGTTAGCCACCTCACCTTGAGAAGGACTAGTAGCAATCGGTGGAACTCCAGAACTATCAGGGATAGGATTATGAGACCGAAGATGAATCCCAAAAATAGGATGCACCCCTTCAGCATTACCCTCAGATGGGATAGAATAATTTTTTTGTGTTCCAGATCTATGAGGCATGATCTAAAACAGGAACAAACAAGGATTAGGGAAGATTCCAGGACTGAGACTCCAAGCTTGAGAATAGAATACCAAGAAAGTAAGACATTCCTAAATGCCTTTTAGCCTCTCCGTTATGAGTGTGGAGTATTATATACTCCTAAAACAGAGCATTACACACTTCTAAAACAGACTCTACTCAACACGACTTTGTGGACTCCCAATTGACCATGAACCTAGGCTCTAATACTAACTTGATTCGATTGATCGGGTGTCATATCATAATGGGCATCCCAAGTACGATCGAGACTGGAGACCACCCCCATTACCCAACCCAACCTCTAACTGCCTGCCCTAAGTTGGCTAAATTTCAAGCATGTAGCAAGATAGTGCAACAGGTCACATGAAGACTATAGGATAAGATCATAACCTTGACCGACCCAACCGAGTCCAACCATCCCATATCAAAAATCCAACCATACCAAACCAATTTAAAAAAAAGGCCATAAACCAGGACATAACCAAAGATGTTCCAAAACATAATATAATTAATCCCAAAATGAAATATGATGGAACAACAAACAATATCGTCCAATGATGTCATCCTTTTAGCTTATACTAATGCCAAGGTTGACACCAATACCGATCCCACCCATTCTAACCAATAGCAGTACCATAAAGCCTCTAACCAAAAGAGTAATGAAATTTGGTTGGGACAGGCCCCCAACCATAACCTAAACCAATATCTAAAATAAAATCAAAGTGTCTAGAAAATATCCATAACATAAAATGGAGCTCTCCGAAAGGTTGGTAGCTCACTACTTTAGTTTAAATGCTGATCCCTGAGTCAATCACTATGTAGGAAGAGTAGAACAGCTGGTTCCTACATAGCATGGGTATATAACTGCCAGTAAACAGGTTAGAGGGTGAACACTAGTATGATATAAGAATAAGTATAAAATAATGCCATTTATAAAACCAAGTAAAAATATCCATATGCACACAACTGTACATATATATATATATTTATATAATCATGCTGGGAAAGATGACCAGGTTTAGCATGCCTTTAAAACCTTTACTTGGACTGTGTAGCTTTACCGTCCTAAACCACCCATCAGATATATGGGTTAAGCTACCCTTGTTGAAAGGGCCTCAATGTGTAGCTGCATGACCAAGGAAGAAAACTTGGGATGACTAGTAAATACCCCAAAATATAGCATTAAATCATGCAAATAGTCACCAAGACCAACCTCACATCGGCAAATATGAGTTTCCAATTTTGGTCCCCTTGGACCTCCACCTTTCACAAATTTGCTACACATCCCACCATTATTTCCCAATTAAAACCATTACTAAGCAGCCAATAAATTTATTTACCATTTATTAACCAAGGCCATTTAGTTGTGGTATCATCATACCGACTATACTTGTTGGTACTATCCACAGCCAACCATATATAGGTTTAAAGGGACTTACAAGTGACTTTCTATTTACCATATTAAACTACTTAGGGGATTCCATGTATCCCACAAGCATAAACATTTAGCAATTTACCTTTCCAAGCCATTTAATCCATGCATAATTCCTTAACCATATTTTTAAAACAAGCAAGTGTTATATTAAAATACTCAATGCAATAAGAACATTATTATAGGCATTTTGTCAAACACATTGGGGGCATAATACAACCAAAACCAATTCCAATTACCATTAAATAATTCCCCTGTAATCCAATTATTCAAAACCACCATTAATGTACATAAAGCATAATGAAAACCATGGAAAACCATAACCAACCATTTAATATCAAAACCCCCTAATTCATATTTGAAAACTAAAATCATACAATCAATAAAGTCGTAAAAGACATTCATAAAAACTATGCTTCTAGTTAAAATTAACAATGAGGGAAGATAACATGCCTTAAACCAAGATGATGATGAAAAGAAATCACCAAGACAAGGCAAAAATTAATCTTCTAGTTAAAACCCTAGATTACCTTGCCCAAAATCTTTTGAGAGATTTATAGAGTGTTTTAGAAGAGTTTCTAAGTTTTAATAAATGAAATAATAGGGTAAATAACCTTTTAAGTAGGTTAGAAGTCATGGGGATCTTATTAGGATAAGAGGGGAAATGTCTAGAATACCCCTACTTAAGTTGCACAAAATTCCATCGCAGGAATAGACTGACCCTCATGAGTTGCACCCTCCTATACGAATTGTACCCTCAACTCATATCTTGATACTCAATCTCTGGATCCAATATTGTCCAACATATGATTCATCCAACCATGTCGTATCCAAAGCATACTATCTATACCTTTTATATGTACCCCTGGAAGATTTAAACCCAAGGAAGATTTAGACACTGTCCACTATACGAGTCCTTGGTATGGATCGTACCCTATATTACACCTCGTGGTGATCCACTTGTACTCATATCCTATCTAAGTAATCAAGTCTAAGATTAATTTAAGGAACCAAATGATTCTTACCCACCAATATGACTCGTACCCCTAAGTCGTATCCATTTCAGTAACTAAAATCCATCCCACCAACCAACACTGGTCAGCATATAATTGGACCACACCATACATACCCTAATATATAGCCCATACCTATAAGTCGTATTAGATCCAGAGATCAGAATTCTAAGAAAATTTTCTAAGACCTGGTAAATTTAATCACTATTTGTTTATGCTTGCATTAGTTTATATTTATATTGAATAATTATTATGCCTTTTCTTATGTTTGCTTCCTGTTTATATTTCTTAGACTTGGGCATTTGAATCCATTCTACTCTCCAAAAGTAGGCCAAGGATTACTTAGATGAGGTTTCTCTTATAAGGATCCTTAGGTGGTTGGCTGCAAAAAGAGACACAAGAGTTAAGGGGGTTGATCTCTTTAACCCTCCAAATGATGCAGTAAGTTTTCTTTCAAGTAAAATAATTGGAAAGAAAAGAAATATATTGAAATAGATGATTCATATATTGTAACAGATTGGTAATCTGTTGTAATTTATCTTAATATATTACTCAACTGGTGTAATAGATTAGTAATCTATTGTGACATATGAGTCATTTTTCACAATAGATTACCTATATTTTGCTTTGGTTCTCTGAACCTGACTTAATAGATTTCCCATCTACTGTAACTTATGCAATACATAGGTAATGTGATATAACAAATGGTTAATCTGTTGCCACATATGAATCATCCGTTACAACTTAAATATTATCTGTTGCATAAGTTATCAGTGTTAACATATTAGCCAACTAACTACAAATTATTATTTCATTTAAACATATCTATTATTTTTTTAGGTTATGCATCCATGGATTGTGCATACTAAGCAGGAGTTGGGGATGACTTCTTTTATTACTCTAGGTCTTGTTGATACAATAGCTGACCCAATGATGGAGTTAATAAAAGAGAAATTGGCTGGAGAAACATTAATAAGAAGATCAGTTAGGTAAGGTTACCTAATGTTGAGGCTTTTCATGACCAACATACTACAACAGATTCGGGTGCTGCTTCTGGGGGTGTTGCTGGTAGAGTTTTAAATGTTAGTGGCTGCCATATTGATGCTGATACCGTAACCACTCGTGAACCACTCGTGATGATGAGCATGTTTATGCTCAAGAGAAAATAAATATGTTTGAAATCACCCCTTACAGTGGTTCTTCTCACCCTTACAGTGGTCTCTCTCAGCCCCTTTATCCTCATGTTCTCATTGCAAATTCAACGAGTGCATGGATAGACACAATAAACTATTTGAAAAAATAAATTCTCTCACTAATACTATCGAGGAATTAAAATCCAAGAGGGGTGTCATACTATCCAAGAAGGTGAGAGAGCCATGCACTCATATGGTGGAGATTAGAAAGAA
Source organism: Capsicum baccatum var. pendulum (assembly GCA_030864225.1). Classification (NCBI taxonomy): domain Eukaryota; kingdom Viridiplantae; phylum Streptophyta; class Magnoliopsida; order Solanales; family Solanaceae; genus Capsicum; species Capsicum baccatum. Next base: position 76,257,337 of record CM061554.1, on the reverse strand, counting down.
GAAAAAAGCAATTAGACATATACTCTCAAATATGAAACCAAAAAAATAAAACTCCTCCTCATCCAAAAGTTAATGAAGTTTAGGAACTATTGGAGCAGGTGGACATATACGCAAAACTTGACGTCAAACAGAAGGCCGTTCTGAGAAAGTCCATAAATTTCAAGCAACGCACAAAAACTTTCACCATGAATACCTTTTACCCCAAGACTTCAAGAAGATAACAAATATTGAAGTGTGGTATGTGGAAATGATAATTTTAATTTTCCTAACCTATCCTTCTAATATACTCAATAAAGAAGAAGCTACGCAACAGATGTGTCATCTGTTGCAATAATTGGGTATTCTGCTTCAACTGGTGGTGGTTCTGTTGCAACAAATTAGCCATATGTTGCATAAGTTTCATTATATAGGTAATATATTAATAAATTTAGATAATCACGTGCAACAGATGGACCATCTATTGCATCTTTCCACTCTGTTTTTCTTTTTTAAAATTACTAACCTATTTAAAAATTATCTTCTTAATCATAGTATGTTGATAATTTTTTTTAACTCATTAGGGGTAGGCAATTAGCCTACTCTGATTCTTGTGATGCTGGTGATAGGATAATGGGCGTCAAATTCTACAATAATTTCAAGGTTAGGTATGATGAGCTCATTAAGCTAGCATCAACTCCCAGTAGCCTGATATTTGATTTGTTAGTTTCTGGGTTCGAATGGGATAAAGATATGATTAATTATCTTAAAGGGAAGATGCCATATTCATACGACAAGAACTAGACCAACGTAAAGAGAGTTCTTTCAATCAAGAACGTGGTTGTAAAACATTTTCTGGCTCTTGAGATACTACTCAAGGAGGGAATGATAAATGTTTAAGACATCAACTTAACTATCTTCGATGAGACAAATTATTTTACCAAGATGCAGTAACTATTGGACTTGTTCCCTAACTTTTTTAGGCAGAGTAAACTGATGAATCATTTGCCAGCAAAAAATATTGAATGAGAGATGGGATTTTGAAAGTCAAAATAAGGACCTTCCAAAAAATAAAATCGGTGTCGTGTGCAGATCGTACGCCATTGCACACATCAAATGTTTGCTAACCGACATAGAAATGACCAACCCAACAACCTTTCTTGAAACAACACTGTGGCAAGGATGCAAGAGGTATGGGTTAATGGGGTATTAACTAAATAGTTGGAGCCTGTGTATAAAAAAGAAGATGTAAAAACACAAATTTCGTGACAATTTTTATTTCAAGTCACTTTACTTTACATGTAGTGACAATTTTTTATATTCGATGAAAATTGAATTTTTTTATAATGCAATAGATTATCTATCTATTACAACAGATAGTTTATCTGTTCTGACAGATGGTTTATCTGTTGCAATAGGTTGGTCATCTGTTGTATTATATAGATATTTATATCATAGTCTATCTTTTGCAATAGATAGGTTATATATTGGAACAAATCAAAACAGTAGGAAAACCTATTTGATAATTTCCAACAGATGACCTACATGTTGCAACATATGTGTAAATCTGTTTGATAATTTCCAATAGATATATCATCTATTACAACAGCTACATTATCTGTTACAATATTTGAATCTAGTATTCCATTTCAATTAATAAGTTCAAATTTCAGGATAAAATAAAATTCTTAGACAAAATAAAATAAATTGAAGCCTTCAAAAATTACATGAAATAAATCAACAAATAAATGAAATGTAAAGAAATTGTTATGGGTACAGATGATCTACTAAAAAAAAATCAACAATTTATGTTTTGGTGCCAAAAATTCATAAGGATAGGTTATTACTTTGATAGACTCATGCTATAAAGATCTACTCAATATGAACAAGTTGTTCTTCATCCGGTGCTATGAAATTCGGCTTTGGTCGTTGTGGATCTTTAATGTCACTTGCGTACAGTGTCTAAGCTTTCATTTTTCTGTATTTCCATAAAAGAGTAGAATATATTTTACGGAGAAATACGACATCAAGTACATCATTTGGGACTTGTAATCCATCGCTCTAATACTCGGCATAAGCGAAAACAAAAAGACCATAATCCCTACACTTGTAAAAATCAGATAATCTATATCTTGTAATTAATGTAAGCGTTGTGAAATTTATGAAATAAAACTAAATCATGATACTTGATTGATACTTACAAGATACTAATGGATTTTTGAGCAATTCCTTCAATATATTCTACATTAAATGAATTGCCCTTTTTATCCCGATATGCTTCAATCCTCGATCAATTAGTACGAACCTTTTGGTCAAAAATCCACTTATATCGAGGTAAGTAGGTAATATTTTGGACAGATTTTATATCTTAAATGATGGACCAGAATGTATCTTTCCTAACATCGAGTCACAAACTCAGATACACCTCTTTTTTAGAACGATGATAGCCAATACCCAAAGGAATTCATCACCATAATTGATTTGGGATGTGCACTTCATTGACCAAATGCCAAGGTAAGCCAACTAAAATGCTAAAACCTTTGTTGATGTTGATTAAGCATTCCTTCTTTTGAGAAACTTCTAGTTGTTGCAATACCTATCATAGGCATTATTGATGTAAACTTTCTACAAATAATTTCCTGTCGTGTATCTGTATTATTCTGGTGTTTGCAACTTAGCCTTCTTTCAGAGGTAGTAAGAAATGACATCGATGTGTTGTATATATTATCAATTAAACATTTCAGATTACGTGATAAATTTTAATAGATGACCCATCTATTGCAACATAGGACTCATCTATTTGGAAAAACTAAAATAGTAGGAAGTCTTGATTTAATTTTTCCTAACAAATGACCTATCTGTTGCAGCAGATAGGTCATATGTTGGTATAAATTAAAATAGTAAAAAGACCTATTTGAATTTTTAAAATAGACAAGACAAATGTTGCAACAGATAATGCATCTGATGCAACAGGTTAGTCAACTGTTGCAACAGATGCATATCTATTTGATAATTTTCAGTAAACGTATCATCTAATGAAACAGATATGTAGTCCATTGGTTTGTTGGAATAGATAACATATATTCACCTTCTTCAGATCATGCTTCCTTCCCATGGACCTTGTACATAGATCAAAAGTGTAAGACAAAGACAAAGGAGTTGCAATTTTGCTTTTTTGATGCTTGATGATGCCTTAAAAATTTCTTTCCTTCCCCTCTTAGACGCCTTAATCTCTAATAGAGTGTATGGATATGAAATTCTCTTTGATGGAATTACATCCCTATTAGATGTCAGTTTCTTTACAGAAGTAATTAGTGCATTAATAGCATTAATCACTCCATCATGTTTCACCTTGCAGTCTTGAATTTGCATGCAGAACATTCGCTAGAAGGGGCAAAATATGTAAAACCAATATGATCATAATCATAATGGTTTATTATTTCAAAAACAGCAAGAGGAGCATCATTATCCCTAACAGCAACACCACTACCACTACCAACAACTCTATTACCACTAACACCATTAGCAACAACAAGCCCATTATCTAAAATTATTATTTTTCTTGTGATGGTTGTTTCTCAAAACAATTATTTTTTATTTTATCAATGACCTCAGGGTTCGCTAAAGTTTACACTGATCGTAAAGTAAGAAAAAATAGCATTTTTAACTCTCGATTGGTCGAAACAAGCCAAAGATAGACAATCTAAAATAAATAAGTACATATATTAGAATGATAATTAAATCATTTAAAAAATTATTAATTAAAATAAAAACTTAATTATAATTAGACTTACTACTTTCTTCAGGGGGTTAAAGAGATCAAGAAATTTTGCATTTTATCAGTTTTAGCTGACAACCATATCAGGATTCTTGGACATGAAACTTATTCCTGGTAATTCACTTATTGTCTCAAATAAGGAATGACTTTAAATTCCCAAGCCTATAAAATAACGCTAATAAATCAAAAGCATTATTCAATAATAAATAAATAAATCATAACAAAGGAAATATTTACCGTGAAAGCCCATAAAAAGCCATATAAGTTGACTGTCTTTGGCATTAATGGAATCAATAAATATTTGACAGTTATTTTAAAGCTTTCATAACCCTAAGAATAGCTGTTAAATGCCTTAAGTTCCTTTGAGAGCTTTATTAAACCAAGTGATTTGTTGTTGTTAATGTCTCTCGTCCAAAGAATATTATTTACATACAAAATCAAGAACAATGATTGTTTGTGGTTCTTTGAAAGTCATTTACCTTGCAACGCTTCTATCAAATTTTTGTTTTTGAAACTTGGACCAACTAGGGACACTAAGTCATTGATAACGCTCAATCTACAGCTCTCGTGGGAGTGTAAAGCGGTCGTTAGCAAATATAGAACCCAACCTGGGTTGGGTGTCGATCCCACAGGGAATAGCTTGGCCAACAAGTAAGCAAAATTACTAAACTTTTGGTGCAAGTCTCGTAAAAGGGGGGATTGTAATGTGTAACGAAAACAATAAAGTAAAAGCTGAAAATAGCAAAGTAAAGAGAGAAAGATTGTTACGTAAGTTGTAAACAATGAGAATTGAAGCGTTGGGGTTATGTCCACCTTCTGAGGTATACGTCTCTATTGCCTATGAGTGTGTAGAATTGTGACATGCATGTGCTTATAGAGAATTGTATTCTATGGTAAATCCAAGCGTCTCTCGACCTCAACAAGGACTATTTCACTTTAAATCTCTCGAGCTTAAAGCGTGTCTAACGGTACGAATTCTCCAAGAGGTTAGTCCAGTTACGACACTAGCTTTTTAATAGCAAAGGGTGTCCTACTACCTTGACATTATCTCTTTTCCAGATAAATAACCTTTCTCTCGAACAAGTTAAATGTTAGACTGGCGTATTCTTGCGTTTGCAACCGCAAAGAATGTAGATTAAGATGAAGAGAATAATGATATAAGCAATATATGTGTCATGAACGCACAAACTCACAGCAATAGATAGTATCTCATTCGGCTTCCATAACCCCAACAGAGAGGTTTAGTTACCCATGAATGCGAAGGAGATCACGATTGACATTGTTATTATATCACACTATTGAGTAATGGCGTGTAGATCAAGTGATAGGCGTGAGGCGTGTTTCCTTGGCTTGGTAACGATTCTCTTGTTGTGGAATTTAAGAATAGAAGAAGAATAGAATTAATGGAAAGATTAGAAGAGTTGTAATTGAGAAGTAGAATGTGTCTCTCCACTAAGGGAGGACTTAATTAAAAATCTCTAGCATGATAGGGTATTTATAATACCCATATCCTAATCCTACTAAGCTAATGAAATAAATAACCAAATCCTACTAGGCTAATGGAATACTTAACCCAAGTGTACTAGGTTAATGTAACATTATCATAATCCAAATAAACTAATGAAATACATAACCCAATTGTACTAGGTTAATGTATCATTGTCCAAATCCAGCTATGTGTCTGTAAGTCCCCAAAGTCTTCAGAAATGCTGTTTTAGCCCGGGACAGATTTTCCATGCAACAGTTTTGGTCCAGGTCCCCAAAGTCTTCAGAAATGCTGTTTTAGCCCGGGACAGATTTTCCATGCAGCAGTTTTGGGCCTTAGGCGTGTAAACTCCCTTTCCTTCCTTCGTAAGCTTTCTTTTGCGTCAAGTAAGCCATAAAATGCTGAATTTTGTATCATTTCTACCTGAAACTTTACTAATCATGTTCGTTAGCTCATTTATAGGAAAAAGGACTAAAAGTGCATGAAATATATAATTTGTTCTCAAAACTAGGCTAAAATATGGGCAAAATATATTGATATAGGCGTGTAAATTCTCCTATCATCAGTCATCACCATCACTTGACTTACTTTTGCCTTTTTTAGGTGTGCAGGGTACTTTTTTGTGATTAGAATAGGTATTATTTGAGAAGGAGAAGGAGGATAACATTTTAGTCTAGTAACTATGACAAACTCCTTATAACCAAAATAAACAGATATGCCACTGTAATTTATCGACACCTCATCCATCTTTTCTTTATTTTCATACTTAAACCTACGTTTCAGACGATTATATACTATTTTCATTTGGAAATGAGCATTGTTGTCCTCTGGCAAATTAAGATATTGCCCAAAGTAGCTGTCCCTGAAATAAGTATCCAATTTTCGGTCTCGAAGTAGTTTTATAAGGGCATCAAAAGATTTTCCCATGGCTTACTTAACCACGAAATCACCAGTTAAATTTTTGACACCATCGCACAATATTCACATAGGATAACTATCAATGCTGAAGGTTTGGACCAACTCTTCACTGGAAGGGCTATTAGTATTTGGATCATCTCTTTTGAAACATTACTCATCCTAATGTTCATTATCTTCTGCTTTAGATTGAGATAACGTTTGTAAAGCAAGCTTATAGAGTGGTGGATATAGCCTAGCTACTTCACATGTTCCTTTACTTGGACTTGAGTCGGTTTCTTTTTCTTTTTGGAGCCATATTATCTAAAAATAACAAAAAATAAAAAATATTATAATTGATTAAAACATCGTTAATTAAAGAATAACAATAAATCTAACATGTACAACACAGTAAAATAACAGTTCCAACAGATCACACATATATTGCAACAAGTGTGTTATATATTTCAATATATAACAAACCTGATGCAACAGATGGGTAATCTGTTGTAAACAGTAAAAATAGTTTCTATACTATAATGATTTCGTTCAATAGATCACTTATCTGTTGAACAGACAACTGGTCTGTGCAACAGATCATTCATCTATTGCAATATATGAGTGATCTGTTGCAACTGTTATCAACTGTTAATATTAGTTAGATTTCTTCCAATAGAAGCATAATCTATTGCAATAGATGCATTATTGTAACAACCCGATTTTTTAAAACTGGAACGTCACACAGTGCTTATGACCCCGAAGGACCACAAGCTAACCCTTTATTGATATCTGTACATGAACACTGTATAATATCAAAAATAAATGCAAAAACTAGCCATAAGGTTCCAAACATATAAAAATACTCAAAACTTAAAACTAAATACTGAACATCTGTCTAAAAATCCTCTAAATTGTCTGAACTGTGGAGTTGATGGGATATGCCCCCAACTAACTCCGTCAAATAAAAAAACAAAGTTTGATGAAATAATAAAACAAGGATCATCCTCGAATAAAGAGGACTCACTTCTACGTCTACTACTGCTTATTAACACTGAATTGTTGAGGGTACTCAGGGTCTCGTGCCTCTGAACCTATGGTGTCAAATAAAACACCATAGCGCAAATGCGTTAGTACGGGAATATACCGAGTATGTAGATGAGGTAAGGCTAAATACAAGGGGTCATGCATGAACAATTACTTAACTAAATAATCATGAAAGTACTAAACGAGAACACATACATGAATGCACAAACCATAATCACAATCATCACAACTCTAAATACTAAAACTCGGATACCGCTTTACTGACATCTGAACTCACTACTAACATCAAGATACTGAATCACTGAATCATCTGATACTAATAACTAATTAACTGAATATACTCACATCAATGACTAAATTCTGAGCTTACTACTCTTGACTGACTGAATTGGAGATCAACCTCTCTAACGGATGATTTTGGAATCTATTATTATTAATGATAAGAAAATGATCATGTTCGAATGTGAAAACAAGAATACTCAACAGGATATGAGACTGAGATCAAGCCTATCTGACGGATGATCTCTAGATATGATAACAAGTATACTTAACTGAATCTGAGACTGAGATCAAGCCTATCCAACGGATGATCTCTAGATATGATAATGAATAATTATATATGAGACCAAGCCTATCTGACGAATGGCCTATGAATCAATGGAACTATCTAAGTTTCTTGTAGAGATAAACAACTGTATCTGACAGTCCTGATTTCTAAAGATTGATACCAAAACTGCAACTGTGGGAAGTAGTTACTTAACCGACATGCCCCGACCTCTACTGGTGGATTCCAAGCTATAACCCCAGCTGGAAGGGTGTCAATACCGTGCCACGGGTAAAAACCTCTATGGTCAAGCCTCTCTAATGGATGACCCTCGTAGAAAGTCAGCCTAAGGCAATATAATAGTCAAACCTCTCTCTACGAGTGACAACCTTTACTGATGGTAAATCCTACATCCTGTGCTGGCTATACAGTTCTGGAGTTTAGGGATTGATCCTAACAACTTGGCCTTTTTTTAACGGGGAGTTGCCATACCTTTCCTCGCTCGGTGCTAGCTCCTACTCCCAACTGAAAGAATCTGAACTAAATTTTTTAACTAAACACAAACTGAACTAAATCTGATACTGATCATATTTTTCAAATGATCTGACTGAGTTAAGATGAATTCACATAGTTTCGTATCTGACAGAATACTACTAAATCACGGTATCTAACTGATGATATAGAGTTTGATTAGATTACTTGGTCACTACCGAGGCCAGAACTGAACACTTGAATACTACAAGATTTGAGCTGAGTACAGAACTGAGGCTAGATTACTAGCGATACAGGAATTATATAGATTACTGAGATTTCTTAAGTTCATTATCTATCTGAGGATACAAAATTCTATAATTCACTGAGTTCTGAGAATCATGGCCCGACTGGGATTATCGTGGAAACTAACACACGCTCTAGAAAATAGCTAAATTGTCGGGTATAAATACCCCCAGGACCCGATAACATAAAAGTAAAACATAACCATCCTTGACTAGTCATAACTGCAGTTATTCATTCATCATAACAATCACTACAACATCTCTTCAAGCATGTATGAATCATAACCATATATTCACTATCACAATCACTAAGGCATCTCTTCAAGCATTTAGGAATCATAACATATATTCACTATCACAATCACTAAGGCATCACTTCAAGTAGTTAGGAATCATAGACATATAATAGCATAGGGGAAACATGATATTAGATCATACTCCATTAAACAAGGTCTTGCATCAAGTACTTCGCACATATATTAGTTTTGGCATGTATTGGATAGAACATGATTGGGAAAATTTCATACTATCATGTCACAATTTACTCGTCAAGCATTTTACATGTATTAAGTGCTTAGCATATATCAAAGAGCACGAAATTATGGAATTTTCCACAATCATGTCTCAACTTGTTCACTAAGGCCTTTCAACAACCACTAGGCATGCATGGATTACACCTAATTGGGAATTTCATGCTATCATGACACAATTTATTCTCTAAGGCATTTTATCAAATACTAGGCATGCATGGGTTGCACCTAATTAGGAATTTCATGCTATCATGCCACAATTCATTCACTAAGGCATTTTATCAAATACAAGGCATGCATGGGTTATACCTAATTGGGAATTTTATAATCAACATGCTATCATGGCCCCAATTCCTTCACATAAGCATTGTATCAAACATATGAAGAGCATGCATTGCATTTTCAACCATTTATACACTTAATTGACATGAACCCATCATCTAACAATCAAATTGAAGAGGATTTATCATGAACATCACATGAATTCCATATAATAGGGTCAAATCTTGAAAACCTTGTAAACAAACATGAATCAAAACTCAATAACAGCTGGAACATCAATTTCAACTCATATAAATCATGGAATCTCATAAACATAAAATCATAGAGATTTAGAAAAGGGTTTTTAAGATTCTTGGATGAAAGGGACCCAAGAATCAACATCTACATACCTTGGGGGAACTTCTTTCTTGAAGGTTCTTGGAGAGATTCTTGATTTCTTGACATCTCTTGATCTCTCTTGATTTTTCTTGAAGAAGAAATAAAGGTTTTGATCTTGAAACAAAATCCTAATTTTGAGGTTATGGATGAATGAGAAGTTATGTTCTTTGATTTGATGTGATTGGGTGTTAAATAGGGTGGAAAAAGACCCAAAAAATCTCTTTAAAATGGTGTTTCAATGCTGTTTCGGACAAAACAGACGGTCTGAGTGATGGATTATCACTCTGGTGACTAACCGTCACTATAACCATTATTTTTGTTCTATAAAATGGCCTTACTTCTTCAGTTTTGACGTCCAAACTGACGGGTCAGCGCTGACTTGATGGACCGTCAGTTTGCCCGTCGCTCCTGGGCAGCTCGGACAACTCTCAGTAAAATGGCCATAACTTCTTACTCTGATGCCAAATTTTGGCAAAATTGGTATCGTTGAAAATATAATTCAATTATATATCTATTGGTGAGTCATGAGATCAAAAATTATTTGTAGAATAGGATATATGCTCGTTTGAAGTTGACTAAAGTAAAGTTCTTCTCAAGAATTCAATAGGTAAGAGATGTTTTGATTCGTCCAATAGCTAGGACGTATTTAAGGGATTAATACACATAAAACTTGATCATAAAACTACCAAATCACTAAGATTTATTTCTCATGATCTTGAATCATGGTTCTACTATCGGTTGGGATTCTCAAGGTATTATAGTTATATGTAGGAAGAAATCAAAGTCTTGGACATATCGTCCTATTGGAATAGTTGATAGGATTTCATCCAATAGATTGTTCATCTATTTCATTAGATAATTCATATTTTGCATTAGATGGTTCATTTGTTGCATCAGATGGTTCAGCTGTTTGATGTGTGAGCAAAAGCTAACATATTTAATGTTTTTTAGCTCAAACTAATTGTGAATTCTGAAGCAACTCTCGTTGTTTTAATGTGTTTGATGATGATATTACAGTAAAAGGGTAGGGGAATAAAAGCAAATGACAATGGAGTAAAAGAGTTGAAAATCTACGCAAAAAAGAAGAAATCATGGCTGACGACCTCCGTGATATGTCGTCAACCTTGTGATAGCTTATCAGCATTGGATCAACCTTAACCAAAAACTTGAATCCTAAGAAGAAGTCCTGACGACATTGGTGATAAGGCGTCAAGTTGGTGATAAGGCATCACGAAGGGTGTCAGCCTAAACCATAGAATTGAGTTTAAAGAAGAAATCTAACGATGTTGGTGATACGTTGTCAGATCTGTGATACGGCGTCAGCTACATCATCAGCCTAAGACCAAACCTGAAGGCAACTGAAGCCTCTCTAACGCCATCCATGATAGGGAGTCAACTTCTTAACGCAGCGTCAGCCTGAGCGTCGCCTATTCTAGATAATTTTATTAAAATTATTATTTTATTTCCTTAATTAGGCTTTATTATAAATAGCATATTTTAGGGTTTTTGATTAAGGAATAATTCATCTATCAGACATCAACTCTAAGAAGAGAGACACGTATTTTTGCTCTCTTTCATACAATATTCTTGTGTTTTTCGTATCAACTATTTTTGGGGTTTCTACATTATGATTAAATCGGAGGAACTACTTGTTGTTTTCTACCCATTCGTAATTTTATCATTATAATCATGAATTCAACTTGTTATTTCGTTCATCAAATCATGAGCGGCTAATTTTATTAGACGGAGTTATGGGATCCATGGATTAGGGTTTGATATGATACTAGGTGTTTAATGGATTCAAAGAGTAGTAAAACATCTTAAGATTTTGTTGTTTTAACTAAAATCTAGTGGTTGCAAACATTAGGTTATGCCTTGGGTTTTATTTGCTTCTAGCGAAGATATAGACTAGAGGACATGAATTATCAATAGGGACTCAAAATCTACCAACCTTCTGTTTAATGATTAATGCCGTAACTGGATTAATCTACCTGAGATAACATCCTATTGGAAATAGATAAGTTATCTAAGTTCGAGAGAATTAGATAATAAATTGTCTGGTGAGGTCGAGAGATAAGTCAGATAGTATAATCATTAGGGATATTCTTCTGTTCTACTCATTCCAAGAATCTCTAGCATTACCTAATATCTGTCAATTCCTGAAACCCTTGGCGAACATAGCTCTGGTTTCCCATTAGACTGATTTCAAGTACTAAAATATTGAAAGTGAAAATTAACTCTCTGTGAACCTTAAACCCCTATTTTATCTTTTTATATCAATTATTTGAACTTAACTTGTAGCTATAATTTCAAACTAGTTTAATCGCCACTCACATTGTTCCCTGTGGATTCGACCCCTACTTCGAAGTTGGGTAAATATATTGACGACGACCGCCTTGCACTTATTTCAGGTGTAAGTTGAGATTTATCAAAAATAGCGCCGTTGCCGGGGAACAATTTGGTATATTGAGTTGGTTAGGAATTTTAGCCTACTTGCTTGAATTCAAACTTGTAAATATTTGTTTGTGATTTCCTTTGTTTCTTGTGTTAGGTAGATTTTCTTTATTTTTGTTTATTTCTTACTATGGCATCATGGAATGAATGTAAGTTTGATGGTTGAAAATTTTATCTGGATGATCCATGTTCATATTGTGATGGACCCCACTTTTGGCAAAATTGTAGATATGCTCCCCGGTGAGAGATGTGTGCACCATATCCATCTTACCGGGAGTATAATTCTTCTTTATATGGTGGTCAAGATGGACATTGGAGTGATTTCCTAAATGCCCCCTCCCCTATTATGCTAACCCAAGTTCTAGTTCATCGTATGAGTATGACAGGTCTTATGGTCAAAAAAGAAAGAACGCAGCACTGAAAAGAGTGACATTGAAGCTATGCTTCAACTAATGTTGGATTGTATAGATACAATGAATGATACCATATGTGACATACGTCAAGACATTAGGGCATTTAACGAGGGAAGAGAAAGGATAAAAGAGATGGATATCGAGGTCAATCATCCAAAATACTTTTATACATTATGTTTAGATAATATCTTGTCTGTGGAATCATTCAAAATAAAGGAAGAGTATGATGATGAAGAGCAATATTCCTATACTAATGATGAGCTTGATGTTGATCAACCCTTGTAGATTTCCCAATCAATTGAGCCAACCATGAGGGATGATGCCAAGATTGAGGGAATGGTGCTAGAGGCAAAAGAAGAAGCCAAGCTAATCTCTTATGAAGACTCTAGCCCAATTCAAAGTAAAAATGTTGAGAAGATGAATAAAAGTGAGTGTGTAGAGGATAGTGTAAATTTTAAAGTAGGATTTGTGGGGCCACACTCAAAGCATTTTTTCACATTATGTTTAGATGATATCTTCTCTGTGGAATCATCTAAAATAGTGAAAGACTGTGAAGATGAGGAACAAGAATCCTATATTCTTTATTTTACAATTGATAAGCAACACCAAAACACACCTCACTTTAAAGATAAGTTGTTTACCATGCACCATCCATTACTCAGCTTCTTAATCTTTGTACCAACTCCCTATGAGCGAGGAAAGAAGATGGACTCTAAGTTGGGGGTGAAGTTCATATCCTCAAGGTAGAGGAAAAAGCTAAGTTGGGTCGTGCCGCAACGTTAAACTAGGCACTTCTTGGGAGGTAACCCAAGGTAATTTGTTATTTGTATTCTTATTATGTGATTGACATTAGATCTTCGCACCCATGGTGCCACAAGTATGTTTCTAACTCTTTTGTTTTGATTTGACGTGTTGGGAACAATGCATAATATTAAGTTGAGGGTGGGGCTACTTGTGGGTATTGATGTCCTCCATGGGTTTTTATTGCCGTGCCTCTTTTTCCCGAAGTCTTGTTCCTAGTAGAGCCGACATGTTTAGGCGTATTATTTTTGCTTTTTGATATGTTGTGGTTAGCTGGGAGAAAAATAAGTATATACAACAGTTGACATATTTTTTGTTAATTTTTCTTGGAATGGTAACTACCTCTCCAATTGTCTATATAGTAGATGTATGAATTGCATTCATGTGTAACCACTGTGCATCTTGTTATGGCATTAAGTTTTAGTTTCTTGATAATCACTGTTAATAATTGCACGAACTGGATGAGTAGTAGCTGGTAATACACTTGTGTGCCTGGAACTTTGTTCTTAGAGTGAGTGTTTTTGTGCAAATCCCTATATTTTGACTTCTGAGATGAGAGAAAAAGGGGAATTTCTTTGTTGTGAGGGAACACTAGTATCTTTCTAGGTTACTTACTTGTTTGGGTAGTGTTATATTGCTACATGCATGACTGTTGGTACTTAATTGATGCCATGGATAATCCTTTGTGTTACACTATTGCTTTTCAATAATATACACAGTAATTTAAGTTGGTTGACTTTGGAGGTGGTAACTGAGTTTTGAGCTAAAATAGTTGTTGACTGCTGAATGTTCTTTGTATTCTCTTAGTTAGTTTGTTGCTTGAGGACAAGTAATTGTTTTAAGTTGAGGGTGTTGATGTGTGAGCAAAAGCTAACACATTTAATGCTTTTTAGCTCAAAATAATTGTGAATTCTGAAGCAACTCTTGTTGTTTTGATGTGTTTGCTCATAATATTGTAGTAAAAGGGTAGAGGAATAAAAACAAACGACAATGGATCAAAAGAGTTGAAAATCTGAGCAAAAGAGAAGAAATCATGGCTGACGACCTCCGTGATACATCGTCAGCTTTGTGATAGCTTATCAGCATTGGCATCAACCTTAACTAGAAACTTGAAGCCTGAGAAGAAGTTCTGATGACGTTGGTGATAAGGCATCACGAAGGGCGTCAGCCTAAACCAGAGAATTGAGTTTAAAGAAGAAATTTGACGACATTGGTGATACAACGTGGTGATGCGGCGTCAGCTACATCGTTAGCCTAAGAAAAAACTTGATGACAACTGAAGCCTCTCTGATGCTATCCATGATAGGGTGTCAACTTCTTGACGCGACATCAGCCTGGGCGTCACTTATTACAGACAATTTTATTCATTTTGTTATTTTATTTCCTTAATTAGGCTTTAGTATAAATAGCATCTTTTAGGGGTTTTGATTAAGGAATAATTCATCTATCAGACATCAACTCTAAGAAGAGCGACACGTATTTTTTCTCTCTTTCATAAAATATTCTTGTGTTTTTCGTATCAACTATTTTTGGGGTTTCTATCTTGTGATTAAATCGGAGGAACTACTTGTTGTTTTCTACCCATTCGTAAGTTTATCATTATAATCATAAATTCAACTTGTTATTTCGTTCATCAAATCATGAGCGGCTAATTTCATTAGCCGGAGTTATGGGATCCATGGATTAGGGTTTGATATGATACTAGGTGTTTAGCGGATTCAAAGAGTAGTAAAACATCTTGATATTTTGTTGTTTTAACTAAAATCTAGTGGTTGCAAACATTAGGTTATGCCTTAGGTTTTATTTGCTTCTAACGAAGAAGTAGACTAGAGGACATGAATTATCAACAGGGACTCGGAAGCTACCAACCTTCTATTTAATGATTAATGCCGTAACTGGATTAATCTACCTGAGATAAAATCCTATTGGAAATAGATAAGTTATCTAAGTTCAAGAGAATTAGATAACAAATTGTCTGGTGAGGTCGAGAGATAAGTCAGATAGTATAATCATCAAGGATATTCTGCTATTCTACTCATTCTGAGAATCTCTAGCATTACCTAGTATCTGTCAATTCTTGAAACCCTTGGTGAACATAGCTCTGGTTTCCATTAGACTGATTTCAAACACTAAAATATTGAAAGTGACAATTAACTCTCTGTGAACCTTAAACCCCCATTTTATCTTTTTATATCGATTATTTGAACTTAACTTGTAGCTATAATTTCAAACTAGTTTAATCACCACTAACATTGTTCCCTGTGTATTCAACCCTGACTCCGAAGTTAGGTAAATATATTGACAACGACCGCCTTGCACTTATTTGAGGTGTAAGTTGAGCGTTATCACTGTTGCATCAGATGAAGTTGAGCGTTATCACTGTTGCATCAGATGATCCATCTGTTGTATTAGATGGTTCATCTGTTGCAGAAATTATCAGTAGCAAGATTTTGTTCAATAGAACAACAATATCACCATTTAATATCAAATACGCCATTTTTACCAAGAATAATAACAAATCAACCCAACAACACCAACACAACACAAACACCAAGAATATCAATAGTGACCAAAAACACCAAAATTGCTGTTTTGTTTGTACAAACATAAACAACAAAAATCAAACTTCAAACAACTCAATAGACACCAACAAATCAAATCAATAGTTCGATAACAAGAACTACAATAACAAAAAAAATAGTATTTCACTCCAAAAAGAGAAGAGAAGAAATACCAGATTTCTTCGGTCCCCATTTCAAATTTAAGTAGTAAATATTGAAATTATTAACCAATACTAGAAGAGAAGTTGTCTCAAGTTTTTATTTTTCTTAATAACTAAAAATTCATAATTTTTTACCCATGAAAGAAGAAAAGGGACGATGAAGAACTTGAAGATGTTATCGTCGAAAAGCAATGCTGTCACATCAATTGATGATTGAAAGTTGTTAAGGAAGTCAAAGCCCCTCTATTTATCGCCGGAGGTTGAAGTCGCTGGGGATTGAAGGGAGAAATTTGTAAAACTATTGGTTGGGAGAATCTTGAGAGAAACAATTGAGATGGAAGAGGGAAAAGAGAAGAGAGACACTTGATTTGGAGAGGAGAAGGGTGTGGGTTGATTTATAATTTTGAAAAGATTAGAATGCTTTGAAAATATTAATCAAGTCCACAATTAACTTAATTCAGTTTTCTAATTATGTTTGATCCTTTAAGTTGGTCAATGTCACCAATCCTTCATTCAAGACTTAAAAGACACTTTTCCTTCAATTTTTTCCAGTTGATACATTTAACTAATTCAATTTGTTTTTTTTTTCTAATCATTCGATTATGGATTGAAAGTTATCACATTTAATATATGCTTCATTCATGATAAATTTTAATCTATTTTTTAAAAGAATGAAATAGTGGAATAAATTCAAAACTAAATTTATTCTTTTTGTGTTTTGGTTCTGCTTTTTAGAAATAAAAGTGAGCATATCTTTTAAATAATTTTCACCCAAAATACATATAAAATTGAATTGAGTCAAACGTAAGTTTAAATTTTAATACCTAAATACACTATTTATTTATTTATTTATTTATTTATATTATAATTATTCCGGGGGTCTATCGGAAACAGCCTTTCTACTTCTTTAGAGGTAGAGGTATGGACTGCGTACATCTTACCCCCCAGACCCCACTAGGTGGGAATACACTGGGTTTGTTGTTGTATTTATATTATAATTATAATTATTATTATTATTATTATTATTATTATTACTATTATTATATCTTAATATTATTAGTATACTACCACCACCACATGTAAGTACTACTATTATTACTACTACTGTTATATATTTATAGATTATTATTATTATTATTATGAAATATTTAGAGTTTATTTAGGACTTTTCAACTATGAATTTCTAATTTTAATCTAACAAATTCTTTTTTTCTTCTAAAAGCCTAAAATTTTCAAATTCAAATAATTCTAAATGTTTTATTACAATATTATTAAAGTTTTGTTCTAAAACTGCTAAGTGACTTATTCTTATGCTGACACTTGACTTCTTCTGCTAATTTATATATATATATATATATATATATATATATATATATATATATATATAAAATCACAGCCATAGTAGACCAAATACATTTATAGAATTTATTATTTTCCTCTTATGAATGAAGTTTAATGGTGAATCATTTTTAAGTTCTATCACTAAGATCATTCATTCACAAGTATTATTATAATTAATATATATTTATATTTTTGTCCATAAATATATAAAGATATATTTTTATTAGAATATGATATATAATTAATTAGTATTTATCTTTTTGTCCATAATGTTATGACTTTACAGAGGCTTGTTCGTAATCCAATTTTCAACTTGAGGACTTCCTACTTTTAGTATATCTTTAACATATTAATGTGAACATCATTACAAAATTGATTTGAACTTTTTAACCTCCATTAAAAATATCTGCTTTAAACAAAATCATCTTTTCACCTTATTTTTCCTAGTATTTTGTATAGTATTAAATATTGATTACGACCAGAAAAATAGGCAAAAGTCCTTTTCCAACTAAAATTGGTTTAGTCTCAAAAATAGGCAAAAAATGTACACAAAATTTTAGCAAAATATTTTTTGTAACTAAAGTACATTTGGTCCAAAAAAAGGCAAAAATATATGATAAGTCCTAATCAATTAAACTGTAATAACTATTTTGTTAAGTCTTTCCATAGTTGATTTAATAACCAAGCATACAAAATCTAATATGATTATTGGGCAGCAACTATGATTATTAGTCTAGAGAATCTCTAGCTTTAGGGACTTACATGATTGAGAGAATCTCTATCTTTTCTTTACATGTTAACGTTTGTGCAGAAGTTATTTAAGATTTTTTGAATTGATTAAATTTTACATCAATTATGATCAACTTTTGATTCTGCACCCGATTTTTCTTTCTTATTTATATATGTAGGTTTTCGTTCATTCATGATGATTTCAGGTACTTCTTTAAAAATTTTGGAACTCCTTGTCTTCTCAAAAATAGAAAAGTTCCTCTTCTTCTACAGATTTTTTAAGCTTTTCATCTGCCTTCAATTCCAAGCAAAACTAAGAAAATCAGATAACTCGTACTAAGCAAACTGCCTGTAAGTCCACTGGAGGAAGGCTCCAAGGAAGCCACTTGGCACCAAGGATGCCCATAAATCTTCCCTAACCACTAAAGGAGTTAAGAAGCCTCATCGTTACGGGCCAAGAACTATTGCTCTTTGTGAAATCTACAAGTACCAAAAGAGTACCAATATTTTGATCTTCAACTTGTCATTCCAGAGGCTTATTCGTGAAAATGCTTAGAATTTCAAGACTGATTTGCATTTTTAGATTCATGATGTGTTGGCCTTGCAGGGGGCAACTGAGGCGTATTTTATTGGGTTGTTTGAGCATACGAATTATTGTGCTAATCATGCTAATCGTTTTACCATCATGCCTAAGGATATCTGTATTGATAGATGTATCAGGGGAGAAAGGGCTTAGAATGTTTTTGTTTCGTTGTTTCTTAAATTGCTAAAAGTCTCTTTTACAATTTTTATTATTTTTTCTTCTTAGGATATTTGTATTGGTAGGTTTATAGGTGGTATCAATGGTTGTGGATTAATGGATATTTGACAATATATAGTCAATTTTATTGGTTAGAAAAATTGGAACATAAAATAAATATATGGAAGAAATTAGTCGTATATATTTACATGTCAATAGAAATTTTATCCAGTAGGATTTTGTTTGCCTCTTAACGTTGTTGTCCTAATAATCTAAACTTTCAAATTGTTACAATAAGTTATGAGAGTATGTATATAGTTGTTAGAGGTAGTGATTGGAGCTCCTTTTTCAGAAAAGTTTGGTCTCACACACTGTCGTTGGAAGTGAAAGACTTGTCAGAGAGTTTTGATTGAACGAAGAAAGGTGTTGTTACTAAGGTGATGATGGAAGTGAGAATTGTACTTTGTTATTATTGCTCTAATTTTTGTATTGATATAAGTTATACAATACATCATGATGAAACTAACTGCTTAATTATAGATTCTAGATTTTACATTAATGGATTCTTATAATGAGTTGTTTTAAGTCAATGAGAAGTCAAAGAAGTGCTCTTTGCAAGACTCTTTTACACCTAATTCTGATGTATTTGACAATATGGTAAGTATATCCCCTTAATGACATTCTCTGAATTATCAAAGTTAGTAATGTTCTTATGCACGTATTATAGTTTTAAATTAGATTTGACTCTCTAATGTAACACAACCATTTGTATGCATGCTTGCTTGTATAGGTTAAAGTAGATCACATTTGAAATAATATATTTTGTTTTAGCTTTTTTGACTTTCTTATAATCGTTTCAGATTTTGGATACCTCTCAATTTGTTCTTTTCTTGTGGAATAATTTAATCCAATGGAAGATAGATAAATCAAAGTTACTATTAGTAGATTGAAATTAGTAACCTTATATTTTTTTAATGTACCATAAAATCTTTAATGTTGAATTGGAAGTATATTCAATTTTTTTAAATGTAAATGTGTTACCATGATTATAACCTCAACTTATTCGATGCGTTTGTTTTATTCCTTTTTTCTCCTTTAGAACATTTTCAAAACATGATGTAATTGATAAGGCAAATTGCTGGAATAAATAGACGTATAAAATTTGACAGCTAACTCAATACAACTATATCTCTTCTTCAACATGCGTAGAAGATAGACTATCTGTAGTAAAATGCGATGATGTGAAGTATAACGACTATATATCAAGTTACAATAAAACCTTACATGCGCCAAAAAATCAATTCCATAAATAAAGAAACATCTAAATTTGCATGAACTATAGATAATCGGTTATTGAGAAACAGTTGTCCTTTTTCCCAATAAAAAATTCATTGAAAATTATCCGACATATTTGTGTTTTTTTAGAAACTCCCAATCTCTCTCTCCCAAGCTATAACTAAATATTTTTTTTCTTGATAGTATTAAATTAGATTGGGATGATGAATTGTTTGTTACTGCTGGAGTGTGACAAAAAATTATGGGCTTTGAGTTTTCATCTATAAGTTCATGCTTTATATATTCTAATTAATTTTAAGAATCTTGGGTCATCACTAAATTATTTTATTTTCGGGATATAGAAGAAGCTTGTAGGGGAGGGTCTTTTTTTTCTCTTAGCATGTTTCTTTTAATTACACTTTTTATCTTAAATTTTTTTATATTACTTTTTTGTAAAATTTTATGGTAAATAATATAACATACCTATATCAATTTGTACATTTAATTACATTTGAGTGGTGGTAAGGGAAGGGAGAAGGAAATGCACCCTACTTAGTTACTTGGCTAATTTAGTTAAAAGTGACAAAATAGTTTTAAAATGAGGTGTAGATGACTCAAGTTTGAATAGTTGAGTATAAGTGATAATTACTTTATTATGAATTAAGAAAGTTGGGGAAGTTTGAGAATAATGCACAAGTTTTTTAATTTATACTTTGATCCAAATATAAAACCTAATATAACAGGAAATAGAGGAAAAAATGCGCGTTTCTCTTTCTTCTCATTCATTATTGTTTTCTCTCTCTTTGTGATTTTTGTTGTTCATTGTTATTGCTGCTTTATTCATCATCTTCTGCTTTATTATCATCATCATCATCTTCTTTTTGTTGACCATTGTTGTTGTTGTTACCGTTACTATTGCTACTTAACTAATTTTTTAGGTCAAATTTTGTTTCGTACATCACTTTGGCATTACTTCATAGGTGACTTTGGTAAGTAAAATTATGATTTTTAGTTGAATTTATCATCTGCATACACTGCTAATGCTTTTTTTTTCAATAATGGATAAAACCCAAACATGAATCCAATATAAGAGTCATATGTTTTAATAAATGACTCATCTGTTACAACAGATGGGTCATCTATTATGACAGATAGGTCATCTGTTACAACGAAAGACTTATATGTTGGATTCATATTTATGGTTCTATAGTGCTATAATATGAATCGAACAGATGAGCCATTTATTGTAATAAATGAGTTATCTATTGCAATAAAGAAGTCATTTATTATAACAGATTACTCACCTGTTGTAATAAAACCTAAAGTTATTTCAAACAGATGTGTCATATATTGCAACAGGTGAGTTATCTATTGCAACAAATGACTCACCTGTTGGTATTCATGTTACAAAACTAGTAAACATGAGTCATTTGTTTCAACAAGTAAGTCATTTGTTACAACAGATTAGTTGTCTATTGCAACTTGTCACTCATCTGTTGGGATCAACCTATAAGGTTCTTTAGTACTATAACATCTATCCCAATAGGTGCTTCATATATTGTAATAGATGGATAATCTGTTGCAACAGATAGATAAGCTGTTGCAATAGATGGATAATCTGTTACAGTAGATGATTCACCTATTCCAATAGATGACTCATCTGTTGGAATTAGCTTTAGGTTCATAGTGCCATAACATAAATCCTAATAGGCTAGTCATTTATTGCAAAAGATCACTGACCTGTTGCAACAAATTATTCACCTGTTGTAACAGGTTACACATCTGTTAGGGTTCACGTTACGGTGCTATAAAATCACTATTAATTTTATTATGATGTCATTATTAATTTTTTTTAAGCAAATGTCTTTACTTAGATACCACTAATGGAGGGATCAATAGTAATTAGGGTGGATTATCATGGTAAATAGATCGAGAAGAGTAATCGACATGTATGCCAATGTAAGAAGGGTAAAATGCTAGAGACGATAGCTATGACAGTCCAAAGTGATATTTCATATGAAGATTTTGTGAACTTGATCATCAACTATTGTGGACTAATTGTCTACTAGAAGAACTCGTCATCAGATACATGCACAACTCTTTTGAAAATCAGAGGGTACTGTCTTTTAAGATAATCGATTAGGTTCAGTTATGTGTTTATCTGAGTGATTCAGCTAGGCTAGTGTTAAGGGTCTACATGGTTGAAAATCGAGAGAAATTAAGAGCCAAAATATAGAAAAATAACAACAAGAATACATGTTTGATGATAAGTTGGATAATCTGGACATGAATATTCTAGATAATGATTAAACACCTACGCCCTTTATTACGAGCAATATGGTGGGCAGTTTTTCTCAATTAACACAGTAGGACAATTGTTAAGATGATGATACTGGTTTTTACAAGGGAATGTCATTCAATAATAAGATAGAACTATCTACTTCTTTGTTTATGGCTTGCTTGAAAAAGATTTCAGACTAAAGAAGGTGATTGATTTAGGCAAAGTCTTTTCTTTTAGATGTGCTAATCTGAACTGGAAGTGGTGGTTGATGGCTATGAAATACTTAAGTTTTGATATATTCATCATTAAGGTTTATGAAAAGAATTACACATATGGTTCGGATCACATTAAGAGCCATAATCCTCGTGCCATGGCAAAGGTCCTCTGTAAATATTTCCAAAATAGATTATCCAATGGCAAAGACCCTTCTACAAGTTATATAACCAATCAACTTCTTTCATAATTGGGTGTTATGGTAAGTTATTATAAGATATATACGACCATAGGGATTTCTAAAGACTTTGTTAGAGGGATATACGAGCAAAGGTATGCAGTCCTCGATGCCTACCATTACATGCTTGAGTCTACAAATCCCGAAAGCAAGATGGCATTGTATGTTGATGAAAATGGAAGGTTTAAGTACTTTGTTGTATCCTATGGTTCTTGGATTTTTGGTTTTCAACATTTGAGAGAAGTCATAGTGAAACATCCTGATTTTTGGATACTGGAAAATTTCCTTGGTTTTTGGTTTCTGGGCAAGATATGACTTAGGGGAATTAGTCATACACTTGGGTATAGGTCGTATGGTCTATTTGTATAATGACCAGTGTTGGTTGGTGGAATGGATTTTGGTTACTGGAATTAGTATGACTTGGTGGTATGAGTTGTACTGGTGGATACGGGTCGTTTGGTTACTTCACTTAACCTTGGAAATGGTAAATTAAGTTAGATCTGAGTACGAGTGGCTTACCATGAGCTGTAAGTCAGGGAACAAGTAATACCTAGGACTCGTATGGTTGTCAACATTCAAACCTCCTTGATTCTATTTTGCCAGGGGTACAGTTTATGGGTACTAATCATACACTTGAGTACGACTTGGGTTTAGGTACGTCATACCTTAGATAGTGTTGGGTCTAAGGGGAAATCCTAGGGTATAAGAGGTGGGTACCACTCATATAGAATGGGTATGACTCATAAGGGTCAGTCGTACCCTATGATGGAAATTTATTGCAGTTTAAGCGAGGGCAATTTGGACATTTCCCCACTTATCATAATAAGGTCCCATGACTTATATCACACTTGGAGGGTTAGTTACCCTATTTTTCTTCCTTAAACACTTGGGAAACTCTCTTGAATCCTTTCTAGTTTTCTTGGGCAAAAGAAGCTAGGGTTTCATCTTAAGGAGTAAATTGGGGCTTGTCTTGGTGATTTCTCTCCATCATCATCTTGGTTTAAGGCATGTACTCTTCCCTTATTGCTTGTTCCAACTAAAAACATAGTTTTATCCAATGTTTTTGTGATTTGAATATTGTATGATTTAGGGTTTTCAAAAATAATTTGTGGGTTTTGGTTATAAATGCTTGGTTATATTTTTTCTATATTTTAATTATGCTTTTATATGCATTAATGGTGGTTTTGGATAATTGGTTGCATGGAAATGGTTCTTTGGTAATGGACTTTGGTTTTGGAAATACTATGTCCCCAATGTGTTTGATAATGACTTTAACTATGTTTTCACTATTATATTGGTTTTTCAATGGAACTTATGCATGGTTTAAATCTCGTAATTGAAACCTAAATTATATGAATGATTTAAATGGATTATAAAGGCTTGGTGGCGATGGTTATGCTTAATTGGAAATCATATAGGGTACAGGAAAATCCCCTAAGGTTTGGCTGAGGACAATACATGCAAGTTATTGTTGGTATGACGATACCACTACTAATAGCCTTTGTTTATATAGAATAGCGGTTTGATTGGAACTTTTTTTTAATTGGGCTTAAATGAGGGATGTGTAGCAAAGCGGTAAAAGTTGGAAGACTCGAGGGGATCTAAACTGGAAACTTATATTTGCCGATGCGAGGTTTGGTCCTAGTGACCTTGTGCATGTTGTTACACTATATACTTTGGGGAATGTACTAGTCATCCCAGGTTTTTTCCCTGGTTGTACGGTTTCACACACTGGAGCCCTTTTAGCAGGGGGATCTTAACCCAAATAGCTCGTGGGTGGTTTAGGATGGCAGAGCTACACAACCCAGGTAAAGGTTTTAATGGCATTCTAAACCTGGTCCTCTTTCTCATCATGGTTATATATATATATATGTATGGTTGTGCTCATATACATGGTTTTACGTAATTTTATAAATGACATTATTTTATCCTTATCTTGAGTTCATGCTAGCGTTCACCTACTAACCCATCTTTGGGCACTATAGCCCCATACGATGAAGGAATCGACTATTCCATTCCTCCTGCTTAGCAATTCAGACTTTGGGGTCAGTATTTAGATTGAAGTGGTGAGCTTTTATCATTATGGAAGGCTCCATTTCATGGATGTTATTCATGCTTTAACTAATTTATGGACATTGGTTTTGGATATGGTTGGGGGCATGCCCTAACTGAATTTTGGTATTTTTTAGTTAGAGGATTTGTGGTATTGCTATGGGTTGGAATGGGTGAGATCAATATTGGCGTCATCCTTAACATTGGTATTGGTATTGGGGAAGATGCCGGTTAACGTTATCGTTGGTTGTTCCATCGTATTTCATTTTAGGGTTAATCATATTATGTTTTGAAACTTATTTGGTTATGGTCTGGTTTATGAACTTTGGTTCGATATTGGTTTGGCTTAGTGGTTTAGTTGGTATGGTTTGGTGGACAGGATGACTTGGTAGGGTTGGGCTAGGAATAGACCTATCCCAAAGTCAATCCTTATCTAGTTAACTTGTTATATTTTTGAAATTCAGCCAACTCAGGGCAGGATACTGGAGGTTGAGATGGGTAACGTGGGTGGTTTCCGATGTTATGGTTGTTTATGAAATGTTCGTAAAGCTAGGTCGATGGACGGATGACATATTGTTATACACACTCCCCTCCATGTATAAGACTTTGAGAACAATGAGTGTCACGAAATGCCCTAGTTAATTAATTGTACCATGATAGTGTGAAATCCCCAAATAAGTGTGAACTTATGCATGTCTAGTGTTTGTTAAAGGACCTTAGTGAACAAGTGGAGATATGATAGTAGTAAATTCCCCAATTATGTGCCCTTTGAGATATGCTAAGTTTTTAATACATGCTAAGTGGTTAGCAAGTAAGTTATGACATGATAGTATGAAGTTTCCCTAAGCCATGTGATACCCAAACATATGGCAAGACTGATATAGGTATGAAATAGTTATGGTAAAAACCTTGTTGAATAGAGTATGATCTAATAGCATATTTTCCCTATGTTACTATATGATTATTATTCTGAGATGCTTAAAGCGACCCTTTGGTGATTGCGATGATGAATATAGGCTTATGTTTCTGAAATGCTTGATGCGATGCCTTAAGGATTTTTGAGGGGGAAAGGATGTTATGACTCCTAATTACTTGGAGATATGCTTGAATACTTGTGTTGATGAATGAATGATTATGATGATGAATGGATGATCGTTATGATGCAAGCATGATTATGTTTCACTTTTATGTTATCGAGTCCTATGGGTATTTATACCCGACAATAGAGCTGTTGTCTAGAGCCTATGTTAGTTTCGCGATAATTCTAATCGAGCCACAATTCTTAGAACTTAGTGAACTATAGAACTCTGTATCCTCAGACAATTACAGAACATAAGAAAACTCAGTAATATCAAAAATCTCTATAATTACTGTATCGCTAGTAATCTAGCCGCAGTCCTGTAAATTAGCTCAGATCTAATAGTATTCAAATAATTCAATTCTAATCTCAGAAGTGATTTGAGTAATATATTCAAGCTCTGTATCGTCAGTCAAATACCATGATTTGATACCTTTTCCCATCAGATACAAAACTAAGTAATCTCAGCGTAACTCAGTCAAATCTCTTGAGAAACATGATTAATATTAGATTCAGCTCAATGTAAGTTCAGTTAAGAATTAGATCAGTGTCTTTCGGTTGGGAGTAGGATTCAACACCGAGTGAGGTCAAGGATGGGAACTCACCTACTAATTGAGGGTGTGATTCTTAGAAGCAATCCTTGTGCTCCCGAACTACATAGCCAGCGTAGTTGAGACATCATACCTGCTAGTTGAGGATAGATGAGGTGGATTGACCTGTTAGATGAGGGCTCCACTATTCTTATTTGAGTATCTGATAGATGAGGGTCATATAAAGTTGTTTTTACCAGTGGCGTGGTACTGACACCCTTCCAGCTGGGGCACAGGTTGGACCCCGACTTAGCTTAGCTGGGCATGTTGGTTAGAAGACTACTTCCCACAGTCTTAGTTTCAGAATCAATCTCAGACTTCAAGAAAGAGCTCGGTTCAGTGTATAGGATTCAAGACTGTTAGATACAGGCCATCAAGTATGATTATTTACAAATTCGAAGATCCGCTACTAGATGGGCCAATCTCAAAATTAGTTATCAGATCTTCAAATCATTTATCAAGTAGTATTATTATCCACAGATTCAGAGACTACCTGCTAGATAGGGTTGATCTTAGATTCAGTCAATCATTCTTATTATTAGCAGATTTGGAGACAACCTGTTAGATAGGGTTGTTATCGATTTCAGAAGCTTCAGATACTTGTAGTCTCAGTATGTCCAAAAATTTCAAAATTTTAGTATATTCAGTATCAGTTACCATAGTTATTCTGAGTATGCTCAGTGAAAGTATGCTTAGTATGTTCAGTAATTACAGACTCTTTATGTATGCTAATCCATCTCTTTCATATTATTTGAGTTAAGATATGTTCATGCATAAGCCCTTGCATTTATCCTTACCTCGTCTACATACTCGATACATTTTTGTACTGACGTATTTGCGCTATGGTATTTTATTTGACACCATAGGTTCAGAGGCACAGGATCCAGAGTATCCTCAGCAGTTCAGTCCCACTCAGCAGCAGTAGCAGTGAGTCCTCTTTTTTCAAGGATGAATCTCAGCGTACTATTATTGCATCAGATTTTGTTTACATTTTCAGTTGATGGAGTTAGTTGGGGACATGTCCCATCAAATCCTCAGTTTAGACAATTCAGAGGCTTTTTAGATAGATGTATTAGTATTCAGTTTTTAATTTTGAGTATGTATAGATGTGTTGAACCTTATGGCCAGTTTTTGTATTTACTTCAGATATAATATAGTGTACAAGTATAGATATCAGTAAAGGGTTAGCTTGTGGTCCTTCGGGTCCATAAGCACTATGTGATGTCTCAGGAGAGGATCTCAAGGCATTACAGTTATCTGTGGGTAGTAGACAGACTTTGGTTGATTTGTTTGAATGTGATATGATGGATTTTGATGTTATTATGGAGATGGATTGGTTACATACTCATTACAGATCCTTAGATTATCAGACCTGTAAGGTTGTCTTCAGGTTCCCTAGTGAACCGATTATAAAGTAGGAGGGTGGTTCCCTAGCACCTAGGGGTTGGTTTATTTTGTTATCTTAGAGCTCAGAGGTTAATCTCTAAAGGTTGTCTTTATCACTTGGTTTGGGTTAAAGATTCTAACTCAAAAGGTCCTTTTTTACAGTCAGTTCCGATGGTAAATGAGTTTCCTGAGGTCTTTCCAGATGATCTTCCTGGTGTTCCCACAGATAAGGAAATAGAGTTTGGTATTGATTTGGTTCTTGACACTCGTCCAATGTCTATTTTTCCTTATAGAATGGCTCTGATTAAATTGAGAAACCTCAAGAAAAAATTTAAGGATCTTCTGGATAAGGGTTTTATTTATCCTAGTGTATCCCTATGGGGTGCACCAGTGTTGTCCGTGCACAAGAAGGATGGTTCCCTTCGGATGTGCATTGACTATCGATAGATGAATAAGGTAACAAACAATAATAAGTATCCTCTTCCAAGGATAGATTACTTGTTTTATTAGTTGTAAGGTGCCAAGTTCTTTTCTAATATAGATCTTCGGTCTGGGTATCATCAACTTAAGATTAGGGAGGAGGATATCCCTAAGATGGCTTTTTGTACTCGATATGGGGAATTTGAATTTTGAGTGATGCCATTTTGTTTGACAAATTCCCCGACAGTATTTATGGACTTGATGAATAGGGTTTTCTGGCAATTCTTGGATCTCTTCATCCTTGTGTTTATTGATGGCATTCTGGTTTATTCCAAAAGTAAGGTGGATCATGCTAATCACCTTCGTGTGGTATTGTAGACCTTGATGGAATAACAGTTGTATGCCATGTTCTTCAAGTATGAGTTTTAGTTGAACGTTGTGACTTTTCTTGGTCATGTTATTTTTAGCGAGGGGATTATGGTGGATCTATAAAAGGTGGATACGGTTAAAAGATGGCCTAGACCCATGACTCCAACTGATATTCGATGCTTCTTGGGTTTGGCTAGGTATTATCGGTGGTTTATAGAGAGATTTTTAATGATAGCTGCTCCTTTGACTAAGTTGACTCCAAAAAAGGTAAAGTTTTCTTAGTTGGATACTTTTGAGGGGAGTTTTGAGAAGTTGAAATATAAGCTAACTTCAACTTCGATCTTGACATTGCCTGAGGGCAGTGAGGGGCTTGTGGTTTATTGTGATGTATCTAGGGTGGGACTTGGTTGTGTTTTGATACAACATGGGAAGGTGATTGCTAATGCTTCCAGGTAGTTGGAGGTACATGAGAAGAATTATCCTACTCATGATTTAGAACTGTTGGCAGTGTGTTTTGCTTTGAAAATCTGGCGGCATTATCTGTATAGAGTACACATAGACATCTTTTTTAATCATAAGAGTCTACAGTATGTGTTCACTCAGAAAGAGCTAAATCTCATACAAAGAAGATAATTTGATCTTCTCAAAGACTATGACACGAGTCTTCACTATTACGTAGGTAAGGTTAATGTGATTGATGATACTCTTAGTAGGTTATCCATAGGGATTTTGGCTCATAAGGAGGAAGGAAAGAGGGAATTAATGAAAGATATTCACCGTTTAGCTAATCTTGAAGTTCGTCTTTTGGACTCCAAGGATGGTGGGCTGATGGTACAAGAAGTGGTTCAGTCATCTCTTGGTGTAGAGATCTAGGAGAAGCAAGTGCTAGGTTCTATCTTGATGAAAATCAAGAGTTATGTGGGTATGTAGAAGGTAATTGTGTTTGACATAAGTGGCGATGGTACTTTACAGTACCAAGGGAGGTTGTGCATTCATTATGTTGATGGTTTGCGACAAAAGATCTTGACTAAGGCATATAAATTATGCTACGTTGTATGTACTGACTTGACAAAAATGTATCATGATCTAAAGGAGATGTTTTGGTGGAATTGTATGAAAAATGATGTGGATGATTTTGTGGCCAAGTGCTTGGTATGTTAACAAGTTAAAATTTAGCACATAAGACCTGATGGGTTGTATCAAGAAATTATTTTCCCAAATGGAAATGAGAGATAATCAATATGGATTTCATTACCGATCTTCCTCGGTATCGGAATCAATATGATTAGATTTTGGTCATCGTGGATAGGATGGCAAATTCTTCTCACTTTTGGCAAGTGAGGATTACCTTTTTGGTAGAGGATTATGCAAAGTTATATCTTTAGGAGATTATGAAGCTGCATGGGGTACCTATTTCGATTATCTCTGATCATGGCATGTATTTTTCATCTCATTTTTAGTGGTCTTTTCAGAAGGTATTGGGTACTAAGGTGAGTTTGAGTGCCACTTTTCATCCTCAGATGGATGGGCAAGCAGAAAGAACTATTCAGACATTGAAGAATATGTTTTGTCATATGTGGTTGATTATGGTGGAGGTTAGGTTGAGCATCAACCTTTGGTAGAGTTTGCTTATAACAATAACTATCATTCTAGTATTGGCATGGCCCCTTTTGAGGCATTGTATGGTAGGAGTTGTAGATCTCCTATTGGTTAGTTCGGGCTTGGTCAACCAGATGTATTTGGTCCGAATTTGTTCTATCAAGCTATGGAAAAGGTGAAGGTGATCTGGGATAGGCTTAAGGATGCCTAAAGAACCAAAAGTCCTATGCAGATGTAAGGCGTAGAGACTTAGAGTTTGAAGATGAGGATAAGGTGTTCCTCAAGGTATCTCTTATGAAGGGAGTAATGCGGTTTGGCAAAAAGGGGAAGCTCAGTCCCAAGTATATTGGCCTTTGTGTGGTTTTGCAGAAGGTTGGAAATATTGCTTATGAATTAGGAGTTTCCTTCTAGTTTGGACTCTATTCTCCGGTATTTCATCTCTCCATGTTGAAGAAGTGTCTTGGTGATCCTTCTTCGCTTATTTCTTTGGAGAGGTTGGGTATGTCAGACTCTCTGTCTTATGAAGAGGTCCCGATTGAGATCTTGGATAGGCAGGTTTGTTGGTTGTGGACTAAGAATGTGGTTTCAGTTAAAGTTCTATGGTGGAACCATAAGGTTAAAGAGGTTATATGGGAAGCGGTGAAGAATATGAAGTCCATCTATCCACATCTATTTTTTGCTCTTGGGATTCGTGAGAAAGGTGTGTGTCTTCGATGCATCTTTATTTTCTGAGTTTGTTAAAGGAAATATTAATATCTTTTCCTCTTTGTTTTCAAACTTTGTTAAAGATCGAAAATATATTTGATAATGCAAATGACTCATGCGTGTGATTACCCCTACCTTGTCCGTCATTTGGGGAGAATGTTCCTAGTGGGGGAGAATAAAACATCCTAGTTTCTGGACCTTAGAAAATTTCCTTAATTTCTGGTTTCTGTACAAGATACAACTTAGGGGAACGATTTGTACACTTGGGTACGGGAGGTATGGTCTAATCGTATGCTGAATAGTGTTGTTTGGTTGAATGGATTTTGGTAACTGAAATAGGTATGACTCAGTGGTACGACTTATACTGGTGTACGAGTTATACTGGTGGATACAATTTATTTGGTTAATTCACTTAACCTTAGACTTGGTAACTTAAGTTGGATTTGAGTACGAGTGGCTCACCATGAGTAGGGGTAGGTTTATGGGTACCAATCGTACACTTGAATACGACTTGGGTTTAGGTGTGTCGTACCTTGGACAGTGTTGGGTCCAAGGGTAAAGCCTAGGGTATGAGAGGTAGGTACCACTCGTACAGGAGAGGTACGACTCATAAGGGTCAGTCGTACCTATGACGGGAATTTAATGCAGTTTAAGTGAGGGCAATTTGTATATTTTCCTACTAATCCTAATAAGGCCCCACGACCTAGATTGCACTTGGAAGGTTATTTTCCCTATTATTCTATCCTTAAACACTTGGAAAACACTCTTAAATCCTCTAGAGTTCTTAGTCAAAAGAAGCTAGGGTTTCATCTTAAGGAGTAAATTGGGGCTTGTCTTGGTGATTTCTGTCCATCATCATCTTGTTTTAAGGCATGTACTCTTCCCTCATTGTCAGTTCCAACTAAAGGCAAGGTTTTATACAATGTTTTTATGATTTGAATGTTGTATCATTTTGGGTTTTCAACTATGATTTGGGGGTTTAGGTTATAAATTCTTGGTTATGATTTTCCTATGTTTTATTATGCTTTTATATGCATTAATGGTGGTTTTGGATAATTGGTTGCATGGGAATGGTTCTTTGGTATTGTACTTAGGTTTTGGAAATTCTATGCCCTAATTTGTTTGATAAAATGCCTTTAACAATGTTTTCACTATTATATTGGGTTTTCAATGGAACTTATGCATGGTTTAAATCTGGTAATAGAGCTCTAAATGATATGAATGGTTTTAAATGGATTGGAAAGGACTTGGTAGGCATGGTTTTGATTAATTAGAAATCTTGTGGGGTACATGGAAATCCCCTCAGGTTTGGATAAGGACAATACCTGAAAGTTATCATTGGTATGACGATACCACTACTAATAGCCCCGGTTTATAATAATGGACAAATGGTTTGGTTGGAAAATGGTTTTAATTGGGCTTAAAGGAGAGATATTTAGCGAAGTCGTGGAAGGTGGAGGTCCTGGGGTGATCTAAATTTGAAACCCATATTTGCCAATGTGAGGTTTGGTTCTAGTGACTGTGTGCATTATGTCACACTATATACTTTGGGGGATGTACTAGTCATCCTAGGTTTTATTTCCTGGTCGTGCGGCTTCTCGCACTGGGGCCTTTTCAGCAGGGGGAGCTGGGCCCATATAACCCGTGAAAGAAGAAAAGGGACAATGAAGAATTTGAAGTTGTTGTCCCCTGAGATTCGATTGATATTTGAAAATCAAAAAGGAACTTGATGCCTAACTTTTTGGTTGTCGGTGGTTGAAGTCGCTGGGGATTGAAGGAAGAAATTTGTAGAACTGTTAGTTGGGAGAAGTTTGAGAGAATTTGTTGAGAGAGAGGGGAGAGAGGTAAGAGACGGTTGATTTGGAGAGGAGAGTGGTGTGGGTTGATTTGTATTTTTAAAAGGATTAGAAATTTTTGAAAATATTAATCAAGTCCCTAATCAACTTAATCAAGTTTTCTAATTATGTTTGACCCTTTAAGTTGGTCAATGTCACCAATCCCTCATTCAAGACTTAAAGACACATTACCTTTAATTTTCTCCAGTTACTAGATTTAACAGTTAGTTGTAGCAAAGGGTAACTTGTCAATACTTTCATGATACATGTACACTTTTGTAGCTCATATTTATGTCCTGTTGAATCCATTGAATATCTCAAATAATTGTGCATGGATCATAACTATTTTTGACTCTTGAGAAGGTTAAATGCATATATTTTGGCTATGTAATTTTTTCCCACTAAACAAAGTCTCTTTTATTAATAAATAAATCAAATTTTTCATTAAGAATAACTACAACCAAGTGGGGTTAGGTCTTACCTTACCAGTCCTAATAAGTACTTTAGCTATGTAATTAATTACATGACATAACAAGTATTGTTTTGATTATCTATAAGGTGTTTAAATCACGTTCTATCATGAAATCTTTTTTGATTTAGGATAAATTTTACTATTACACAATTTTAGCTGAGACACTTATTATTTGCACTTTGATTTCCGCAATCTAATTCTAAATGTAGAGACGAGTCACTTGATTATTGTATAGGAACTCTTAAGCATCATTGATGCAGATATACTTCTTTAAAGTCATGAATATGAATCTCAATTGAGGAAAATATGTTTTGTTAACTACCTAATTGTATTCCATTTCCTTAATTGCTCTAGATAATCCATACTCCCGACCCTGGAAATAAAGCAAAGGCCGAAGACTTCTCATTTACTTCTGTTGAGGCAGGTTCTATTGCATTCTTTTAGCCAATTCATATACACTTTAAACTATTATCTCTATGAAAAAGTGGTAAGTTTCTCTTATCACGTATTCCTGCCACTTTCGAGTATCCTTAATTTTGGTTGGTCGGAATAATTTTTAAGATAAGAATATTTAATGTATTTTCTCTTTTAAACTACTTTAAAGTGTTTTTGTCTAATCCGAGGGTCTATTAGAAATAACCTTTGACCTCTAATAGGTAGTGGTAAGTCCTTCATACACTCTACCATATCTAAAATCCAATTGTGAGATTATACTAGAAAATATTTATCGTTGAATTTGTGGTTTTACACTTGTATGAATCTGTATTAGCAATGGGTTTGCACTAGCAAGCATATGATCTTAGATAGGAGGTTATTGAATACTCAGATTCGAATAGAAAGTTAGCTAGATAGTTAAGGAAGAGTTGTCTCGCTTGATATAATTACTATTAATTGTACTATTAATCATAGTATTACATTTGTAGTTTCTTACCTTTGAGTTTGGTTATTGTCTATTGTTTTTTATGTATTAATTGAGATATCTCAATATTAAGCTTTATATTAGATTTATATCATATTATTTTATTGATGGTATAAATTTGTAACGAAAAGTTGATTAACTAGCAAAACTAAATTATTATATTTAATTTACAAAAGAAAAAGCCTTGACTATTCTATTTTCAATAATGTATTCATCATGTATTTTATATATATTCTGACGTGATATACAACATGTGTAAACTAAACTAGTATATATATATATATATATATATATATATATATATATTTGTAACTAACAATTTTCTTGCTAAGTAAGAACTATATCACTACGAAAAAACACATGCAGTTTGTACAAAGCCCCAAACATGCATTAACAACTCAAGCGAACCTTCCTAATGCTAATCTATGGATAGAAATTCAAGGATATAAGTTTGCTAGGTAGTTTACTACACTTCTAAGCTCTATAATGAATCTCATGTATACTTTGTTTCACAAACTGATTCAGTGTTTTATGGGTATGCTTCAAATACTCTAGCATTTTCTCCTTCCATACGTGATAAGCCCATCCTGTTAGTGGTATTCTATACACCTCTTACTGTGTAATTATTTCCTTGGCATTTGCCATACCCAGTCAACCACAGCTTTCCAGTCAGCTACCCATCCATTAATGCTCAACCAATCCAACAATTTTCCCCTTATAGTTGTTGCAAATGAGCATTGAAACAACATGTGATCAACGTCTTCATTTTCCACTTTATATAGTGGACATATCATATCCTCAAAGTTCACCCAATAAGATGATCTTTCTTTGCTTTAGTGCCTCCTGCGTAGTGCAAGGTATAAGATAAACAACCATTTTGACAGTCCTTTATTATTGTAAACTAGTCTCTACGATGACATCTTCAAGCACTCCTCTCTAGTCAATCCATGGATATTTTTAATTATAATATCCCATGAGATCCTATGCCCGGTTCAGTTGTAGTTGCATGATTAAGGGGTCTAAAGCTTGAAATATTCACTAAGTGCTAAGGAATTAGTCCTTTTTAAGTTCCCTAAACTTTACGGATTTTTATTTTTGTCTACCTGACCCTGAGATGTTAGTTTTTGAGTTGATTCATTTTTAGGGAGGTTAATAGTTTGTCTCAGGATTGTTTTGGGATTTTTGGAAGAGGTTAGGGACGTGTTTTGATAGCTGAAACACTAAGCCAATGTGATAAGCCCGCGACGCGTTAGACTCTCCCATGGGGATGAGGTGTGTGGCGCATTACTTTCTCCCTTAGAGTATGTGATGCAACGCGTTCTATTTCCCCCAGAGAGAGAGATACGGTGCGTTGATCTCTCCCATCTAGCTCTTTGATTAATGAAATCAAGGGGTAAGTAATTCTTATACCCTCAACCCAATTCATCCATAACATAATTTGAGGCATCCATAGGGGTATTATTTTACCCTTCCTCTCAAAATTACTCTCAAGAAAAACCCTTCTTCTTCCAAAGAAAAAAAAACAAGCTCTTTCTACAAGAATCCAAGAGTTCAAGCTCCTAAGTCCAAGCAATCTTTAAGAACCTAACAATTGAGGTTGTGGGGTATTCATCAATGGGTCCCATTTACTCATTGACCCTGAAAACCTTCTCTTTGATTAAAATATAGGTTCTTGCTTTACTATGGAGTTTTATAGGTTCAAAATAGGTTAAATTCATGTCTTTCCTTAGTAATTGAATGCAGTTTCATGTCCACGTATGATTCCATGAAAGGTTAGGTTAATTCATGTTTTAAACTATAATTTTACATGTCATGTTCAAGTGAATTTCATGTTACAATATAAAATTATGAATTGAGCCATGTAATCATGTTGTTTTCTCATGTTTGACACATTCCCATGTTCAACTATATGATTTTCACTCATTTGGTAAAATGTTCATGTTTTGGGTCTTTGAACCATGATTACATACTATAGTTTTAAGATTTGATATCATATTTTATGATCATTTAGTGCTGGAGGGTTATGAACACTCGATGCCTATGTGTTTTACATGATTTCATATTTTCAACTAATAAGTCAGTTAATCCATGAATCTTATCATTATACTCAAATATTTATGATCATGATGAGTACTATCAGAGATAATGTTCAGTTAAACTTAGTTTAGTTCAGTACCAGTGTCAGTTCAGTTGGGAGTAAGATTTAGCACCGAGCAAACCCAGGGATGGAGGCTCACCTTCCAGTACATGGTGTAACCTTTAGTAGTAGTCCCTAAGTTCTAGAACTAGGTAGCCAGCGTAGGTTTGAGATGTCTTCCTGCTAGTTAAGGGTTGAAGAATATCTCATGAGAGAACCTGCCAGTAGAGGGTGACTCCCTAGTTATTTGGGACCCCAGTTTCATGCATCCATACAACTAATGTTAGTACCCATGGTAAGGTACTGACGCCCTTCCAACTGGGGTTACAGGTTGGACCCCGATTAGTTCAGATTGGGGCATGTAGGTTACATGATAAGTCCCATAGTCTCAGTCAGTATCCAGTATGTCTTAACTCAGGTTTTCTTTACCAAAGTATACAACTTTTTAGTTATTTAGTTATACTGAATTTACTTTTAGATTACAGATTATATCAGAAACATATTTTTGCTTTGTATTGCATTCTCAGATATTACATGTTCATGCATTCATGCTCAGTTATCTCATGCATTTTAGGTAGTGCTTATCTCACATACCAGTATATTCAAAGTACTGATCACAAACTTTTCTTTATCCTATGTTGTCTTATAACATAGGCTCGGACTCTTGGTTTCCTAACCGTTCTTAGATAGCTCAACGTTACCCAGCTGCTGTAGTGGTGAGTCCTCATCCATTGAGTTCATGATATGTTTTCTCAGTTATTTTAGTATTTTTCTTATGTTCCGTCAGTCGAAGTTAGTTGGGGGTTTGTCCCATAAACTCCTCATGATGTTTAGAGGCTTTCAGACAATCAATTAAACAGTCAGTCAGCTCTTTCAATTTTATCAGTTGTTTAAGACGGACAATTTAGTTTCCAGTATTTTTATCATATATTTCAGACATGTCAGTGCTATGTATTTTAGTATTTAGATTTACAGTATCATAGCAGCTTATCTTTTGCACATGTGTTATATTACTATTTTACTTAGTGCTCACAATAAATACCAATTCATTGATTAACTTGTGGTCATTTGTCGCCGTAAGTACTGTTATATTAATTAATGGTTAGCCTCAGGTTGTGAGAAAACTTTGTATTAGAGCCTAAGGTTTTAAAGTGTCCTAGGGTGTCTAAAATCTGCATTGAGTAGAGTCTTGTGCATGGGTGTGAAACATGACATACTTATGGGCAAGAGGTTACGAGATATTTTACAAAAGTTTCCCTTCTTTTAGTGTTCATGTCATGCGAAAGAGCATGGTCTCTATTTAATTCCTCATTCTAACTCATCTTTTTTTCAGTTTAAAGACAATGCCTCCCAGAAACAACAACGGAAGAAGAAACAGGGATCAGCCTGCACACTATTTGTTCAGGAAGATGCCCCGAATAATGTCACTCACATTAAATTTAGGGCCACTTTCACTGCCCTAGACCATTCTATAGCTACTCAGAACAACTAGCAGGCTATTGCCCCAACCAATCCAGTGGAAAATATAGCAACGGTTAGGACTCGGGATTATACTTGGATGAATACCCTTTTATTTTTTGGATCTAAGTCTTAGGAAGATCCATAGGAGTTTTT
The DNA here is from genome assembly GCA_030864225.1 of Capsicum baccatum var. pendulum. Taxonomy (NCBI): domain Eukaryota; kingdom Viridiplantae; phylum Streptophyta; class Magnoliopsida; order Solanales; family Solanaceae; genus Capsicum; species Capsicum baccatum. The sequence continues at coordinate 76,219,267 of CM061554.1, read as the reverse complement.
TGAAATGGTGCAGAAAGTGATAGATATCATGGGTATCACTTTAAGTGAGAGTGTAGAGTTGGTTATATATCAGTTGCAGGGTGTAGCTCACACTTTGTTTAAGTAGTAGAAGGAGGACCGATGTATTGATGCAGCGCCTGTAGAGTGGGAAGAGTTTGCCACAACATTCTTAGAGATGTTATTCCCCCTAGATTTGAGGGAATATAAGGTTTAGGAGTTCATCAATTTTAAGCAGGGTAATATGAACATGAAGGAGTACTCGCTTAAGTTCACTCAGTTGGCAAGGTATGCTTCTACTATGGTGGTGGATCATAGGTATAGAATGAGTAAGTTTGTATCTGGTGTAGCTGATAGTATGGTTAAGGAATGTAGAACCAACAAGTTTATTAAGGAGACGGACCTATCTAGACTCATGGTTCATGCTTAACAAATTGAGGAGGAGAAGCATAAGGAAAAGGACAGAGAATAAGAGGGCCAGAACAGGTAGTTTCAACTTTTCTCTCCTAAGGTCCGAAGGCAGTAATCATTCTTAATTTTGTCAAAACATTTTAGCCCCAGATCCATCTTCAGCTAGTGTACCAGTGCCTAACTTCACGCAAGATAGTCCGAATAGGGCGCTAGTCTCTAAGTCCCAAGGCAGTGTAAATAGTGGTCGTACTAATCCGCTTTGCTTTAAATATGGTAGAAATCATTAGGGTGAGTGTAAGGATGGTAGTGATATGATTTTTGGATATGGAAAGCTAGGCCACAAGGTCAGGGACTGCCCAAGGTTTGGTTAGTAGGGTCAGTCCAATCGTTCTTTATCTCCATCCGGTCGCCCAACTCAGCAGGGTGCCACTTCCAGTACGACCAATGGGAAATGCCAGAATAGATTGTATGCACTCCAGACTCTACATTATCAGGAAAGTTCTCTTGATGTGGTGACGAGTATGTTACAAGTCTTTCATCTTCATCTTTATGTTTTATTAAACCTCGAAGCTTTACTTTCTTTTATGACTCCTTATATAGAAATCAACTTGGTGTCAGTCTAGAAATATTAGCAGAACCTTTCTCAGTGTCTACCCTAGTGGGTAAAGCTTTTATAGCCAGACGGGTATACAGAAATTGCCCGGTCAGAGTATCTTAGAATATAACTTCAATAGATCTTGTGGTGTTAAAGATGACTAATTTTGATGTCATTCTCGGCATGGATTGGCTCCACTCATGCTATGCCTCAGTTGATTATAGAAATAGAGTCGTTAGATTCGTTTAGTTTCATTTTCCTAATGAACCAGTTATTGGATGGAGGGGTAGTACTTCAGTACCTAAATGTGAGTTTGTTTCCTATCTAAGAGCAAGAAAAATGATACATAAGAGGTGTATTTACCATATTTCTTGAGTCAAAGACTCAATTTCTAAGGCTCCAAGTCGTGAGTCAGTTCCAGCTGTAAATGAATTTCTAGATGTGTTCCCTGAAGATCTTCTTAAAGTTCCTCCTGAGAGGAAAATCGACTTTAGAATAGATCTTCTTCCATACACCCAACGTATCTCTATTTCACCCTATAGAATGGATTCAGTTGAGCTAAAGAAATTAAAGGAACAGTTAAAATATCTCTTAGATAAGGTTTTCATCTGGCCTAGTGTTTCTCCATGAGGCACTTTAGTCCTGTTTGAGTGTAATACTGATGGGTTTCTCGGAATGTGCATTGACTACTGTCAGTTGAATAAAGTCAAAATTAGTAATAAGTATATACTCCCCAAAATTGATGACTTGTTTGACCAACTTCAGAGTGCTAGTTATTTCTCTAAGATAGACCTCAGATCCGACTATCATCAGCTTAGAGTCAAAGAATGTGACATCTTGAAGACAACCTTTAGAACTCGGTATGGTCATTTCCAATTCCTAGTTATCTCCTCCAGACTAACAAATGCCCCTACAATTTTCATGGACTTGATGAATAGGGTGTTCAAGCAGTACTTGGACATGTTCGTCATAGACTTCAATGATGATATCGTCATATATTCCCGTAATCAGAATGATCATACAAATCATTTGAGGGTTGTGTTGCAGAACCTTAGAGATCATCAGTTATTTACTAAGCTCACCATGTGTAAATTTTGGATGAGATGAATAGCTTTCCTTGTCCATGTAGTTTATGATAATGGCATCCTAGTTGACCCTCAAAAGACCGAAGCAGTGAGAAACTGGTCTAGACCCATCTCTCTATTAAACATCAGGAGTTTCTTATGTTTGGCTGTCTATTACAAATGGTTTGTTGAAGGGTTTTATTATACTTCTTACTCTATGTCTCGATTAGCTCAGAATATAGTTAAATTTTAGTGGTCAGATTCACGTGAGAAGAGTTTTCAGGAGTTAAAGACTCGACTCAATTTCGTCTCAGTCTTAACTTTACCAGAAGATTCAAATGGATTTGTAGTTTATTGTGATGCTTCCAGAGTTGGTCTTATTTTGTGTTTTGATGCAGAGAGGCAAATAAATAGAAAGCTAAAGGGTCTTTCAGAATTCTTGTGAGCTACTTTATGACTAGCACAAATAAATAGAAAGATAAAGGATCTCTATGACTTAGGGCTTTCTTTAATGGGAATGGGGCCAGTTGTGAGCCTTTGACAATTATAAAGTATGAAACAATTCACAAAAAATTCATGACTCATTTAAATAAGGTAATTGTGAATTGTAGGAAGTTTAATATTTGCTTAAGATATGGCCACTCTATCGACTCATATGTCTTCCTCATGTCTATCTTCAACATACACCTTGGGGATCTAGCCTTTCTACTATACCCTTGCACAAGCTTATAACTCAAAATTATATTTTTGGAGACTACCCTACCATAGACAAGTTCTGACTTACTCTGATCCAAACTATCCATGACACCCTACATTCTTCTAGCTAACATTTCAGACATCAACTTCTACAACATAGTATACTGCGATATTAGCCTATACTCAGTGATTCTATAAGGGTTAGTAACTTTAAGAATTAAGGATAGCATAATGTAGTTTATAGGTTTATACATCTCCTCTGCTAAAAAAACTACATGACTGCCTCAGTAATTCATCTCCAACAATGGTCCAAGATCCCTTACAGAAGAACACACTAAAATAATCACCGCCATGTGCCCTTTGGTCATCTATGATCAAGAGTGTTATATGTATTTACTCATTAGTAATAGGTGAAATAAGAAACTTTTTCTGCTCTCTATCAAGAAAACTTCCTTTTTTTATTTTTATGACATCCACAATAGATAGTTTCTCTACTTCTTCCCTAGCAACCCTATATAGAAGTCTTTGATTTCATTTTCAATCTCACTAGTCTTCTATATAGTAATCCCTTGAGTAGTGATAAGTTGCTTTGTTATATTCTGTGCCTGTCTAGACTTGTGGTTTGTAAAGAAATAAGATGTGTTCCCATCCCCTAGCTGCAACCAATTAGTTCTTAGCTCTGCCTGATTATACTCGCCTCAATCCTACTCCATTTCTCTTGTTCATTTTCAATTACCTTTCTACTGTGAAATGCTATCTAAGGTGTTAGGGATCCTCATCATTGTTTGAGTGGTTTCCATCCTTCTTGAACTTTGGCTCCTATATTACTAAATTTCTATATGTTCAGGTGCTTTAGCTTAACTCTAGTAAGATTCAACTTATGCTATACTTCCCATAAAATTGCTTCTTAACCTTCTGTCCCATGCTTGTTATACTAAGTTACAATTTTTTGTATGGTCTTCTAGACTGTTTAGGAAAACAGTCTTGGCCCCGATACTTCTTCTATTTCAAAATAATTTTTGAGAGGTGTATGATCAGAACACGCCAGGTCCATAATCATAAGTTCATTCTTGTTAAACCTAAGTACCCAATATGAATCCACCAAGGCTCTATCAATCTTGTTGTACACATGCCGATTAATCAAAGTAAAATATCTCCCATAGGCTTTAGTTCAACAATTCCATAAGTAGTGATGTAGTCATTTGAATCTTTAATCTCAACTTCATGAATAGGGATCCCAAATAGTCTATCTTCAAACCAGTAACAACATTCAAGTCACCAAAAGCCACCCAAGGAGCCAGTGTATTAGCACTAATAGTTTTCAGTTCCTTGTATAAACCCTTTATATCCTCAATCACTTGCAACCCAGAAATAGTTTTCAAATAAAAACATAGGTCTATTCTAGGAATAGTCACAGTCCCCTGAATCATCATCACTCATCCCTACTAAACAAAAAATGTCACGACGTGAGTCTACATTCTAAACGAGAGTCGATACTTAGGACCACAAGTGATCCCAAACTAAACTTAGTACCGACATATTACTATACTCATAAATTTAAATATTATGTAGAAGTATAACCATGAAAAGGTAGGAGAAATTTCATAATTAAATATCTCAAAACTTAAATATACTTAAACTGAAATATACTAAAGTAACTAACATGAATATCTAATGAACTGAAAAAAAACTAACTGTGTTTGAAAGCCTCTAATAACTAAATACGATTTGATGGGACAAGTTTTATCCAACTCAACTACTGAAAATTGAAAGACTAAAATAAACATTAACTATGCTCAAACCATGAGGACTCACCAAGTATGCTGAACTAAATACTAGAAGAATATCTAATTGCGCAGATGGCAACGAGCACTTGAATCTATACCATGATAGGGTCAAGACCCAAAAACTCGGTCATGATGACATTTGACATGGCCTAACCTTGACAAATAAGTCGATCACCCAAACTGATAAGAAGAAAAAAAATGATAATAACATAAACCCAAGAGAGAATTCTAGAATGAAATTAAGCCAGTCATAAAATATACACATAATACACGGAAGTTTGAAGAAATAACATTAAAACTACACCATTTTAGGGAATATCAAGTGTCATTAATGGGGTTTATATGACCCTAAGCTCTCATTACTTAGAATTTTATCTAATACTTAGTTTTAGAAATGAAAAAGAGGTGATTTCATTTTCCCAAGGCTAGTTAGGGTTCATCTTCCTCAGGCATCCAACTCTAAGGAATTATTTAGGGTTTTCATCTTTAGGTATATGAGATTTCATCAATGGATTTCCTTTCAACCATTGATTCCCTAAGTTAACCCAACTCTCCAGTACAATTTTCTTTTTCATAATTAGGGTTATGGATATTAGTAAATTCATTGATATATTAGTTTTTAGCATCATTGAGTTATAATCCCCATTTTAACATGACTTCCTGTGTTAGTATTTGATTATGATCCTAAAACCTAGTTACATTGTAAATTACATGAGTATTGGGCCTGAGTCATTAAATTTTTTAATTGCATTCAGTTCACAAAACTGAAATTATAGTTACATTCTTTAGAGATGGCGGGCCATGAACCCGATGACCTAGGATTTCATGCAGATAATATTGGATTCTATATTCCCCAGCTCATATGATTTGGATGCTTTCCGAGAGTACATTTATTTCTATTATCAAATTATTACCATTAGGGAACATTATAGTTTTTAGTGTCATTTAGTTGGAGTAGTACTTAGCACTGAACGGATGTAGGGATGAAGGCTCATCCGTCAGTTAGGTTGATACCTTTAGTAAAAGTCCCTAAGTACTAGAACTATGACACCATAGTAGGTTCTAAAAGGTCATCCCTTAGATTAGGCTTGACACCTTAGTCTTCTTTGGACTTTAGTTTTGTGGATCTACTTTAGTCAGTGTTTATACCCTTGGCAAGGTACTGAACACCCTTCCAGCTGGGGTTATAGGCTGGACCCTAGTTAGCTTACGTTGGGGTATACCGGTTATTAGTATCTGCCATTGTCAAGAGTTTACAATTCAAATTTTAGATTCTTGCATGACCTTTTATATTGTTATTCAGTTCAATTTACAACATGTGTTTATTACTTGGTCTTGCTCTAGTTATCATGTTATATGTTTTATGTTCAGCTCATATCAGTTATTTCCCTAGCTCACATACTTTGTACATTAAAAGTACTGATCACATACTTTCTTTGCACTATATTGTCTTATAATATAGGTTCGTACGCGCAACATTCCGGTCATCCTTAGTACATTCTCTTACCATATCGACAACAACGGTTTTGATTAGTCCATATCATATGAGGACCAGAGTTAGATTTTCATTTATCTCTTTGTCATTCCCTATTTTTAAATAGCTAGAGTTAGCTGGGGGATTATCCTAATAACTCGTCTAGTAGAGATTTTTCAAATATACAAGTAGATGTTCAACTTTGATCTCAAATTTATGTTGTGATGATTTAATTTACTTTGAATATTTATTATATTATTTAAGTTTAGCTTCAACCTAAGTGTTATTTTATCTATTATTATCTATATTTCTTAGCATTTTTCCAGGCCATAGGTTAGCCTGGAGCCACTTATTATTCTAAGCACCATGTAATGACTAGGAGGTAGTCCCAAATCATAACAAACTTGGCATAGAGCAACAATTTTAAGGTTTCCTAGGCTATATGCTAGCCACCTTAAATAGACTCTTATTCATAGGTGTGAAATGCTCCATACTTATGAGTAAGAGTGGTGTCTGCTAGCCACCTCGAATAGAGTCTTATTTATTGATTTAAAATGGGCCATACTTATGAGTAAGAGTCTATGAGACATGTTAGAAAAAAGTTTTACTTCTTTTATGTCATATCTTGTGGCAGAGTGTGAGCTCTATTAGAACCTTCTTTTAACTTTTTCTCTACACGTTTATAAAACATACCTCCAAAGAGGACCAATAAAAGGAGAAGTGGAAATAAAAATAGGGTGGAGAATCAGTAAGCACCGCCAGCTCTAGAAAATCCTCTCAATGAGCAAATCTCTCATGCTAAATTTAGGGCTACTTTTATAGCCTTAGCTGAGTATGTGACTTTCTAGAATAACCAACCCACTATGGCTCCATCAAACCTGTAGGGAATGCGACAGTATAAGAAGTCAAAGATTTCTCTCAGATGAATCCCTCGATATTTTTTGGTTTGAGGAGGATCCATAAGAGTTCATGAATAGTATCCACAAGGTTACAGACATTATGGGTATTACCCTAACTAATAGTGCTGACCTGTCTACCTTTGAGCTACAAGGGGTAGCTCACACCCAGAACAAGCAGAAGAAGAAGGATATGGGTAAAAATGTAAAATTGATAGAATGAAATGAGTTTGTGATTGCATTTTTAGGCAGGTTCTTCTATCTTATATTGAGGGAGGCCAATGTGTAGGAGTTCATAAATATAAAGTAGGGTAGCATAAGTGTGAATGAGTATTCCCTTAAATTTACTCGGTTGGTGAGGTATGATTCGACTATGGTTTCTTATTCTAAGGCTCACATGAGTAAGTTCGTATATGGTATTTCTGAGGATATGGTCAAAAAATATAGGACTGCCATGTTGGTGAAGAAGATTGACATCTCTAGACTGATAGTTCATGTATAATAGATCAAAAAAGAGAAAGTTAAGGAGAAGAAGAGGGAGAACAAGAGGACCAAAACTTATAGCTTCAATTTCTCTTAGCAAAGATCTGATGGTGAAAATAGTTTTAGTTTTGCTAGAAATTTTAAGCCTCATCCCGTCATCTGCTAGCACCCCATTGTCCGATTTTAGATAGGATCATCATTATATGTCACCCAACTTTAAGTCTTAGGGTAGTATGAACAGTATTCGCACCAACCCAGTATGCAAAAAATATGGTAGGAACTATAAGGGCAAGTGTATGGCCGATAATAATCGAGCTTTGGGTATAGCAAGCTACACCGCATGCTTAGGGAATATCAAGTGGCTTCCTAGAAGGGTAAGGGTTAATATTAGAAAATCCAGTTAAATTCTCCAGAAGCTCATGCAGGTCACCCTACATTGCTGGGTACCTCATCTAGTGTAGCTGGTGGACAACATCAGAATAGGTTCGATGCCATTCATACTCAAAAAGATTAAGACGGTTCTCTGGATGTAGTCATGGGTACATTATAGGTTTCCACATTCTTGTTTATGCATTATTAGATCCTAGAGTTGAACCTTTGTAAATCCAAGAAAGAAATAGACTTTGGTGTCAGTCCTAATCCTCTTAGAACCTTTCATAGTCACTACTCCAGTTGGTGACTCAGTTATAGAAAAACAAGTATACAAAAATTGCCAGTTACAATTTTTCCAGAAAGTCACCTTAGTTGATCTTGTAAAGTTAGACATGGTATATTTTGATGTCATTCTTAGTATGGATTATATCCACTCTTGATATGACTTAATTGATTGTAAAAATAGAGTAGTCCAATTTCAATTTCCAAATAAGCTAGTCATAGAGTGGAAAGATAGTACCTCAGTGCCTATTAGTCAGATTATCTCTTACCTTAAGCTAGAAAGTTGAGATCCAAAGGGTGTATCTATCACCTTGTTTGGATTAAAGATTCAAAACCCAAAACCTCAACTCTTAGGTCAGTTCCAATGGTAAATAAACTTGTAAAAGTATTTCCAAAAGACCTACCTGGAGTTTCTCCTAAAAGGGAAATTGACTTCAAAATAAACCTCCCACCAGATACCCAACCTATTTTAATTCCAACCTACAGATAGCTCCGACCAAGTTTAAAGAGTTGAAGGAACAGTTAAAAGACCTCTTATACAAAGGTTTTATCAAGCCTAGCATCTCTCCATGAGGCACTCCAATTCTTTTTATGCATAAGAAAGATAGTTTTCTCAGAATTTGCATCAACTACCGTCAGTTGAATAAGGTCATAATAAAAAATATGCATCCCATACCCAGGATGGATGACTTGTTTTACCAAATTCAGGGTACAAGTTTCTTCTCTAAGATAGACCTTAGATTAGACTATCATCAAAGAACGTGGGATTCTAAAAATAGTCTTCCGAACTCAGTATGGTCATTTTTAATTTATTATTATGTATTTTGGACTAACGAATTCCCCTGTAACTTTTATGGACCTGACGAACAGGGAATTCAAGAAGTACTTGGACATGTTCGTCATAGTATTCACATATGACATCCTCATTTATTATCGAAGTGTGGATGAACACATAAATCATCAGAGGATTGTCATGCAGAATCTTAAGGATCACCATCTATTCTCCAAATTCAGCAAGTGTGAAATCTTATTGAATTTAGAAACATTCCTTGGTCATATTATTTCTAGTTAAGGCATTCAAGTTGATCCTAAAAATACTAAAGCATTGAGAAACTAGACTAAACCCACCTCTTCTACAAATATCAGGAGTTTTTTTGGGTTTAGCTGGCTACTATAGATGGTTTATTGAAGGATTTTCCTCTATTGCTTATCCCATATCTAGATTGAATCATACCAATGTCAAATTTAATTGTTTTAATTCTTGTTAGAAGAGTTTTTAGGAGTTGAATACTTGACTCACTATCGCTTTGATTTTAACTCTGCCCGAGGGCTTAGATAGTTTCATGGTTTATTATGATTTTTCAAAAGTTGGACTTGGTTGTGTGTTGATGCATTAGGGAAAATTTATAGCATATGCCTCTATATATATCAAGCCTCATGAGAAGAATTACCTGACTCATGATCTAGAGTTGGCAACAATGGTTTTTTCCTTAAAGATTTGGAGACATTACCTCTATAGGATTCATGTCTATGTGTTCACCAATTACTAGAGTCTTTCGTATGTGTTCAATCAAAACTATTTAAATTTTCATTAGAGAACATGGCTAGAGAAGCTAAAAGATTATGCTATGCATGTTTTGTGCTATTCGAGTTGTGCCAATGTGGTGGATAATACCCCTAGTAGATTATCTATGGGTAGTATTGCTAATGTAGTGGATGAGAAGAAAGAACTAGCTCACTAGGTTCATAGATTGGCCAGACTGGGAGTTCAATTGGCTGACTCAGTCAAAGGTGGTATTTTGGTAAAAAATGGTTCAAAATCCTAATTGGTAGACAAGGTTAAGGAAAAGCAACATAGTGACCCTGTTTTACTTAAATTGAAAGCAACATTCTAGAGTTAGAAGGTTGATATTTTCTCTAAGAAGGGAGATTGTGTTCTTCGCTGTCAAGGCAGACTTAGTGTTTTAGATGTTGATGAATTGAGACAAAGGATGCTAGCAGAGGTACATGGTTCTCGATATTCTATTCACCCAAGAGCCACTAGGATGTATCGTGATTTATGAGAAGTCTATTGGTGGAATGGTATGAATAAAGATATCGGTGAATTTGGTGCTAAGTGCTTGAATTACCAATAGGTTAAGGTTGAGCACCAGAGACCTGGTGGTATGGTTTAGGACATCAATATTCCTACTTAGAAATGGGAGGTAGTCAACATGGAATTCGTTATAGGTTTTCTCAAACTCGTCGATAGCATGATTCTATTTGGGTTATTGTGGACGAGATGACTAAGTCAGCCCATTTTTTTCTAGTAACACTTCCAATTCAGCCGAGGACTATGCTAAACTCTACCTAAAGGAGTTGATAGATTGCATAGAGTACCCTTGACTATTGTTTCAGATAGAAGCCCTCAGTATAGGTTTTAGAAAGATTTTTAGAAGGGTGTTGGTACCCAAGTTCATCTTAGTACATGATACGAAATCAAACTACGAAAACTAACTGCAATACGAAAAAGTAAGGATAATCGATAAGGTAGGTAATTATACATAAGAAATGAAGTAACCAAAATGAAAAATTATGTCAAACTCTAGTACCCTTAATTACAATCTAATCGAACACCTAATTATTATGATGACCCAAAAGGAGATGAACGCCCTCTAAACGAACGTTTTAAAACACAAGTTCAACAAAAGTTGTCTAATACTCTCACTCAATGGAGAAACATTCATCAATAATATAGAAAAACTAAGAGAATGAGATAGCCTTAATAGTATTTATATTTTAGGCTAATAATAATAATTGTAGGGCCCAAAAGTGACCCAAATTAAAGAAAAGGCCTACTAGGGGCTGTTTGGATCTGCTCTTGAAATGCTAGAGTAGATCAAAAGAGCCTTGGGTGCAAGTCCTTCTCATAGGGATTTGTTGCCCCGTTTTGCCTTCCCTTGCCTCCTCCAATGGTCCTTGGACCAATGTGAGTGCTATCATCAACAAATAAAACCCTTTTGATAGTAAGAAGGATTCTTTAAGTACCCCCCACTTCATGAACAATCCTTGGATCCTTTGAAGATCCCATGTTTGAATTCTAGCACATGGCTTGGAGCTAATTCGGATTGTATCATCCTCTCCATCTTGAGAAGATTTTGACGTCAAATTCAATGGGTGATCATATTATATCATGTCAAAGTGTGAAAGATCACACACATTAAAGGTATTATGCACTTGATATTCCATAGGAAGGTCAATCTTATAGGCATTGCCATTTATTCTTTCAAGCACTTGAAATAGACTATCACCTAGGGGAATCAATTTAGTTTTCTTTGGGTTGGAAACCTATTCTTCTGAAGGTGCACCCACACCCAATCAACTGGTTCAAGCATAAGCCACTTCCTTCCCCTTTTTGGTATTTTAGCCATCTCTTGATTCTTCTTCTCAAGAGGAATTCTCACCTTCTTATGCAACTTCTTCATAGTTTCCTCCCTCTTGTCTCCATCTAAGCTTATCACAATATCACTAGGCAAAGGAGTGGGATCTAAACAGGTAAGGGGGTTAAAACTGTAATCATATTCAAAGGGAGTCACACCAATAGTCAAATGGATAACACAATTATAAGCAAATTTGACTTAAGGTAGGTGGTCCTTCCAAGAGGCCATTTTTTTTATAACTAAGATGCGTAACTTATAACCCAAGATTCTATTTACCACCTCTATTTTCCAATCTATTTTTGGGTGGAAAGATATTAAGAAAAGAAATTTGGTGCCAAGCCTACCCTACATCGACCTCCAAAAATGACTAAGGAACTTAGAGTCTCTATCACTATGGTCCAAGGAATTCCAAATATTTTGACAACAAGCTCAACAAACAAAGAATCCACCTTATAAACATCATCAATTTTATGACATGGAATAAAATGGGCCATTTTGAGAACCTATCAACCACAAGAAAAATGCAATCTCTACCCCTCCCTGTCCTAGGTAATCTCAAAACATCCATAGATATGTCAATCCATGGAAATTGAGGAATAGGTAGTGGGGTGTATAATCCTTGAGAGAGAAGGCAAGATTTTTCCCTTCTATATTCATGCATTGGCCCTAAATTCTAGAAACATCTTGACGCATCTTGGGCAAAGAGAATTGTTCCTCTAGGATTCCAAGGGTCTTGTCAATTTCAAACTGACTCATCATACTCCTATCATGTTTCTCTCTTATAAAAAATTCTCTCCATGACTATAGGGTACACACAACCTTCTTTATTTAAGTAAGAAACCATCAAAATTGTAGTAGGGTATAGAAGCACTATCCCTCTCCCACCTTTTCCTACCCCATGTCTCATGATCTTGATAGATTTGAAAAAAATTGGGGTCCTTGGGTATAGACTCTCAAATACCATCAATTTATAAGACAATGTAGATATAAGGACATACTTCCTAGACAATGCATCGGCGCCCTCATTTTTCTTTCTCTTTTTTATATTATATTACATAAGGGAAAGTCTCTAGGAAAGCAATCCGCTTGGCATGTCTTTTATTGAGTTTATATTAGTCCCGGAGATATTTCAAGGATTCATGATCGGTTTAAATCACAAACTCTTTGGGCCACAAATAATGTTGCCAATTACCCAATGCTCTAATCAAGGCGTATAGATCTAGATATAGGTGGAATAATTTAGAGTTTCTCCTTTTATCTTTTCACCAAAATATGCAATAGGTTTATGATTTTGTATTAAGACAAAACTTATTCCTACCTTACTTGCATCACATTAAATCTCAAACACTTTATCAAAGTTGGGTAATGGCAATAAAGGGGTAGAGTCTAAGCATATCCTTGAAAGCTTCAAATTCATTGTCTTGCTCATCACCCCATTTAAAAGGTTTATCCTTACAGATCACCTTGGTCAAGAAAGAGGCGAAGGTACTAAATCCTTTGACAAATCGCCTATAAAACTAGCCAACCCATGGATATTTCTTACTTCGCTAATGGATTTTGGAGTTAGCTAATTCTTGATAGAGTCTATCTTAGATTCATCCACCTCGACTCCTCTCTAGCTCATAATAAATTCCAAGAAAATAACTTCATTCACACCAAAAGAACATTTTTCAAGATTAGCATACAACTTCTCTTTTCTAAGCACTTCAAACATATTTTGCAAATATAAGACATGTTCTTCAAGGGATTTTCTATAAACTAGAACATCATCAAAGTATACCACAACAAACTTCCTTATGAACGATTTCTTCACATGGTTCATCAACTGCATAAAGTTACTAAGAGCGTTGGTGAGGACAAAAGGCATGACCAACTATTATAGACCAAACTTGATCTTGAATGTTGTCTTTCACTCATCATCCGGTTGTATCTAAATTTGGTGGTACCCACCCCTCAGATATATCTTATAAAACATACACAAACCATTCAAATCAACAAGCAGATCATCTAAACAGGGAATTGGGTAGCGATACTTTACCGTTATCTTATTGATGGCTTGCTAATAAACACACATGCACCAGGTTCTATCTTTTTTGGCACTAGAAACACTGGAACCACACATGGACTCATGCTATTTTGATGTACCCCTTGTTGAGAAGTTCCTCAAATTGCCTTTGGAGCTCTTTTGTTTACTTTATATTACTTTGATAGGCCAATTTTTTGGGTAATTAAGAACATGACACAAAATCAATTTTATGGTCAATTCCCTGAAGTGGGGTAATCCTTGCGAAAGTTTCTTTGGGAACACATCTTTATAGTCCTACAAAAAGAGGGAAATAGAATGAGAAATAGGAGAAGGATAGTAGTTAGCATGAAAATCATAAGCTAAGAGGAATACGTGTAATTTTTCATTATGATCTTTGAAAAGATCTTTGTTCCTAGCCAACATTACCAAGGGACTCTTTCCTTTTAATCTCCTCTTCTTCCCTTATTCATCCCGCTCCTCAGTTTGGTTATTCTTTTCAACTTGTTTCTTACCCATCTCTTTTAATTCTCTTAATTTTTGGTGACCCTCATTCACTTGAGATGGGGAAAGTAGGTGGATATTGAATTTCCAACCATTCAACTCAAAAGAGTACCAATTGGTCCTCCCTTTATGATTGGTTGAACAATCATATTGCCATGGTCTCCAAAGCAAAAGATGATAAGCTTGCATGGGTATCACATCACGATGTACCTCATTATGATAATTCCAAACTTTGAACCGAATCACCACTTGCCTAGTCACCTTAAACTCACCACAATTATTTAACCATTGAATATTATATGGTGTGTCATGTTTGGATATGGGAAACTTCAAGAATTCAACCAAAGTAGCACTAGCCATATTAGCACAACTTTTTCTATCAATGATCCAAGAGCACACGTTTTCATTTATAAGGCATTTAGTATGGAATAGATTCTCCCTTTGACTAGGGTCATCTATCACCTTAGTAATCATTTCATACGTCACAATAAAATTTAGAACATCATACTCTCTATCTTAAGGATAAGAATCTTCATTACCCCCTTCACTTGCTCATCTTCTTGGGACCCTTCTCCATCATGGGATTTTTAATCTTTCTCACCTTCCAATTCTACCTCTTCTCCAAGGTAATACAATTTCCCTTCCCTAAGGATCAAATTTCTTTGGTTGGGACATTCACTTGCCTTATGTCCCCACCCTTGATATTTAAAACATTAAAAACCTTTAGGATTGGGAGTAGGATATTTGTTATCTTCATTCCTTGGTGGGTACTTTGGAGTGGTCTTATCTACGAGCTTCTTGTCATTGGACTTGTATTTTTTGTTCTTGTTCCACCCTGGTGATTATTTCACTACCTCTTTACTCTTACTCTAAGTGTTGGTAGACGAGTACCCTTTTAGTTTGTAATTTTCCCTTTCTTTGATATCTCTCTCAATCTCCAAGACCGCTTGGTAAAACTTGTGGATAGTCATGAATAAGGAGATATCTTTGTTACATCCAACCGTGAAGAAAATGATGTCATGGTTCACGTTCTCTCGATGGTAGAGCTTCAAGATCAATTGTTGTAATTCATCATAATAGGCTATAACACTCTTTCTACCTTACCTCAAGTTGTAGAACTTGGTAAGTACCTTCTTCAACATATTTCCAAATCTCATGATATAATCCTACCATACATTAGCATACCTTTCAAAATGGGTATGGCATAGCAAATTTTCTTCTCTTCGATGATATCATTAACTTGGACTATACTTTCAGAAGAGGACTCTCATGAGAGATAATCTTTGGGATTACTTTCCCCTTTGAAAGTTGGAAGACTCACCTTGATTGAATTGATACCCATATCTCAATCTCTATTTCCTTGTTAGTTCCATTAATCATAACCTTGGGTTTGGTTTTCCAAGTTTCCTCTACCATTAGGCGCTGGACCAAATCTTTCTCCTTGACCTCGATAGCCTTATTAATCTATTGGTCTACCTCTTATTTTCTCTACCAATATGTTGACTTCACCGAATGCTCTGAACTCCGCTTGTTATTCTTCCATTTCTTCCTTATCTATTTGGTTAGGTTGGTTTTGGTTAAGAGGTGCTTGGAATGGGGGAATTTGGTTTAGTGGAGTTTAGGGTATTCGGGTTAGAGATTCATCATGTTGTGTTTGGTTGAATTGAGGTTGGAGTGGTCGAACGGGATTTTGGTTTTGTGGATATGTAGTGGCTTGAGGAATAGAATCAAGTGCTTATATTAGTTGATTGATCATTTGGTAATGATTTTTTTGAGGAAATATGAATCGAAGGATTTGGAGCATGCCCACTAGTTGAAATCATGGTAGTGTTGAGGTGTGGATATAGATGTGTTGTATTAACCTTCCACGATATGCACTCTTTCACCAATTAGGGATACACTCCCTTCAAGATAATTAACCTTAAGGTTAAGGGAATTTATCTTAGTGTCCATAGAATCAATTTTACAATTAAGAGTTTCAATGGCTGCTAAGATAGCCCTTGTTGTGTAGTTATCCATGGTAACTATGAATAAATACACTCACAAAAACAAAAATTATGTTAGTGTTAGAGAAATTAACTTCAAACAATCTTCACACCTTCGATTACCTCACGCTTGTATCAAAAATGTTGAAATATAGTTTATATTTAGTGTGGTAATCGAGGTGTCAATTTCTACTCTTGGTCAGATTAGATTTATTTTTGAAGGACTCAAATAAAAATGTAGGGACTTAGATAAATAATTAACAATGATATTACAAAAAAAAAAGCTTGAAATAAATGAGATGATGAATGAATTTGGACTTAAGAACTAATCATCCAACTTAGTAGGTGAATTACTAGTTGTTGATAGTTTTAAGAATCAAGAGTTGAATTTAAGAATAAAGGAATGAAAGTAGGGAATCAAACCTAATGAAGTTGTAGTTTAGAAGTGTTAAAATGCATTTGGAACTTGAATTGGACGTTTGTAAGGCTTGATATGCATTTTGGAGGTGTCATACACTTTGGGCGCACCTCTAGAGCACTTCCATCATAGGTAGGGAAGGATGCTCATTATTTTGACCTATGGCAGCAGTTCTGAAACACCATGGGTTTTGGCCCTTTAAAATTTCCGTTGTTTTGATCCTTCATATCACCATAAGAATCACACCATGAATCATATGGTGTGGATACGGGTCTAGGACCCTAGTCATATGTTTGTTAGTCTCCCATTGTCCTAGTTATATTCTTGATATGAAGAGGCTGTATACGATTTATATGTATATAATACAAGAAGTATAGTGCTAAATCGTATGTTGTATAGTGTCTAGCCTAGATATTTTTGCTTAGGGCATGACTTGAAGGGTACTAATCATATGGTTAGGGTACGACTTAGGCTAAGGAGTCATATGATGGATAGATTTTGATGTCCAACTTTCCGTTCAAGGTACGAGGGGAAGGTACAGCTCGTATAATGTAGGTACAAGTGGAGGTGTCCAACCGTACCCTCTTGTGAGTCTTCTACAACTTTTAAGCTTACGGTATTTTAGACTTTTCTCATTCCAAACCCTTAATAACCCAGGTCTTATAACACTATTTGGTCATTCATTCTTAACTTAGAAGATTAAAAGCACTCTCTAAATACCTCTCAAGAAGATTGACTAGGGTTTCTTTAAGGTGGTTATCTAGAGGCTTAAGGATCAAAATCCCTCCATGAATCTTCGTAACTCAGGAATATTACTCCTTCCTCATTTTTAGTTCAACTAAAAGCATTATTTAATGGATGATTTCATGGTATTATTGTGGTAATGTTTTTGTTTGGAAATATATGTTAGGAATTTTGGTTGTTCTTTGTTAGATAATATTTTCCCATGTTTTTCTTATGGTTTTCATATTATAATTAAGGTTTGAACATGTGGTTTCTTGGGAATGGTCAACTGATACATGGTTTTTTGTATGTAAATCTTGTGCCCTTAATATGTTTGTTAAAATACCTATGAGAACAATTTTTTCACATTGTTTGACTAATATTGAAAACTTTGCATTGTATAATATGGTAATGGAACCTATATTAGTTTGGTTGATTTTAATGGTTTAGAAAAGAGTTGGTGTCCATGTCTTTGATTAAAGATGGTTTTGAAAAACTTATGTGGTACAATAGAATCCCTTAAATGAGTAATCTATGAAAACATAGTGGGGTACATGGGAATCCCCCAAGTGATTTTAATAATGGAGTTTTAGGAACATGGGAATCCCCAAAGTGTTGGCTAGTGACATTGATTGAAAGCTATAATCGGTATAATGATACCACATTATAATGCCTTAATAATTGACTCCCGGAATTGGTCGTTTGGTTATGTGTTAAGTATTTTAATTGGGCAATAATGGGGTTTATGATAGCTAGCCATGAAGTTGTGAGTCTGAAAGGTTGACACTGGAAACTCATGTTTGCCGACTTGAGGATTGGTCTTGATAACCACGTACTTGTGGGGTACAAGGGAATCTCCCAAGTATATACTTGTACATATGGATCATAGAGGGCGAAGGGTACAAGGGAATCTCGACAACTGTGGAATTGGGCATATGATGGTTTGTTTGGTTTGGGTTGGATGATATGACTTGGTTGGGTTGGTCTCAGATTTAGACTAATCCTAAAGTCATTGAATTCTAAATACTATATCTTATTGTATGTTCGGAATTCTTCCGACACAGGTTTTATATTGGTTGGTTAGATTGGGTATAGGGGGGTGGTCTTTGGTCTTTGTTAGACTTGAGATGCCTGACATGACTAGGCCCTGGTTTGGGGCGTGAAAAGTTCTAATGCATCTCCAATGTAGTTTGGATGATGGAGAGGCCTTAGACACCACCTTGAGGTGCGGCAATAAGCTGGGAGCAGCTGTAACACATCTTGGGCGCAGGTTAAGGGAAAATTGGTTGCCCTTTACTTGTTCCAAGGTTGAAACTGCACTTCTTGATGACCTTTGTGTAATCTTCTGTTGGAATATTCTCGAGATCTTTTTAGATACACAAACTCAAACTCAGTACAACCTTTCACCCATAGACTAATGGTTAGGTAGAAAGGACCATTCAAAACTTAGAGTACATATTGAAAGAATGCGTGATCAATTATAAAGGGCAGTTGGGATGATCATCTACCATTGATCAAGTTTTCATATAATATCAACTATCACTCTATTATTTAGATGGACTTATTTGAAGCACTACATGGAATGATATGTAGATGTCCTATAGGTTGGTTTAGAGTTAGTGAAACCGCATTGATAAGACCATACCTAGTCCATGAGTCTATGAATATAGTTTAATTTATTAGCAAGAGGTTGAGAGTGTCTCAGAGTTGTCAGAAGTCCTATATAGATGTGAGGAAGAGGTAACTTGAGTTTTCCATAGTGATTATGTTTACTTGTAAGTTTCACCTATGAAAAGGGTGAAAAGGTTTGTGAAGCGAGGAAAGATCAATACCTACCTCATTGGTCCTTATGAGATTGTAGGTCATTTTGGCAAAGTGGCCTATGAGTTAAATTTTCCAGTGGATTTTGCAGCAGTGCATCCAGTTTTCCATCTTTCATTGCTGAAGAAGTGCATTAGTGATCCCGTATTGGTTGTGACCTTAGAAATGGTTGGTAAAAAAGATAACCTCTCTTACAAAGAGGTTTTCATGGAAATTCTTGACTGTCAGTTTCGTAGGTTGAGGAATAAAAAGGTCACATTAGTGAAGGTTCTTTGGAAAAATCAGTCAGTTGAGGGAGCTACTTGGGAGGTAGAGGCAAACATGATAACCAAATACCCTACCTTTTTCCTTTGAACTCATTCTAGTTTGATGTAATAATTTACCTTTATTAATTAATTCTTTCTATTTCGTATCACCCAATTATTCCCATGCCATAACATGTGTTCCTGTGTCCGAATCACCCTATGTTTCAGTTAACGATCTAGTACTATGTCGGTTTCTAGCTTATACAAACTCGGTGTAAGAATTTTAGGTATAGATAGTGTAAAAGGTTTTCAAAAATATTACGGGAGGTGGTGAAGAAGATGTGGGAATTGTATCTCTTCTCCCTAACCTTCTACTTAGACAGTTTCTATTTAGGGACAAATAACCCCAAGTAGGAGATATTGTAACACCCTCGAAAATCCAAATCTAGACTAAAACCATGCTTAAAGTAAATGTAGGATAAATCATTAATTTTTAACAGCAGAAGAGGGGATTCATCCATCTACTAAGGCCACAAGAACCCCTAGCCCTTAACCAAGCCAAAACCTCCCTTACCAATCTATTCCTAATGTAGTGATCAACTTCAAATGAGCCTAACTTCCATATTCATACATATTTTTGAGTCCCATACCTACTAAATGAAATATATTTGAATTATCTTTCCAACTCATTTAGTTTTTCTTTAATCTGGCATCAGAGTAGAATATTATGGCTTTTTTAGTAAAATGTTCACTATTGTGAGATACCGCGAGACCAACCACGACTGTGGTTACATTGTACGATTGTAAAATGGTCTAATTTGATTAATCTAACCCCATTATCTGAAATTTTACGAAGTTTACCCTCACGCCATTAAAGAAAACCATGATCATACTTTAATACCATGATCCCCAGGCACGATCATGAGTCCCAAAGATGCCCTTGATGTAACTAGCAAACATACTAACCAAGGTACGACCATAGGTAGATCGCACAATTTTATAAAGGCTCTTTTGATTATGTTGATAAAATTCTCATCCAACTCCCAGCAATGAGTCAACCCACGACCGTGGAAAGGTCTCTTACATTCCTTCCTATATTTTCCAATTACAAAATTGTAAGGGTCATAATAATCTTTTTCCACTCTTTTAACATTAAACTATGTAATTTTGTGGAATTTCAAGGGTTATTAATGGGGTTTATATGACCCTAAGATCACATTACTTAGAATATTATATAATACTTAGTTTTAGAAGGCAAAAAGGTGATTCCCTTTTCCCAAGATTGTTAAGGTTAATCTTCCTAAGACAACCAATTCTAAGAATTTCTTTAGGGTTCCCATCTCCAAGTATGTGGGATTTCATCAATGGGTTCCCTTTCACTCATTGAGTCTCTAAGTAAACCCAACTCTTTAGTATGATTCATTTTTTCATAATTTAAGGTTATGAATACTGGTAAATTCATTGATATATCAGTCTTTTAGTGTCAATGAGTTATAACCTCAATTTTAGCATTAATTTATGAGTTAGTATTTGATTATCATCCTAAACCCTAAATGAATTGTAAATTTCATGAGTATTGGGTCAAGTCATTGAATTACATGATTGCATTCAATTAACAAAATTGACATAGTAGTTGCATTCTTTAGAGATGGCAGGTTATGTACACTCAATGACCTAGGATTTCATTTATATATGTAATACCTAGTATTTTCCTAACTTAATTTAACTCTTAGTACATGAGTATTCATAGGAATACTCAGAATTTTTCAGTTTAGAGCCTACCATTGCGTAGGAAATTCAGTCAGCTTTCCAACGATATAAAATTTTCCCAAATCCGATACCCTAGTGAAGAGTTATAGCATTTTTAGTAAAACAGTGTGCCACCTGGTATCACCGCGTCGCGCTAAGGGTCCAAATGAAAATTTTCATTTTCCAATGAAGGACCATGATAATGTTGTATCACACCGTTATGCCATTTCCTAGTCGTCAAATTTCAGTGAGGCTCCGCGATACCACCGCATCATGCCAAGAGCCAATTTCCCAGTCATCTATTTTTACACAGTGCCAGCCACATTCCAGTGGCTCACTACGATGCCACCGTGTCGCGGTGAGGCCCAAAATCGAGCATCTAGTGATGATTTTTAAATCTTTTTTTAAGGGTAATTGGGTATTTTTCCATGTTCCAAATCAATCTTTAACACGTAATTTACCCCTAATTAACCTAGTTATATCATTATTTCCTCACTTTCTCTCAAGATTAAAACACTCTCTCTTAAAGGGCCAAACCCTAGCTTTAAGAAATCAAGAACAAAACTTAGGAATTTCCCCAAGAACCATCAAAAATTAATCTTCTCAGGTATGTTAGGTGTTCATCTATGGGTTTCTTTCACCCATAGAGTCCAAGAACCTATTTTTAAAACTACAAGTTTATAGAATGATGATTTCCATTCTTGAATTTGATTGTACTCATGTTCATGCTAGTAATTGGGTTTCAATTCATGATTAATTATAAGCTTCCATGAAATTAAAGTAGTTTATGTGATGAATTATAAGAATTTCATGCTAAACCCTTGAATTTGAAATTGAGTATTGTATTCATGATGTTCATGTGTTGGCCATTATAATGTAAAATAATCCATGCTCCCCAAGTGTTTGCTAAAATGCCTATGTGAAGTAAATATTGAAATCATGACATATCATTATATGGTCCCAATCATGTTCAAGCTTATGCCCTACAAGTGTTTGATAAAGTGTCTCTATGAATGAATTATGAAAAAGTGGACATGGTTATGCTTTTCAAGATCATGATATGCTTTAATTTCACGCTATCGAGGCTTGGGGGTATCTAATACCCAAAAATACAGATGTATACCTAGAGCTACAGTATCTATAGAATAGTCTCAGTCATATCATGAAACAGTAGTACTCAGTCAGTTACAAAACTCAGTGAATTTAAGTTTCAGTCTAGTTCAGCTCAGTATAATCTGTTTAGTGTCTGTTCAGTTGGGAGAAGGATTCAACACCGAGTGAACCCAAGGATAGGGGCTCACCTGCCAGTAGAGAGTATGACCCTTAGAAGCAGTCCTTGCATTCCATAACCACATATCCAGCATAGGTTGATACATCAACCTATTAGTTGTGGGTTGATGAGGTGTTTTAACCTGCCAGTTGAGTATTCCACTGTTCTCATTAGAGTACCTGCCAGATGAGGGTAACTCTTCAAATTGTCTTTACCTGTGGCATGGTACTGACACCTTCCAGCTGGGGTTACAGGTTGGACCCTTAATCTATTAAGAAAAGGGGCATATCGGTTAGATGATTATTTACCACAGTCTCAATTTCAATCTCCAGTATAGAACACAGTTCAATTCTACAGAATCAGGACTGTCAGACACAATCACTCAGTTATCAATAATTAAATTATCAGTAATCACATATATCAGTTTCTTAGTATAAAAAATCAATACTCAGCTTCAGTAAAGCTCAGATACAATATACACGTATATGCAAAGTATTACATACTCAGTATTTATAGCAATTTCAGTTACTTATGTACTCTTACTTAGTTAATTTATATTATTCAGTCAGTTATTACTCATGCATATGAACCCTTGCATTCAGCCCTACCTCATCTATCATACCAGTACATTCCACTTACTGACATATACTCTTTCTTTATGCTATGATGTCTGATATCAAAGGTTTGAACACTCAGGTTACTGACCGCGCATAGACAGATTCAGATTCAGCCAGCAGTGTTAGATGTAGTAGTGAGTTCATATTTATCAAGGATGTGTTTTATTTTAGCATTTCAGTAGTCAGAGTTAGTTGGGGGCTTGTCCCATCAACTCCACACTTAGACAGTTCAGATAGAGGCTTTTCAGACTAGACTAGTTCAAATAGTATTTTAGATTTCAGAGGTTTTATCTGATATTATTTCAGAAGTTATATTTTATCAGTATCTCAGATTATGAACCTTATGGATTTCAACCTATTTTTTTCTGCATTATTTAGTATTATTACTTAGTTCTAACAGAAGATATCAGTCATGGGTTAGCTTATGGTCCTTCGAGGTAGTAAGCATCGTGTAGCATCCGGGGTACAGACTCGAGGTGTTACAAACTTGGTATCAGAGCCTAAGGTTCAACAAAGTCCTAGGGAGTTTGAAAGTCACATCTAGTAGAGTCTTGTGCATATGTGTGTAGTGCACCACACATATGGGCCAGAGGCTATGGGACATTTTATGAAAAGATTTTATTCTTTCAGTATCCATGTCATGTGAGTGAGCATGAGCTCAAGTTAAAATCTCAGTCTAATCCATTTCTTACTTATGTTTACAGAACATCCCTCCCAAAAAGAGCAATGGATAAAGAATAGAAAACCAGTTAGCACCTCCGCCCATTCATGCAGATCCCCTAGACGAGAATATCTCCCATTCAAAATTTAGGGTTACATTTACTACTCTAGCCAATTCTATAGCAGCTTAGAACGAATAGCCAGCTGTTGTTCAGGACAACCAGTGGACAATACTACTGCAGCCAGGATTAGGGACTTCACCCTAATAAATTATCCCCTATTCTCAAGATCTAAGTCAGTAGAGGATCCATAGGAGTACCTCGATTAGGTTTAGAAAGTCATAAATATCATGGGAGTGACTTTTAGTAAGAGTGCTGATTTAGCTGCCTATCAGCTACAAGATGTGGCTCATATATGGTTTAAGCAGTGAAAGGTAGACAGGGACACAGATGCAGAGCCTATAGAGTGGGAAGAGTTTGATATTGCTTTTATAGATAGATTTTTTCCCTTAGATCTGAGAGAAGCCAAGGTGTTAGAGTTCATCAATCTCAAGTAGGGCAGTATGAGTGTGAAAGAGTATTCCCTCAAGTTTACTCACTTATCCAGGTATGCTCCCCATTAAGTAGCAGAAAGTAGGTCCGGAATGAGCAAGTTTGTATATATGATATTAGAGAGTGTTATTAAAAAATGCAGAACAACAATGCTAATTAAGGAGATAGACATGTCTAGGCTAATGGTACATGATTAATAGATAGAAGAGGCTAAGAATAAGGAGAGAGAGGGGGAATAAGAGGACTAGAATAGGTAGCTTTAATTTCACTCAGCCTAAGTCAAAAGGTGGCAACCATTCCCAATTTTGTCCAAAGTCTTCAGTTCCAGCTCCATCCTAAGCCAGTGCTCCAGTCCCCAAGTTCAAAAATGGTAACAAAGATAGAGTGCCAAGCTCTAAATATCAGGGTTATGTCAGCAGTGCTCGAATAAATCCTCTTTGTCAGAAATATGGTAGGAACCATCAGGGTGTCGGCAGAGATGACAGTGATGTTTGTTTTGGGTATGGCAAGCCAGGCCATAGAATCAGAGATTCTTCTCAGTTGGGTTCTCAGTGTCAGTATAACCGTTCTTCAGCTCAGTTCGGTCGTCCAGATCAGTAGGGTGCCACTTCCAGTGCCACCAGGCTTTATGCACTTCAGTCCGGACAAGATTAGGAAAATTTTCCTGATATGGTCACTGGTACGTTAAAGATTTTCCATTTACATATTTATGCCTTATTAGATCCAAGAGCTTCTCTGTCTTTTGTAACCCCTTACATAACAGTAAACTTTAAAGTCAAATTGGAAATCTTAACAGAAGCTTTCTCAGTCTCTACCTAAGTAGGTCAGTCTATCATAGCCCGATGGGTATACATGATTTGTCCAGTTATGATATCTCAGAAGGTCACTTCACCAAACCTTGTAAAGCTAGAGATGGTGAATTTTGACATCATTCTCGACATATATTGGCTCCACTCATGCTATGCCTCAGTTGATTGTAGAAATAAAATTGTTCATTTTCAATTTCCAAATAAACCAATCCTTGAATGGAGGGGTAGTACCAAAGCACTTAAAGGGAGGTTGATTTCATATCTTAGAGCAGGAAAAAGAATATCCAAGGGATGTGTCTATCATTTTGTACAAGTCAAAGATCTACTTCAGAAACTCCTAGTCTTGAGTCAGTTCTAGTAGAGAATAAATTCTCTGATATGTTTCTCGAAGATCTTCCATCTCCATCCTCAGCCAGTGCTCTAGTCCCCAAGTTCAGAAATGGTAACAAAGATAAGGCGCCAGGCTCTAAATCTCAGGGTCATGTCAGCAATGCTTGAAGAAATCTTCTTTGTTAGAAATATGGTAGGAACCATCAGGGTGCCTGTAGAGCTGGCAGTGATGTTTGTTTCGACTGTGACAAGCTAGGCCATAGAATCAGAGATTGTACTCAGTCGGGTTCTCAGGGTCAGTATAACCATTTTTTAACTCAGTTCGGTCGACCGAATTAGTAGGGTGCCACTTTCAATGCCACCCGTGGGCAATGCCCAAAGAGGCTTTATGTACTTCAGTCCAAACAAGATCAGGAAAGTTTTCCTGATATGGTCACTGGTACGTTAAAGATTTTTCATTTACATGTTTATGCCTTATTAGATCCAGGAGCTTCTTTGTCTTTTGTAACCCCTTACATAACAGTCAACTTTAAAGTCAAATTGGAAATCTTAACAGAACCTTTCTCAATATCTACCCCAATGGGTCAGTCTATCATAGCCCGATGGGTATACAAGAACTGTCTGGTTATGATATCTCAGAAAGTCACTTCACTAGACCTTGTAAAGCTAGAGATGGCAGATTTTGACATCATTCTCAATATAGATTGGCTCCACTCATGCTATGCCTCAGTTGATTGTAGAAACAAAATTATTTATTTTCTGTTTCCAAATGTATCAGTCCTTGAATTGAGGGGTAGTACCAAAGTGCTTAAGGGGAAGTTGATTTCATACCTTAGAGCAGGAAAAATGATATTCAAGGGATGTGTCTATCATTTTGTTCAAGTCAAAGACTCTAGTTCAGAAACTCCTAGTCTTGAGTTAGTTCCAATAGTGAATGAATTCTCAGATGTGTTTCCCAAAGATCTTCCTAGAGTTTCTCCCGAAAGAAAAATTAACTTCAGAATAGACATTCTTCTAGACACTCAGCCAATATCTATTCCTCCATATAGAATGGCACCAGCATTACTCAAAGAATTGAAAGAATAGTTAAAGGACCTTTTAGATAAGGGGTTCATCAGATCCAACATTTCCCCATGGGATGCACTAGTTCTATTCGTGCATAAAATAGATGGTTCTCTCAGAATATTTATAGACTACCATCAATTGAACAAAGTCACAGTCAAGAATAAATACCTACTATCCAGAATTGATGACTTATTCGACCAACTTTAGGGTGCCAGTTACTTTCCTAAGATAGACCTCAGATCAGGCTATCATCAGCTTAAAGTCAGAGAATGTGATTACCAAAGACAACTTTTCAAAATTGATATGGTCATTTTGAATTTCTAGTCATGTCCTTTGGTTTTACAAATTCCCCTACAGCCTTCATGGATTTAATGAATCTTTGTTCAAGTAGTACTTGGATTTTTTCATTATCGTCTTTATCAATGACATTCTTGTACATTCCTGTAGTGAGAATGATCATGCACATCACCTCAGAATCATACTTCAGACTCTCAGATCCCATTAGTTATTTGCCAAATTCAGTAAGTATGAATTTTGGGTAAGGTCAGTAGCATTCCTTGGTCATATTATTTTCAGTAATGGCATTAGAGTTGATCCTCAAAAGACCGAGGTAGTGAGAAACTATCTTAGACCCATCTCTCTTCATATATTAGGAGTTTCTTGGGTTTAGTGTGCTATTACCGATGTTTTGTTAAAGGGTTCTCATCTATTGCATCCCCATGTCTAGATTGACTCAGAAGAAAGTCAAGTTTCAGTGGTCAGAATCGTGCGAGAAGAGTTCCCAAGAGCTGAAGACCCGACTTACCTCAGCCCCAGTTTTGACTTTACCAGATAGGTTAGATGAGTTTTTTATTTACTGTGATTCTTCCAGAGTAGGTTTGAGTTGTGTCCTAATGTAGAGAGGTAAGGTCATAGCCTATGCCTCTAGATAGCTTAAGCCCCATGAGAAGAATTACCCTACCCATGATCTTAGTTAGCAACTGTAGTGTTTGCCTTTAATATTTAAAAACACTATTTGTATGGGGTGTATGTTGATGTGTTCACAGAGCACAAAAGCTGGAAGTATGTGTTTTCTCAGAAAGATCTGAACCTGCATCAAAGAAGGTGGTTAGATTTATTGAAAGATTATGATATGAGTGTTCTGTATCATCCTAGCAAGGCCAATATAGTGGCAGATGCTCTAGTTGGTTGTCTATGGGTAGTGTTTCTTATGTTGAGAATGGTAAAGAAAAATTAGTTCAAGAAGTTCATCAGTTTTCCCAACTAGGTGTCTGCTTAGTCGATTCAGTAGAGGGTAGTGTGTGGGAGCAGAATAGTTCAGAATCATCTCTAGTTTCCAAAGTGAAGGAAAAGTAGGATAGAGATCCCAGTCTTGTTAAGTTGAAAGAGTCAGTCAGAGATCAGAAAGTAGTGGTTTTCTCCCAAGGGGAAGATGGTGTGTTATGCTGCCAGGGTTGGCTATGTGTGCTAGGTGTAAATGTCTTGAGGCAATGAATTCTTGTAGAAGTGCATGGTGCATGTTACTCTATCCATCCAGGGGCCACTAAGATGTACCGTGATTTACGGGAGATCTATTGGTGGAGTGGAATGAAGAGAGATATCATAGAGTTTATATCTAAGTGCTCTACTTTCAGCAGGTTAATATTGAGCATCAGAAGCCTATTGAGTCCATTTAGGAGTTCAGTATTCCCATATGGAAATGCGAAGAAGTGAACATGGACTTTGTGATAGGTTTGCTTTGTACTCATCGTTAGCATGATTCTATTTGGGTCATTGTAGTCAAGATTACCAAATCAACTAATTTTTGCCAGTTCAAACTTCCTATTAAGCCAAGGACTATTCCAAACTCTATATTAGAGAGTTGTTCAAGTTTTACAGAGTCTTAGTGTCTATCATCTCAGATAGAGGTACCCAGTTTACCTCGCACTTCTGGAAAGCATTCCAAAAGGTCTTGGTACCCAAGTTCACCTCAGTACAACCTTCTACCCTCAGACAGATGGTCAAGCTGAAAGGACCATTTAGACTCTAGAAGATATGTTTAAAGCATTCATGGTCGATTTTAAGGGTAGTTGGGATGACCATTTGCCTTTGATCGAATTCACATACAATAAAAGTTATCATTCCAGTATTTAGATGGCTCTGTTTGAGGCTCTTTATGGTTGGAGATGTAGGTCTCCAATTGGTTGGTTTGTGGTTGGTGAGGCCATAGTCGTAGGGCCTA
This sequence comes from Capsicum baccatum var. pendulum, assembly GCA_030864225.1. Taxonomy (NCBI): domain Eukaryota; kingdom Viridiplantae; phylum Streptophyta; class Magnoliopsida; order Solanales; family Solanaceae; genus Capsicum; species Capsicum baccatum. The sequence continues at coordinate 76,190,800 of CM061554.1, read as the reverse complement.
ACTTAGTGTTTCACGCCTTAGAGAAGGTTCAGTTGATCAGACAAAGGCTTAGGGTAGCCCAGAGCTGAAAAAAATCGTATGCAGATGAGAGGAGAAAGGATCTCGAGTTTGAGATCGGTGATTTTGTGTTCTTGAAAATCTCTCCCATGAAGAGAGTGAAGAGGTTCGGAAAGAAGGGAAAGTTCAATCCCCAATATATCGGTCCTTACAGAATTCTCATCCATTTTAGAAAAGTAGCTTACGAGCTTAAGTTGCCTTCAGATCTAGCTTCAGTACACTCAGTAATCCATGTCTCCTTTCTAAAGAAATGCATTGGTGAACCGGCAGTCATAGTTCCCTTAGAGGATGTAGAAATTTAAAATGATCTCTCTTTCAAAGAGGTTCCAGTACAGATCCTCGATCATCAAATTTGCAGACTAAGGAATAAATAAGTTCCCTTGGTCAAAGTTCTTTGGCGGAATTATTTCGTTGAGGGAGCTACTTAGAAAGCAGAAGCAGATATGCAGACCAAGTATCCTCACCTCTTTCCGCAAATTTAGATTTAGCTTAAGGTAATAGTCTTTCTTAGAACTACTCAGTTTCATGTTTAGTTATAGTTACAAATTTGGTATTCAGTACCGTTGCATATCATATTCATGATGGTCATGCATTCCTGAATCAATTCAGCCATGTACTCAGGCATTAGATATGCATGTTCAGTATGAAAATTCAGTTTATCAGTAGTTTCAGTCATGTATTGCATGCATCAGATATGCATGTTCAGTGTGTAAGCTCAGTCTATCAGTGTTTCTCCGCTTAATAAGTCTTATTCAAGGACGAATGTTCGCTAGGGGGAGATATTTTAAAACCCCGTATTTCCCTAGCTTAATTTAACTCCCAGTATATGAGTATTCATATATATATATATATATATATAATGCTAGAATTTTCCAGTTTAGACCCTACCATTGCGTAGGAAATTCAGTCAGCTTTTCAACGATATAAAATTTGCCCAAATCCAATACCCGGGTGAAGTGTTATAACATTTTTAATTAAAATAGTGTGCCACCTAGTACTTCACCACGTCACACTTAGGGTTCAAATGGAAATTGTCATTTTCCATTGAAGGACCGCGATAAGGCCGCGTCGTGCTATTGTGCCATTTCATAGTCGTCAAATTCCAGTGACGCTCCATGATACCATCGCATCGTGCCAAGTGCCAATTTCCCTGTCATCCATTTTACATATTGCCAGCCACATTCTAGTGGCTCACCGCGATGCCACCATGTCATGGTGAGGCCCAAAATAGGGCATCTAGTGATGATTTTTAAATCTTTTTTAGGGGTAATTGGGTATTTTTCCATGACCCAAATCAGCCTTTAACACATAATTTACCCCTAATTAACCTAGTTATATCATTATTTCCTCATTTTCTCTCAAGATTAAAATACTCTCTTTCAAAGGGCAAAACCCTAGCTTCAAGAAATCAAGAACAAAACTTAGGAATTTCCCCAAGAACCTTCAAGAATTAATCTTCTCAAGTATGTTAGGTGTTCATCTATTGTTTTCTTTCACCCATAGAGTCCAAGAACCCATTTTTAAAACTACAAGTTTATAGAATGATGATTTCCATGCTTGAAATTGATTGTAATCATGTTCATGATAGTAATTAGGTTTCAATTCATGATTAATTATAAGATTCCATGAAATTAAAATAGTTTATGTGATGAATTATATGAATTCCATGCTGAACCCTTGAATTTGCAATTAATTATTGTATTCTTGATGTTCAAGTGTTGTCCATTATCATATGAAATAATCCATGATCCCTAAGTGTTTTCTAAAATGCCTATGTGAAGAAAATAGTGGAATCATGACATTTCATTATGTAGTCCCAATCATGTACAAGCTTATGCCCTACAAGTGTTTGATAAAATGTCTCTATGAATGAATTATGAACAAGTGGACATGGTTACGCTTTTCAAGATCATGCTATGCTTTACTTTCATGCTATCGAGTCCTGGGGGTATCTAATACCCAACAATCTAGATGTATACCTTGAGATACAATAGTTATAGAATAGTTTCAGTCATGTCATAAAATAGTAGTACTCAGTCAATTACAGAACTCAGTGAAACTCAGCATCACTCTAGTTCAGCTCAGTATAATCAGTTCAGTGTTTGTTCAATTGAGAGTAGGATTCAACACCGAGTGAACCCAAGGATAGGGGCTCACCTGCCAGTAGAGGATGTGACCCTTAAGAAGTAGTCCTTGCATTCCAGAACTACATAGCCAGCATAGGTTGAGACATCAACTTGTCAATTGAGGGTTGATGAGGTATTTTAACCTACCAGTTGAGGGTTCCACCGTTCTCATTAGAGTACCTGCCAGATGAGGGTAACTCTTCAACTTGTCTTTACCTATGGCACGGTACTGACACCCTTCCAGCTGGGGTTACAGGTTGGACCCTAAATTTATTCAAAAATGGGGCATGTTGGTAGATGATTATTTCACATAGTCTCAGTTTCAGTCTCCAGTTTAGAACTCAGTTTAGTTCTACAGAATCAGGACTGTCAGATACAGTCACTTAATTATCAGTAATTTAGTTATCAGTAATCGCAAATATTAGTTACTCAGTATCAGGAATTAGTACTCAGCTCTAGTAAAAGCTTAGATGCAGTATATACATATATGCATAATATTGCATACCTAGTATTTACAGCAGTTTCAGTTACTTATGTACTCTTACTCAGTTAATCTATATCATTCATTCAGTTATTGTTCATGTATATGAACCCTTTCACTCATCCCTACCTCATATAGCATCCTAGTATATTTCACGTACTGACGCATACTATTTTTTTGCGCTATGATGTCTCATATCATAGGTTTGGATGCTAAGGTTTCTGACCGCGCATAGATAAATTTAGATTCAGCTAGCAGTGTTAGATTTAGTAGTGAGTCCTCATCTATTGAGGATGCATTTTATTTCAATATTTTAGTAGTTGGAGTTAGTTGGGGGCTTATCCCATCAACTTCACACTTAAAAAGTTCAGATAGAGGCTTTTCAGACTAGACTAGTTCAAATAGTATTTCAAATTTCTGAGGTTTTATCATATATTATTTCAAATATTATATTTTATCAGTATTTCATATTTTTGAACCTTATGGCATTTCAGCCTATTTTTTCTGCATTATTTAGTATTATTACTTAGTGCTACAATAGATATCAGATAAGGGTTAGTTTGTGGTCCTTCGTGGTTGTAAGCACCGTGTAGCATTTGGGGTACAGACTCAGGGATTTACAATATACTATTAGATGGTATATTCCCTAACTTACATAATTTGAATGCTTTTAGAGAGTAAATTTATTTTAGTTATTAGATTATTATCATTAATGAGCATTGTAGTTTTCAGTGTCATTCAGTTGGGAGTAGTACTTAGCACTGAGCTGACAGAGGGATGAAGGCTCATCTATTACTTAAGTTGAGACCTTTAGTAGAATACCCTAAGTCCCAGAACTATGATGCAACTGTAGGTTTTAAAGGCACACCCCTTAGATCAGGATTGACAACCTTTGTCCTTTTGGAATATCATTTAGTGGATCCACACCATTCAGTGTTCGTATCTTTGGCAAGGTACTGAATACCCTTCCAGCCGAGTTATAATATAGACCCTAATTAGCTCACATTGGAGTATCTCAGTTATTACTAGATACCACAGTCCAATCTTTACAGTCCATATTTTAGATTCTTGCAAGACCTTGTATTCAGTTATTCAGTTAGTTTACAGCATGTGTGCATTACTTGGTCTTTCACTAGTTATTATGTTATATGTACCTTGCTCAGCTCATATCAGTTATTTATCAATCTCACATACTCAGTAAATTCAAAGTACCGATCACATACTTTATCTGCTCTATATAATCGTATAATATAGTTTGGGTGCTGTACATCCTGACCGCACCTAGTACGATCTCTTACTGTATCGGCAGTAGTAGTTTTGGTGAGTCATCATCATGCGAGGACTAGAGTCCGCTTTTCATTTCATTTTTCTTTATTGTTCCCAGTTTTCAAACAGCTGGAGTTAGCTAGGGGCTTGTCCCAATAACTCGTCTTAGTAGAGGCTTTTTAGACATACAGTTAGATGTTCAATTTTGATCTCAGACTTGTTTAGGGATGATTTGATTTCCTTTGAATATTTATTATATTATTCAAGTTCATCTTAAGAATAAGTGTTGTTTTATATGTTATTATATATATATTTCTCAGCATTTTACAAGGCCATGGGTTAGCTTGGAGTCACTTCTGATTCTTGTCACACCCCCTTTTTAACCGAAAAAGATTATAATTTATAGTTTTGAAAGGGTTTTCATTATTAAAGTCACAAAATGAAGATTTGTTCTAAAAAAGGATTATTTTTACATTTAAAAACTTAGAGTCGCCACTTGACATAAATCGGGTGTGCCAAGTCACCCTTGAAAATCCTTTTTCAAAACAGTTTGACTCTAAAACTAATCTGCGAACAGACATTCTGACTAAGGAATTTTGTTGACCGAGGGGAAGGTGTTAGGCATCCCTCGATCCCGTGGTTTGACCACAGCCGCTTGGTGGAGCATATAGGCTAATTTGTCATTAAAAATATATAAACCACGCAAATCAATCAATCAAACAAACAAAACAAAACAAGTCCTAAATATAGTGTTCAATCCAAGTATACAGTCCAAAATAAAAATGCAAAAAATATAAATCCTATTCTAAACTATTCCTAAACTAAGCTCCACCCGCTGCCTCGGACCTTCGTCACGAATGTCCTCTGGGTAAAAAATACTTTGGGTCATTTCCCAGCGAATAAACAAAAATACCTCGGGGCATTCCTTGTCCAAATGAATAAATTTTCTCAATCTTTTCGTTAAAATAGAAAGAACCATTCAATAAATATTCACACATTCAACAAATCACCCTCTTCAATTTCTACAATTTTTTTATCCAAACTTAGTATTTGCCTACCCAATTAACGATCTAAATATAATATTATCAGTTTCAACAATATCCAATAATAAATCAAAATTAATCAACGTTCAACTTATTCGATTATCAATTCCCCCAAATTTCATTCACGGTTGCAAAATAACAGTTCATGATTTTTATTTCTTCAACAATCCACAACCAAATAATTCCACATTAATCATTCACATCACACCCAAAATAGGAGAAAATTAGGGCGATAACAATCTATCACACACTAAAATAAATAATTAGTGAAGAATAAGAATAAGATAAGATAACCTTATTGTGGAGATTTTTACTGCATTTATGAATTCAGATTGAATGAGAAACAATTTCGGAGTTGAACCAACAAATCAAAAGCATCTAAGATGACCAAATTGAAGAGCCACAATCAAAACTTTGAACCAAACCTCAAATGAGGAACCCAAAATTCGCAGCTACGAACCAACTCTAGCACTAAAATCCCTTGCAATCCAATTCAAAAGGATACCCATGATAACCCAAAAGAAAAATAGATTGTGGTGTCGTATGGTGCGAGTTTGGATTATATTTTCCACTGATCATGTCATTTTCCAACGAGTATTGACGGAACAGTGACTAAACTCACTGGAGAAATATCCCCCTCTCCTCAACTCTTCTCTCTTCCCCTAATTGGCTCTCTCTCTCTCGCCTCAACTTCAGTGGGTTTCTCTCCTATCTCAATCTCTATATGTGGGTATGATGATAAAAAAGGAGAAACCTTCTTCCCCGATCTTCTCCCCCAATATTGATATCTCCCTCCCCCTCACCGAATTTGTGTAGTGTGTGTAATTTTTAGCCTGTAGAATCAAAAAATGACCAAAAATAGTCTATTCCAGCGATGATCTCGCCAGAAAAGTTCAAACCCACCTTCTCCTACTCGATCTTCTCTCTCTCTACGCTACTCTCTCTTTGCTACTCTTTCTCTCTGTGTGTGTGGTTTTTTCATATCCATTCAGTGAGGTTGAGTGAGGATTTTATGGATTTTATTGTTCATGGAGAATAGGGACTCTTTATGTGTCTTCAATGAGGAAGTGTATTGTTAATAGTGATGTCAGTATGTTCATGTATTGTGTGTGTAGGTTTTTAAAGAATGGAAGAAGATGAGTAATGGTGTGTATGCCAGTAAGGGAGAAAAGGGAAAGAATAAAGTATGCACGTAGGTTTGGTTTTTTAGTGAGTAGGATTAGGTAAGGGTAGGGGTAGGTAGGGGGTAGGGTAGGTATAGGTAGGGTATAGGTAGGGAGAGACAAATTAGTAGAAATTAATTTTTAGGATAGACAAAATTATTTCTCTACATCATGCCCTCTTTGAATGTAAACACAAAGTGTTTACAGAAAAAGAAGTAGACCACGAGATGGAATTTTGTCCCGAGCATTATTCAAAAGAAAGAAAAAAACAGACAAAGGCAATTGAGTCTTGATTTTGGGAATTCTACCTGTCTCAAGTTATGTGATAGTCAAGTCATGTGTAGTTCTAGGGTTGAAAGAAGAAGGACTATATCGAGTTAGAGAGTCGAGCGAGGTTCTATCGAGGTTCCGGTCTATGGCTCTGTCATTACATCAAAAACAAAAATTACAAGTTAAAACATAAATAAAATTACAAAATTCCTATCTATACAGCTTATTTTGGACTCTTGACTTGAGTGTCATCACCCTATTCTTCAGGCGGGCTTCTGACTTGCAATTTCTTCAACTTGTTGCCTCACTTTCAATTTCTTCTCCTCGTTCTCCAGATGGGATCCTAACTTGCTATTTTTTAATTTTTTGACTTTCAATTTCTTCACCTTATTGTTTAACTTTCCATTTATTCACCCTGCTCTTCGAGTGGGCTCCAATGTTGCTTGAATTATCAAAATAAGGAAGTGCATCTCCTTACTGCTGTTGCTTGAATTACCCAAATAGGGAAGTACGTCTCCTTATAGATGTTGCTTGAATTACCATAACAAGGAAAAGCATCTCCTTACCAATGCCACTTAAATTACCAAAACAAGAAAGTGTGTCTCCTTACCAATACTGCTTGAATTACCCAAACAAAGAAGTACGTCTTCTTACAAATGTTGCTAGAAATACCCAAACAGGAAAGTGCGTCTCCTTACCAATGCCTCTTAAATTACCAAAATAAGGAAGTGTGTCTCCTTACCAATGCCTCTTAAATTACCAAAATAAGAAAGTATGTCTCCTTATGAATGCTTCTTGAATTACCCAAATAAGAAAGTTCGTGTCGTTACAAATGTTTCTTGAATTGTCCAAACAAGGAAGTGCGTCTCCTTACAAATATTGCTTGAATTTCCCAAACAATTAAGTGCATCTCCTTACAAATACATCTTGAATTACCAAACAAGGAATTGCGTCTCCTTACAAATACCGCTTGAATTACCAAACAAGGAAGTGCGTTTCCTTATAAATGTTGCTTGAATTACCAAAACAATGAAGTGTGTCTCCTTACAAATGTTTTTTGAATTTTTCAAATAAGGAAGTGCGTCTCCTTACAAATACTACTTGAATTATGAAACAAGGAAGTGCGTCTCACAAATACCTCTTGAATTACCAAACAAGGAAGTATGTCTCCTTACAAATGTTTCTTGAATTGCCCAAACAAGGAAGTGCGTCTCCTTATAAATACCACTTGAATTACCCAAATATGAAAGTGCGTCTCTCTACAAATGCTGCTTGAATTACCCAAACAAAGAAGTGCGTCTCCTTATAAATGTCACTTGAATTTTCCAAGGAAATGCGTCTCCTTGACAAGTAGGTGTGTCTCCTAGAGATCTTGAATTATGAGTTTTACCATGGTTTTGATTACCAAACTTGTGCAACAACATTGCCTCTTGCATTTGTAGAAGTGAGAAATTACGGTCTTTGATGTTTAGGCTCGGAAATCTTTGATCTGAATGTAACATGTGTTCCTGTTTCATACAAAGAAAACTTGTGAGTTTAAAAGATGGTGGCTGATTTATGGCTTTAGCTTTCGCGACAATCGTTCTTTCCCCCTTCATATTTAACCTTGCTTCCAACCATTAGCATATGTCATCGACTTGATGCACCATTGACCAAACTCAGATTATTAAGAGTGACTCTAAAACAATTACAGTATCTCTGCTTTGCCATGCTCCTCAGATAAACCTTATAAATCTTGATATTTCTAAAAGTTACTAGGCTCGTCTGTTGACAAAATTTTTTGCATGCCTTATTTCAGCTCACAATTATGTCTCTTTCATGTGTTGGACTTTTGTCTGGCTTTGTGCAATTGAAGAAGCTGGGAGCCAGTTTTGAAATCTTTTCTCACTTGTTTTGATATGGACTTGACTCAAAGACAAGAGAAAAATGACAATGACTTTTATTTGGACAACTGACTCAAGAAAAGAAAATAAAAATAAAGGAAACAAAGAAAAGACAATAAGCGTCCCCATTCAAAACAAAGAAATGAAAAATTTATCTAGAAATGACAGTCAACTCTAATGATTATGCCATGCATTTTGGATTAAGCTGCCTGATCTTTCTATTGAAACTTTCACCAATTGTTGTTGAGTTAATGGTCTTGAAATTGAGTTGTTTCCTTAGGTCAATTGCATTTAAGATCTCATTCGGCTAGTGACACCTTGAAGGGTTTTTACCAACAAGCCTCTCTCATTCTTTTTTTCTCAGTTCACCATTGTCTTATGGTGTCCATGAGGGTTTTTCAACAATGAGACTCTCTTATTTTCATTTGTCTCAACTCACCGTCGCCTTACAGTGCTCGTGAGGGTTTTCACCAATAAGACTCTCTCATTTTTATTTCTCTCAACTTACCATTCATCTCACGGTGCTCGTGAGGGTTTTCACCAATAAGACTCTCTCATTTTTACTTCTCTCCTGATTCCTTATGCTGAGAAAGACAAGTAGTTTCTGGAGTACGTCATCATATCCATTGCATACTTAGCCTTAACATCTTTAAAGATTGATATGGAGGTATTTCTTTGTTTGTAAATCGGCTTTTGGATAAGGTAAGAAAGAAAGGATGGCATGAGGCTCAAATGACACTTGAAGTGGGGTAGGACTTACAACTTTTGGAATCGATTCAAACAATAAGGATTAACTCATGCCCCAATTTTTTTTGATTGGGAAATTCTAAATTGTTTGCTTGGTTGGACCAAGCCCAGAGTAGGGCAACCTACGTATCTCACCCCCAAAAGAGGAGAATCAGGTCACGCGTAGTTCTGGCAGCTTGTTCTTTTGCTTGATTCTGATTTTTGTTTCTTTTTTCTTTTTTATCTTTGGGATTTTTTTTGACCCTACTTTTGATACTCTTCTCTTTTCTTTCCTTTTGGATATTTTTTTCTCGACACTTTTCTTTTGAGTTTTACTGACTCTATCTTGATTCTAAAAGAAGGGTATGAAAGAAAATAGGACTAAAGCTCAAATGGGGTAAACAAAGGATGACACAATGTTTGAATAGCAGAATGAAATGCCTTCATCATATCAATCCTTAAAAATGCAAGTACATATCATGCAATATGGAAGTGAAAGATGAAGACCATTTGTGATATCTTTTGCAGCATTAACTTTGACTGAGTTTGTGCATTACTATTTCTTCTGTGCTTTTCTAGCATACAACTCCACTTTTATTGCATATTCCTCACATTGAATGTATCATGATTTTGTGAAGCTGATTTTTGTTTTGTTAACGCAGTCACTATTAGACCTAATTGAGATATTTCTTTCAATTGATGACCAAGTTATTCTTGTGATTCTCAAAGTAAGTGCCTTAAGTTTAAAAGAAGGCTTCAACTTGTCACCAAATGTCTCAGTACTTTACCTATTTCCTCAGATGTTCCTTTTACTAACTTAAACATCTGATTCAATATTTCATGGTTAAATTAGATTTTAAGATCTGACTGAAAATTCTGCTAGTATGTCATATCACTAGAATCAATATAAAATGCACTATGTGAAGAAAACAAACAAACAACACATATTTAAAACATAAAGAAAAAAAGGACACTTCAGTTAGTTGAAATAAAAGATAAAGGGGCTTTAACATAAATGACAAAGGGACAAAACAAGATGGATCCCGAACTACAACCCTGAAATAATTCAGAAAATAGAAAACAAAATAAAACAAACTACCAAACCTCGGGGTGACTTCTCAATTGCTCAACCTGACAACTTAGCCACTGATTTGCATATCAGCATGACTAGAGCTTCCCTCACTGTCAATGTTCTGCACCATAATTGATCCATCTTGAATCATCTTTTCAATTTCTCTTTTCAAATCTCGACAATCTTTCATACTATGACCCCAAGCATCAGAATGATATGCACATCGTGCATTAGGATCAAAATTCTTGAACGGAGATTAAGAGTGCCCAAGCAGAGGAGTGATCATTCCCAATTGTACTAATCTATGAAATAAGCTAGCATATGAATCTCCAATTGGTGTGAAGTTATCCCTCGATTTCTGCCTTATTTCATTGTTTGGCTTGAATCTAAAATTGGGCCTAGAAGGGCTTTGGTAGGTTTATGGAGTTGGAGGGTGACTCTGAGGAGTTGGTGTGCACTATTAGGAGTAAGAAGGGAGTTGAACATATGGTTGTGCTCAATATACTAGATATGAAGGTGGGGAAATGGAGTATAATAGATTTTGAGAGGGATTATAGAGAGTTTGGGTATGAACTTGGGCTTGATACTGACGTCTACGACGACGTTGTCTTCTTAGATGTTCCCGTTCTCCAACTATAATAGCAGCTGTATATTTCCCATTCTTCTCCCCTCTATTTTCCTTTAATTGGTTGCAATATTATCCCAAATGTTTCACGAATTCCTTCTGCCATCTTTCTCCTTGAATTTCGATATCTCAAGGCTTGGAGGAGGGTTAACATTTGAAGACATGCCCCAGTTTTTATATGAAACATCTTCTTCACTCACAAGTCTTAGGGAACTTTTCACAGCATTTCCTGCATTCTTTATTTTTCCAACCATTTTCTCTGGCTCTTCTAGCACACTAGGCTTCTTGTTAAGAAATTTTGGTGGTCCGGTTAGCTTAAAAGTAGGATCTAGAGTATAGCAATGATCACCAAGAGTATTGAACAAGGGTCCACTTGAAAGATGGGGAAGCACAATCGTTGGGCGGATGTCCAATGTAGAAGCCTCATAGAGGATTGAGCAACAAGATCACGGACGACATGTGGTGTTATGAATGTAGCAGGCTTATACTGAGGAGATAAAGGAAAAGTGGTGGAAGTATTGAGATGCTTTGGGCTTGGAATGAATTTTGAGTCATGTTGCAGTGCATCAACAACAATAGGACATTGACTTTGCAATTTTGGTGGAAAACTCAAGGTATTTGTAGGATCAATAAAGGGAAATGGAGGAGAAGGAGGCAACCCACAGGTCCAAGCTCAGTGTATTTCTATCATTTGTTGTCTCAGTCTCAAATTCTCTTCCTTTAAACTCTCAATTTCCTAACTCTTTGTTTCATCCATGATGCTACTCTCTATATCCTTGTTGGACACAACTAACCCTTTCTTGGATTTGGTGTGATATGGAGGACCAGTCAGAATGCCACAAACCAACCACCTTAAACTGACTTAACAAAAAAAACAAAAAAAAACAGCAAATGTGTTAGAGTTCAACACTTTTTCAAAACATCTTTTTCCTTTATTTTAAAAGATCACCAAACCCAAGAAGGGTGCCTACGTATCTCACTCCTCGAAAATAACAAATTGTTAAAAGAATAGACTCTTTTTGCATTTTTCATGTTAAAAATTCCTATACAAAATGAAACCTATGATTACCAAAGAAAAATCCTTTTGGATTTTCAATTTTGAATTTCATATGAAAATGAAACTTGAACCTATTAAAGAAAAATCTTTTTGTAGTTATCTTTTAAAGATGTATATGAAACACCTACTCTAATAATGACTGAAGAAAATCTTTTTGGATTTTTAAATAAGATCCCGAACCCACAATAGGTTGCCTACGTATCTTACTCCTAAGAGAGGAGAATCAGGGGTGCATAGTTCGTCCAGATAGGAAAATTAATGATTAAACAACCGACACCCTGACTTGAGAGACACGAGCATAAATAGAAGATGCAAAACATCAAAAAAAATATTTTTGAGTTTTCAATTTGACACTTCACATAAAAATGACACTAAAAACTATGAAAGAAAAATCTTTTTGGTATTTTCGTGAAATGTACAAAACTCCTACAATTTATTTTTTTTTTACATTTTTCTTTTATAAAAACTTCTATGAATTGTGAATGCATGCTAAACGAGACAAAGGAAAAATCTTTTGATGTTTTCTTTTATTTTTTTTTGAAAAATGAGTGTTAGAGGTAAAAAATCTTTTTGGATTTTTGGATTGGAAAGAACAAAAGCCATAAAAAACTCTAAAAAAAATACGACACTTTTTTTTTCGATTCACCTTTTCTCTTTTTCTCCTTTTTTTTGTAAACTTTTCCTTGTCTACACAATTCCTTTAATTCTAGAACATGCTTTTGCCCAAAACAACCTGTCAAATGACCCTGTTACCCTAAAAAATACAACATTTAGAAAGTAGGGATGCTTTAGAGGTGAGTCTCCTACAAAGGACCAAGTGGGTCCCTCTTGGTCTCAATATGATGCAGATTAGCATGACCCAAAGGCTGACCTATACTGAAGTTTATTAACAAGGTTGTTCAGAGGGAGCGTCTGTTCGATAGTGGCTGTTTTAGCTTTTCACCCACTCTATACCAGCCGACGGCTCCCCCCTCCTAAGATAAAGGTGACTCAACTATAGGTCGTGTACACAGCGTGCACTACAAACTTGTTGCAGAAAGAATGACTCAGGTTATGCACATGATGCCAGATATAAAGCGGTAACATAAAAGATAAAAACTATAAATAAAGAGCACGTAGGCACTCAACAATAAAAAAAAACAATAACAACAAAGGATACAAACAATGTCTATACACCCATAATCCCAAACTAAGCTGATACAACTTCAAAATTAAGATCGAATTCTAAAATTATCCCCAACAGAGTCGCCAGAGCTGTCACACCCCTTTTTTAACCAAAAAAGATTATAATTTACATTTTCGAAAGGGTTTTCATTATTAAAGTGAAAAAAAGAAGATTTGTTCTGAAAAAGGATTAGTTTTACATTTAAAAACTCAGAGTCTCCACTTGACATAAATCGGGTGTGCCAAGTCACCTTTGGACATCTTTTTTCAAAACAGTTTGACTCTAAAACTAATCCGCAAACAGAGATTCCGGCTAAGGAATTCTGTTGACCGAGGGAAAGGTGTTAGGCACCCCTCAATTCCGTGGTTTGACCACGATTGCTTGGTGGAGCATATCGGCTAATTTGACATTACAAATGTATAAACCACACAAAATAATCAATCAATCAAACAAAACAAAACAAGTCCAAAATATAATGTACAATCCAATAGTACAGTTCAAAATAAAAATACAAAAAATATAAATCCTATTCTAAACTATTCCTAGACTAAGCTCCACCCGCCGCCTCGGGAATTTGTCACGAACATCCTCTGAGTACAAAATACTTTGGGGCATTCTCCGGTGAATAAACACAAATACCTCAGGGCATCCCCAACCAAATGAATACATTTTCTCAATCTTGTGCGTTAAAATAGAAAGAACCATTCAACAAATATTCACACATTCAACAAATCATCCTCTTCCATTTCTACAATTTGCCTACCCAAACTTAGTATTTGCCTACTCAATTAACGATTTAAATATGATACTATCAATTTCAATAATATCCAATAATGAATCAAAATTAAACAACGTTCAACTTATTCGATTATCAATTCCCCCAAATTTTATTCACGGTTGCAAAAATAACAGTTCACGATTTCTATTTTTTCAACAATCGACATCCAAATAATTCCATATTAATCATTCACATCATACCCCAAATAGGAGAAAATTGAGACGATAACAATCAATCACACACTAAAATAAAGAATTAGTGGAGAATAAGAATAAGATAAGAGATAACCTTATTGTGGAGATTTTTACTGCATTTACGAATTCAGATTAAACGAGAAACAATTTCGGAGTTGAACCAACAAATCAAAAGCAACCAAGACAACCAAATTGATGAGCCTCAATCGGAACTTTGAATCGAACCTCAAATGAGCAACCCAAAATTCGCAGCTATGAACCAACTCTATCACCAAAATCCCTCGAAATCCAATTCGAAAGGAGACCTATGATAACCCGAAAGAAAAATAGAACAGTGGTGTCTTTTGGTGTGAGTTTGGATCAGATTTGCCATCGGTCGTGTCATTTTCTGGCGAGTCTTGACGGCACAGTGACTAAACTTGCCGGAGAAACATCCCCCTCTCCTTGATTCTTCTCTCTCCCCAATTTTCTCTCTCTCTCACCTCAATTTTAGTGGGTTTCTCTCCTACCTCAATCTCTGTATGCGGGTATGATGACGAAAAAGGAGAAACCTCTTTCCCCGATCTTCTTCCCCAATATCAATATCTTCCTTTCTCTCTTTGAATCTGTGTAGTGTGTGCAATTTTTAGCCTGTAGAATCGGAAAATGACCAAAAATAGTCTATTTCGGTGATGAGTTTGCGAAAAACTCGAACCCACCTTCTCCCGCTTGATCTTCTCTCTCTCTCTGTGATACTCTCTCTTCACTACTCTCTCTCTCTTCGTGTGTATATTTTTTTCCGTGTTCGTTCAGTGAGGGTGAGTGAGGATTTTGTGGATTTTCTTGTTCATGGAGAATGGGGACTCCTTCTATGTCTTTAGTGAGGCAGTATATTGTTAATAGTGAGGTTCGTATGTTCGTTTATTGTGTGTGTAGGTTTTTAAGGGATGGAAGAAGATGAGTAATGGTGTGTGTGCCAGTTAGGGAGAAAAGGGAAAGAATGAAGTATGCACATGGGTTTGTTTGTTTAGTGGGTAGGATTAGGTTAAGGTAGGGGTAGGTAGGGGGTAGGGTAGGTAGGGGTAGGGGATAGGTAGAGAGAGACAAATTAGTAGAAATTAATTGTCGGGACAGACAAAATTATGTGTCTACAATTCTAAGAACCATTTTACGGCTAGGGGGTAGTCACGGGTCGTAACAAAGGGCAATCTAAGTACAAATCTGAAAGTAAAAATACAAAATCTTTATCTAACCCAAATAAAGGTATAAGTAAGATAAAGTGAGATTGTAAAATACACCCTAAAAACTAGAATAGTCCAGTACCTCAAATATCACCAATAAACAACACAATCTCAACCTCCGTATGTCGTAGTTATGCTGCGATTTGCACTAAAATAACACAGTAGCAGTGGATATGGTCCACTTATACTCAGTAGGTATCATAGGATTATTAAGCAATGTAGAAAATAAAATAAGTAAAATATACTATGAGCAAGCCACCTGCAAATACAAAAGTTCCAAATGATAGCTCACACTATCTCCACTAACAATTCTAACATATATATATGTAAACAAAAGAAGTATCAACACAGATAAAAAGTAGAAAATACATAGAAATCAAGGAAACTATGAAAAATAAGAAAGATATGTATGCAATGCAATGCAATGCATATGGATGGAATGAATGGTGAAAGACATCGCATTACTTTTCATATACACCCACCAAGCTCGTAGTTACTAGGTAGGACTTATTGGTGGGTTCGCAACCCATTTAGGACTCATTGGTGTATTCACAACCCATTTACTGTATCTCATATCTCAATATCAATTCTCTTCTCTGGCTTATGTTCACAGAGAGTTTTTTCATACAAGTGCCTCATTTCTTTTCAAAAATAGTGTTTCCCATGGTACCAATATCTCATGAATATATATGTATGGAATAAGTATGTAATGCTCACAATCAACTCAAATGATAGTATCCAAATCCATCCAACATGAAATATAAATAAGTGAGCCTAGAAATCAACACAGTAAGTCCATAATTCATGATTATCAACTCCAATTAGGTACCATTAGAATAAATATGCATACGCGACATCATTAATATCTTAAAACCCCCAACTCAGGTATTTTATCATGATAAAAGCAACCAATGCTCAAATTAATCCTATATTAGCAAAATAAGCCCCCACACGGGTAGCATATCTAGAATTAAAGGCATTTAGATGAACAAATAAGTCCAATGATGTCAAATAAAATCTCAACATGGGAAACACACAATAAAAGATATCACAAGTCAACAAAAAAAACATATAATCCCCATCTGGGCACATAATGGTATAAATTATCTCAAAATATAAATCTCATAGTTATTTTCCTAATCCATAGCATGTTATACTTATTCATTAACTAACCAGCTCAATCTGAGAGAGGTTAAGCCATAACCTACCTCGAAATGATAAAATCCCAACCTAAAGTACTTCAATATGGCTCCTTCCCCTCATGAATAACCTCACACAAACTATAACAAATGTAGCATCTGTGCATTAAAAGAAACCTAACAATACACATATTGCCCATATTCAGGCCTGGGTCAAAACAAATTCATTTTTGAATTTGAAAGTGAAAGGGTATAATCAAAATTTTTCTTTCAAAGACACATTCCCTAAGGTTATGAGAGCCTGTAAGATAAAACCTCCACAAAATGGGTTCAAAATTGAGCTCCAAAATAAAGAAAACCCCATTTTAAACTTTACCACTAAAAACCCCAATATTCTATTTTGAAATCATATCTTAAAGGTGTTTTTGAAGATAAAATCAATGGTATTATCAATTAAGAAGTTAGCCATATGAAAATCCACATTGAAACCCTCGAAAATTTCCTTCAATAAAGCACGAAGGTTTAAAAATAGAGAGAATTTAAGAAAACAAGAAGGGGGGATCATATACAGTAGTTGTTGCTTTGAGCGACTAAGTAGCTGCTGAAGCGACTATTGCTAAAGCGGTACTAGGATGGTAAAACCACTACTACTTCAGCAATGCTTAGACGCTAAAGCAGCTATCACTTAATTAGTCTTGGGACACTAAAGAGGTTGTTGCTTAAGTGGTTGCACAAGGTATCAACTGATGATGATTTTGGTTCAAGCCAACCAAGCTTCGATTGGCCCCTCAGGATTTGACTGGGATCCCACCGAGACAAACCATATATACTAATAGGCTAATTTTGATGTTTTGTATTAAGTGGCGACGTCAATTTAATTTTTAAAAAAGTCCATTTTTACAAAATCAACCCTCGAGACCATATTTTACTATTTTCCAAATAAAAGGTCAAAATGAGATATAAAAGTCCCTAAATTGATCCAAACCCATTACCAATCAAATTTTGACATTCTGGATCTGCTAACATAGTCCGTTATCCAACACTTAAAACAACAAGTGTTGACCGATTCAACTATATGGCTTCTTAAGCCTCTAAAACCATAATCTCACACAGCTCATACATAATTACCTCAAGAACCATGCCGACCATCCCTGAACCTCAAAATCCATATGTAGCAACTATGTAGCAAAATGGTCAAATCACCAAAAATAGAAAATTCATAAACCAAGGTCATTACAACATCCACCTCTAAAAATTTAGTTCATCTATGAACTAAAGTCAAGAAACTACTTACATTGATAAAGAACTGAAGGTAACTCATAAGCATGTCGAACTCAAACTAGTTCAGCCATGAACCAAAGGCAAGAAAATACTTGAATCGATAAAGAGTTGAACGTAACTACTAAGCATGATTGACTCGATTTCCTAAGAAGCCTCCTTAACAGGACGGTGTCTCCACTAAACCTTAATAGTAGGAATGTCTCTAGAACACAACCGACATACTTCCTTGGATAAAATAGACAATGGCTCCTCAAGAAAGCTCATCCACTCGTCCAACTAAATTAAATCCCAACAAAGCACACGAGACTCATCCAAAATATGACGCTAAAGCATAGATACAAGAAAAACTAGATGAACTATTAAAAAGTCTAGAGGTAAGGACAACTCATAAGAACCTCCCCAACTACCCAAAAAATCTCAAATGTTCCAATATACCTAGGTCTAGGATTTCTTCTCTTCCCAAATCACATCACTCCCTTTTTGAGTAACACATGATGGAAGACCCTATCACCAATACCAACTTTAAGGCTCAAAATTTGCAATTTGTATAACTTTTTTGGATACTTCAAACCGCCCAAAGCCTATTTTGAATCACCTAAACTCTATCCAAATACATGCGAAGCAAGTCAATACCACAGGGTCTAACCTATGAAGTCTTTAACCAACCAATAGGGGACCGACCATACTTACCATACAACTTTTAGAAAGGGGCTATCTTGATACTCGAGTGGTATCTATTATTGTAAGCGAACTCCACCTAAGTCAAATATTTCTCCCACTAAACCCCCAAATCCATAACACATGCACGGAGTATATTCTCCAAACCTGAATTGTCCACTCTAATTGACCATTAGTCTGGGGGTGGAAGGTTGTGCTGAGGTCAACCTGAGTACCCCAACTCCCCCTAAGAAATTCGCCAGAAGCTATAAATGAACATTGAGCCTCTGTCTAAAATAATAGACACGGATACCCCATGAAGACAAACTATTTCATGAACATAAATACATGCACCAATTTGACATTGAAGAAAATCTTAATAGAAATGAAATTGGCTGATTTGATCAACCAATCCGCATTGAACCAAATATTGTCAGAACCCCAAAAATCATGAGGCAAACCAGTCACGAAGTCCATAGTGATTCACTCCTACTCAGCAATGGCAATCTTTAAAGCAACTTGATCTCTGATATTTGGCCTTCACCTGTTGACAAAACAAGTAATGAGTTACAAAATCTACCACATCTTTCTTTATACCACCCCACTATTAAATTTTCTTCAAATCATGATATATCTTGATATTACTTGGATGGATATAATATCTAGATCCATAAGCCTCCTCTAAAATCAATCTCACCCAATCCCCTATTCGCGGTACAAAACTCGACCACCAATCCTCAATGCATCATTAGAATCTAAAAATGCTTACTTAGTCTTGCCGCTCAATACCTTATACCAAATCACCCTTACATAATCATCATCTGACTGGTGAGCTTGAATTTGAGCCATCAAGAAAGATCTAGCATCAACAAAGTCTAAAACAAATCGAAGTGTCAAAATATCAAGCCTAACCATCTAGTAATCTAAAGACAAAATTTCCAAGTCTAAAGGCCATTATTAGGTCAAGAGATGAGCTAAACTCCCCATACCAATCGAATTTTGATACAAGGAATCTGCAACCATATTAGCCTTGAACTGGATGATATAATATAATGATGTCATAATCCTTAAGTAACTCGAGCCAATGCCACTATCTCATATTAAGATCTCATTTTCTCAAGAAGTACTGAAGGTTGTGATAGTCTATGAAAATCTCTCAAGGAACCCTATACAAGTAGTGTCACCATAACTTCAACACAAATACTACGTCTGTAAATAGCAAATCGTGGGTAAGGTTAGTCCTCTCATGAGGCTTCAACTGATGAGAGACATAAGCAATCACCTTTCTATCCTACATTAACATCACACTCAAACCAACACCAAAAACATCACAAAACATGGTGCAACCCATACCCTCTTTGAGCTTTTGAAAGCTCTTCTCACACGCATCCAAACACTGAAATACCATCTTTTTCTAAGTCAACTTGGTGAGCTACAATAGATAGGAAACCCTATATAAAATTCCGATGATAACAAGTCAAACCAATAAAAATTTGAATCTTGGTAGGATAGTAGGTCTTTGCCAATCACGAATCCCAGCTATCTAGTCTGAATCGACCATAATGCCATCCTTAGTTACCACATGACCCAAGAAAGAGATAGAATCTAACCAAAACTCACTCATTGCTAACTTAGCATACAACTTTTCATCACCCAATCTCTGAAATACAATCCTTAAAAACTTTACATAATCGATCTCATTCTTTGATTAAACTATGATGGCATCAATAAATATAATCCAAAGGAGTCAAGATACAGTTAAAATACCCGATCATCAACTCTATGAATGCTACTTGGCATTGTTCAACCCAAATGACATGACTAAGAACTCATAATAATTGTATCGAGTCTGAAAAGCTATCATTGAAACATCCAAAGCTATCATCTTGAACTGATAATACCTGGATCTTAAATCAATCCTGAAAAACATCAAAGCACCCTGAAGTTGGTCAAATAAATCATCAATGTAAGAAAGAGGACATTTTTTCTTAATCGTCACTTTGTTCAACTGCCTATAATCAATACACATATGCATAAAACCATCCTTTCTCTTCAAAAACAAGATAGACACACCCAAGGAGATATACTTGGTCTAATAAACCCCTTACCCAACAAATCCTATAACTGCTCCTTCAACTCTTTCAACTCCACAGGAGCCATCTTACAAGAGGAATAGAAATAGGCTTGTTGCTCGACTCTATATGAATAGAAAAATCAATATCACAGTGTTGAAGCATACCATGCATGTTCATAAGAAACACATCTCTGAACTCATGAAAAAAATCAAGTGGAAGCCATAAGAGGCGGAGAGGCAACACTAGTATCACATGTATGAGCTAAATAAGATACACACCCTCTCTTTATCATGTGGTGAGCACGCAAAAAAGATATAACACTCTTTGAACCCAAATTAAACATACCCTTCCAAGCTAACCTTGGCACACCTGGAGTAGCTAAGGTTATGGTCTTTCCATAACAGTCCAAAATAGCATGATAAGGAGCTAACCAATACATATCTAAGATAACATCAGAATCAATCATATTTATGACAATTAAGTCTACCCAAGTCTCATAGCCCACAAAGGCAACCATCGTAAAATTGGTACACCCAATTCACCACTAAAGAATATCCAACTAGGTAGAAAAACAAAGAGACATAGAAAGAGGCTCACACGCAATACCCAAACCAGAAGCAAAATATATAGACACATATGAGAAAGTTAACCCAGAGTCAAATAATACGAAAGCAAATATGTGGCAAACTAGGAAAATATCTGTAATACAACATCAGAGGCTTCTATCTCGAGTCTAGTAGTATAGCATATTACTGACCACGTCCACTCCAAACTGAACAACCTTTGACCATCACTATGAGTACCTCTACCCTACCTCTGCCTTGAGTACCTCTAGCTGCATCCGTACCACTTTATGCACCGCCTCTTATTATTGATATAGAATTAGGTATGAAAATATGCTTAGGACAATAGTTGGCCACATAGCCAAACTTATCACATAAAAACACCCTCTGTGGCCTATCTCAATATGAGGAGGTGCGACTGAACTAGGATGGCTACCCTGACTAGATGTTTGACTACCCAAAGCTACTGAATCTGAAGACCTACTGCCAGATCCCTACAAAGTATCCTAAACTAGCCAATCACGATAACCATGGGATTCTCTATCAGAAAAGTAACTGCCCCCAAAGGTGTATCTACTAACTTACCATGCCGATGCATATTCTTAGTGCCTCCTCGACTAGCCTAGATAATCAACTCGATTATCTTGGAAAGATCAATGACACTCTATAAAGAAGCCTTTGAGACTACCATCTGAGTTATAGTCAATTTATAAGTACCATCTAATCCTTTTATAAGCTTACAAATTTGCTCAGACTTGATAGAGATGCTAGTGACTAAATACCTAGATAGGGTGTAAAAATGAGCCTCATAATTAGAAATAATCATATATCCCTTCTCTAAATAATCAAAATCGTCACGCATTTGGTCCTTCAAGCTATATGGAACAAACCTCTTCAATAAAGCTTTAAAAAATTAAGTCCAGGTCATACATACAAATCTAAAGGTCTACGACTCGCATCCAACCTCCATCAAACCCTAGACACACCCATCAACTGGTAGGTAGTATAAGAAAATCCATGGGACTCAAGGAATCAAATATTATGCAACTCCTCAACAATAGCACCGCTGAACGTGGGCGAATCCAAGTGAATAAACCTCTCAAACTTCTTCTAATCATTAGAAGACATGACTATACCCAAAGTAATCAGAGAAATGAGAAGTCTGGAAGGTTGGAAATCCACATGTGGGGGTACCATATATAAAAGATGTACCCCTAAACTAGGAATAGCATGATCAGATACTGGCATAAAAAGTGTAACACCTATCAAAGTCTGAGGAATATCATAAGTACATGCTGCTACAGATGACGAAACTACACTCGAAGTCAGAGAAATACCATAAGAAGACGTCGACATTGATGATGGCACCATACTTGAAATTAGAGAAACACCAAGTGCACTCAAAGGAACACCATCAAGACAAGTTAATAACCAAATCAACAAGCCCTCCAGAACTAGGGTAGAAATTAAATTTTATGCGACCTAAGCTGGCACCATATCCCTTGTATGCTAAACCTCAAGCTCAGGAGAGATCCCTCTAACACTGCCTCTGATTGGGGCAGCTCTTCTTGCTCTCTCTTTACCTCCGGTCCATCAATGACCCCTAACTCGCCCTCTAGTGTAGGCTTCATCTTCAGGTGCTAGCTCAACATCCCTAATCTCTCAAGATCTAGTCCTCACTATTTACTAAAAAAAGAACGGAACACAACTTCGAACATAAGTTATGAATAACCTACATGATAAGGAACCAAAACATAGATGTGTTTCCAAAAGACATCTTATAGCCTCTCGAAGATAGATACGGATATCTATATATCAATTCGCGAGACTTTACTAGACATTTTTCTCTTATAATTATGAGATCGGTGAACATGACTGCTCTGATACCAATTTATCATGACCCAAAAATTAGGTCATGATGGCATTTTTTGCGACCAGTCCTTGACAAGTAAGTCGATTACCCAAACTGATAAAAGGAACAAAAACAACAATAATAGAAACCATGCGAGACTTCTAGAACAAATTCAGGACAATCATGAAATATGCACATAATACACAAAAGTTTGAAGAAATAACATAAACCACCCAAAACATGGGGTCATAATGTATGAGTAATCTAAGTACAATTGTAAAACTGGAGTACAAAATTTGTCTCTAACCCAAATAAAGACATAAGTAAGAGTGAGATTCAAAAATCCTCCTTGAACACTAGAATGGTCCAGTACCTTTAATATCACCAATCAACAATAGGATCTCAACCTTTGTGTGTCGTACTCATGTTGAGATCTATACCAAAAAAGCACAATAAAAGTCAATATGGTCTATTTGTACTCAATAGGTATCATAGGCCAACTGAGCAAAGTAGGAAATAAATTAAGTAAAATATACTATAAGCCTATCACCTACAAATAGAAAGTCCAAAATGGTAGCTCATACTATCTCCACTAATAGTTCTAACATATATAAGTATATATAAGAAGTAGCAACACAAATATAAAGGAGAAAACATATGGAAACCACACACAAGTCAAGGAAACTAAGAAAAACAAACAAGATATATATGTAATGTAATGAAATGCAATACAATATAATATGGATGGAATGAATAGTGAAAGCCATCACATGACTTTCCATATACACTCGATGAACTCGCAGCTACCATGAAAGACCTATAGAGGGTTTGCAACCCTTATTGCATATCTCATATGTCATATCTCATATCTCAATCTCAGTCTCGTCTCTTCTCTCCAACTTATGTTCATAGAGAATTCTTTTCATAAAAGTATGTTATTTCCTTTCAAGAATAGTGTTTTCTAGTGGTAAGAATATCTCATGAATGTATTTATAGAATAAGAATATAATGCTCACAATCAATTCAAATAATGATATCTAAATCCATCCAACACAGAATATATACAAGTAGTTCCAGAAATCTACTCAGTATGTCCATAGTTTATAATTATCAACTATAATTAGGTACAATCAGAATAGATATGCATACAAGATATCTTTAATATTATATCAACCCTTAATTCAAGTATTTTATCAAGATAAAAGAAACTAATGCTCAAATAAGGCCTATATTATTAAAATATGCCCCCGCACGAGGATCATATCAAAATTAAAGGCATTTAGATGCACAAATAAGTCTAATGGTGTCAAATAAAGCCCCCCCACAGGCAATACATAAACCAAATATGACAAGTCAACAACAGGATATAAGCCCCTATACGGGCACACAATAGTATAAATAATCACAAAATATAAATTTCAATGTTATTTTTCCCAACCCTTAGCATGATATACTAATTCATTAATTACTTCACTCAATCTAAAAGAAGTTAAGCCATAACTACCCCGAAATGATAAAATCCTGACCTAAAGTACTTCAACACGGTGTCTTTCCATCACGAATGACCTCAACACCAACTACAACATTCAAATATAGCATTTATACGTTAAAATAAAGCTAACGATACTCATATTACCTATTTTCATGTCAGAGTCAAAACGGGTTCGATAAATGAATTTAAAATTAAAAAGGGTAAAACTTTTATTTTTATTTAAAAAACACACTTCTCAATGTTATGGGAGCCTATAAGAGAAAATCACATGATAACGGGTTAAAATTGATGTCCAAAATGAAGAAAAATTCTTTTTAAACTTTATCGCTGAAGACCTCAATTTTTTATTTTGAAATCATGATTTCAAAGTGTTTTTGAAGATAAAATCAATGGAAAATACTGAAATTATGAGTTTAGAATTAGTCACACGAAAATAACCGTTGAAGCCCTCAAAATTGCCTTTCACAAAGCTTGGAGGTCCAAAGCTAAAGAGAAATCTAGAAAAAAAGGAGGTTATATACAACGATTGTCACTTAAGTGGTACTAGGTTTCTAGAAAGGCTATCGCTTAAGTGACGCCTGGTTGCGAAAGCAGCAACCGCTTAAGCGGTCTTGGTCCAATAAAGAGGCTGCATCAGGTATTAACTGATGCTCATTTTGGTGCAAGCCTACCAAGCTTCATTCAGAGCCTCAGGAACCATATATGCTACTAGGATTATTTCGATGTTCTAGACTCAATGGTGATGTCAAATTTTTGAAAAAAGGTCATTTTCACAAAATTAACCCCTGGGACCCTATTTCACTATTTTCCAAATGTTGAGTCAAAATAAGATATAAAGATACCAAAATCAATCCAACCACATTATCAACCCAAATTTAACATGCCAAATCTGTTGACATAGTCCATTTTTCCATTCATCACTCAGAACGAGTGTTGATTGAAGTCAACTATATGAATTTTCAAGCCTCTAAAAACCACAAACTCACATAACTCATTTCTAGTTCTCTTGAAAACAATGCCAAACATCCTCGAATCATAATATCCATATGTAGCAACTACAAAAAGGGCAAAATGATCAAATCACATAGAAATGAAAAATTCACAACCCAAAATCATTATAGATAGAATATAGCACAAATGAAAAAGTATGTGGTTAGTATTATATGATGTACTGAGCATGTGAGATATCCAGGTCATGAATGAGTATACAAATCATGTTGAAAACTGAAGTAAACTAAAGTACAATGACCCACATTCTGAAAAACCATATCACTACAATATATATATAACTATTGACATCTGAATTTTGGTGAGTCCTGTATATTTACTATGCCTAAATCATTTTATGAAGAGTTTCTCTTAATTGAAATAAATCATACGAGTAACACGAAGTCCAGTGTCCGACACATGTTAAGGATGGTTGTTCTATACCTTACTGTTAGTATAAGAACTGACCTGAGGTGGATCCACTAAAATGACACTAAAAGGGCAAAATATTCTATGATGACACATAGTTCTAGGACTTGAGTTATCTAGAACCTGTATCCACTTGATGCTAAATACTACTCTCAAACTATATTCTATTTGTTCACAATAGATAAACTGGTAAATCATATTATACTAAAAGTAGAAATAAAAAATATCAAAAGTTGAATTACCAAAATGTCCATAGAATATTGATAAACTTTTATATCATTTAATTAAATATTGATACAGGATATTTTCAATATAAATATACATTCTAAATAAATAATTAGATACAAGTTTAATGTAACCGTTGGAATTCTGAAACTTAAAAGTTTATATGCATTGAAGGATATTAAAGAAAATCATGCCAGCCTTTCCACTAGGATTCACGTTGTTTTCCTTCTATTTGATTTAATTTGGCAATTAATGTAGATAAATAAAAGGAGAGGAAATAAATAAACAAAAAGTACACATGAATTACGAAAACATGAGCATTACTAGAAAATGAAGTCATTTAAACGGTTATCTTTTCATCCTTCCAAATTGAATGCATGCGAATGTGATTTCACGTGCCTTTTTTATTAGAAAATGTCTTTCACTAATTTTTAAAATAAAATTAATAATGACAATTAAACTTGGCTAAATACATTTTTAGATGTTACTTCCTCTAATTTAAAATAAATAAATTTTTGCCTCAATACATACCTATTAAGAAAAAGAAACTAGAACATAAATTGTATTTTATTTTTCGTATTTACCCTTTTAGATATTATCAAACAACTCTTGAAATTTCAGTCACATTAAATTAAAGTTAATTAAGTGTCTTGAAACTCATAATCTAAAAAGTATAAGTGAAGAGTAAAAATTGAAAGAAATTTCCAACATTACTTTTGCACAATGGAGAATTCATTTATTTTGAACATTGAAAAATAGTTCAAAAATTCATTTTATTTTAAAGGCTTAAGTCATCGATAAGACCTTAAACTTGTTTCAAAATTTGACTTATATCCCTCAACTCAGACTTGTACCTATCAGACCACTAACTCACTCAAAATCTGATCCACATAGACCTTTTTTGCCCATATGGCATGTCGTGTGGTATTCACTCAGTGTGGGCGCGTGAATAGATTCCAAATAATTTTTTATTTTTATTTTTCTAAAATATTTAGTAAATAAATAATAATTTATTAATAAAATATAAAAGAGAAGCAATCCCACCCCACCCATGTTGTCATCTTCTTCACCCCAATTTCTTGTTTTTAAGACAGTTTGAAACCTATAACCAAAGTGATTGGTCTTTTTTATCTCCTTTGGTGATATTTTCGTCGGACATTACCATTCACCATAAGACTCAAAAAAACTTCAACGTAACTTTATTTTTTTGGACAATAGTAATCGGAATTAGGTCTTCCTTGTCTCCGACATTACTCTATTTTTTCCGGCAATATTTGGAATTAATTTTTTTAGTAAAACTTTATCCTTCTTCCTTATTTTTTTTTTTTGCACAAAAAAAAATGCTTTTTGGGGTGGCGATTCTTAAAATGTACTCCCTCCGTCTCATTTTATCCGTCCCAAATTTTTTAATTTGATTTCCCATTTTACTTGTCCTTTTTTACTTATCAAGACAAGATAATTTTTTTTTTATAGTTTATCCTTTGCTTTAATTATTTTTTCTTTAAATTAAAATGTAAATATCATTTAATAGGAATATTATGATAAACAAGCTATGCTATTTATTATTTTTTTAATATATGTGTCATCCCAATTTAAAACGAGTAAAATGAGACGGAAAAAGAATCTCACAGAGCCATTATCCCAAAACAACAAAGAAAATCACATTCTAGATGTCATAAATGGACCTAGCAGCAAAACTTATCAAATTATAGATCAACCAACAACTTATGGCATATGAACTTGAGAAGCTCATCTCCCCAATAAGGCAACCTGATCTTTCTGACAGTTTGTGATCAATTTATGTCAAAGAGCTCACACCGAATTGACATTTTCATTTCATAGAAGAGATTCTTCAAGACGTAATCAATCTATAATTCATAGATATACTTCAAGAGAGACTCCATATGCAGAGTTCCAGGTTCACAGACCATAAAATAAATTGTTCTGGTAAGAGACTGGAAGCATTCTAATTCGTCCTTATTGAATTGTTGATTTGGTGGTTAAAAAAAAAAAAGAAAAGTGAAGAGGTGGTGGAGTGTGATTTTGAAGAGATAACTCAAAATGAGTTGAGAATTTTAATTATATTTTTTAAAAATTTGCAATTGATTTTTCGACAAACTCCTATTTTTTTCGGCAGAATTTCATTTTTTCTTACATTTACACCTAACTTTTTGATAAACTTATTTGATTTACATTTTAATTTAAGTGACAATATTTGTTCGAAGGTGATCGAAAATGGAGATAAAAAAATTGTGGCAATGGACATGAAAATGGAGAAGAAGAGATTGGTTTGTAGGGGTAAGGAGCTGGAGGCGGGGGTGGGGGACTTACATTTTTTTTTAATTTAAAATAATTTTTTTTTTTTATTTTAATGTATTTTAAATTAATTTTTGAACTCACTAACACATGTCACTATCTTATTTGTCAAATTGTCACGTCACCGTGAGTTTAATGCACACGTTTTAAATGTGTAGTTGATTATGGTTTAAATTCAGAGGAATAAAATTATTTAATAGGTACAAAAGTTAGTTGAGAAATCTAAGTGAAATCTGAAAACAAGTTTAGAATCTTATCAATGACTTAAACTTATTTTAAACTAGAGAAAGTGCAACTTATCATTTTTCCTTTCATAGTTGTTAATCTTTTTAGCTTCTGCCATTAAACACAATCATTCACAACCATTCATGAGCACAATTTGTGTCTTTATAAATGAGACACAAAATATTGATCCACTGTACTTTTGAATTTCATCAGCTTATAGTTTATATAATGTATAATTTTTTTTGTTTATTGGTTTCTGTTTCTCATTAATATTTTGCATTGTTTAGTTTTGCACGTTTTGTATAATATGATGTCAGGTATATATCTTATTACTTTTTATGTTGATTAGCTTGAAGTTTCAAAGATTTTCTCTTAACTTTCATTCTTTGTTTCATTTTTTTAAAAAAAAATTCTCACAATTTTTTTTTAAGTTTGCGATTTTGATAATTAGTAGAACATGTAATGTGGGGCTTTGAGATAAAAGTGTCAAAAGAGTTTGAAAATAAAGTGTAGGTGACTCAAGTCTTAATAATTAAGTGGAGGTGATAATTACTTTGTTATGGATTAAGAAAGTTGAAAAAATTTAATAATAATCCACAATTTATTAAATTTACACTTTAATCCAAATGTTAGTTAATATAATGGAAAATGGAGGGAAAAAAACGCGTTTCTCTCTCTTCACAATTTTTGTTTTTCATTGTTGCTACTGTTTTTTTCATCATCTGCATTATTATAATCTTCTTCTTGCCGACCATTGTTGTTGTTTTTACCGTTACTGCTCCTACTTTACTTGACCAATTTTTTAGGTGAAATTTTATTTCGTACATCACTTTACACTTTGACATTACTTCATAGATGACTTTGGTAAGTAAAATTATGATTTTTAGTTGAATTTGTCATCTGAATACACTACTACTGCTATTTTTTCAACAATGGATAGAACCCATTCATGAATACAACATAAAATCCCACAATTTAAATAAATCACTCAGTCTATTGCAACAGATAAATATTTTGTTGCAACAAAAGAATCATATGTTGGATTCATATTTATGGTCCTATGGTGTCCGTAACATGAATCGAACAGATGGGTAATCTGTTGCAACAGACGAGTTATCTGTTGTAATAGACTAGTTATCTGTTGTAACATATTACCCATGTGTTGCAATAGGTGAGTAATCGGTTACAATAGAATATTTATCTATTGCTACAGACTATTTATATGTTGCAACATATAATTATTCTGTTACAACAGATGAGTAATCTATTTGGAACAATACAATACAACTCTTGCTACAAACCCAACATATAACCCATATGTTTCAACTCTTGCTATTGCTACTGGATTCAAATTATTCCTTAATCATTGAAATATTTGTTGAGAAGAAATAGGTAGAATGAAAATTAAATAATAATTAAAACGTCAACGTCAATCAAACATAAATTTTTTATTAAACAAAAACAAATAAAAATACATAGGCTAAAAAAATAATTTGCCTTCACGAGGTAGGGGTTAAGGTCTGGGGATATACCGTGCCCCCCAGATTTTACTTGTGGGATTATACTGGGTATATGTAGTTTTTATTTTGTGTTTTTATTTGATCAACTTTAATAATTTACTAAGTGCTTAATTAATATGATCTAATAGTGGGCTCTACTTGAGTATTAATGTATGCATTGGGTCAAGTCTTAAGTTTCAACTCTTGCTATTGCTACTGGATTCAAATTATTCTTTAATCACCGACATGTTTGTTAAGAAGAAGAAATAGACAAAATAAAAATTAAATAAGAATTAAAACGTCAAAGTCGATCAAACATAAATATTTTATTAAAAAAATAAAAATAAAAATATATAGGCTAAAAGAAAAAAATAATCTAATTATTATCATCATTATTGCCAGCCGGTCAATCTTCAACCAACTGTAGTAGTACCCTCCTCAGCCTCCGGATCTCCCGGAGCATTCTTGCTCTCATGGCAGACAACTCCCATTGCAGGTCATGAATCTGCGTTTGAAGTTTTTGCAGGGTGTCTTGTAAAATAGCAACCTCCCACATTGGATCAGCCATATCTAGAACATAAATGAATTTGACAAAATACATAAAAATAAAAGTAAAAGAAAGAATCTGAATGTAATACAACGTATACTACCAATTGGATATATTTACACAAAAAATAAGAAAAAAACTTACCTGATTTAGGGAAGTGAAAATGGTTGAAGGTGTATTATGAAAGACAAGATGAAAGAAAGAAATTTAGTAGAATGAACGAGTAAGGAGGGACCTATTTATAGAGGATTGAATTTGAATGAGTTAGGCAAAATCGTGCGACTGCTCACCCCCATTTATTAATTACATACAAACTGGCGACTTTTTGATTACTTTGAAAAGTCATGACTTAATTAAATCAAGCTGTTGACTGACTTTTTGAGTATTGTGATAAGTCATGACTTTTTAGCATTTTATTAATAATTAGTTCTTTTCAATAACCATTTTTATTCAGTTGTGGCAACAGATTCTATGTCTGTTGCATCAGATAACCCTTCTGTGACAGCAGATATACCATATGTTGCAATAAATCCACAACCTGTTGCACAGTTAATCTATTTATTGCAACATATAATCTATCTTTTTTAATAATCATCATATCATTAATCCAAATTTGGTCACATTTTTATTATATAAATTTTAAAAAAAGTATTTGAAAACAAAAATGACGAAAAGTGACTACTTGTCGCCTACCTTATATTGACATCAATTATTCAAATTAAATAATTAATTTTTTACGGTTAAAAATTGTGTTATCACTTGTTTTCTTATTATTTTCTATGAAAAGAAATGACTTAATTAAATCAAGCTGGAGAGTTTTTTATTATTGTGACAAGTCATGACTTTTTAGCTTATTATTATTATTAATAATTAGTTCTTAAATTTAAATAACCTTTTTCTCAATTAAAAAATTGAAGACTTCTCACCTTTTCAATAAATGTTTCTTTAATAAAATAATAAATATTTTTATTGAGTTGTGGCAGCAAATTGTATATCTGTTGCATCAGATAATCCATCTGTGGCAACGGATATACCATCTGTTGCAACAAATCGACCATCTATTTTGGGAGCTTTTTTGATTTCTTCTAAAAGCTAATTCATCAGTCGCAACAAATCAAAAATTTGATGCATCAGCTGTTTTGAACGTGTTAGATAAAAGGTCACTGTTGTTCACCTTTTTTTAACAATCATCATATGCCTTTGTTAATCAAATGTTGTGTATTTTTTATTATATAATAAATAAATAATTTAAAAAATAGATTTAAAAACAAAAATGGTGAAAAGTCACAATTCATTATTAAAATTAAATGACTGTTCTTTTACGGTTATAAATTGTGTTTATCATTTATTTTCTAATTATTTATTTACCAACCATTTTTCAAATTAGATAATAAAAAATTCATGACTTTTCACCCTCAATAATAAAAACAATAATCCTTTTTTTTTAATTAATAACCGTCTGTTGCGACATATGATCCATCTGTCACAACAGATTAACCATCTGTTGCAATAGATTAACCATCTGTTGCAACATATAGTTCATCTGTTTGCCACAAACACTCAATACCTACCTCCAACCATCGACATGTTGGGAATAAGGAATGTAAACAATAAAAAATAAATATTAAATATTAAATAAGAATTAAAAATCCAAATATACCAAACATAGATTTTTGAATCCGTTATATACAAATATATACAATAAGAAAACATACCCCTGGGTAGATCCGATATAATAAAAGAAAATACATATGCTAAAAGAAAAAACATAAACTAATTATTATTATTACCATTATTATTATTATTGTCAAGCGGCTCATCGTCATTTGGCAACAGCAAGGCCCTCCTTAGCCTTGCTCTCATGTCGCCCAACTCCCATCGGAGTTCATGAATCTGTATTTCAAGTTCCCGTAATGAGTCACACAAAATTACTTTGTCCAAATCTAGATTAGCCATATCTAGAAGTGGAGTTATGTATAATTACATCCCTTAATTAAATTAAAATGGTGACTTTTCAAATATGTAAATTAAAAAAAAAACAGATCTAAATACAACATTTTATCTTTTATTGTATTTCAAAAAGAAAAAAAATTACTTTAAAATAAATCTAACAGATGGGTAATCTGTTGTAAAATATATTCTATCTGTTTGATAATTT
Organism: Capsicum baccatum var. pendulum; assembly: GCA_030864225.1. Lineage (NCBI taxonomy): Eukaryota > Viridiplantae > Streptophyta > Magnoliopsida > Solanales > Solanaceae > Capsicum > Capsicum baccatum. The sequence goes on along the minus strand of CM061554.1, from coordinate 76,158,229 downwards.
ACAACACATTGACAATCTGTTGCAACAGATGGATATATCTATTTGATTTTTCCAACAGATAAGTTATATGTTGCAATAGATTGATTATTTGTCATAACAGATGTCTATAATTGTTTGATAATTTTAACAGATGTGTCATTTGTTGCAATAGGTTAGTCATCTATTTATTCAAATTAATCCATAGATGGGCTAGGAAGAATAATGTGCGTGCAAATGGATGAATCCACTTTCATGTGAGGGAGTAATGTATTACTGATAAGGTTATCGAGACAACACATATAAAATATAATGATTTTGTGAATGCAGTTCTTAACTGGTTAGGCATTGATTATTCAAACAAGATCTTGCATCGTATAGTTTAGTTTGATAGGTTCAAATTGATGAGTCCGAGGGGCCCATCAAGATGTTTCTAATACCCTATTATGAAGTAATGATGGTTGTTGCTCATTTTTATGCATGTCAAGTTTTGAAAAGGGATTAATATTTGGTGTTATTGTAGAGATACAATAGTGATTGGACTTAACATTAAGTGTGAATTGGACTTTGAGAAGACCTCCGAAGCATCACACTGCATCAAACAAGAACAGAATACCAATAAAAATTCCCCTCGCCCAAATTTGTATGGAAGAGTTGTTCGAGAAGATGATATATGCCAGAAGGAGTCTAGGAGAATACCTGTGAGGGAAAGGGGATTTTATGAAAGACTATATCATCTGAGAGCTAGAGAAAAAAAAACATAGGATAGCAAGGAACTTCTAGCGAATCTGGCCGATGAGGATGAATAAGAATAGGAGAAATTTGAATTAAATGCAAATATGAAAGTGTATCCAAAAATAAAAATCTGTCTGTTGTCTCTCTCAAAGAAAAATAGTATAGTTGAGGACTTTGGTAGGGAGTTGCTACTATGTAGTATGGTTAAAATAATCACCTACATAGAAAATAACAGAACACTAAGAAAGAAGCTTTGAGGGCACCGAGGGATGAAATGATGTACAGTAAGTCAAGAAGACTTGCGCCAAGAACAACTGAGGTTAAAATATGAAATCAAGCGAAGGCAGCAATTTCTAAATTTTAAATTGCATCCCATGCCTTCTTGTTTGTGTTTCCAATTAGGTCCACTGCTATTGACCTTATTGGAACCATAAACAAGATTGATAGATAAATTGAGTATCATTCCTTCCTTAGCAATATGGTTTACTTGATTGTGTTTTCTCTCCTTAGCATGCTTTCAAAATATCTTGGAGAAGATCAGAGGCTTGCTGTAGTATGTGAATCTCAAAAATTTTCAAGATTGCCTCCAACTTGTTTATTCGGTATTCAAGTTTGTCGTTGCTGCCTTTGAGGTTAGCATAAAGTTCTTGGTCTTTTGCGAGCTCGTAAATGAAGGGGAAACACTTTTTTCAAAGTTGTGGAATTGTAAAAGGCCTTCAGAAGGATTCCATAACATTTTCTTTGAAAGGCTTAAATGATACATAGACGGTCGTTATGCTTGTTTTAGGTCAACGTCTTGATGCACACTCAAGCAGTTGTCCCAATAGCTGAACATCTAACTTTCTTGAGTGCTGTTCAATGTAGCTTGTTCAACCAACCTTCAAAGGATTTGATAGGCTATCATTTAAAAGTTAGTTGAACAAGCTACATTGAACAACACTCGAGAAAGTGAGCTCGAGAAAGTGAGTTGTTCAACTATTAGAACCACTTCTTGAGTGTACATCAATACGTTGACCTAAAACAAACATAGGGACCCTCCATGTATTATTTAAGACTTCTGAAACAAGTGTTCTAGAATCCTTCTGAAGGCCTTTTACAATGCCATAGCTTCAAAGAAAGTGTTCCTCCCTCGTTGACTAGCTCACAAAAGACAAAAAACTCTATACTAACCTCAAAGACGACAACAAAAAACTTGAATACCAAATCAGTAAGCTGGAGGCAAGCTTGAAAATTTTCAAGATTCACATACTACCGCAAGCCTTTGATCTTCTCCAATATATGTTGAAAGTATTCTAAGACAAGAAAACACAATCAATTAAATAATATTTCTAAGGAAGTAGTGATAATCAATCTGTCTTTCAATCTTATTTGTGGTTTCGATCAGGTCAATAGCAGTGGACCTAATCGGAAACACAAATAAAAAGGCAAGGGATGCAATTTAAAATTCAAAATTTTTTGCCTTCGCTTGATTCCTTATTTTAACCTCAGGTATTCTTGGTGCAAGTCTTCTTGACTTACTGTACATCATTTTAGCCCTTAGTGCCCCCAAAGCTGCTCTCTTGGTGTTTTTCTATTTTCTATGTAGGTGATCATTCCGACCCTACTACCTAGTCGAAGCTCCCCGCAAAGTAGCCTGCCGCACAAGTTTTCTTTGACAGAGACAACAGACGAATTTTTATTTTTGAATGCACTTTCATATTTGCAATTGATTCAGATTTCTCCTGTTCTTATTCAGTTTAATAGGCTAGATTCGCTATAAATTCCCTTCTATCCTATTTTTGGCTTCAATTAGTTCTCAAATGATATAAGCTTCATCAACTCCCTTTTTCCGTTCAGGTATTCTCCTACCGCACCTTCTGGCATATAATCATCACCTTGAGCAACCCAACCATATAAATTTGAGCTAGGGCAATAGATATATTGATTTTCTTTCTTGGTTGAAGAAGTGTGAGGATTCAAAAGTCCTCTCAGAGTACAATGCATCATAAAAGTTAGTCCAATCGCTATCGAATCTTTTTACAATGCCACCAAAACTTGATCACTTCACAACACTTAAAACATAGACATAAGCAACAACCTTCATTAAATCTTAACAGGGTATTAGAACCATATTCATGGTCCCTCAGCCTTATTAGTTTAGACCTATAAAACTTAACTATAAAATTGCAGATATCTTGTTTAAATGATCAATGCCTAATCGGTAAAACAAAACACTTACAAAATTAGTGTACTCTATGTGTGTTTTAACGATAACATTATCAATAATACATACCTCCCACATATGAAGTAACTCCATCTGCTAGTTGCTTATTCCTCCGAACCCATCTTTACTATAGCCTCTTGATGTCAAACAAAATAAGAACATTATCCATCTGTTGTAATAGACTAACCATCTGTTGCAATATGCTCCACACCTTTTGAAGCAACTTCCCATCTATTCAACAGATTGTAAATTTGTTGTAGTAGATGTGGAGGCTGTTGCAACAGATGTGGAGTCTGTTACAACAGATGTGTAAACCATTGGAATATATCAAACCATCCTTGCTAATGGTTTGATTTTTTTCAATAATTGCTCCATATGTTGCAACAACAACAACAGCATCAACAACAAAGAAACAACATCAACCACAAAGAAGCAACATCATTTGTTCCAACACCATCAGTAACACCACACGACAAATTCCAACAACACTAACCCCACTAACAACATCAATAACAACATCAACAATAAAGAAATAAACAAAATACATACAAAAAAAATGATACTGCCAACATGGCTTTTAAACTACTCCAAACATATGATATTTTTTTGCATGTTTTAATAATAACAACAATTCATTCATTCAAGACTTAAAAGTAACCTTTCCTTCAAGTTTTTTAAATATATATGATATGGGTAAAGGGTAATTAAATTAAAAAATATATATAAATAACTATTTTAAATAAGTTGCAAAGAAGAAGACGAGAATAAAAGAGGAATAGTGAACCATACCTGCATTGTCAAAAGCAAGGGGATCAAAACAATAATTTTAGTCGAGAAAATATATAATCGGTTTAGATCAGAAAGGATCCTTATAATAAAGAGGAAAAAAAAGAGAGAAAAAAGGAGACAGCTGTGATAACCCTAAAGAGAAAAGAAAGAAAAAGATGAGAGATGAATAAATTTAGGGCTGAAGGAGAGATAATTCTAGACATAAGTTTAAATATTCATTAATATTCATCAATAACTTAAGGGTCTTGAGGAAGATGGGTGACATTGAAAAGATAAGATTAGGCTACTCAAGGAGAAGATTTTTGAGTTATCCAAGAAATATTTTTTACTGCCTTAGTAGTATGTCATCTGTTGCAAAAGATATCAATATTTGTTAGAAAATTTTCATTAGCGCAGTCATCTGTTGCAACAGATGCAAATGTCTATTTGATAATTAAATCAGATATCTATTTGAAAATTTCCAACAGCTAAGTTATTTGTCCCAACAAATGCAAATGTCTGTTGAAAATTTCTAACTGCTCACTTTGAAAACTTAATTTGGAGAGTACAACTTTATAAAAAAACACAATACGGTCCTTTTTTATATTTATTAATTTTTCAAACATTTATTAAAATCATTTAATAAATTCAAAAACTTTTCTCTCTCCTCAAATCCTCTTCTTCTCTGGATTTTTCTTCATATTTTTCAGAAAAAAAAAAAGTTTTTCTCGACTCTTGCGTTCCAAGTTGAAATTTTTCAGTTTCTCTTGCTCAGGTAAGTTTAATATTCTTCTCCGATCAGTTTAGATCCATTTTTGTATTTTTTTGGTTTTCGCTTTGTGTTGGGGTTTTTTTATTTCAACAAAAATTGCACTGTTCGTCATGAAATTATTCAAAATTTAAGTATTTTTTTTAACATTGTCAATTCCGCATGTTTAATCGTGTTTTGCTTTGGATAATGACTAATTTTTTTAATTTATATTGCGTATTGATTTTGAATTGTTTGTGCTGAATTGGACCTATTTTAATGGTGTTCTTGTTGTTGTGAATTGTACTGTCAATATTTGGAGAAGTTAGAACTTGATTTGCATGTTTGATCCAAGGCATTTTCCAATTTTCGTAATAGACCAGTGATCGATAGATCGGCAATAATAGATTTGTTTTTGCTGCCTTTTTCTGTTTTTTATTAATAGATCAATGGTCGATAAATCGACTACTACAGATTTATTTTTGCTTGTAGTTCATAAATTGTGAGAGTTCATAGAGGATCTAAAAGTCCTGCTTTCGCTACTTTTAGCAGTAGAAAGCGAAAAGCCAAAGAAGTTTTCAAAACTTTGAAGAGAAAAAAAGCTATAGTCGATGAATCCGAGTCAGAAACTGAATAAAAAATCCTTGTCGATATTTTTAAATATAACGAAAGTAGTGCACATAAGAGTGACGATTTTGAGGATAGTGAAGGGAAAAACAAAGGGGAAAGAGAAGAAGAAAGTTAAAATTATAGCGGTGAAGATGACGACAAGAGAGATAGTGGAGACAGAGAAGAGGAAGATCCCCTATCCTTGCCAATTTATGCAAGAGATATCTTTGTTGACTCGTACGACATAACAATTTGGGTGGATGATCTAGGTTCTTTTCTTGTAAAGATTTCTATAAGAGCAATAATGGTGGTATATCGAGAGTTTAGAAGGATTCTTGTTGAACAAAAGTTGTATGCTTATTTTAAGAAGACTTATTATGGACACTTGAGGCATATGATGGAACATTTTAAGTTTAGTGGAAAGATGGTCCATTATGTGTTGCTGCGACGTATAAAAATAATAAAAAACTGCAAATTTAGTTTTATGTAATGATACTGGCTTGTTTTGGCTTAAAGAAATTTTCTTTGATTATGAGGCTGAACTGTTCAACATATCCCCATGAATAAAAAATGAACAAAGTCCTCTAAAATGGCGAAGGCTTTCATTTTAAGGTGATGAAGAACAAGAGTATTATTGCCTCAAGGTTGATTATCCTGATCAAAGGTAATAGGTTGACTAATCAACAAAAGTTGAAGTGCGCTTTGATTTGGTTTATGCACTCGATGCTGCTGGAAAAGGGCCCGTCACAGAAGGTGGATTCAGACCGCATCAAGATAGCGGCTGATTTAGATTTCTTTGGGGGTTATCCATGGAGAAAAGAGACGTTTAGGATGACATTGAGCTATTTGAAAAAGAAGATTGATTTGACCAAGCAGAAAGAAGCCTTTGTGAAGAGGAATAATGCATCGCATGCGTTATATAGATTTCCCTAGGAGTTTTTCGTACTTATAATCTACCATATTATTGATTTATTATAGACTCTTACCTATTTATGTAATAATACATAGACCCGGTAGATTTACTTATGCTTCTATTGATTGCAGGTTTGAATATATGAGGCCGTTCCTTATCTGGGAAGGTACGCCAATAAGTCATTGGATTCTCCTTTGCTCATTCCCTGTCTTCTTAGATGGCACACGTCAAAGTATGGCAACATAATGGAAGACAACCCATTTAAGTACAAAGAAAACAACACAAAGGTAAAACTATACTTATTATAATATGAAAATAATATTATTATATCAGTGAATGTCGTGTAATTTATATTTAATTTTTTATAAATTGTGTACCCGTACCGTACCCCTACTGTCCATGAGATGGAGCTGAGATACATGAAAATATTTAAGCCATACATGGACAAAGTTAAGGATATATCCATCGATGCCTTGAAGGCGAAGCTAAAAGGCCTGACTATCCTGACTTCATCAGTGAAGGTCGAGATAAAGATGGAGATTTGGGTGGTCACAATTATGTTCCAATTCCAGAACATGCTTGTAATCATGCTTGTTCAAGTGGACTCAAATCTATACCCGACGCTTCTAATGATGATGACCTACGTGAGCGTGTTGCCGTGCTCGCAAAAAGTGTTATGGATATTGCTTCTTTTATTAGATATAAGAGGTTGGGGAGAATTGAGAAAAATAAGAAGAATTAACAAGCTGAAGGTAAACTAATTTATTTATTGTTCTAATTTATTTTTCTTGCATAATTTTTGTAATCCTTTCCAAATAATTCAGTGTACCTTGACAGTCCCCATCGTAGTCGACATCAAGTAAACCTTAAAGAACTTGCAGTCGTAGTGACTGATATTGCTGCAGCAGATGAAAAAACTTAAGAAGAGAAGAAAGAATAAAAAAAACAGAGGAGAAGGCAAGTAACACCTAAAATTTGGTACTCAAAACGCTACACAGTGCTCATGACCTTGAAGGACCACAAACTAATCCATGACTGATATCTGTACTTAAACACTGCATAATATACTATATAAATATGGAAATAGTAGACTAGAACATACCATAAGGTTCAAAATTGATAAAAATCTGATAAAACCATATATGAATAATGTGGTACGGCAATACCAAAACTAAAACAATGTTTGAAAACACTGTAGTCTGAAAGCCTCTAACCTCTCCGAATAAGGAGTTTATGGGACATGTCCCCAACTAACTCCAACTACTAAAATAAACTAAGTAATTAAGAAATAAAGTAATGATCATGTCCTCAAAGAATGAGGACTTACTGCTAACTCTGACTGCTGAAATTAGAATACTACTGATGCTCTGGAGCTCGTGCTTTTGAACCTATGGTATAAAACACCATAGAAAAAATGCGGTATTACATTTGAATATACTGGTATAAATGTGAGGTAGGCTGAATACAAAGGGTTCAAATGCATGAACACTGCTAACTGACTGAATAACATGAACGTGAGAATATACGCAAGTATAAGTGACTGTGACTGAATTCATAATGGTACTGACTATTGAGTCTGATTACTGATAATTGATATAACTGATACTGAATGACTATATTTGATAGTCTAGGTTTTGATAGAACTAACTTAGTTTTGTACTATTCTGAGTTGCTGTATCTGATAGTCTTAAAATTTTAAAGAACTATCTAAGTTTTATTATTGAGACTGATTCTGAAACTATAACTGTGGGAAGTAGTCATCTAACTGACATGCCCCAAATAATGCAATATAGCTGAGTTGGGATCCAATGTGTAACCCCAATTGGGAGGGTATCAATACCACACTACTGGTAAGGACAAGCTGTGGGTAACCCTCATCTGATAGTGTCCCCAAAAGAGAATGGTGGGACCCTCATCTTACAGTGTTTATCCACCTCATCAACCCTTATTTGGTAGTGTTGATGTCTCAACCTATGCTGGCTACATAGTTCTGAAACACAAAAATTGCTTCTAAGGATCACACCCTCAACTATCAGTATGTGTCCTCATCCTTGGGTTGACTCGGTGCTAAATCCTGCTTCCATCAGAATAGACATTGAACGTGATTAACTGAACTGAATTGGCCTGAGTTTATTGAGTTCTGTTGATTGACGAAATACTACTGATATTACTAAAGTACTGAGCTTTCTGAGATTTCTAGGATTACTGATTTGACTGAGTCTGTTGTAGTCACATGACTGACTTAATTCTATTGAACATGGATTGACTGAGGATATTGTGAAAACATGACACAGGCTCTAGGCACACAACTAACTTGTCGGGTATTAGATACCCCCAGGACTCGATAGCATAATGTAATTCATGGCATAAATTCTAAAGCACAATAATGGCTACACACGTATCCATAATCCATTGAATGAGACATTTCATCAAACACTTGACATGCATGAACTTGTATATGAATGGGGATTTCATATTATCATACTAGTAAGACACTTTTCCTTCCCATAGGCATTTAATCAAACACATTGTGAGCATAGTATATGCAGACAATATTACGCAACAAGTAAACATCATGATTCAATTCTAATTTCACCATTCAGGGGTTTAATCATGGGTTCACATGAATCTACACCTATAATAATTAATTCCACTTAAATTTATCACAAAACATGGATTAGAATTCAATTGGTCATTATCAACTTGAACAAAAGCAAACCCAACATAGAATTTGTAAAATCCATATACTTGAACTTTGAAAAGACATTCTTGGGATTCATAGATGAAAAAAGTCCATGAATGAACACTATGCATACCTAGGTTAATGAATTTTGAAGGACTTATGGAGAGTTCTTATGATTTGGCCCTTGAATTTGAGAGATAGGGTTCCTTGGATTGAGAGTGAGCAACTCAATTTGGGTAAAATAAAGTGAATAATGATATCCTTAGGTCATGTAGGGTTAAATTTTGTGTTTAAGGATGAACTAAAATCATGGAAAAATACCCATTTAACCTTGGATGCATCTTTTGATTTTTATCAAAATCTTCCGATTTGGCAGGCTGGCGCGACGCGACACTTTCGCGCCGTTTCACTTGAAATTGCCCATTGGGAACTAGGTTGAGGGCGCAATGCGGTGATATCTCATTGCTATACTGGATGGGACTTGGAAGTTTGGCGCGACACAGAGATATCGCGCTGAGACACTGGAAAAAAGACAATTTTTGAATTTGAGCCCTAGCGGGATGCTCTATAATCGCAGAGGCTCACTGAATTTTGACGATTTCCATTTTAGTATGCTCCACTACATGTTGATGGCTTAGGTGATACACTGTCTCACTAAAAAGGCTCCAACTCTTCCCCCGAGTGTTGGATTTGGGCGTATTTAGTATCAATGGAAAGCTTATTCAATTTTTCACATGATTAAAATGAAAATATTGAAAATACCATATGTATAAAAGTGGATTCATATTTAAAACAAGTCTTTAATGTCTTTGGGATGAATTTAAGATAGGTAGAAGTATGGGTTATTACAATATATCCCCCTTGAAAATATTTGTCCTCGAATGATACTGATTATGATTGGAGAAATAAGCTAAAGTACATACTAAACATGAAGAGTTGTAACAAGACTACATGACTAACATTTTTGAGATTCATACCGAGAATGCATATCTGATGCATGATTTCATGACTAAACTGGCTCATGAATACATGACTGAGATTTCTGCTAACTAAGTTTCTCATAAGGAGAATGCATGTCTGATGTGTAAAAACATGACTGATCTGATATATGAACCTATGATTGAATATGCAATGGTAATTGATACCAAGTTTATAATGGAATTTTGAACATGAACTGGACACCAAGTTGTAATTGAAATCTGAACGTGAAACTGAAAGGCTTAAGAAAAGCTGTTACCTTGGGCTGAGTCTGAATTAGCATAGAAGAGGTGAGGATACTTGGTACGCATGTCTGCTTCTGCTTCCCAATTATCTCCCTCAATGGACAGATTCCACCAAAGAACTTTGACTAGAGGGATTTCTTTGTTCCTTAGTCTACGAGTCTGATAGTCAAGAATTTCGACTGGAATCTCTTCATAAGAGAGGTTGTTCTGAATATCTATGCTCTGATTAGGGACTACAACTGCTGAATCACCCATGCACTTCTTGAGTAAGGAGACATAAAATATTGGATGGACTTAAGCTACATTTGAAGGCAATTCAAGCTCATAACTACCTTCCCAAAGCAACTGAGAGTTTTGAAGGGACCAACATATTGGGGACTGAGCTTTTCCTTCTTGCCGAATCTCTTCACTCCCTTTATGGGAGAGATCTTTAGATAAGCATAGTCACCAATCTCAAACTCGAGATCTTTTCTGCACATATCTACATAAGACTTCTATTGACTCTGAGCAGCCTAGAGTCTTTCTCTAATTAACTGGACTTTTTCTAAAGCATCGAAAGCTAAGTCAAGCCCTATAACTGAGGCCTTACTAACTTCGAACCAACCGACTGGAGATCCGCACCTCCTACCATAGAGAGCTTTGAATGGAGCTATCTTAATACTGGAATGATAGTTGTTTTTATATGCAAACTCAATCAAAGGCAAGTGGTCATCCCAACTACCGTTGAAATCAATTGCACACGCTCGCAGCATATCTTCTAAAGTCTGAATGGTCTTTTCTACTTGACCATCTATCTGAGGATGGAAGGATGTATTGAGATAAACTTAGGTACCAAGACCCTTTTGGAATACTTTTCAGGAATGAGAGGTGAACTGGGTACCGCTGTCTGAGATAATAGATAACAAAACAACATGAAATCTGACCAACTTTCTCATGTAGAGTTTGGCGTAATCCTCGACTGAATAGGAGGTATGAACTGGAAGGAAATGAGATGATTTGGTCATTCTATCTACAATATCCCAAACTAAATCATACTAATGACGAGTATGAGGTAAACCCATAACAAAGTCTAAGTTCACTTTTTCCCACTTCCAAGTAGGAATATTGAATTCTTGCATGGACCCACTAGGCTTCTAATGCTCTATCTTAACCTGCTGACATGTAGAGCACTTAGCCACAAACTCTGCAATATGTCTCTTCATTCCACTCCACCAATATATCTCCCGCAAGCTGTGGTACATCTTTGTGTCCCTTAGATGAATAGAGTAGCGCACACCATTCACTTCAGCAAGAATTTACTACCTAAAGTTATCTACACCTACAACACACAGACGACCCTGACAATGCAATACACCATCTCCCCCTTGGGAGAAAACATCAACCTTCTGATCCTTGACTGACTCTATCAACATGACTAGACTGGGATCCCTATCTTACTTTTCTTTTACCTCAAAAAGCAAAGATGATTCTGAACTACTCTGAACCTATATATCACCCTCCTCTGTGTCAAATAAGAAAATGCCTAGTCTGGTAAGCAAATAGATTTCATGAGCTATATTCTTCTTACTGTCATCGACATTAACAACACTACCCATAGATTGTCTACTGAGAGCGTTGACCACTACTTTGGCCTTGCCCGATGATAAAGGACACTCATGTCATAATATTTCAAGAGCCCTAACCACATTCTCTAACGAAGATTAAGATCTTTCTGAGAAAAAACATATTAAAGGCTTTTATGATCTATGAACACATCTACATGAACACCGTATAGATAATGCCTCTAAATATTTAAGGCAAGTACTACAACTGCTAACTCAAGATCATGAGTAGGATAATTCTTCTCATGGGGTTTAAGCTGTTTGGAGACGTAGGCTATGAACTTACCATATTGCATGAGGACACAACCCAAACCTACTCTGGATGCATCATAATACACTATGAAACCATCTGAACCATTTGGAAGAGCCAAAACTAGAGCTAAAGTAAGTCAAGTCTTTAACATCTGAAAACTCTTCTGGTAAGGGTCTGACCATTGAAACTTGACTTTCTTCTGAGTCAATATAGACATGGGGGATGCAATAGAAGAAAATACCTCAACAAATTGTCTATAATAGACAACCAAACCCAAGAAACTTTTGATATCTGATGGAGAGACATGGCGATACTAGTTTCTTACGGCTTTAGTATTTTGAGGATCAACCCCAATGCCATCACTGAAAATGATATAACCAATAAATGCTACTGACCTTAGCCAAAGTTTGCACTTAAAAAATTTGGCAAACAACTGATGGTATCTAAGAGTTTGAATTACAATTCTGAGATAGTCTACATGATCACGCTTACTGTATGAATAGATCAGAATATCATCTATGAAGACTATGAAAAACATGTCCAAGTACTTATTGAACACCCAGTTCATCAAGTCCATAAAAGCGGCTGGGGCATTAGTAAGACCAAAGGACATGAACAGAAACTCAAAGTGATTATACCGAGTATGAAAGACTATCTTCGAAATGTCACATTCTTTGACTCTGAGATGATGGTAGCCTAATCTAAGGTCTATCTTAGAGAAAAGCAGACACCCTGAAGTTGGTCAAACAAGTCATCGATTATGGGAAGAGGATACTTGTTCTTGACCGTGACTTTATTAATGTAACACCCTGATTTTCTGAACCAGAATGCTACATGGTGCTCATGATCCTGAAGGACCACAAGCTAACCCATGACTAATATCTGTACTTGTATACTGCATAATATATCACAAAATGCAGAAGCATAAACATGAAAGTCCATAAGGTTCAAACTGAATAAACATCTGATAACAAAATGTCTGAAAAAGGTATAACAATACCAAAATAAGTCATAAATACTGAAAATAATAAGATCTCAATATCTAATTTGACATCTAGTCTGAAAGCCTCTAACTGAATTAAATAAGGAGTTGAAAGGACATGTCTCCAACTAACTCCATCTAGAAACTGAATAGCAAATGTAGCAATAATCCTATCGTCCTCGAATAAGAAGGACTCACTGCAAACTCTGAACACTAGAATGCTACAGCTGATCTGGAGCTCGTACCTCTGAACTTATGGTATAATATGAAAAAAAGCACCATAGCGCAAATGCATCAGTATGTCTGAATATTCTGAGTATACGAGTGAGATACGCTAAATGCAAAGCATTATATGTATGAACAATGCTAACTAATATGAATGTGAGAATACATACATGAATACATAACTATAACTGAACTTGTAAAGATAATGACTACTGAGTCCGAATACTAACAATATATGTGTACCGATACTGAGATACTGAATAGATGAACGACTATTTCTGATAGTTTGAATAATGAAAAACTAGTCTGGTTGACTGTGTCTGGCAGTCCTGAAGCTGAATACTAATATCATGAATTTTGATAACTCATATGACTGATACATGAGTTTAGAAAACTGATATAATTTATATAAATGTGATGATCGTCCTAACCAATGTAACTGATACTGAGTGACTATGTCTGATAGTCTAAGTTATGATGGAACTATCTGAGTTCTGTTTTGTATGGATTAATTGAATTTGAGATCAGTCTTATTTAGCGGGTGATCTTTAAATCTGATGAATTTGATACTGTTTAACTATAGTTGAGATCAGTCATGTCTAATGGGTGATCTTGAAGTTTATTTATAATGATAAGGATTGATTGTCTCTAACTGTACTGAATCTATACTATTGAACTGAGTTCACTGTATCTGACAGTCCTAAATCTGTAACTGAAACTGTGGGATATTTTTATCTAACTGACATGACCCAAGCTAAGCTGACTAGGGTCTAATTTTTCCCCTGACTGGAAGGGTGCTAGTACCACACCACCAGTAAAGACATCTGTTGTGGAGTCAGTCCTAATCTAGCGGGCGACTCCTGGGATCAGTCCTATACATATAAATGTGCTAATGGGTGACTCCTGAGTATGTTAGTCCTATCTAATAGGTGACATCTCGTACCTACACTAGCAATGTGGTTCTGGAACTTAGGGATTACTTCTAGGGATCTCAGTCCTAATTTAGCAGGTGAGCCCCCATCCCTAGGTTTGCTCAGTGCTGAATCCTACTCCCATCTGAAAAACATTAAACTGAATAACTGGGCTGAACTAAATAACTTAACTGAACTGATTTGTTGAACTAATACTGATTAACTGAACTGATACTAGTGGAATTATTTAGCAGAGCTAAACTAAGTTTACTAGATTCCAATGACCGATGGAATGTACCAAGTTCTGAGGACTGGTTGAGAGTAATAAAATTACTGAGATTGACTTTGAATAATGAGCTAATAGATATTACTGAGTACTAAAATCACTGAGATTACTGAACTATTGAGATTACTAAGTTTACTGGATTTTCTTGAGTCACATGACTGATTGAATTCTATTGATCATGGCTTGACTGAGAGTATCGTGATCACATGACATGGCTCTAGGAACATAGCTATATTTTTGGGTACGAATACCTCCAGGACTCGATGGAATGAAACTGACTCACACATGACATGACTTAATCACAAGATTGGAGTCCGCAATTCACAATATCATAAGTAGGGGATATTATACTTCATGTATTTATTCAACATCTCAAACATGGTAGGGGAAAGCATGGATATATTTCATGTACGTAATTCATATCTCCATTAGCATACATTCTTCATACCACAACAATAACAACACATAAATTGCATTGAAAATCCATATTTAAGTGTATAGCTAAAATGGACTTGTCATTTAGATACCACAGAATCATTTAAATATAAATTTCTAGCATCCTAGGCATTTTATCAAACACGTTGCATGCATTCTTTAAGGCATAGGTGGATTTCATACTTGCATCATATCAAACCACCCAAAGTTCGTGTTTTTCAAAAAACAACCACATATATTTCATGAAAATAACTTTAGGTATCATCTTGAAACTAAAACAACAATCATAAACAAGTACATGCTCATATTACCACATAAAGTTTACTAAATAACATTTAAAAGAATTATTCTTGAGCTCTATGAATGAATTGAATCCATAGATGAACACTACGCATACCTTAAAGCTTGATCTTGAAAGAGATCTAATGTTTCTGAAGGTTTCTGAAGAAATACTTAGGCTTTCCCTTGATTTTTCTTGACTAGGGTTTAACCTCTTTGGGAAAGAATGTTCTTGTTCCTGAGGAGATGATCTTGAGAGAAAACTCTAATCTTGTGGTTAAAAGAGTAAGAGAGGTTTTTTGAGATGCTTAACTGAAGAAAAATGAGAGAAATTACGCCTCTTTAGGGTTATAAGTCGTAGGAAGTGAATGGAAAATACCAAAATACCCTTACGAAATAAATTCCAAATTGCTGAAAATAGTAGCTGACGACATTAGTGACAAGGCATCAAAAATATGACAAGCCATCAAAAATGTTGTCACACAGAAGCTAAATTTTGCCTAAGGCTAATTACATTTGTGACATGGCGTCAAAAATATGGTAACCCATAAAAAATGTCGTCACACAGAAGCTGGATTCTACCTAAGGCTGATGACATTTGTGACATGGCATAAAAAATGTGGTAAGCTACTACGAATGTTGTCACTTAGGAGCTAGTTTCTGCCTAAGGCTGACGACCTTCGTGATAGGGTGTCACAAATATGGTAAGCTACCATGAATGTCATCACTTAGGAGATAATTTCTACCTAAGGCTGACAACCTTCGTGATAGGGCATAACAAATGTGGTAAGCTACCACGAATGTCATCACACTGTTTCCAGCCTAACATGTTAGAGTAAAATTGGATAACTCATTGCTCCGATATCGAATTTAGGCAAAATTAGTATCGTTGAAAAGATAATTCAATTATGTATCTGTTGATTTGTCATGAGATAAAAAATTCCAAGTATAATGAGAGATATGTTCATTTGAATTTGACTATACTAATATCCTTCTCAAGAATTCAATCGCTGAAGGATGTTTTGATTCGTCTGATAGCTGGGAGTTATTTGAAGCCTTAATATACATCTAAATTAATCATAAAACTATAAAAGAACCATGATGTACTATTCATGATCTTGGTACATGGCTCTAATAGTGGTTTGGATTTTTTTGGGGTATTATAATATCTCCCCCGTGGGAACATTCATCCTCGAATGATACTAGCTGAGATAAGAGAAAAAACAACTTACATGAATATATAGCATGAATGACTGATCTTGATTTCATGGCTTACATGATTGAAAACTGAGCATATCATACTGTACATGCATATCTGATGCATGGGTAGTTGATTTATGAATGTAGGATTGAGTGTTCCGATAAACTGAGTTTCTCAAATTGAGAATGCATATCTGATGCTTAACTAATAAGATGAATCCATGCACATCTGATGCATGACTATATGACTGACATGATACGTGAATACATGATTGAAAGTACTGATAATCTAACCACGCATATCTGATGCGTGAATACATGACTGAACTGACTTATGAACATGTGACTGAACATGTAATGGTAAAGATACCAAGTTTGAACTAAAAACTAAGCATGGAACTGAAATATGAACATAAGAATGAGTAAATTTGAGGAAGGTTGTTACCTTGAACTAAAAATACTGATGAGTTTGAGATTGATTACTCGATATGCATGAGCGGGAACATGAGAACATAACTAGGTTTGGAGTGTGATACCTAAACTGAACTAAGTCTGCAATGCATGACATGGATAGAGTATCGTATCGTGGACTAAACTGAGCCATTGAGTACATGGCTTACTACTGAGTTTTGAAGATAGAAGGTTGGCTCATAAGTAACACTTCCTCCAAGATAGATTCATCAAAGAAAATGACATGTTTAAATCAAGAAAGTTTAGGGGCTATAGTGTATCTCCCCCTTGGGACACTATGTCCCTTGAAGAATGATGGACTGACCTTGTTGAGATATCGAGAAAGATAAGACGATGCACAGGGCACCTAGGTACGAAATCATGACTGATTATCTGAGATCTGAAACTGAAGAGTGATGTACGAATGCATAGACATACTGACTTATTTGATTAACTGAGTAACTGGTAACTGAATGTTGGTTATACAAGACTGAATTGGACTTAATCTGAGTAGCTGGGGTGAGGCCATAAATTATTATACATATGAGAAGGGATTGACTAAGTAACATAAGGTAACTGATCATAGATTTCTTGAAAGCTCTATTGTCTGAAAATGCAGGACCAAGCGTATTACATAATTTGGAAACATTCCATAGACTGAGGTATTGGAATACCTATAACTGAGTAGCTGATAACTGTATGCTATGGTCAAGCAAATATAGAACTGAACTAAATTTTTGAGATGAATACTGATCTAAAGCTGACACTATAACTTACGACTGTAACGGGGATCCATACTGGATCCAAATGCTGGGTCCTGATAACTGAATACTGAAACTGAGGTTTATACTGATACTGAAGTGCTTAATTTCGAGTCAATAAACTTAAATTTCTAACTCACACTATTCAATCCTACTGATTCATTCTGGCATAACTATCCCCATGAATACATAGTCTGTTTAATCTAGATATCAGTATCCCAACTCTACTACTGCTAAACTCTTGGGTTCATGCTTCTAACTTTATTCATATGCTATCATAGGATTTTGAGAAGTGATCTTCTGGCATATCTAAATCTGGGTTCGAGAATGAGTTCTCATAATCATGAATGAGATCCGTACTACTTTAGGACATAACTGAACTGATGGGATACTGTTGAGCATGAGAGAAATCCCATATCTATTTGTAGGGACTGTTTGAGAAAGCCCTATCTGTAGGACTTGAGCTTCACTACTTCTGTTACTTTAAAAGTAAGGTAAAGTTGACATAACTAATGCATGATGAGAATCTACATGAGTTTTCTTAGAGAACCTTTCTATAGCATGATCTAAGATATGAAAGAAGGGAAACTATTCCTAAAACATCTCATAGCCTCCTTTACATAAGTGTGGTACACAACACACGCATGTACAAGACTCTACTAGATGCTGCTTTCAGACTTCCTAGGACTCTATTGAACCTTAGGCTCTGATACCAAGTTTGTAACACCCCGATTTTCTAAATCAGAAGGCTACATGGTGCTCATGATCCCTAAGAACCACAAGCTAACCCATGACAGATATCAGTACCTGTATACTGCATAATATATCATAAAATACAAAAAAATAAACATGAAAGGCCATAAGGTTTGAACTGAATAAACGTCTGATAATAAAATATCTGAAAAGGTATAACAATACCAAAACAAGTCATAAATACTAAAAATAATAAGATCTGAATATCTAATCTGACATCTAGTCTGAAAGCCTCTAATTGAACTGAATAAGGAGTTGAAAGAACATGTCTCCAAGTAACTCCATCTAGCAACTAAATAGAAAATGTAGCAATAATCATATTGTCTTCGAATAAGAAGGACTCACTACAAATTCTGAATACTGTAATGCTACTGTTGATCTGGAGCTCATGCCTCTGAACCTATGGTGTAACATAAAAGAAAGCACCATAGCGCAAATGCATCAGTACGTCTGAATGTACTGAGTATATGAGTGAGGTAGGCTAAATGCAAAGGGTTATATGCATGAATAATGCTAAATAATATAAATGTGAGAATACATATATACATAACTGTAACTGAACTCATGGATATACTGACTATTGAGTCTGAATACTGACAACATGAGTGTACCGATATTGAGATACTGAATAGATGAACGACTATTTCTGACAGTTCGAATTATGAAAAACTGGTCTGGTTGACTATGTCTGGCAGTCCTGAAGCTGAATACTGATATCATGAATTCTGATAACTGATATGACTAATACATGAGTTCTGAAAACTGATATAACTGTGATGATCGACCTAACTGATGTAACTAAAACTGAGCGACTATATCTGACAGTCTATATTCTGATGGAACTATCTGAGTTCTATTTTATATAGAGTAACTGAATTTGAGATCAGTCCTATCTAGCCGGTGATCTTTAAATCTGATGGTTCTGATACTATTTAACTATAGTTGAGATCAGTCCTGTCTAATGGGTGATCTTGAAATCTATTTATAATAATAAGGATTGATTGTCTCTAATAGTACGGAATTTGTACTACTAAACTAAGTTAACTGTATCTGACAGTCCTGAATCTGTAACTGAAATTGTGGGATGTGTTCATCTAACTGACATGCCCCAAGCTAAGCTGAGTGGGGTCCAATCTCTACCTTGACTGGAAGGGTGTCAGTACCGCGCCACCAGTAAAGACATCTGCTGTGGAGTCAGTCCTAATCTAGCGTGTGACTCCTAGGATCAGTCCTATACATATAAATGTGCTAAGGGGTTACCCCTGAGTATTTCAGTCCTATATAATGGGTGACATCTCGTACCTGTACTGGCAACATAGTTTTGGAACTTAGGGATTGCTTCTAGGGATTATTCTAGCAGGTAAGCCCCCATCCCTAGGTTCGCTCAGTGCTGAATCCTACTCCCATCTGAAAGACACTGAACTGAATAACTGGGCTGAACTAAATAACTCAAATGAACTAATTTGCTGAACTGATACTGATTGACTGAACTGATACTAGTGGAATTATTTAGCGGAGCTAAATAAAGTTTACTGGATTTTGATGACTGATAGAATGTACTAAGTTCTGAGGACTGGTTGAGGTACTAAAATTATTAAGATTGACTTTGAATATTGAGCTAATAGATATTACTGAGTACTGAGATCACTGAGATTACTGAACTACTGAGATTACTGGATTTTCTTTAGTCACATGACTGACTGAATTCTATAGATCATGTCTTGACTGAGAGTATCGTGATAACATGCCATGGCTCTAGGCACACAACTATATTTTTGGGTACGAATACCCCCAGGACTCGATGGAATGAAACTGACTCACACATGACATGACTTGATCACAAGATCGGATTCCACAATTCACAATATCATAAGTAGGGGATATTATACTTCATGTATTTATTCAACATCTCAAACATGGTAAGGGAAAGCATGGATATATTTCATGTACGTAATTCATATCTCCATTATCATACATGCTTCATTACATAAATAGCATGGAAATCCATATTGAAGTGTATAACTAACATGGACTTGTCATTTAGATATCATGCAATCATTAAAATATGAATTTCTAGCATCCTAGGCATTTTATCAAACACGTTGCATGCATTCTTTAAGGCATAGGTGGATTTTATACTTGCATCATATCAAACCACCTAAAGTTCATGTTTTTCAATTAACAACCACATATATTCCATAAAAACACCTTTAGATATCATCTTGAAACTTAAACAACAATCATCAACAAGTACATGCTCATATCACCATAAAAAGTTTATAAAATAATATTTAAAAGCATGATTCTTGAGCTCTATGAATGAATTGAATCCGTAGATGAACACTACGCATACCTTAAAGCTTGATATTGAAAGAGATCTAATGCTTCTGAAGGTTCCTGAAGAAATCCTTAGGCTTGCCCTTGATTTTTCTTGACTAGGGTGTAATCCCTTTGGGAAAGAATGTTCTTGTTCCTGAGGAGATGATCTTGAGAGGAAACCCTAATCTTATGGTTAAAAGTGTAAGAGAGGGTTTTTGAGATGCTTAACTGAAGGAAAATGGGAAAAATTATGCCTCTATAGGTTTATAAGTCCTGGGAAGTTAAGGAAAAAGATAAAAATACCCATATGAAATAAATTTCCAGTTGCTGAAAATAATAGCTAACGATATTTGTGACAAGGCATAAAAAATGTGAAAAGTTGTCAAAAATGTCATCACACAGAAGCTAGATTTTTCCTAAGGCTGACGACATTTGTGATATGGCGTCAAAGATATGGTAAGCCGTTAATAATGTCATCATACAGAAGCTGGATTCTTCCTAAGGCTGACGACATTTGTGACATGGTGTCAAAAATATGGTAAGCTACCACAAATGTCGTCACTTAGGAGATAGTTTCTTCCTAAGGCTGACGACCTTCATGATAGGGTGTCACAAATGTGGTATGCTACCACGAATTATGTCACTTAGGAGATGGTTTCTGCCTAAGGCTGACGACCTTCGTGATAGGGCATCACAAATATGGTAAGCTACCCCGAATGTCGTCACACTGTTTCCAGCCTGACATGCTGGAGTAAAATAGGAATAACTCTTTGCTCCGATATCATATTTAGTCAAAATTGGTATCGTTGGATACATAATTAATTATCTATCTATTGATAGGTAATGAGATAAAAAATTAAAATTATAATGAGAGATATGCTCATTTGAAGTTGACTATACGAATATCCTTCTCAAGAATTCAATCAGTAAGGAATGTTTAGATTCGTCTGATAGTTAGGAGTTATTTGAAGCCTTAATATACATCTAGATTAATCATAAAACTATAAAAGAACCATTATGTACTATGCATGATCTTGGTACATGGCTCTAATATTGGTTTGAATTTTTTTTGGGGTATTACAATTAAGGTGATGGTAATCAATACACATCCTGAGAGAACCATCTTTCTTGCACACGAATAAACTAGTGAACCCTACGGGAACACATTAGGCCTGATGAACCCCTTATCTAAGATATTATTCAACTTCTCTTTCAGTTCTTTAAGTTCTGCTGGTACTATTCTGCATGGCGGAATAGATATAGGCTGAGTATCTGGAAAAAGATCTATGCCGAAGTCTATTTCTCTTTCAAGAGAAATTCCTAGAAGATCTTTGGGAAAGACATC
Organism: Capsicum baccatum var. pendulum; assembly: GCA_030864225.1. Lineage (NCBI taxonomy): Eukaryota > Viridiplantae > Streptophyta > Magnoliopsida > Solanales > Solanaceae > Capsicum > Capsicum baccatum. Next base: position 76,136,571 of record CM061554.1, on the reverse strand, counting down.
TGAATATTCATTCACTACTGGGACTGATTCAATACTAGGAGTTTCGGATCTAGAGTTCTTAACATGAAGAAGATGATAGACACACCCCTTAGATATCATTTTTTGTGTCTGAAGGTAGGAAATAAGCTAACCTCTAAATGCTGAAGTACTACCCCTCCACTCTAGGATGAGTTCATTTAGAAACTGGAACTGGAGTATCCTATTTTTGTAGTCGACTGTGGCATAGAAGGAATGAAACCAATCCATACCGACAATGACATCAAAATCAGTTATCTCTAATTTGACCAAGTCTGTTGAGGTGACTTTCTGAAATATCATAATCAGGAAGTTCCTGTATACTTGTCAGGCTATGATGGTTTTACCCACTAGGGTAGAGACTAAAAAGGGCTCCGCTATAATTTCGGGACTGACTCCAAAATTGCCTGCTATATAAGGAGGAACAATAGACAAAGAAGCTCCTGGATCTATCAAAGACAATAGCATAACGTACCAGTAACTACATCAGGAGAATTTTCCTGATCTTTCCTGTACTGGAGAGCATAAAGTCGATTTGGCGTTGCCCACTAGTAGCACTGGAAGTGGCGGCCGAAATAGGCTGAGGAATGGTTATGCTGACCCTGATAGCTTGAATGGGGACAATCTCTAACTTTGTGTCCTGTCTTGCCACATCCAAAACCGACATCGCTACCAGCTCTGCAAGCACCCTTGTGGTTTTTACCATAAGTCTGACAAAGGGGATTAGTTCGGGCATTGTTGACACTTCCTAAGACTTAGAGCCTGGCACCGTATCTCTATTACCATCCCTGAACTTAAGAGCTGGAGCACTAGATGAAGAAGGAGATGAAACTGGTAACTTAGGACAGAATTGAGAACTATTCCTTCCTTATGATTTGGGTTGAGCAATGTTTAAACTACCTGTTCTTGCTCTCTTATTCTGCTTCTCCGTCATCTTAATCTTCTGCTCTTCTATCTGTTGAGCATGATTCATAAGCCTGGATATATTTATGTCACTATTCAACTTTGTAGACCTACATTCGTTGACCATACTATCATTCACCCAAGAAACAAATTTACTCATTTGGGCCCTACTATCTACAACCACATGAGAAGAATATCTGGCTAATTGAGTAAACTTAAGAGAATACTCTTTCACCGTCATGTTTCCCTGCCTAAGGTTGATAAATTCTAACACCTTAGCTTCCCTCATCTTTTGGGGAAAGAATCTAATTAAGAATGTAGTGACAAACTCCTCCCACTCAGTTGGCTTGCATCGACTGACCACTCTGACTTCTACTATTTGAACCAAGTGTGACCAATATCCTATAACTGATAAATAGCTAGCTCATCACTCTCACTAGAAGTAACCCCCATGATGTTTGTAACCTTTTAAACCTAGTCTAGGAACTCCTGAGGGTCTTCATCTGACTTAGACTCGTAAAGGATCGAGGATTCATTCCTGTGAAATCTCAAATCTTGGCTATAGCTGAATTAGCCACTGGGTTGGCTGGGATGACAGCTGGTCATTCATTCTAAGTAGCAAATTAATTAGCAAGAGTATTTAATGCATCTCTGAACTCTGCATGAGAAACGTGTTCGTCCAAGGGATCTGCTTAGATGGGCTGAGAGGATGACTAATTTTTATTTCTTTTTTTGGGAGGCATATTCTGTAGAAGAAAAGGGAGAAATGGATTAGAATGAGAGTTGAATTTGATCTCATGATCACTGGCATGACATGAATACTGAAAGAAGGAAAATTGTTCCTAAAATATCTCATAGCCTCCTGCACATAAATGTGGCACGCAACACACCCATGTACAAGACTCTACTAGATGCGGCTTTCAGACTTCCTAGGACTCTATTGAACCTTAGGCTCTGGTACCAAGTCGGTAACGCCTCGAATTTGGTACCCAAAATTCTACACGGTGCTCATGACCCCGAAAGTCCACAAGCTAACCCATGATTGATATCTGTACCTGAACACTGCATAATATATTGTATAATTGCGGAAATATTAGGCTGGAACATTCCGTAAGATTCAAAACTGATTAACATCTAATAAAACCATATCTGAATAATATAGTACGACAATACCAAAACTAAAACAATGTCTGAAAATATCTAGTCTGAAAGCCGCTAAACTATTTGAATAAGGAGTAGATGGGATATGTCCCTAAATAACTCTAAATACTAAAATAAACTAAGTAATGAAGAAATAATGTAATGATCATTTCCTCGAAAGATAAGGACTCACTTCTAACTCTGACTGCAGAAACTGGAATGCTACTGATGCTCCACAGCTCATGCTTCTAAACCTATGGTATAAAACACCATAGCATAAATATGTCAGTACGTTTGAATGTACTGGTATACAAGTGAGATAGGCTGAATGGAAAGGGTTCAAATGCATGAAAACTACTAACTGACTGAAAACATGAACTTGAGAATATATGCAAGAATAAGTGAATGTGACTAAATTTGTGATAGTACTGACTACTGAGTCTGATTACTGATAACTGATATAACTAATACTGAATGACTTTATCTGACAGTCTAGGTTCTGATGGAACTAACTGAGTTTCGTACTGTTCTGAGTTGACTGTATCTGATAGTCCTAATATTCTGAAAAACTATCTGAGTTCTATTACTGAGATTGAGTCTGAAACTATAACTGTGGGAAGTAGTATCTAACCTATGTTCCCAAATAACACAGTATAGCTATGTTGGGGTCCAATTTGTAACCCCAATTAGAAGGGTGTCAATATGCGCCACTGGTAAGGACAAGCTATGGGTAACCCTCATCTGACAGTGTCCGCAAAACAAAATGGTGGGACCCTCATATTACAGTGTTTATCCACCTCATCAACCCTAATTTGTCAGTGTTGATGTGTCAACCTATGCTGGCTACATGTTCTGGAATGTAGGAATTACTTCTAAGGATCGCACCCTCAACTGTCAGTGTGTATCCTCATCCTTGGGTTCACTCAGTGCTAAATCCTACTCCCATCGGAATAGACACTGAACATGATTAACTGAACTGAATTGGACTGATTTCATTGAGTTCCATTGACTGATGGAATACTACGAAGATTACTGAAGTACTGAGCTTTTTGAGATTTTTGGGATTACTGAGTTTACTAAGTTTGAATTCTATTAAACATGGCTTGACTGAGGGTATTGTGAAAACATGACACAAGCTCTAGGCACAGCTAAATTATCGGGTATTAGATACCCCCAGGACTCGATAGCATAATAGTAATTCATGGCATAAATTCTAAAGCACAACAATGGCTACACACATATCCATAATCCATTGACTAAGACATTTCATCAAACACTTGACATGCATGAACTTGTATATGAATGGGGATTTCATATTATCATACTAGTAAGACACTTTTCCTTCCCATAGGCATTTAATCAAACACATAGTGAGCATAGTATATGCAGACAACATTATGCAACAAGTAAAAATCATGATTCAGTTCTAATTTCACCATTCAAGGGTTTAATCATGGGTTCACATGAATCTACACTTATAATAATTAATTCCACTTAAAATTTATCACCAAATAATTTGAATTCAATTGGACATTATCAACACGAACAAAAGCAAACCTAACATGGAATTCATAAAAATCCATATACTTGAACTTTGAAAAGAGATTCTTGGGCTTCAAGGACGAAATGAGTCCATGAATGAACACTATGCATACTTGAGTTAATGAATTTGAAAGGACTAATGGAGAGTTCTTGTGATTTGGCCCTTGAATTTGAGAGCTAGAGGTCCTTGGCTTGAGAGAGAGAAACTCAATTTGGAAAAAATAGAGTGAATAATAATATCCTTAGGTCATGTAGGGTTAAATTTTATGTTTAAGGCTTAACTAAAATTATAGGAAAAGACTCATTTAACCATGGACACATTTTTTGATTTTTATCAAAATCTCCTAATTTGGCAGGTTGACGTGACGCGGTGCTAATGCACCATGTCACTGGAAATTACCTACTGGGGACTGGGCTGACGGCGCAATGCGGTGATATCGCGTTGCAATACTGGATTAGACTTGGAAGTTTAGCGCAATGTGGTGAGATCACGCTGAGACACTGGAAAAAGGATAATTCTGAATTTGATCCTTGGAACGACGCGCTATAATTGTAAAGGCTCACTAAATTTTGACAATTGCCATTTTGGTCTGCTCCGCGACGTATTGATGGCTCAGGTGATACACTGTCTCACTAAAAAAGCGCTAACTCTTTGCCCGGGTGTTGGATTTGGGAAAATTTGGTATCGATGAAAAGCTTATTCAATTTTTCACATGATAAAAAATGAAAATCTTAAAAATACCACATGTATAAAAGTGGATTTATCTTTAAAACAAGTCTCTGACATATTTAGGAAGAATTTAAGCTAGGTAAAAGTACGGGGTATTACAAAATAGCAAATGAACAAGATACATAAGAAGAAGAATAAAAAAAAAGATGAGGAGGAGAACTGAATAAGAAACCGAAAATAAGGAGAAAATAGAAGAAGATGATGAAAAGAAAAAATGAGAAGACAGTTGATGAAGAAAGAGTGGGTGAAAAGTAGTACAAAAATATTAAAGAAGAGAAGAAATTAAAAGAACAAGAAGAAGAAGAAAAGAAAGAAAATGGGAAGAAAGAAATAGAAGAAGAGGAGCAAAAACATAAAGAAAATAAAGTGTATGTGATGGGCATTGTTAAGGAACTCAGTGATGATTACATGTAGTTTGGTGGTTTGAAACAAATAATTTTCTTAATGATTTGTTATTTTTAATATTTTTTTTATGGATAATTGAATTACATTTATTTGGCATATAAATGAGGACATTTACTGATGAACTATGTTCAGTTATTTCATTGTCTTATTAGATTAAATAGTTGATTGCATTGCGTTACCAGTTCAGCTATTGTCCTAATTTATAGAGTTTGATGAAAAATATTATAAAAGTTTTTCTCTAAAATTTATAGTCTAAATGCATGATTGATTGAATAAATCATATATTTACAATAACGACAAACAAGTTTACTATTATATGTTGCATTGATTGTGTCCAGTGTAAATCATAGATGCAAAGCCTTGTCAATAATATATCGTATTGGTTTATTGCCTTTAGTAGCATATTAGGAAAATAAATAAATAATTAATTAATAAAATAATAAATAATTAAATTTTATTCAATCAAATGAGCTTAAACAAGTCATGTGATCATACGAGTTGGATAAAGTGTTCAAAGATGTGTGTCGATGGGTAGTGGTTGTACAACCAACATCCTCAAGGTAATGTTTACCCAAAGCACAAGTATGTTGTGGGGAATTCATTTGTTCAACCACAACTCATCATTTGTTCAACCACAAGTCATCACCTTACACATCTTTGATCACCACTTTCAATTTACGTGGACTCTCATACAATAACATGACTTTTTTAGGCTCATTTTATTGCATAAAATCTAATTTTTTATTATTTTATTAATTGAATAATTCTTTTAAAAATATGTGCTAGTCATGGTCTTTAAGTAAATATCATTGTCTAGTTATTTAATTGTGAAAGTAGTTTTCAGTCTATTCTAGACTATATCAGGTCAAGTAAATAACTAAGCATAGTCTAGCATAAACTATAGACCACTGCATTAATAAATGTACTAGACGAGGATACATATTCATAGATAATAACTAGCACATATTTTTAAAAGGATTATTTAATTAATAAAATAATATATAATTAGATTTTATGCAATTAAATCAGCCTAAATAAGTCGTGTGATCATATAAGAGTCCACGTAAATTGAAAGTGGTGATCAAAGATGTCTGAGGTGATGACATGTGGTTGAACAACCAACATCCTTAGGGCAATGTTTACCAAAGCACAAGTATGTTGTGAGAAATTCATTTGTTCATCCACTACCCATCCGCATACATCTTTGATCAACTTTTCCAATTTACGTAGACTCTTATTCTATCATATGACTTGTTCAAGCTCCTTTAATTGCATCAAATCCAATTATTTATTATTTTATTAATTAATTATACCTTTCTTTCCGAATATGCTACTAAGAGAAATAAACCAGTGCGGTATATTATTGACAAGACTTTAAGTCTATGATTTACAATGGACACAATATATGACACTCAAATTAATTTTATTTATTTAATTATTTATATTTTTGACTATGTACTAATATTTTTTTTGACCGTTGCACCAACCTGTATATACCTTATCATTGACTAAGTGTGAATCTATACGGTTTAGCATCTACCCAACGCATGAGAAAACATCAATTATATTTAAAGTCTATGCAAGAGATCCAGTTGTATGGTATATTAGTGACAAAGTTTGCAGTCTATGATAGACAATCGACACAATATATGACCCTCAAATCAATTTTACTTATTTAATTATTTATATCTTTGACCTTGTACTAATATTTTTTTGACCATTGCACCAACCCGTATTTACCTTAGCATTGACCGAGTGTGGATCATATAGTTTAACATCTACCCAACGCATGAGAAGGAAGCAATTATATTTAAAGTATATGCAAGAGGTCCAACAGTATGGTATATTAGTGACAAAGCTTGTAGTCTATGATTTATAATCAATACAATTTCATTTATTTAATTATTCATATTTCATGAACCCACATAATGGAATACATCGATTACGTAGATAGTCATGCGTAGTTATTGATCTCGGTCAATCATATACTATATCGACCTTGCAATTAATTTTGTAGAAATCCATAAAATCATTGATAGACCAAATTTATTATCCATTAGCATATATGAATTTGTCTATATATATGACAGACGATTAATTTTTACGTCTGACAACTTTTCATTCATCTTCTAATAGGGGAAATTGCAAAATTTCAACCAAGAACAAAATTATATAATTAATGTAGAGATAAAAAGAAAAGGCACTACAATAAAATTTCATACAGAAAATACTTCATTGCATAAGTTCATTGCAGCAATGGTTTAACACCATATTTACAAAAAAATATGAGAAAAAAGGAAAAAAAATCTTTCATCTAACAAATTTCCTAGCTATGAAAGCTTCTTTGCAATGAACTCACAACTACAACTACAATATAAATTAAAACCTAAACTAAGGGGATGGTGGTGGGGTGATGAACTCCTTGGGATGTATGCATGTTCAACCTCAACATGATTGTTCGTAAAAATTAGGCAATACACCGGAGTTCACGGTGGAGGTGCCCCCTGTCCTGATCTAGATCATAGAAGAGACAGTCTAGGTCATTTCAGAGGAGGAAAATGTCGTGGATTTTCTAGAAACAAAACCTCCTTCGTGGTCTGAGTGGAATGCTCGACATCTGGTTGTATTTATCAATTTTTTTGGGTTGAAGCAGATGATTTTTTTTTATAGTTGATGGTTATTTATATAGACCAAAATAGAAGCCTTTGATCTTACCAATCAGTTGCGGTAGAATTCGAGAAGAGCTTATACCCAATAGACGTAAGGTGTGAGTGGATGTACAACCATTTTTTTGATGTGTCATAAATGCTCGACTATTCATCTGTTTGTTTGAATAATTAGATTTTTTAATAAACTCAAAATAGAATCGATAATAAACTATGTGGTATGTAAAGAATAATCCCAATAGACTTGACACATAATATATGTAATAACTTAAAAGGTCGATCATAGACACAGAGTAAAATTGATAAGACTAGCATTAATCAGACCACTGCAGGATTGTCAAAATGCATACACTGCCATGACTTACAAAAACACAAAATGCATACACTGCCATGACTTACAAACACATTTTACCTTAAAGAATTTAATGGTCGATCACTGGTATGAAAAGCTCCATAGAAAAATAGGAATGAATGAATTTTGGATATAATCGATGCCCTCCTAGCACTGGGATGGAGAAATATATGTGTACAACTTATAAACTACTGAAATACATCTAATGACGAGGTATCGATTGGATGTGGGAAGCTTTTCAATCTAGTAAAATGGTGAAAGTAGTCGGAATCAAAAAATATTAGTGAAAAATGGGAGCTCCTGTTGGTGGGTTCTTGGATAATTTTTTAAATTAAAATAGGGAAATATGAAAAAAACTAAAAAAGGTTTTCAAAGTGTCTATTTTGAAAATGGATTTATCTAAGAAATATATTTTACCGCCTTAGTAGTATTTTATCTTTATTCTTTTGGACAGAAGATTGCTTTATAATTAAAAAAAATATTTTCAAAAAGATATGCCATCTGTTGCAACAAATATCAATATCTGTTTGAAAATTTCCAACAGCTCAGTCATTTGTCGTAATAGATGAAAATGTCTATTTGATAATTAAATTAGATAGGTAATCTGTTTCAACAGATCTCAATATCTATTTGAAATTTTCCAATAACTCATTCTTTGTTGCAACAGATTTCTTTGCAATTGATTTATACCAAATTAACAATTTCAAAACTTGTCATTTTTTTTCCAAAAATACAAATCAACCCAATACAAATAATCCTTTTATGGGAAAAATATTTCATCATTTCAAATATTGAGTTCTCTCTCTTTTCTCTCTCTCTCTATAGTACAGACAACAACTACTCAGCATATTGCTCAATCCTTTAAAACAAATTAATTTTCTTCCCATTTTCGACCACATAGTTGTTATTATCAACTTCATTCTTGCTTGTATCTATCATTTTCTCTATCATCACAGGTAACAGAGGTCAAGAGAAGGTTTAAATTTTTTCTTTATTCTAAAAATTAAGGCTTTTAGTTAATGATGAAAAAAGACTTTTAGTTGTATTACCTTCGAGAATGGTTAAGAAATTTAAGATTTGATGCTAAGAAATGTAGAAAGAACCCGAGAAAACCCTAGCTTTTTTGCAGTGTTCCATTGATTATCATGGTATTGTTGGATGGTATTTATAGTACTGTTGGTGCTGTTGTTAGTAGTGTCGATATTGGTGGTCTTGGTGGTGGTGTTGGTGGTCTTGGTGTTGGTATTGGTGGAATTAGTAGTGGTCTTGGCGCTCTTAGTGGTCTTGATGCGGGTAGTTATGGCATTGGTGGTGGTGGTGGTGGTCTTGGTGGTGGTGGTGATGTTGGTGGTGGTGGAATTGGTAGTGGTCTTGGTGGTGGTATTGGTGGTCTTGATGGCATTGGTGGTGGTCTTGGTGGCATTGGTGTTGGTGTTGGTTGTCTTGGTGGTCCATCTGTTGAAATAAGTGAACATCTATTAGGAGATATTAAATAGGCCTTCAAACAGATTACCCATTTATTCCTACTGATGGGTTATCCGTTGGAGTATTTTTGTTTTAATGTGGCGTATAATAATTTATTGAAATTTGTCTTACCTTTTTTTAAAAAATTTATGCAGACATCAAATGTAATGTAATTTTTATTTTTTCTGTTGTTTGTAGTTAAAAGATGTCTCCCAAAAGAATAGAAACTAAAAGTGGATCAACTTCTAACCACCCAACAAAAAAGGCTAGAGTACAGATGGATTCGAAGGAACTTCTGAATAATCTCAGTCAGGGAAAAATAAAGTCGAGGAAAGTTATGAAAAGAGAGATGGAGAAGGGTATATAGAGGCTGGTGAGGAAAATAAAAGTGAGGAGGAAGAAGAAGAAGATGAACAAGAAGAGAAAGAAGTAGAAGCGAGAAAGACGATGTTGATCAACATAATAATAAACAAGAAGAAGAAGAAGTAGAAAATGATAAAAAAGATGATGATCAATATGATGATAATGCATCACCAATAGGGTGTCAATTAAGATCGAAATCCCAGTATGAGGCAGTCAAAACTATTAGTATTGACAAGTTTAAAGTTGTGATGCCGATACATGACCCTGCAAAACTAAATGGTGATCTTATACTTAAATGTTAGTTGAGGAAACCTATTGATGACTTTAGGAATATTATGAAGAATGAAAACATAGACAAACTTTTTAAGATGAGCTGCTTTGGACGCTTTCTTGAGCTGCCTGAGGACCACAATGCTTGTTTCAAAATAAGCATAGTATATGGTCTTCTAAAGCGTAGGATAAAGTACGTGAGGGATGATAAAGATTCAAAGGAGGGGGCCAAAAGATGGATGAAATCTAGATCAACTACTGTGGCCTGCTAGTTTGTTTTGGCTTAAAAGAGTTTGCCATAGTGACAGGCTTGAGATGCGTTCGTCCAAAAGAACTTCTTACCAAGGAAATACCCCGTAAAAGGTCGAAGGCAAGAAGGACAACCAAACTATCACCACCATGAAATAGGAGGAAGGCATTATCCAAGCAACAATCCACCAAAACCAACAAACACAAGGAAAAAATAGATGGGTTGTTGGACATTGCTGGACGTAGATACAAAGTGGCAGAATAGAATATCTCAAGGATAAAACCATACCAAAGCAGTACAGGGAGAACTTATTCTTGGTTTGGTTTCCCATTTTGTTATATTAAAAAGAGACGTCAAGAAAGTCATAGATGATGATTTGTTAGTGCTTGGTAAGTGATGATAGACGAATTTACGCGCCTATATCAATATATTTTGCCCATATTTTAGCCTAGTTTTGAGAACTAATTATCTATTTCATGCACTTTTAGTCCTTTTTCCTGTAAATGAGCTAACAAACATGATTAGGAAAGTTTCAGGTATAAATGATGCAAAATACAACATTTTATGGCTTACTTGACGCAAAAGAAAGCTCACGAAGGAAGGAAAGGGAGTTTACACGCCTAAGGACCAAAACTGCTGCATGGAAACTCTGTCCCGGGCTAAAACAACATTTCTGAAGACTCTGGGGACCTGGACCAAAACTGCTGGATGGAAAATCTGTCCCGGGCTAAAACAACATTTCTGAAGACTTTGGGGACTTACATACACAAAGCTGGATTTTGACAATGATACATTAACCTAGTACAATTGGGTTATGTATTTCATTAGTTTATTTGGATTAGGAGAATGTTACATTAACCTAGTACAAATGGGTTAAGTATTTCCTTAGTTTAGTAGGATTTGGTTATTTATTTCATTAGCATAGTAGGAGTAGGATAGGAGTATTATAAATACCCTATCATGCTAGAGATTTTAATCACGTCCTCCCTTAGTGGAGGCAACTCCTCCCTTCATTCAAGAAATTCATTCTTAAACTATTAATTTTCTTCCATCTCTCTCATCTTCCACCACAAACACTTCTAATCTATTCTTCTATTCTTAAATTCCACAACAAGAGAATCGTTACTTGCTAAGGAATCACCAAAACCACACGCCAAACACCTACTATTCATGCCAATCACCATGCAAAACGTGATATCCTTCGCATTCATGGGTAACTAAACCTCTTAGTTGGGGTTATGGAAGCCGAATGAGTTACTATCTATAGCTGTGAGTTTGTGAGTTCAAGACAAGTATATTGCTTATATCATTACGCTCTTCATCTTAAATCTACATTCTTTGCGGTTTCAAACACATGAACACGCCATTCTAACATCTAACCTGTTCGAGAGAAAGGTTACTTGTCTAGAAAAGAAGACGCATAGACTAACGCCAGTCTAACATTTAACTTGTTCGAGAGAAAGGTTATTTGTCTGGAAAAGAGATAATGTCAAGGTAGTAGGACACCCTTTCCTATTAAAAAGCTAGTGCCGTAACTGGACTAACCTCTTGGAGAATTTGTACCGCTAGACACACTTTAAGCTCGAGAGAGTTAAAGTGAAATAGTCCTTGTTTAGGTCGAGAGACGCTTGGATTTACCATCGACTACAATTCTCTATAAGCAATTGCATGTCAAGACTCTACACACTCATAGCCAATAGAGACGTATACCTCAGAAGGTGGACATAACCCCAACGCTTCAATTCTCATTGTTTACAACCAACGTGACAATCTTTCTCCTTTTACTTTATTATTTTCAGCTTTTATTTCATTACTTTGGTTACTTATTACAATCCCCTCTTCTTACGAGACTTGCACCAAAAGTCTAATAATTTTGCTTACTTGTTGACCAAGCTATTCCCTGTGGGATCGACACCCAACCCAGGTTGGGTTCTATATTTGCTAACGACCGCTTTACACTCAAACGAGAGCTGTAGATTGAGCGTTATCAAAAAATTGGCGCCGTTGCCGGGGAATACGAGTGTCAATCAAGTTCGTGATAATTACTAGACCCTTTGGTCAAAGATTCTCGTACTTTTACTTTTAGTTGTTGTTTTTGTTTTTTTTTTTTTAGGTTTATTCAGTGCATCAATGGAGGCACAACGTGAAATTGAAAGGATGGCTGCTCAAGTGCATCAACAAAATATTGATAACCGTAGGCGAGCAACAAATCTTGACGATGAGGATTTGGGCGATGAAGAGCTATTAAACCCACAGCATACTGCTGAGATGGCGACACCAGCAAACAGAAAAGATCGTCAAGCAAGATATAGGCCCGAACGCCGAGCTGTGCATATACCGTTTGATGATGATGAGGATGATCTTGATGGACCTGGTGCCACCGGAGCTATTATTCTTCCGCCATTGGCACCCGGAGCAAAGTTTAATATCACTAGCGCCATGATTCAGCTTTTGCAACTCAAGGGATTATTTGGTGGACTAGCAGGCGATGATCCGAACATGCATCTGATCAACTTTATTTCTACATGCAAGTCATTTGACAATCCTGGAGTTGGACAGAATGCAATTCGATTACGTCTATTTCCATTGTCTCTGTCTGGGGAGGCAACTATGTGGTTGAATGGGCTGACTCCTGATTCTATTACTCATTGGAGGCAATTGAAAGACGCTTTCCTAGAAAGATTCTTTCCGTCATCCAAAAAAGCACAATTGAGAGATGAAATCAGCAACTTTCGTCAGCTTCCCTCTGAAGCTCTCCACGAAACATGGGAGAGGTTCAAGACGAAGCTAATGCGATGCCCAAACCATCATATGACCAATGTCCACTTGATGGAGATATTATACAGAGCTTTGAATTCGGTGACTAAGCCAGTGGTTGATAATGCGGCAGGTGGATCATTTATGAACCTCACCTTTGTGCAGGCAAGCAATATGCTAGATCGGATGACGAAGCAAAGTAGAGCTTGGCATACCAGGGATTCTGAGGTAGCAAGCTCTACTGTATCTTTTGGCACGACTGCAGAGCATAGGCGAAGAAAAGAAGATCGTGACCAAGACATGGCTCACATGAAAATTCAAATGGATCTTCTTACAAAGCATTTATTATCAGGGAAGACAAAAAAAGTTAAGGCCGTGGTATCACATGGAAGAGATGAATCTGATTCCGAAGAGGAGGCTAACTACTTGAACAATCAGGGGGGTTTTCGTGGGAATGCCCAAGGAAACCAATGTTGGAACCATTATGATAAATCTGGAAACAAAGACCAAGGTAGTTGGAAGAACAAAAATGAAAAGAGTGGTTTGTACGTTCCCCCTGGTAGACGTGATACCACCATATCTAATTCTGGGAGTATGGAAGACATGATGGCTAAGTTATTGAAAGGAGTGGAAGCAACGAGCGCAGGAGTTAAGGAGGTGATTGATGATTTGTCCTCCATGAAGCAACTAGTTGATTCTCATTCCACTTCTATCAAGCAAATAGAGCAGCAATTGAGCCAACTTTCAGCAGCTTTTAATCAAAGAAAGGCTGGCACCTTACCAAGCGATACTGTGCAGAACACAAAAAATGATGGGTCATGCATGGCCATCACTACCAGAAGTAGTAAGGTGCTGGAAACTTCAGCAAAAGGCAAGCAAGTGGTTGACGAAGTGGTACGGTTTGATATATGCAAAACAATGAAGCAGCCCAGCGATATGAATGAGTCATCTGTAGCTGATGTTCATTATGAGGATACGAAAGCATTATCTATAGAGAAACAACCTACTGTTGAGCCATTGTCTGCTGCGCCACTGAATGTTGAGCATGAGGATAATGAAGATTATGAAGAACTTATGGGTGATCTAACAGAAATAGAGTCTTATACTCCTAAGAAACCGGATTGTGATCTCAAGAATCAACCAACAGCGAAGACTCACTTTGACGAGCCACCAATGCTAGAATCGCAAGAGCTCCCCGATTATCTAAGGTATGTGTTCTTGGAAAGTAGAAATATACTTCCAGAGAGAGCAGATGATTTAAGTGAACAACACGTAGAAGCTCTCATCTCTGCTCTGAGGAGATACAAGAGAGCTATGGGTTGGACTATTGATGATATAATTGGTGACTCTCCGGAGAAACGTATGAGCCAGCTTGAAAAAGATCGCATGCCCACAGGTAAGCCTCATTGTCGTCTAAATCCTTTCAGAAAACGATCCACCATTTACCTCGACGAAGTCTAAGTACTTGAGGTAACTATGTCGAGCCACGACAATAAATAAGGCGCTAGATGGGAGGCAACCCATCGTTTTATCGTTTTATCATTTATCGTTTTGTCTTTCTTTCATTCTAGTACTTGTTTTTGCTTTTGATAAATGAAAATCCAAAAATAAGAGTCGTGCCACGACCAAAACTAAGGCGCTTGGTGGGAGGCAACCCATCGTACTAATCGTTTTCATTTGGTTTTGAGCAAAAATAGGTGCAAGAAGTATGCAACGAGGAGATTGATTTTAATTGACGATATGGTCGCATTGTATGGTAAAGTCGGTAAGTTAGGAATGGTGATGCATAATGCTATGAATTGAGCCTTTCTCACGTCATAATAGGCCTCGAGAAAGGCTAGGCCTTGGTATAAATAGGCCACGAACGATACACAACCTATTCTATAGCCTAAAGACTCGGAATCTAGTGTGCTCTACACAATGCGCCGCCTATTCCTAGGTGTGCTTTTGACTATGCGCCGCCTATGCTATAGCATTTGAGATACTGAGACCAAATGCCATAGACTATGCGGCGCATATGTCTAGAAATGCCATAGGATATGCGGCGCATATGTCCCATTATGCCATGGACAATGCGCCGCATATGTAAGTGATATGCCAAGAGATATGCGCCGCATATGTGGTGATTTTGCCCCCAAATCCGATTGTAAATGGGTCATAACCCGACCCATACTCTTCCTATATAAAGGGGACATAGTTTTACAATACAACCACATTAGAAAACACCCTAAAGGCGCCACATAACCTTCCAAATCTTCTCAAAATTTTCTTCTTTTGCTCTTCTAATTCACAACACCGTCTCCACAAGCTTCAAGCAAGTAAGTACTCTCTTATTCTTCATTTATTTATTGTAAGTACTACGTTGCTATGCTTATTATAAATTGCTAAATCATATAAGATTGTTGGTGATGTTCATGTGTTTGAATTGTTGTTACATAATCATGTGAGTAAACATATACGTAGGGAATTCTTGACTTATTTCCGACTTGAATTTGGTTTCAATAGCATTGTTATGATATTTGCTGAATAGATATGGCTATGAATATTGCTTAAGAGTGTTGTTTGGATGCTTACATGTTAGACTATCCCGGCCATCGGGATAAGATTATAGTGCCTATCGACTTAGGAGGTTGTGCTTGTTGTAAGAATATCGATTCCATGTGGTAACCCCTATGTCGTAGTGTTGCTATATCTACCATGAAAGTAGTCCAATGGCTGCAAATAAGTGATACAATGCTGATTTTCTTGTTGGAATACAATCCTAAAACGTATGTCGACGAAATCTGAGTAAATCGACTACGTTCACCTCGCTGATTTGTGCAACAAAACTAAGTGTGGGGTGGTACCCCTAGTACTTGCTTATAGATTGTATCAAGTGAGATTGTGCTGCAACTAACACTATTTCTAGTCTCGGGTACAATGGCACCTAAAGCGAGACAAGGCAAGGAGAAGGCTACCACCTCCCAAAAGGGCAAAAAGAGAAGTTGCAAGGACCAAGGAGAACCCTCCTCGCAGCAAATACCCCGACTCACGCTTGGAATTAAGTGGGATACTTATGAGAAACTTCTGAGGATGACGACTCTGACGATGATTCCAATGCAAGGGGTATGACCCCAGACATAGAGGATAAGTCCGACCAACCAGGTTCCTCGTATTTATTTTCAACTGAGGACAGTGTCCCGACTAAGTGTGGGGTGGTGGTATTGCATGCTATACTTATCTATTCGCATCTATGTTTGTTTGCGTTTGTTTCATTTTTGTTTCGTTTTAGTAGTTAAAATTTTTTCTAGCTTCGCATGAAATTATTTTGATAGGCAGCATGAGATTATAACAAGAGTATGTGTTACAATTGTGACTATTGAGACATTTAGGCTCTAGTTGTGACTCATTATGTGATATTGTGTGATTCAATTCCTTCAATTGATTGGGTCGAGAGTCTATATTACTTCCAAATCAAGTCGACCATGTGCCTTGTGTGTGTGAGATAATAGTATATTCTATGTGTGTGGCTGATGCTAGAACTTGCCTGGTATGTATGCAAAGCGAAAATAAGGAGTGTAAGTTAGGATATGATTTAGGCATTTCTTTGGCAACCTATATTTGTTTACCTTCAGTTTACCTACCCATGGACATCATCCTAGTTAAACCCTTTTGAGCCTTTAGCCTATTTCTTTGACAACCCTGTATGTAAGCCTAATCCATTTCTTTCAAGACCACAATTTTGATCCAAATTCCTAAGTGCTTTAAAGAGAAAAAGTCATATGACAAACATAAAGAGGAAATTGGGTAAGAATGATGCTTTAAATTGCAAAGGTGCTTGAATGTGTTATGAAAAATAAAGTGCTATCATAAAAGGTATGTTGTGAAAAGAAAAAAAGGGGAAAAGAAAGCTGAAAAGTAAGTTGTGCTTAAAAATGAAAAACAAAAGAGGAGAACAAGGGTGGTAGAATAAAAAGGAAAGAAGAAAGGTTGAAAGAAAAAAAGTGTCAATGATACAATGTGATGTATTAAAGTGCTTAGGAACCTAGTCACTATTTCTGGCCAAAATAGCTGATCCTACCCGTCCCTTAGCCTACATAACAACCATCAAAAGACCTACTTGATCCTAATCTTAACATTCCGACATTTAGTAGAGTACTACATTAAGGGCAAGCTTATGGTCATTAGTTGCTACATATGAATTCTTTGTGAGAGTGAGAGCAAGGACACTTTGATACCCATGTTTGAAAAATATGCTATATTTGTGAGTGATTATGGGTACTATATTGTGAGACACACATGGTTGATGAGTTTTGGATAGTTGTATATGATTCTATGTACCTTAACGTTTGCATGCGAGTTGATCACCATCACGAGTCTATGCTTGCGGTTAAATTGTTTCTACTTATAATCGGAAAGCTACTCTTTGTTGATAGTTGTTGTGCTTGTCTTGAAGAATGTTTTGTGTTGTGGCTGTAAAAACCCTAAGTTGATGTTAGAAGGACATGATATGTTGTTCGAGGACGAACAAAGCTCTAAGTGTGGGGTGTTGATGATAGGCGAATTTACGCGCCTATATCAATATATTTTGCCCATATTTTAGCCTAGTTTTGAGAACTAATTATCTATTTCATGCACTTTTAGTCCTTTTTCCCGTAAATGAGCTAACAAACATGATTAGGAAAGTTTCAGGTATAAATGACTAAAAGTGCATGAAATAGATAATTAGTTCTCAAAACTAGGCTAAAATATGGGCAAAATATATTGATATAGGCGCGTAAATTCGCCTATCATCAACACCCCACACTTAGAGCTTTGTTCGTCCTCGAACAACATATCATGTCCTTCTAACATCAACTTAGGGTTTTTACAGCCACAACACAAAACATTCTTCAAGACAAGCACAACAACTATCAACAAAGAGTAGCTTTCCGATTATAAGTAGAAACAATTTAACCGCAAGCATAGACTCGTGATGGTGATCAACTCGCATGCAAACGTTAAGGTACATAGAATCATATACAACTATCCAAAACTCATCAACCATGTGTGTCTCACAATATAGTACCCATAATCACTCACAAATATAGCATATTTTTCAAACATGGGTATCAAAGTGTCCTTGCTCTCACTCTCACAAGAATTCATATGTAGCAACTAATGACCATAAGCTTGCCCTTAATGTAGTACTCTACTAAATGTCGGAATGTTAAGATTAGGATCAAGTAGGTCTTTTGATGGTTGTAATGTAGGCTAAGGGACGGGTAGGATCAGCTATTTTGGCCAGAAATAGTGACTAGGTTCCTAAGCACTTTAATACATCACATTGTATCATTGACACTTTTTTTCTTTCAACCTTTCTTCTTTCCTTTTTATTCTACCACCCTTGTTCTCCTCTTTTGTTTTTCATTTTTAAGCACAACTTACTTTTCAGCTTTCTTTTCCCCTTTTTTTCTTTTCACAACATACCTTTTATGATAGCACTTTATTTTTCATAACACATTCAAGCACCTTTGCAATTTAAAGCATCATTCTTACCCAATTTCCTCTTTATGTTTGTCATATGACTTTTTCTCTTTAAAGCACTTAGGAATTTGGATCAAAATTGTGGTCTTGAAAGAAATGGATTAGGCTTACATACAGGGTTGTCAAAGAAATAGGCTAAAGGCTCAAAAGGGTTTAACTAGGATGATGTCCATGGGTAGGTAAAACTGAAGGTAAACAAATATAGGTTGCCAAAGAAATGCCTAAATCATATCCTAACTTACACTCCTTATTTTCGCTTTGCATACATACCAGGCAAGTTCTAGCATCAGCCACACACATAGAATATACTATTATCTCACACACACAAGGCACATGGTCGACTTGATTTGGAAGTAATATAGACTCTCGACCCAATCAATTGAAGGAATTGAATCACACAATATCATATAATGAGTCACAACTAGAGCCTAAATGTCTCAATAGTCACAATTGTAACACATACTCTTGTTATAATCTCATGCTGCCTATCAAAATAATTTCATGCAAAGCTAGAAAAAATTTTAACTACTAAAACGAAACAAAAATGAAACAAACGCAAACAAACATAGATGCGAATAGATAAGTATAGCATGCAATACCAGTAAGGATTTTGAGAAATTCAATGATTATCCCTGGGGATATGACAACTACAACCTGACTGTCAAATATTTATTCACAAAGCTATCCCCAAAGACGATCACATTATAAAACTTTTCTTGGGGTTTTATGGTAAATTTAATCATTATCTGTTTACGCATCTATTCTTTTATATTGAATAATTATTATGAATTTCTTTGGTTGCTTTCTGTTTACACATTTTAGGCTTGGGAATTTGAGGTCTTTCCTCTCCTCTGAAAGTAGGTCAAGGATTACTTGGATGAGGTTTCTCATCCAAGGATCCTTAGGTGGTTGGCTGCAAAGAGAAACATAAGAATTAAGAAGGCTGGTCTTTTTAACCCTTCAGATCATGCACTGCGTCTTCTTTCGAGTAAACTAATTTGACTCAAAGAAAGATATTAAAATAGATATGGCATCTATTGCACAGATGGGTCATCTGTTGCATAGATGGGTCATCTGTTGTAATAGATTATCCGTCTACTGCAACTTGTGTAATAGATAGGTAATCTGTTGTGACAAACGATCCATATTTCACAACAAATTAACTATCTATTGCTAGGGTTCTCTAAACTTGACTCATTAGATTACCCATCTACCCAAATTATTCAACAGATGGGTAGTCTGATATAACTTATTGTTAATATGTTTCAGTATACAAATCAACTATTGTGACAGATAGATCATCTATTGCATAAGTTGACTGTGTTAACATATAATCCAAATGACTACAAATTATTATTATATAATTTAAATGTATCTATTTTTTTCTTATAGGTTATGCATCCTTAGATCATGCCTACTGAGCAGGAGTTGTAGATGACTTTTTTTTATTACTCTAGGTCTTGTTGATACAATATCAGAGCCAACGGTGGAGTTAATAAAGAAGTAATTGGTTGGAGCAACAACCATAAGAAGAACAGTTAAGAAAGTTCAACCTACTACAATAAATCTAGGTGCTTTTTTTGGGGGCGTTGCTGGTAGAGTTATTGATATTGGTGAAAGCCATCCTGATGCTACTGCTAGTCGTGATGGTGAGAATGTTGATGCTCAAGAAAAATAAATACATTTGAGATAATCCTTGCACAGGTCCCTCTCACCCTTACAACTATCCTTCCCACCCTTACAATGGTCCCTCTCACTCCTCATAATCCTTATGTTCTCATTACAAATAAAAAGTGTGCAAGGACAAACAGGATAAACTCCTTAAAGAACTAGAGGCTATCACTGAAGTTGCCGAGAAATTAAAATCCAAGAGGGGTGCCATACCATCCAAGAAGGTGAGGGAGCCATACACTCCTACAATGGTGGTTAGGAGAAAGAAAAGAAAAATTATTGAAATACTCTCCAGTCTAAAAACAAAAAAATTACAACTCCTTCCTCTCCAAAAGTTGTTGAAGTTCAGGGGATACTGAAGAAGGTGGACATATATGCGGCACTTGGAGATGAAGAGAGGATAGAACTGCAAAATAACAAGTATCCCAAGAAGAAGAAACTTGCAGAAGAATACACCATGCATATGTTTGACACCCAAGACTTTAGGAGTATGAAAACTATGCGTAAGTGGTACGTGGATAGGGTAAGTTTACTTTTCCTAGCCTAGCCTTCTAATCTACTCTATGAAGAAGAAGCTATACAACAGATATGTCATATGTTTCCTCAACTGGGTATTCTGGTACAATTGGTGGTTGTTTTGTTGCAATAGATTAAATATATGTTGCATAAGTTGCGTTAGCTGGGTAATTTGTGAACAGATTCAGAGAACCCTATTCCACAGATAGACCATCCGCTGCATGTTTCCACTATGTTTTTCTTCTTTACAATTACTAACCTATTTAAAAATTGTCTTCTTATATAACAGTATGTTGATGAAATTGTCTGCCTCATAAAGGGCAGATAATTAGCATACCCAAATGTTTATGATGCTACCGAGAGGATAATGAACCTCAACAACAATTTCAAGAATAGGTACAATAGGCTCCATAAGCTAGCATCAACTCTCAGTGGACAAAGGTTTGATACGTTAGTTTCTACGTACGAATTAGATGAAGATATGATTAACTATGTTAGAGGAAAGAGGCCATATCTACACGGCTAGATATGGACCAAGGCAAATAGAATTCTTGCTGTCATGAACATGGAAGTTTAATATTTTATCATTGTTGAGATACTTCTCGAGGAGGGAAAGATTAAGGTTTATGACTGCAACTTACCTGTCTTCAACGATGATACTTTTTTACCGACATACAACCACTGTTGGAATTGCTCCCCATCTTATTGAGGTAGAGTAAACTGATGGATCATTTGCTAGTGGAAGTCTAGATGAATAAATCATAGGATTTTAAAGGTTGAAACAGGGGCATGCACCTTCAGAAAATTAAAACTGGTGCCGCGTACGAGCAGTACGCACTTGCATACATCGAATGTTTGCTGACCGACACAGAAATGTTCAATTTATATGATGCCATTGTGGAAAAAATACAAGAGGTATGGTCTTATGGGGTACTAACTAAATGCTTGGATCCTGTTTATAAAGAATAACATGTACAAAGACAAACACCATAACAATTTTTTATGTTTAACGAAAGTTGAATTTTTTATAATGCAACAGATTGTCTATCTGTTGTAATAGATAGAATATCTGTTGTGGCAGATTGATTATCTATTGCAATAGGTTGGTCATCTATTGCATTATGCAGATATTTCTCAGCCTATCTATCGCAATAGATATACAATCTATTATAATATATAGTCTATCTATTACAACTGATGGTAATCTATTAGAACAAATCAAAAAGTAGGAAAACCTATTCCATAATTTCCAACAGATAACCTATATGTTGTAACATATGTCTAAATCTATTTGATAATTTCCAACAGATATATCATTTGTTGCAACAGATGTATTATCTATTGCGATATTTGAATCTAGTATTCTAGTTTAATTAATAAGTTCAAAACTAAAGATTAAATTATATTCATAGACAACATAAAATAAATTGAAGCCTTCAAAAATTACATGAAATAACTTAACAAATAAATAAAATATAAAAAAATCACTATGGGTATAAATGATCTACTCTACAAATAAATCAATAATATAACCTTTGATTCCAAAAATTACCAAAGAGAGGTTATTACTTTGATATTCTCGAGCTATAAAGATATACTCAATATGGAAAAGTTGTTCTTCATCCAGTGCCATGGAATTCGACTTTGGTCATCGTGGATCTTTAATATGGCTTGCGCATGATTTTTGAGCTTTTGCTTCTTAGTATTTTCATAAAGAGTAACATATCTTTTGCAGAGTAATCCGGCATCAAGTCCATCATTTGGTACTTGTAATCCATTGCTCAAATACTCTGCATAAGCGGCAAGAAAAAGGCTGCAATCCCTGCATTTTAAAAAAATAGATAATCCATATCTTGTAGTTCATGTAAGCATTGTGAAATTTATGAAATGAAACTAAATCGTGATACTTACAGAATACCAATGGGTTGTTGAGAAATTCCTTCAATATATTCTACATCAAATAGATTACCTATTTTATCCCGATATGCTTCAATCATCGACCAATCAGTACGAACCTTTTGATCTAAAAAGTCACTCATATCAAGGTAAGTAGATAATATTTTTGCCAGTTTTTGTATCTTAGACTACGTCCTGGAATGTCTCATTCACGACATCGAGTCATGAACTCAGATGTGCCTCTCTTTTAAAACGACAACAGCTAACACCCAATGAAATTTATCACCACAATTGATTGGGATGTACACTTCATTGACCAAATGCCAAGGTAAGCGAGCTGGAATGCTAAAACCTTTGATGATGTTGATTAAGGATTCCTCATTATGGAAAACTTATGGCTGATGTTGACAAAACCTATCGTAGGCATTATTGATATAAACTTTGTACAAACAATTGTTCGTCGTGTATCTATATTTGTTCTGGTGTTTGCAACTTGGCCTTCTTTCAGAGGTAGTAAAAGATGGCATCAATGTGCTGTACATATTATCAAATATTTCAGATTACATGACAGTAAAATTAATATACAAATGCAATTAAATTACATATTAATTAATAGTAATATGTATAACATTTAAACCTCATCATTCCAACAAGTTTGGGGCTGTGACAACAAATAAAACCAATCCTTTATTTTGGAATATACAACAACAAAGTTGAACATATCAAAACCAAGACTTAATTTATTCACTTTGTAGTGTTTGTTATATTGGTTTCTGCATGATTTATATGTGTTAATGTCATGTTTTTACAACAAGAATTGTGTAAATCAATATCTTTAAAAATAATTTATTTACCTTTTGATGTGATGCTTTAACAAGCCATCGACAATCCATTATGAATAGTCGTTGATCAACTTTGTTAGTTTTTTGGAGCCACGTCTGAGATGTTGAACCCTTTAAATGGGTAATTCTTCCGTTCTCCCAAACTGACAGGCTTTACTTTTTTTTTTCTAGGAAAGCAGTTGATGGATTATCGACTCTGATATTATGTTGTTGAGCAGTAGATTCTACTATAACATCCACCTGGAAAGACAGAATTATCAATGCTAATCAAAGACATACAATAGTTTATCTATTTGTTGCATCAGATGGATCATCTGGTGTGACAAAGTCGAACAGGTAAAATAGAGCTATACGATAATTTTGAACCGATGACCCATTTGTTAACACATATAGCTCATATGTTGGTACAAATTAAAATAATACTAAGACCTATTTGATTTGCTAAAATAGAAGGACATATGTGCAATAGATAACATATCTGATGAAATAAGTTATACGATAGTTGCAACAGATGTATATATCTGTTTGATAATTTTCAGTAGATGTAGAATCTGTTGAAGCAGATATATGTTTGTTTGTTTGTTGGAACAGATGATATACATTCACCTTTTTTAGCTTATGTGTCTCTCCTGTGGGCCTTGTACATTGATCAAAGGTGCAAAAAAAGATAGAGGAGTTACAATTTTTCTTTTTCAATGCTTGATGATGCCTTGAAAATTTTCTTTCCTTATCTCTTACCCACCCTGATCTCTAGTGGAGTTTATGGATATGAAATCCTCTTTGATGGAATGACACTCCTCTTAGATTTCATTTTCTTTGAAGAAGCAGTTAATGCATTAATGCATTAGTCACTCCATCATATTTTTCCTTGCAGTCTTAACATTTGTATGTATAAGATTCACTAAAAGTAGCAAAATATGTATAATCAGTATGATCATAATCATAATATTTTGTTGTTTAAAAAAAACTGTAAGAGGTGCATCATTAGCCCCGACAGCAATACCAATACCACTACCATCATTATCAACAACAAGACCACCCTCCAAAATTATTTTTCTTGTGATGGTTGTTGCTTCAAACAATTTCTTCTTTAGGGTTCAATAAAGTTTGTACAGATCGTAAAGTAAAAAAAATGGCATCTTAAACTCTCGATTAGGCGGAACAAGCCACGAATGGACAATATAAAATAATCACTACATATATTAGAATGATGATGAAACCATTTTAAAAAATCATTAATTAAAATAAAAACTTAATTAGATTTAGACTTACTGCTTCCTTCGGAGAGGGGAGGGTGATGAGATAAAGAAATTTTGTATTTTTACCAGTTTTGGCCGACAATCATCTTAGGATTCTTAAACTGAAAACTTCTTCCTAGTAGTTCACTTGTTGTCTCAAATAAGTAATGACTTCAAATGCCCAAGCCTATAAAATAACGCCAATAATTCAAAAGTATTATTGAATAAAAAAATGAATCATGTCATAATAAAAGAAATATTTACCATGAAAGCCAATGAAAAACCATATAAGTTGACTGTTTTTGGCATTAGCGGACTCAACAAATATTTGACAGTCATTTTGAAACTTTTATAACCCCAAGGATAGTTGTAAATGCCTTAAGATCCTTGGAGATCTTTATCAAACCAAGTGGTATATTTTTGTTAATGTCTCTTGCCAAAGAAATATTATGTACAAACCAAACCAAGGACAATGATTCCTTGTGCTTTTTTGAAAGTCTTTTACCTTTCAACGCTTCAATCAAATTTATTTTTAAAGATCAGACCAACAAGGGACACCAAGTCATCACGATCACTCGACTTGCCTTTGCCTTTTTTGAGTGTGCGGGGTGCTTTTTTTTTGGATTAGAATAGGTATAACTTAAGAAGGAGAAGGAGGATAACATTTTAATCCAGTAACATGGCAAACTCATTCCAACTAAAACAAACAGGCATGCCAAAATAATTTCTCCACACCTCATCCATCTTATCATTGTTTTCATATATAAACCTATGCTTGAGAATATCATATACAATTTTTATTTGGAAACGAGCATTGTTGTCCTTCAATAAATCAAGATATTGCCCAAAGCAGCTGTTCCTGAAATAAGCATCCAATTTTTTTCTCGAAGTATTTTTCTAAAGGCATCGAAAGATTTTTTCATGACTGACTTAACCATAAAATCATGTTCGTTAAATCTGTGGCACCATCTCACTATATTCTCATAAGATAATGATCAATACTGGAGGTTTTAACCAACTCTTTGGTGGAAAGGCTATTAGCATTTGGATCTTTTCTTTTGAAATATTCCTCCTTCCCATATTCATCATCTTTTGCTCCTGATTGAGATAATACTTGTAAAGACTGCTCATAGCGTGGTGGATATAGCTTAACTGCTTTACTTGTTCCTTTACTTGGACTTGATTCATTTTTTTGGGAGCCATATTATCTAAAATGAACACGAACATAAAAATAGATTATAATTGATTAATGCATCATTAAAAAGGGATAATAACAAATCAAACATGTACAATAGTAAAATAATAGTTCCAATAGACTGCACACCTGTTGTAATAAGTAGGATATCTGTTGCAGCATATAACCAATTTGTTGTAGCGGATGAGTAATCTGTTAGAAATAATAAAAATAGGCCTCACATCTGTTGTACTAAGTAGGATATCTGTTGCAGTATATAACTAATCTGTTTCAACGAATGAGTAATCTATTGGAAACAATAAAAATATACCATATATCTATTACACTAGCTAGGTTATCTATTGTAACTTATAACCAACCTATTGCAACGGATGAGTAATTCATTGGAAATAATAAAATAAGATCACTTATTTGTTGCACCAGATAGGTTATCTGTTGTAGAATATAACCAACCTATTGCAGCGGATGAGTAATCTATTGAAAATAATAAAAACAGACCACACATTTGTTGTTCCAGGTAGGATATCAGTTGCAACATATAACCAATATGTTGCAAGGGATAGTAATCTATTGGAAACAATAAAAATAGACCACACATCTATTACACTAGGTAGGATATCTATTGTAGCATAAAACCAACCTATTGTAAGGGATGAGTAATCTGTTAGAAATAATAAAAATATATCACCCATCCGTTGCACCAAGTAGGTTATCTGTTGTAACTTAAACTAACCTATTGCAATGGATGAGTAATACATTGGAAACAATAAAAACAAATCACTCATATGTTGCACTAGGTAGGTTATCTGTTGCAACTTATAACCAACCTGTTGCAGCGGATGAGTAATCCGTTGGAAATAATAAAAATAGATCACTCATTTGTTGCACCAGAAAGGTTATCTATTGTAACTTATAACCAACCCATTACAGTGAATTAGTAATTTGCTGGAAACAATAAAAATAAATCATTATCTTTTACACCAGGTAGGTTATCTGTAGCGACATATAACCAACCTATTGTAGCGAATGAGTAATCCGTTGAAAATAATAAAAATAAATCACTCATTTGTTGCACCAAGTAGGTTATCTGTTGCAACCTATACCCAACCTGTTACAGCGGATGAGTAATTTATTGGAAATAATAAACATAGATCACTTATCTATTGAAATAGATTACTCATCTGTTTCCAAATAATTTATCTATTGGATCAATATTGTTTAGATTTTTTCTAAACAGAAGAGTCGTGTGTCACAACAGATAAATAATCTATTAGATTATTCATTTATTGTATTAGATTTTCATTGTTGCATTAGATTTTCATATGTTGCAGCAGATTTGTATCTGTTGCATCAGATGTTTCGATCTGTTGCACTAGATGAACTATCTGTTGCATAAGATATTGAATTTATTATATCAGATGGTTTATCGATTGCATCAGATGGTTCATCTGTTGCATCAGATGGTTCATTTGTCGCCAAAAAAATAGTATCAGGATTTTGTTCAATAGAACGACAACACTATCACCATTTAATATCAAATACACCATTTTTACCAAGAAAAATAACAAATCAACCCAGCAACACCAACACAACACACAGAGACTAAGAACATCAACGTTGACCAAGAACTACAATAACAAAAAAAATTATATTTCACACCGAAAAGAGTAGAGAAGAAATGCTCGAAATTAGGATTTTCTTCAGTCCACATTTCAAATTTAAGCAAGAAATATTGAAATTGCTAACCAATACTAGAAGAGAAGTTGACTCAAGTTCCTCTTTTACTTCATAAGTAAAAAGACATAATTTTTTACTTGTGAAGAAGAAATAGGACGACGAAGAAATTAAAGTTGTTGTCACCGGCAAACACTCACGTTGATTGACGATTGAAAGTCGAAAAAGGAACTCGCCTAACAATTTTTCGCCAGAGGTTAAAGTCGTCGGGGATTGAACGGAGAAATTTTGCAGAACTGTTGGTTGGGGGAGAGAGAGAAGAGAGAAGAGACGGTTGATGATTTGAAGAGGAGAGAGGTGTGGATTGATTTGTATTTTTAAAAGTGGGTTGATTTGTATTTTTGAAAAGATTAGAAAGTTTTGAAAATATTAATCAAGTCCACAATTAACTTAATCAATTTTTTTTAATTATGTTTGACTCTTTAAGTTGATCAATGTTATCAATCCTTTGTTCAAGACGTAAATGACACCTTTCCTTCAATTTTCTCATATAATGTTGGACATGTGTATATACATTGTAATCATTATTTTATGTTTTGAATGTTCAAGTATATGTGTAATCTAACCCCTTAGGCATAATAAAGGAGCAATTTAGTATATCATATGGTGTTATTATTATTTGAAGCAAAGATTTCGTGAATTTTCCACATCGATTATTGAATGTTGTTTGAAAATTTCAGCAAAAGTAATATTTTTTTTTTTAAATCTTACCGACCACACTAAATATCTCAAAATAAATTGTTATTTTCTCCATCCATATTTACTTGTCCACTTTTTTATTGATACGGAAATTTAAAAGCAGTAAATGATAGGAGTAATTTTACCATATTACCAATATAATAAATTTAATACTTTGAAAAATACATTAGATAGTGAATTGTATTTCATGTTAAGGGTAAAATGGGTAGAGAAAGATAAATTATCAATTGATTTTATAATCTGGACAAGTATTGTTAGACATATCGAAATAGAAAAGTGATCAAGTAAAGATGAACGGAGGAAGTAGTAATTTTTTAGCAAATAAATTAAAATTGTATAACTTCTACAGTACTAGCTACTTTTATAAGACAACATCCTCTTAATTTATGCCTATATGTGCTATCTCATATCTATAGTATTCTAAACGTAAGAATCTTTAAAACTAAAAATTGAATTACCAAAGTGTCAATCAAAAGTTAACGTACTTTTTAACCTATTAAACTATTGAGAGACCATAATTTATTTGTGTAATTTAAATTAAAAAAAAAATACAAAAGTGCAATCTCCGTCATACTTTAGGTACAAACATATTCTCGAACTTTGATAAATGATACATATATACCCTCCATCATACTTTAGGTACAAATATACACTTGTTGTTACTGAAAAGGTACATATATACCCTTCTCGCTAATGGTAGGACACGTGTCACAAACTTGTTAATTTGGCCTTTTTAATTTACTTTATCTCAACTTCACCCCAAAATAATTCTGATTTAACCCACATCCCTATCCAAATAATAATTCAAACTTGATCCGTTCTAATAGAAAAAGAAAGAGAGAATGAACAAGCATGAATAGAGATGCATCTTGAAGGTTTTATTAGACCGGCTGGGGTTTGGGTTATTATTTGGATTGTTTTGTGGATTAAATTTAAATTATTTTAAGATAGAATGGGGATACATTAAATTAAAAAAAGGTAAATGAACAAGATGTTGACATGTATCCCGCCATTAGTGAGAAAGTTATGTATGTACCTTTTCATTAACGACAAGGGTATATTTGTACCAATTAACAAAGTTCAGGGGTATATATGTGCCTTTTCATTGATGCAGGATATATCTGTACCATTTATTAAAGTTCACGAATATATTCGTACCTTTTTCGATAAATATATATATGTATGTATATACATATATATGTATCAACATTCTTAATTATCTATTTTCTCATTTTTTTTTGAAATTTCCCTTTATTTTATGTTTAGAAAAACTCCAGAAAATTAGTTACTCTTTACAGTTTCTCTTTACTCATTATTATTGTTATTTATTTCTTCTCCAAAAATTATTCTATTACCTTCTTTGTCTTCTTGTAGTTATCAAATTTTAATACTTGCAATTACAATACATAAATTTTAGAATTAAAAGAAAAATAAATAGTTGTTGATAACATATGTGAGGCTTGAGAGGAGGGCAAGATTATCTATTGATCTACATACAAGAATAATTTGAAGAGCATTAATATTTAAAATCAACAAGATAATTATGCAACATTTTTAAAAAGGTGGCAGAAATATTCATATACTAATATTAGATGTGTTCATTCTTGCCCTAACACTAGAAAAATTCATGATTTGATTAATTCTTTTTTCAGTATTATATTTCTTTGTTGTGTTTTGACGTCTTTTTTGTTTTAATTTGTTTCCTTCATTTTTTTTTTTTTAGTTTTCTGAAACACCAAACAGGTTTCATTGAACATGTAAGGACCAGTGAGAAAAAACTTCAACAAGACACCAAATTAGTAAATCATTCGCTATTGTAGAGATAGTCACACACTAATATTGCTCCTCAATGTGGTACCCCTCTTTAATGTTTAATGTTTGCATTTTTCTTTTGAATAGTGTGTTGTATTTTTTTTATAATTATGTGTTGAAGTGATACAAAAATAGTTATTTAAAGAATGTTAGAAATTAGAGAAAATAGGAGACAAAATGAAATTTACTCTTCATGATTTAAGAGGGAAGTGCACTTCATCAAAAGGACAACTCTACAGATGAAGAGAAAGATAACAAAGGAAAAAAAGATCAGAAATGACAAAACTCCTTAAGAGTGGATTTAGATGACGAGCAGAAGAGATTTTGAGAAGTGATGATGAACAAAATTTCATCCATTTTAACACGTACAAGAAAATAGTAAGATCATTGATAGTAAGTATTAGATACGTGAATGTTGAAATTTAATTATATGCAAGAGTTAACATCTAATTTCCTATTTAGTATGATATTCTACTCTCTCTCTCATTATCTATAAATGTATGTTGCAACATTTTTTTTATATTTTATTTTCCAAATATATATTATCATTGTGAATAATAATTATTTGTTTAAATCTTACACGATAAAAGGGGCGTAAAATTTAAGGAGAAACTTAAAAAAATTTACACAAAATAGGATTATTAGGGTACCAAGATATCTTAAGGATCTTACATCCATAAATCATTGTATAGTTACAAATATAATTGTAAATGAGAATCAATACATTATCTTAGTAATTATATCATTATTGATTATATTGTCTATATATTTTATTTTGGGTATCCAAAATCTGTATTTTGGTACAACAATTCCAACACAAGTTCAAGTATAATACAAGAACACTTATGAAGTTATGCAACACCTTCAACTCAAGATCAAAATGACCTTTCAAAGAAGTGTATTTTTTTAAAATTTTATAGATAAAATTAGATAAAGTAGAAAAGGCCAAGTCCTCTGACTTCATGGAGTGTCCTTAAGGAGATAACTTCCCTCAAGTACCTGAGGTTGTGGAATTTTCCTCTCAGGATAAAATGGCCTAACAATCCGACTCCTCAAATGATCGGATTCTCTTTAAACTCACTCAACAATTAGATGATCATACAAAATATTTTAGAAAATAAGAGGAGTTTTTAATGCAGGAAAAATTTCGTATCTAAACTTGTGGAAAAATGCAGGTTTATATAGTCATCAAGTGACTCTTTTGAAAGAAGGCAATGGTTCATTCAAAAAGATGTATGCTTTGAAATAGTCATGTCTATTCATCAAATCATAGTGTCTTTTTCTAAACAGTTACAATCATCCGAACAGATATCTCTTTTCTTTAATTAGTGTGTCATTTCGTCGAAGGGTTGCATCCCTTTCGAAGCAGCATTTCGCATTCTGCAGTTGTTTATGCACTGCATTCATGCATGTTAATGGAGAAATAGTTTATTGTTGCATATTTCTTCTTTGGATTTTCGTACTAATTCAAATAAACTTTTTCCAAAAATATAGATCTAATTGATCGATCATTTTTCATATTCAAATTTAAAGTCGAAGTTGAAGTCGAGCCGAGCGAGCTACGACAACGAAGGCGCGAGGCACCTCTTGATTCTTGACTCTCTTACCATGTGGAGTAAGTATTTCTTAATATAAACACTTGAAATTTTCATTCTCCCACCAATATAATAGAATTAGTAGACTTTCTATTTTTTAGTACACTTTTCATTTTTGAGTATTATCTCAATTTTTCTCTCCACTTGGTTCCCTATATTTTCCATTCACACTTTTAATCTTGAACCCAACACTCCCCCACATGAATGGGGAATGGTTACTTTTTCGTAAAACTTTACGGATAAGTATGTGATCATCAAGCAAAGATTGATTGCATCTGGATAAGTGCATTTTCCTTTGAAATTTTTGTGGTAAACATGCATCTGATGCACTTGGTCAGTCGGTAGACTTCATATCTTTGAACCTTCGAGTTTTAATGTATACCTAGACAACACATGTCACATAACCAACCTTTCACTGTTTATGGTTTTCACGGTTTTATTCGTTTCAGCCATGAACACATCCCGATCTTATTAGAGCTTAGAGAATAGGCCTTTACTAATATTCTCCTTGAAGTGGCTTCAACTTCGCCCTTAGACAAGTGATTTTAAAATGTTCAATCCTATAGATTAAACTATTTGATCAAATTTGCCAAATTTAGATAATCATTAAAAGACTTCACACCATAAGTCTTATCCTTATTTACGAAGAATTGTCTACATCATGAGAATGGGTTGGGTATATTGATAATGTTGAAACTGTCAGACATAACTTTGTTTGATCTCCTTGAACCTAGCTCTTGGGATCTCTAGTCTGCTAGCTAGAGTTATCACCATGCTAAGTTGTCCTAGGTCGTAAACCCATTTCCTTGGATATACTCTCAAATCCTTCTCTATATAGGATTTTTGTAAGTGGATTCGACACATTATCCTTTGATTTCACATAGTCAACAATGATAATTTCACTAGAGAGAATTTCTCAACGGTATTATGTCTCCATCTTATGTGACGAGATTTACCATTGTATATCATGCTCCCTGCCCTACCTATTGCTGCTTGACTATCACAGTGTATACATACTGGTGTCAATGGTTTGGGCTAATAAGGAATATCTTCGAAGAAATTTCGAAGCCATTCTTCTTCTTTAGCGGTTTTTATCTAATGCGATAAATTCTGATTCTATTGTAGAGCGAGCAATATATGTCTGTTTGGATAATTTCCAAGAGACTTCTCCTCCACCTATAGTAAATATATATCCACTCATGGATTTTACTTCATTTATTTTGGTGATCCAATTTGCATCACTATATCCTTCAAGTACCACGGGATATTTATTATAATGCAAAGCATAGTCTTGAGTGTATTTAAGATATCCCAAAACTTTTTTTATTGCCATCCAATGAGTTTTATTGGGATTACGTGTGTACCAACTCAACTTACTAATAGCACATGCTATCTATGGTCGTGTACAATTTATTATATACATTAAACATCCCAACACTCTTGCATACTCCAACTGTGAGTCACTTTTACTATCATTCTTTTGAAGTGCGAAGCTCACTTCCAATGGAGTCTTGGCAATACCAAATTTCAAATACTTGGAATTTTTCAAGTACCTTTTTGATGTAATGATATTGTGACCATAATAAATTTTGTGGAGTTTTATGGATTCTTATTCCTAAGATCTCATTCGTAACTCCAAGGTCTTTCATATCAAACTTGCTCTCAAGCATTCGTTTTGTAGCATTTATGTCAGAAATGTCTCTACTGATGATTAACATATCATCCACATACAAACAAATAATGACCTTGTGATTTAGAGTGTCTTTAATGTAAATACATTTATCACATTTATTTATCTTGAACCCGTTTGTCAACATGGTTTGGTCAATCTTCACATGCAAATGTTAGGTGTTTGTTTTAGTCCATAGAGTGACTTAACCAGTTTGCACACCTTTTTTTCTTTACCAGGAATAAAAAAATCCTCAGATTGTTCCATGTAAATTTATTCCTCCAATTCTCCATTTAGGAATGTTGTTTTAATATTTATTTGATGGATTTCAAGACCATATACCACAACCAAGGCAATTAACATACGAATTGATGTTATTCTTGTTACTAACGAGTATGTATCAAAGTGATTAAGGCCTTCTTTCTGTTTGAATCCTTTTACTATAGGTCTTACCTTATATTTTTCAATAGTACCATCCGCTTTTATTTTCCTTTTAAAGATCCATTTAGAACTTAAAGGTTTATTTTCTGGAGGAAGATCAACCAACTCCCATGTATAGTTGGTTAAGATTGAATCAATCTCACCATTGAATTCCTCTTTTCAAAAGAATGAGTCTAAAGATAATGCCGCTTCTTTAAATATCTGAGGCTCACTTTCTAAGAGAAATGTTACAAAATCTGATCCAAATAAAGTTAACGTTCTTTTACGTGTACTACGTCTTAGATTTTTATCACTATGTACATCTTCATTTGGTTTATATCGAGGTTATTTAGACCTTCACTAGACTATTCATGTCAGTTTTTATACGGATAAATATGATCAAAGAATTCAGTATTATCTGACTCAATTATTGTATTTTCATTGATATTCGGATGTTTGGATTTATGAACCAAAAATCATCATATTTTACTAATTTTATCATATCCTATGAACATGCAGTCCACTTTCTTAGGTCCTATTTTTACCCTTTTAGGCATAGGAACTTGGACTTTCGCTAGACACCCGCACACTTTAAAATATTTCACGTTGGGTTTCCTTCTTTTCTATTTTTCATCTGGATTGATAGTGTCTTACTGTGGGGAACTCTATTAAGTATTCGATTAGCTGTAAGGATAACTTTCCCCCAAGTTTTGTGGTAAACCTAAATTTATTAGTAAGGAATTTATCATTTCCTTTAAGGTTCAATTTTTTTCTTTTCACAATTCTATTAGATTGAGGTGAATACATGGCTGTATTTTGATGGACAATTCCATTCCATACACATATTTCTGCAAAGACAGATTCATATTCTTCACCCCAATCACTTCTTATTGTTTTCATGTTTTTCTCTAACATATTTTCAACTTCTATTTTACAGTGCCTAAATGCATTTATTACTTCAACCTTACTGTTTAACAAATAGACATGACTGTATCTAGTGCAATTGTTAATAAAAGTTATAAAATACTTTTTCCCACCATGAGATGGTGTTGACTACATATCACAAATGTCATCGTGGATTGAGTCTAAAGGATTGAAATTCCTTTCAACGGACTTAATCGGATGCTTAGCATACTTTGATTCCACACACGTTTGACATTTTGATTTACTGCACTCAAAGTTTGGGAAAACTTCTAGGTTAATCAACTTTGGCAAAGTTTTATACTTGACATGTCCTAGTCGTTCATGCCACAAATCATTAGACTCAAGAAAGTTTTATTACATTCATCTTAAATAGGCCCTTAGTGAGGTAGCTTTTTCCTACATAGACTTCTCCTTTATTGAGTACAATTTTTCCAAAAATGAATACACATTTGAATCCATTTTTATCTAGAAGTGATACAGAAATTAAGTTCTTCCTTAACTCCGGTACATATAGGACATTGTTAAGAGTCA
Organism: Capsicum baccatum var. pendulum; assembly: GCA_030864225.1. Classification (NCBI taxonomy): domain Eukaryota; kingdom Viridiplantae; phylum Streptophyta; class Magnoliopsida; order Solanales; family Solanaceae; genus Capsicum; species Capsicum baccatum. The sequence goes on along the minus strand of CM061554.1, from coordinate 76,101,467 downwards.
ACACTTTGTCTGATGTCATTTTCAAGAAGACTTTTTCTGTTCCTTCAACTTTTGCAGTTGTGGAGTTTTCCATGTAAATCTTCTCTTTTCCTTTAGCCAGAGCGAACGCAGCAAAAAACTCTTTATTTGCACAAATATGGAGGGTGGCACCAGAATTCATCCACCATTCTCAAGAATTTCCCACCAAGTTACATTTTAAAAGCTTGACACATAGATCGTCTATTTCATTCTTGGATTCATCCATATTTGCTTGATCCTTCTTTTTGCCTTTCTTTAGGGCACAACAATCTCTAGAATTGTGGTCAATCTTGCCACAATTAAGGCATTTCCATTTGAATTTCTTCTTAGGATTATCTCTTTATTGTCCATTTTTTTCTATTTCTTTGAGTTATTAGAGTTTTTTTCTACAATGTTAGCTCCATTCATTGTAGAATTCCCTTTAGACCTCCTTGTGGCTTTAGTCTCACAATAAGGTCTTCGACTTTCATCTACTTTCATTTGTGTTTCAAGTAATTCTTGAAGTCCTTCTACAAAGGTCGTAACTTTTCAATTATCTCAGCTACTTGAAATGCCTCGTTCACAACCAAACCTACAATAAAGTTTATGTGAACATTAATAATATTTTAAACATGTTTAAATAAGGTATTCATTAAATTTATACCTTCTGCAAGGAGAACTTAGATGATGACTTGCAATTACTGTACTTGAGAAACGACAGTCTTGCTATCCCTCATTTTGTACTCAAGGAATTGTGCAACATAGAACCTCTTGGTTCCCGCATCCTCAATCTGATATTTATTTTCCAAAGTATTCTATAATTGTTTAGATATCATATTATGCTATAGACATTGTATAAGTCATCTTGGAGGCCGCTTAGGATGTAATTCCTACATAGATAATCAGAATGTTTTCATGCCTCTGTTACAACGAATTGCTCCTGGTATGAAATTCCTTCGGGTACTTCTGGAGAATCTGCTAAAATAAATCTTTGAATACATAAGGTTGTTAAATAGAAGAACATCTTTTATTTTCACACCTTGAAATCAACTTTAGAAAATTTTCTGAGCTTTTCCGCTAGTGCCATAGCGGGTGGAACATTTGTGCGACTGGTTGTGGCAACACTTGCTGTTGCCACACTTGTCATACCTTCAACATGACCACATGTAGTCATTTTTTTCTATCATAAAAATACAGTCAACTTTAGTACAAAATTATACTTATTACAACTTCGTAGCAACTTATAAAAAGTACTTCTTTCTAGTTTAACGATAAAGTTCTTATGTCTTCCAAACCGAATGACCTTTAACTTGTGATGAAGATTTTATTTCTTCAAATCACTTATTAAGTTCAAACAGAGTAGAAAGCTTAAAGCTTTAATCTCCAAAAACTAAACAATACAGATTATGAAAAAAAAACTTTAGTGAAAAGAAAATTTCACCAAACAAGGAAAAAAATTATTTTTTTTCAATTATTTTCTTAAAATTATTGTTTTCGGGTACACAAAATCTGTATTTTGGCACAACAAATCCAACATAAATTCAAGTATAACACAAGAACACTTATGAAGTTATGTAACACCTTTAATATAAAATCAAAATGACCTTTCAAAGAAGTGTAGTTTTTCAGAATTTCATAGAAAAAATTAGATAAAGTAGAAAAGGTCATGTCCTCCGACTTCACAGAGTGTCCTTAAGAAAATAATTCCCCCCAAGTACCCGAGGTTGCGAAATTTTCCACCCAGGATAAAATGGCCTAACAATCTGACTGTAGTGGTACCTCAAACGATCGGATTCTCTTCGAACTCACTCAATAATTAGATTATCACACAGAGTATTTTAGAATACAAAAGTATTTTTAATGCGGAAATTTTTTTGTATCTAAACCTATGAAAAAATACAGGTTTATACAGCCATCAAGTGTCTCTTTTGAAAGGAGGTAATGGTTCATTTGGAAAGATGTATCCTTTGAAATAGTCATGTTTGTTCGTCGAATCATTGTATCTTTTTCTGGAAAGTCACAACCATCTGAACAAAGATCTCCTTTTTCGAATTAGTGTGTCATTTTCCTGAAGGGTTGCATCCCTTCCGAAGCAGTATTTTGCATTCTACAGTTGTTTCTGCACTTCATGCATGCACGTTAATGGAGGAACAATTTATTGTTGCATTTTTGTTCTTTGGATTTTCAGACTGTTTCAAATAAGTTTTGTCCAAAAAGATAGATCTTATTGATCGAATCTGAAGTCGAGCCGAGTCGAGCGAGTGACAACAACGACGCGAGACGCCTCTTTGGTTCTCGCCTCACTTACCATGTGGAGTAAGTGTTTCTTAATATAAACACTTGAAAGTTTCATTCTCACACCAATGTGGGAGAATTAACAGATTTTCCATTTTTTAGTACACTTTTCATTTTTGAGTGTTATCTCAATTTTCCTCTCCACTTGGCTCCCTCCATTTTCCATTCACACTTTTAATGTTAAACCCAACATATATTAGTTCTTAATGACTATGCCGTAATTAAGAATTGTATCCCACAGTCAAAAATTTTCCTTGTGTTAATTGAAACTCTCATATGAGAAGTTTTGACTGTTAACCGATTTTTTTTCACATAATATTAAGTCAATTGGTTAGTTTTATTTTTTATTTATTTTATCATTTTTTTCTATATTAACGAAGTCATATTAATTAAATAAATAATTTTGCATAATTAATCTTGATACTGAGGCTTATATTCATTTTTGAACATTATTTTGTCAAAATTCATCCTATTTTAATTTAAAGTTTGATCATGTAAAAGTTGTTGCAAAGTCACTTTTAATTTATTATAAATTTTAGTTGTTTTATGATTATATTCAATTGAGGCTACACTTAAATAAAGAAGAGCAGAATAGATATGTTGTAATATAATTCAAGTACGTTTTCCATCCTAATTTGTCATAAGTATATCTTTATTTGTTTTTTTAATTGCAGTGTTATTTATCCATTAGGAAAGTCACTTGATTATTGATTAAGTAAACTTAATGTTGTTGTTGGTTGAACCAATAACATTACTATAATATTCATTGATTTAATAAGAAACTACAATAATTAGATGGTCAATTAAATGAATTTTTTTATGTTTTTTGTTTTTAGCGGTAGCAGTTAAATTATAATTTGAGAATATCGATTTAGCAATTTTCATGAATAAGCAACTCAAAATCGCAACTTAATGAAACATTTATTAAATAGCGACATTAATTATTCCAAAATATATTTAAATTTTTCTTATAACAACTGCATGAAGCGCGGACAAATACACTAGTTGGATAGTAAAAGAAATTAAAGTGGATGATTTACATGTGTTATATATACCTTTGATTTTATTGTACGTTTTTTGACATTATTCTATTATCGTACATTTTTTGGATTGTGATTTGATAATTATTGGATTAAAAATTTGATGTGTCAGCTAATCGAATGGTGAGGGTCTTGGTCAAGTATATACAAATATTTAATTATCAACTTCGAGTTGAATTTTACTATAACTTATTTTCATATTTTTCAGGATGATTTATTTGTCTTAAAAAACTCTCATTTTGAACGCTTGAGGCAAATATAAATGTATAGTTATTGAGCTATGTTTGTAGGTTTTGGTTCAGTGAAGATATATATTTATTCTTTGCGTCTTTAATAATTTTGTTAGATATATTCGTGCATTTCTTAAATTGCTCTATTTAGAGCAATAGTGCATTGTTGCATCACAATTCACAGTATTATATGGTATATTATCTAAATTGTTATGAAATATAAAGTAAGAATAAAAAAAAATGGAGCGAGAAAAGAGAACCATTCATTACTTCTCTTGAGGAATTCTTCAGAGGTTCTTGTACAATGAAGATCTCCTCTATTTATAGGAAAAAACTAACTTTGTTTCAAACGTTGGGGTTTCTAACTTTTTCATAAATAAACATTCACTATATATGGTAATTCGCCATTGAATGTCTAACTGATAGATAATGTGCCTCGTCTAAACCTTACTAGAAAAATCCAGTGAAAAAAATCTAGTAAAGAAAAAGAGTACACATCTCTAATAATATGCATATAGACTGTCTCATTAAAAACCTTACAAGAAAAATTCAGTGGGATAAAACCTCGTAAGGAAAAAAGAGTACAACATGCATTAACTTTCTCTATTGAGAACATTCTTGAACCTTTGCATTCCGATCTTCTGCACCATCTTCTTGAAAGTTTCAGTTGGAATAGACTTGGTGAACAAATCAACCACATTATCACTGAACGAATCTGATACATGTTAATATCATCATTTTTTTGGATCTCATGTGTATAGAAAAAATTTGGCGAAAGTGTTTCGTTCTATCTTCTTTTATGAATCCTTCCTTAAGTTGTGTTCTGCATGTTGCATTATCGTCATATAAAATTGTGGGTATATTATCACATTTCAAACCACATTTTTCTTGAATGAGATGTATCATGGACTTCAACCATGCACACTTTTGGCTTGCTTCATGAATAGCTATAACCTCAGCATGGTTCGATGAGGTGGCTACGATAGACTACTTTATAGATCTCCAAGATATGACAGTACCCCCACATAAGAACACATAGCCTGTTTGAGATCGAGCTTTATGCAAGTTAGATAAGTACCCAACATCATCAAAACCAACACGATCGGGACTGCAATCTGTAGAATAAAATAAGCCCATATAGGCAGTCCCTTTTCGGTACTACAATATGTGTTTGATCGCATTTTAATGTCTCCTAGTAGGAGTAGAACTAAACTTTGTTAACAAATTAACCAAAAATGCTATATTAAATCTTGTAGTATTTTCAAGATACATTAGTGCACCAACTGCACTAAGATACGGTACTTCATAATTAATCTAATTTGGTATATTTCTCATTTTAGCAAATAATCTATTACTTTTGAAAACTCTTCAAGAATTCCAATAATTTTTCAGTCATAAATTTATGCAATATAAGGATTATAAATAAGTTTTTCAAAATCTTTTATATGCTTTAACCATTTTGAATCCTTAAACAGTTTTCATATAAATTTTGTCAAGTGACAATATTCAACATTTCATGTGTGACATCTTCAAGTGTCTAGACTGCAAATCAAATAAGTGTTATTCTTATCAAATTGCATCCTTTTCATGTTACACGATAAATAATTCAACGTCGGCATACTTAAACAAATATAGAATTCAGATCCTCGTAATCTTTTACAATATTGCTCTAATATTATAGTAAAAATATTATCGATGATATATAATTTTTTATTAGTTCATATTGAGACATAATATTTTTAGATCTCATCACTAGATTATTTTTAGGTACCTGAATCTTTCATAAGGTTTCATAAAGTGTTATGTCGTAGGCCCCTTAAGAGCACATTGCCTCCCTATTATGATCATTTGTTCCTAATTGATTTTTTTTCAAGAATTATTGCTTTTATAACCGATTGATGTACAATTATTCATACATATAGTAGACTTTGTCCTTCTGGGACATCCAAATGGAGCATTTATAGCTAAATATAATATCAATTTTTGGGTCAGCAAATGCTCCTAGCATTTGAACTTGAATTATCCTTTGAATGAAGATCATATTGATGACAATTCACAACATATTTCTTAGCTTCTTATTATCTTCCCTTCATGTTAGAAAAACTAACATACACCTTAATTTACTGTAGAGAATTCATCTTTCTACATCATGGTATCTCTATTGATCAAATACCACACATCAAAACTACTAGATGGAATAATTAGTTCCTAACCTTGAACCAATTGAGAGGAAAGAAATAATCATAATTTATTAGTCTAATGTATACAAGTGCTATTGTATGCAATATATCATATTTCAGATCAACACATGAAGCTTTGTTCTTATTAGCAATGGTTTAGCTATTTATCGAAGAAATTTAACACCAACTTAACTAACATTGTCAAGATGAATTGCCTTGATTACACAATTTAAAAATTATGCTCTTAACTCAATTAATATTGAGCAAATAGTTTTATGAATGTCAAACTGTAGGTTGACAATAAATGCATATGTTATCATCTTATTAATGCATCTTAATATATATCACCTAGTAGGTGAACGGACCCTTATTCACCTTGAGTACTTTCCAGATTTAAGGAATTCAATCTCAACATTAGTTGGTCCAACCAACTTATCATGAGAACAAACAACATAAATAATTCTTGAAGAGTCTTTTAATTCTTCATTACATTTCCAGTACTCAATATGTACATCTTTGGGATGCCATAATCGTCCATGTCAACTTATAAACTTATTTGTACTACTAAACTCCACATTTATCTTGACATGTGCTTTTTACTTTAGTAATTTTCTTGTTTACTATGATATGAATTTTTGTATCAATAAACAATAAATTCTTATTTTATTATGGCATGTGATCTCATCATCCCTGAGTATCTTATCACATCTGTGGTTTTTAACATAGTAACTTGTTGATATTCGGTCTTTCAATAATTCCAAAGTTGGATTGTGATATCCTTACTATAGACATATAATATTAACCCTCTCAAAAATCAAATTTACACATTTCCCACACCCTTACCATGTACCTTTCCCTATTCAATAACTCTTCCACAAAATAAAAATAAATTCATAACAAAAATACCCACCCAATAATCCCCATACACCTCACCCTACCATCCTACCCATGTGCCCCTTCCCCCTCACATTTTTCATTCACCCCTCGTCATAAAAAATTACACACATCATCCTTATCATAATAGAAAGAAGTATATACCCACACACTACACACCCGTATATACACACACATACATACCTAGCTAGGGGGATTAGAAAGAAAAGAGAGGGAATAAGAAAGAAAAAATAGAGTGAGGACCAAAGAAAAAAATAGAGAAGTGTGATCAGAATTGAGAGAGAAAAATGAGAGAGGGAGATAAAAATTGAAAGAGGAAAAATACTGAGAGAATTAGTAGAAATAAAGAGGAAAAATATAGAAAAATAGAGAGGAAAAGGGAGAGAAACAACAACTTTTCATTCTAATTTTTTTGTTAAAAAATGACCCTACCTGTTAAAGAACCCTATTAATAGAGACCAAAAATCCACCCTAAACCTTCTTAAAACTAGTGACCAAACAGCCTCTTCAAAACTACGAAAATCCAACCAAAATACTCGTGGAAAATAACCCAATCCTCTTCCCGCGTATTAATTTTGGCGAACTCTCATCAGAAATACAATCTACTCCAGTAGAAACTCCATTAATGAGCCAAACACACCATTCACTGAACCAATAACAACAACCCAACATTTTCTCATCCAAGAGCTCATTTGAGTCATCCGTGGTCAATTTGTTTTAGTTTTGTCATTGGTTGGTCCAAAGCTGATTGTGGAGTTTGATTTTGTTCAAAATCAGGTTAGCCGAGGTCTGGTGGTGAGACTCCACCTGCCAATCATGTAATTTGGCACATTAAAATTTCTTTGAGGTCCAGTTTCAACTCTCATTTCAATATCTTATATTAATTTTCTAAATTTGTTGGCGAACAATGTGATGATTAGTGTTTGTTTGGTTGATAGGATATTTGAATTGATTATTGTTGGATCAATAATTTAAATTGGTATAAACATCAAATATATTGAATTTATAAGCTAATAGACAAACGAATGTAGAGTACTAAAATCATCGATTTGGGGGAAGAACTGAAAGTAAGAAAGTTGAGATGTAATTTTTTGTTTTGTTTCACTCAAGTTGTTAATAGATCAATTCCACTCTGTATAATCATGATTAGACCATCCAATGGGTAGGCAAGTTTTAGAATTTCATCTTTATCAAAATTTTGAACGTATGTTTGAATGCTTTTCTATTTATTGGAAGAGATTGAATTGTATTCATTTTGTCAGAGAATGCCTCGATGTCTTATGTATTCATTTTGACAGAATAGGTTTATATTTTTATATTTATCCATTTTGGCATTGTATAATTCATACTGGACATTATTTTATTTCGAATTCTTATTTAGTTAGTTTGTTTATTTATTTTATGATCCTTGTTGGTTTATTCACTTCATGGCATTAGATTAGCCGATACAATTAAAAGAAAGAACGTGTTTAAACCACAAGATCAAGGAGTACCTAACACCTTTCCCTTGGTCAACACAATTTTTTAACTGGAATCTTTATTCGAAGATCAGTATTAAGGGTCAAAACTATTTTTGAAAAAGGAATTCCAAAGGTGACTTGACAAACTAGATTTGTGTCATGTGGTAACTCTGAGTTCAATTGCAAAAATCCTTTTTTAAAACATATTTTCTTTTATCACTTTAATAAATAAAAATTCTTTTCAAACTAAAAATCAAAAAAATCTTTTTGGTAAAAGGGGATGTGACAACTTTGGCAACACTGTTGGAGCTTTTTTTTAGAAATCTATCTTCATTATTGAGTTTTATTGGCTTAGTGTGACATTATAAGTGTATATACATTTTATTTGTGTTATCCTTTATTCTTGTTGGAAGCCTACAAGCTATGTTTTTATGGTTTTTTTTAATTTTTTACCGCTTTATATATGACATCACATGAATTAGTCAGAGTTATTTCTTTCTCAATAAGTTCTGCAGTACACACTGTGTTCATGATACTTTATGGTGTCACCCTTCTTTTAGGAGAGAGTGTCATCTGCTAGTATGAAGTGGGTGGAAAGAAACCGCAGCTACAATCGACCATATGCTCTCTTGTAAAACCTTGTTAGTTGAACCACAATCAAGGTCAATCTTTCGACCATTCTCATTTACATTATGTTGAGACCTAGCGAGATTCATTTGGTCCTTTGAACGAGACTTACCCCTAAGCATCCCTATGTGATACTTGTTGCCTCTTTGAAGGGAAAAGGGTCATTTAATGGACTGATTTAGGGTGACATATGCTAGAGTTGAGAAAAAAATGTGTTTATACAAAAGTGGTTAGCAAAAAAGGGTGAAAAAAAGAAGAAGAGAAAGTTAAAAAAGAGAGTTTTGTAGTTTGTATGGTTTTGCTTTGGCTTTTGTTTTCACAATAAAAAAAATTCATTTTTTTACCTCGAGCATGTTTTTCTTAGAAAAACAAAAATATACAAAAGATTTATTTATTTATATTTTTAAGCATCCATTCACAACTTGAAAATTTAAAAAAAAAAGAGTGCTATTTTTTGGAAGCATTATACATTTTTTATAGAAGAAAATCTAAAAGGATGTTAAAAGTTTTGTAGATTTCATAGAATGAAAATGCCAAAAAAGATTTTTCTTTTAGTATTGTCACGACCTGAGGCTACCCCCAGTTGTAACGCGGTGCTTAAAACCACAAGTGAACCCAAATGAACCTATGTACTAGAATACTATTTTAGGAACTAATTTAAAATGTAAATACAAGCTAAATTTTCAGAGCAGAAGCATAATCATGAGAAAATCTGAATGAATATAATACTTATAAAGTTTACAACATGAAAATTCTGAAGAAAGAACTTGAATTACATATCATAACTCTAACTGACTATCTATGAAGCCTCTACTATATTGACTATATGCAGCTAGGACATGTGTCTAACTACCACTAATCAATACATAAGAATAATAAAAATATAGTACATGAACTACAACAGACTGGAGTTCTTGAAATAAGAGAACTCATCATCTGCAGGCTGAATGCTGAGAACTGTCTGACCCTAGTGTATCGACTACATCTGGTACCTATGTCATGAATGAATGTAGCCACAAACACATATATGTGGTCAATACTTTGGAATGTACTGAGTATATGACGACATGCACTATGTCATGGAAATATTTAAAACATGCTTTAAAACTAAGGATATAAGTTATTTACTGAAACATACTTTTAAAACATGGCTATACGTGAAAATTATAAGTCATAATGAGATTTAATAATGATGAGATGAAAATAATTCTATAAGCTGGGAAGCGGAAGAAACATGAATACTATATGTAAATCTCATGCAAAGCTGAACGTGCTGTAAAACTGAACTAGGGATAATGTATGGTTACTGAGCATGAAAGCATGAACATGTAAGATGAATGCAAGACCAAGAAAAGTATGTACTGACATGATCTAAATACTGAATAATTTGTAAAACTATCTGATTGAAAACTGGTCATCTGATTACTTGGTCAAGCAAACCTGAACTAATATAATCTGAGTACTAACTGAAACTATGGGAGCTGACTACAACCGACATTCCCCGATCTGAGCTATTGGGGTCCAACCTATAACCTAGTTGGAAGGGTGTTTGTACTTTTCCAGGGGTACCATCATATTACTGACGATGTGGATCCATAAGACTGATGTCCCGAAGGACAAGGCTGTTATGCCTAACTGACGGGGCCCCCTCATAATCTACGGTGGCACCATAGTTCTGGAACTTAGGGACTGGTACTAATGATTCATGTCTAACTGACGGGGGAGCCACTATCTCTAAGTTCGCTCAGTGCTAAGTGTTATTCCCGACTGAATGACACTGGTATTATTATTCATTTAACATGATATGGTACTGTACTATTAACTGCTCAACATGAATATGGTAATATGAATGTGATAATAAAATCATGGTCTGACTGACTTGTTACTTGAAGATGGAATCATGTAAAAGCACATAGGTATCGGGTGTTCATAACCCAAAAACACTGAATAAACACAAAAATATGATAACAACACTTAAAAACAGTGGTATGAAATCACATTTCAAAGACCCAAAACATAAGACATTTCAATAAATAAGTGAGCAAAATAACTTTGAACATAGGAATGTGTTAAACTTGAGAGGACAACATATTTACATTATTTAATGCATAACTTGATGATTTAGTATGAAATCACTTGAATATGACATGGATAATTGAAATTTAAAACATGAAATAACCTAATTTACTTGGGAAAATATGTTGACATGACTTTAATTCAAATTTCTAAGAAGATATGGATTAAGTTCATGATTTACATGGATAATTTGACAAATAGAAAATTGAAACCCATACTTCAACAAAAAGGGATTTTGGGACTCAATGGGCAGAAGGAACCCATTGATGAATACCCCACATACCTCAATTACTTGAATCCTTGAAGAAAAGATTGAAATTTGACCTTGGATACTTGAATTGTTGGAGAAAAGGTTTGAATTTCTTGTCGTTGGGAAGAGTGAAGGTTTTACGTGAGTTAATATTATGAAAAGTGGCAAAATAATTCCCTTTTGGGGCTATAATCAATCACCTAGGTGCTTTAGGGAAAGGAGGTGTAATACCCCGTACTTTTCTTTGTCCTATTTAGCTTCTAGTATGTCAAGGGTCATCTTAAAAATAGAATAACTCTTGGAACGTGTAGAATTTTCTAGCTCTAGACCCACCACAGTGTACATAATTGAATCAGCTTTCCAACAATACCAATTTTGCCTTAATTCGATACTCGGATGAGTAGTTATGGTTTTTTTTAGTGAAAAGCAGTAGATCACCATGATAAGCACCGCATCGTGGTAAGGTGAAAATTTGAAATTGTCATTTTTACAATAAAGCACCGCGATTAGCCCGCATCGTGGTGAAGCCCAAATTCCCGTTCATCCCTTTCTAGTTGCTCAACACGATTTTCCAGTTTCGTACCAGAAATCTCAATGGGATAGACACCGCATTATGGTGGAGTGCAAAATGGCACTCTTCTTTTTCCAGTGATGCAGTGCAATAATGCCGCGTCGCGCCAGAGCCTAAAATAATGCTTGTCCCTTTTCAAGTAAGCCACCGCAATTGCACCGCATCGCGATGGGGCCTAAAATTAGGATTTCGGTTCTGAATTAACTTTCCCAAAGGGCAAATTAGTCTTTTACCAAACCCCCAAATCATTTAAAATATTGGATTAAACCTATTCTAAGCCTAGTATGCTCATAATCCATAAAATTACTCTCCAATAAACCCTAGAACTCCAAATTTCAATCCTCAAGAAATCCAAATTCCACCATTCTTTTTCCAAGATAACCCAAAATTCATGATTTTCAATTCAAGATATTCAAGAAACAATCTTCAAGAGCACAAATAGAAATTTAAACTTCAAGCTTCTTCATCTATTCATCAATTAAGGTATGTGGGGTTTTTCAACACAGTTAATCCGTTCATCCTTGTTCCCAAAACTAGTTGCAAAGTTGATTTTATATGAAATTATATGAATTTTAGTTTAGAATTTATTCCCACTTATTACTATTTGAAAATTATAAGATTTTTAGAGATTTAGATGTTGAATTTCATGTCTACTTTTGTATTTTTATGCGTATCACAGTAATTTCCAAATTTAGAATTGAATTATCAATATTTTCATTATTTAGCGTGAACCTTATGATTATTTGACATGAACTTGATGCATAGGTTATTAAGCTCTAGTTTGAATGTTGAAATTTCAAGAATGATTGTTCTTTAAGCACCCTATCATTACATAGTTTTAGATTTTGATAAATATTTGATCTTTTGATCTGCAGTTAAGATCTGAAATCCACTGTACAGTTTCAATTACAGTTTAAATTAACAGATATACAGTTGTTTTACATCATAAATCATTATACTAGTTTTTAAAGTAGATTTATAATAGAATGAGCATACAGATTAAAGGGAGTAGTATTTCACACCGAATTGGGTATGTTCAAATACCCCAGAACTACAAGCCAACATAGGTTCAGATTATCAGATTATTCCTATTTCTATATGGATGACTGATACAGATGTGATCACTTAGATTAGGTTATACTCTTTTACAAAAGTATGACACCTCTCCCCAACGTTAGGTTTACCCATAAGGGAACTAGACATTGGACACTACGATAGCTCATATGCTGTATGTCGGTTAGAAGAACCTCCCTACAAAAAGAGTAATGCTAACTGAAAAGAATAACATAACAATTTTTATAGTAGAACAAATTTCTTTTGCAGAGTAATACAGTTTTTAGAAAATAATAGCTTTTTGAAACTAAGTGTATAGGCTCACAATTTTATTCAGATATTGTTTTACATAAACCAAACTGGGGGTCTATTGGAAATAGCCTTGCTACTTCTCCGGAGGTAGTGTTATGGACTGCGTACATCTTACCCTCCCCAGACCTCACTATGTAGGAATACACTGGGTTTGTTGTTGTTGTTGTTGTTGTTGTTGTTGTTGTTGTTTTGTTTTACACAAACCATTGGTTATGATATTTCAATTTTTTAGTTTACAGATACAAAGGTGAGCCTTTTTTTATACACTTAGCTTGCATGATTTGAAAACAGACTTAACTTCAGTTCTACTTATTCCATTAGGAGAAAGAGAAAAAGTACATCTTGTAGAAATAAGTGATATGACTAACTAGATTTATACAGTACATCTCATTATCATGTTTCATGATTTTTAGCTTTCAATTACTCCAGCAAATATGAGTCATTTATACTTAGCATGCATTTTTTTACAAGTTAGTATGAGCATTGAGATATTGTTTTACTTATGCATTCACCCCCATATGCTCAGTATATTTCAAAATTACTAATCCACCTATACATCTATATGCTACATTATTTAATAATGTAGGTACTAGTTCAGTTGTAGTCCATATTTCATAATTAGACAATTACAGATTCCAGCCAGCAGATGATGAGTCCTACTTCGACGACTTCAGTTAGATGTTATTTATGTAATTTACTTTCTTACTCATGTGTATTAATTAGTGGTAGTTGGTGTCACGTCCCTTCTATCTTTAGTCTGTATAGTAGAGCCTTCACAAATATCCTTCAGAGTCAATCATGTAATTTTAGTTCTTCTGTTCAGCTTTATCAGAATGTTATATTGTACCAGTATTGTATTTTTCTTAGATTTCCCCATGATTATTTTTTTCACAGTAAACTTAGTCATTTTATACAGATTTAGATTAGTTAGTTATCAGTATGCCAGTACAAGGATTAGCTTAGGACCACTTGTGGTCTTAAGCACCGTGTGATGACCAGGGGGTAGTCTTGGATTATTACAAACATGGTATCAGAGCATAGAGTTCAAGTGGCATTGAATGTCTGTGAATTTGTGTCTAGTAGAGTCTTGCTGTAATGCCCTGATTTTCTAAACCGGAATGCTACACGATGCTTATGACCTCGAGGGACCACAAGCTAACCCATGACTGATATCTATACCTATAGACTTCAATTCATGACATAATAATGCAAAAAACATGCACAATAGGCCATAAGGTTCAACTGAAATAATATAACATCCATATGGGCAAAAAATAACCAAACAACTGAAAATTGAATCTGAAAGCTAAATCTGAGCGTAAATTCAAAAGCCTCTAAGTACTATCTGAAATAAGAAGTTGAAGGAACATGCCTCCAACTAACTCCGTAAAATTGAACTGAAGAAATAAATAAATAAATCAAATAATTTCATCCTCGAATGAAAAGGACTCATTGAAAATTTGTATACTGAATGCAACTGCTACTGATGGTCTGGGACTCGTGCCTCTGAACCTATGGTATAGCATGAAAAGAAATCACCATAGCGCAAATGCGTTAGTACAATTGGAGTACTGAGTATACGAGTGAGGTAGGTTAATGCAAGGGTTTACGTGCATGAATAATACTGCTGACTGACTGATATGAACGTAAGAGTACAAACATACATACATAGTAACTAAGATCATGAGTACATGATGGCTAAATCTGTGTGCTGATACATGGATTGAACCGTAGTTCTGATAACATGGATGATTGTATCTAACAATTCTGAATCTAGTTAAACTCTTTGAGTTCCATGCTATAACTGAATTTGAACGTATCTAACAGTCCTGGTATACTGATATCTGAAGAACTGTCTGAGTTTTTTTACTGAGACTAATACAGAAACTGTGGGAGATAGTTGTTTAACCGATATGCCCCATATGTGCCATTATGGCTAAGATAGGTTTCAATCTCTGCCCTGACTGGAAGGGTGTCAATACCGTGCCACTGGTAAGGACAATATGTGAGCAACCCTTATATAACAGGTAACTCTATTGAGAATGGTGGGAATCCTCATATAATAGGTCAAGACACCTCATCTACCCTTATATAATAGGCTGTGATGTCTTAACCTATGCTGGCTACATTGTTCTAGAATGCAAGGATGACTGCTAAGAATCACACCCTCATATACAGGTGAGTTCCCATCCTTGGGTTCACTCGGCGCTAACTCCTACTCCCATCTGAAGAGACTAAACATGATTCAACTCACTGTACATGGACAGATTAACTGACTTTCGTTGACTGATGGAGTAGTACTATTATCTGAGAGTTAACTGAGATCATGAGATTCCTGAGGTTTCCTGAGTCACATGACTGACTGAGTTCTATAGTTTATAGCTTGACTGAGATTATCGTGACAACATGATATGGCTGTAGGCACACAGCTATGTTTTTCGGGTACGAATACCCCCAGGACTCGATTGAAGAAAACTGACACACATGACATGACTTGATCACAAGATTGAAGTCCACAATTTGCTATATCATAAGTAGGGTATAGTATACTTCATGTATTTAATCAACACCTCCAAAATGGTATGGAAAGAATGGATATAATTTGCGCAAAAAAATCATATTTCCATCATCATACATATTTCTTGCAATCACCATAAGAATACATAAATAGCATGTGCATTCATATAGAGGTGTATTGCTAACATGGACTTGTCATCTAGATATCATGAAATCATGTAAATATGAACTTCTAACATCCTAGGAATTTTATAAAACACCTTACATGCATTCTTTAAGGCACAGGTGGATTTCATACTTGCATTAGTTCAACCCACCCAAAGGTCATGATTTTCAACCAACAATCACATATATTCCATGAAAAACACCCTTAGATATCATCTTGAAACTTGAACAACAATCATCAACGTGTACATGCTTATATCACCGCAAAAGTTTACAAAATAATATTTAAAAGGATGGTTCTTAAACTCTATGAACAAATTGAATCCATAGATGAACACTAATCATACCTTAAAGTTTGATATTGAAAAAGATCTAATGTTTCTAAAGGTTCCCGAAGAAAACCTTAGGCTTGCCCTTGATTTTTCTTGACTAGGGTTTAACCCCTTTGGGAAAGAATGCTCTTGTTCCTGAGGAGATGATCTTGTGAGAAAACCCTAATCTTGTTGTTGAGAGTGTAAGAGAGGGTTTTAAAGATGTTTTAACTAAAGAGAATGGAAGATAATACATTCCTTGAGGGTTATAAGTCATGGAAAGTGAAGGGAAAAGACCAAAATACCCTTATGAAATAAATTCCCAGTTACTGAAAATCATAGCTGACGACATTTGTGACAAGGCATCAAAAGTGAGGTAAGCCATCAAAATGTCATCAAACAAAAGCTGGAACTGATGGTTTCTGCCTAAGTCTGATGACCTTCGTGGTAGGGCATCACAAATGTGGTAAGCTACCACGAATGCCGTCACTTAGGAGTAGGTTTCTGCCTAAGGCTGATGACCTTTGTGGTAGGGCATCACAAATATGGTAAGGTACCACGAATGCCATCACTTAGGAGCTGGTTTCTGCTTAAGGCTAATGAAATTCATGGTAGGGCATCACAAATGTGGTAACCTACCATGAATGTCGTCACACAAGAATTGGATTCTGCCTAAGGCTGTTGATCTTTGTGGTAGGGCATCACAAATGTGATAAGCTACCACGAATGTCATCACACAAGAGTTGAATTCTATCTAAGTCTGACGAAATTCATGGTAGGGCGTCACAAATGTGGTAAGCTACCACAAATGTCATCACACAGTTTCCAGCCTGACATGCTAGAGGAAAATTGGAATAACTCTTTGCTCCGATACCAGATTTATGCCAAATTGGTATAATTGGAAATGTAATTCAATTATCTATCTGTTGATAGGTCATGAGGTCAAAAATTCCAAGTATAATGAGAGATATGATCATTTGAATATAACTATGGCAATATCTTTCTCAAGAATTCAATTGGTGAGGAATGTTTTGATTCGTCTGATAGCTAGAAGTTATTTGAAGCCTTAATATACATCTAACCTGCTCATATATTTATAAAGGAACCATGATATACTATGCATGATGTTGGTACATGGCTCTAATATTGGTTTGAATTTTTTGAGGTATTACAATATCTCCCCCTTGGAAATATTCGTCTTTGAATGAAGACTGCTTGAGAGGGGAGAAAAGATAAAATGATGCATACACTGATCATGCTTAACTGGCACATGATTTTAGGACTGAATTGTATTTTAAACTGAATATAGCCCAACTGAACACTCATATCTGATGCATGACTAATAAGATGAACTCATAAATGCATGATAAGCTATACACTGATACTTGATACAGCTTTTATAGTAGAATTTTGAACATGTAACTGAATAAGCTTAAGGAAAATTGTTACCTCAAGCTAAGTCTGAATTAGTGGAGAAAATAGGAGGGTACTTGGTTCGCATGACTGCTTCTGCTTCCCAAGTAGCTCCCTCCATGGACTGATTCTGCCAAATAACCTTGACTAGAGGGACTTCTTTGTTCCTCATCCTATGAGTCTGATAGTCGAGGATTTCGACTGGAATCTCTTTATAAGAGAGGCTATTCTGAATGTCAACGCTCTGAATAAGGACTACAACTGTTGGTTCACCTATGCACTTCTTGAGCAAAGAGACATGGAAGACTGGATAAACTAAGGCTAGATCTGAAGGCAATTCGAGCTCATAGGCTACCTTGCCGAAACGACTAAGAATCCTGAAGGGACTAATATATCGGGGAATGAGCTTTACCTTCTTGCCGAATCTCTTCACTCCTTTCATGGGAGAGATCTTGAGATAGACATAGTCATTGACCTTGAATTCGAGATCTTTTCTACGAACATCTACATAAGACTTTTGTCGGCTCTGAGCAGCCCAGAGTCTTTCTCTGATCAACTAAACTTTCTCTAAGGAATCAAATACTAAGTCAGGCCCTATGACTATGGTCTCACTAACTTTGAACCAACCGATAAGGGACTTATATCTCCTACTATAGAGAGCTTCGAATAGAGCCATCTGAATACTGGAGTGATAGCTGTTGTTGTATGCGAACTCAATCAAAGGCAAGTGGTCATCCCAGCTTCCCTTGAAATCAATTACGCACGCCCTTAGCATATCTTTTAGAGTCTGAATGGTCTTTTCTTCTTGACCATCTGTCTGATAATAAAGGACGCTCATATCATAATCCTTCAAGATCTCTAACCACCTTCTTTGTTGAAGATTGAGATATTTCTGGGAAAAGACATACTGAAGGCTCTTATGATCTGTGAAGACGTCTACATAAACACCGTATAGATAATTCCTCCAAATCTTTAAGGCAAAGACAACTGCTGCTAACTCAAGGTCATGAGTAGGATAATTCTTCTCATGGGGCTCTAACTGTCTGGAGGCATAGGCTATGACCCTACCATGATGCATGAGGACACAACCTAAAACTACTCTAGATACAGCACAATATAATATGAATCCATCGAAACCGTCGGGAAGTGCTAAAACTGGAGCTGAGGTGAGTCGAGTCTTCAACTCCTGAAAACTTTTCTTGCAAGGTTTTGACCACTAAAAATTGACCTTATTCTGAGTTAATTTGGACATAGGAGATGCAATAGAATAAAATCCCTCGACAAACCATCGGTAGTAGATAGCCAAAACCAAGAAACTCCTGATATATGATAGAGAATTGGTTTTCTGAGGATTTACTCTAATTCCATCACCCGAAATAATATGGCCAAGCAATGCTACTGATATTAGCCAAAATTTTCACTTACTAAACTTGGCGAACAACTGGTGATCCCTGAGAGTCTGAAGAACAATTATGAGATAGTCTGAATAATCACGCTCTGTGCGAGAATAAACCAAAATATCATCTATGAAGACTATGATAAAAGTGTCCAAGTCCTTGAACACCCGGTTCATCAAATCCATGAAAGCTGCAGGGGAATCGGTAAAACCAAAGGACATGACTAGAAATTCAAAGTGACTATACCGAGTACAAAAAATTGTCTTCGGAATGTCACATTCTCTAACTCTGAGATGATGATAGCCTGATCTGAGGTCTATTTTTGAGAAATAACTGGCACCCTAAAGTTGGTCAAACAAGTCGTCTATCCTAGGCAGCGGATACCTGTTCTTGACTGTGGCTTTGTTGAGCTGATGGTAATCAATACACATTCTGAGAGAACCGTCTTTCTTACACACGAATAAGACTAGCACACCCCATGGGGATACATTGGGCCTGATGTATCCCTTATCTAAGAGATCCTTCAACTGCTCTTTTAGTTTCTTGAGTTCTGATGGTGCCATTCTATATGGTGGAATATAAATAGGCTAAGTATTCGGGAGAAGGTCTATGCCGAAGTCTATTTCCCTTTTGGGAGGAATGCCTAGAAGATCTTTGGGAAAGACGTTTGAATATTCATTAACCACTGGGACTGATTCGAGACTGGGAGATTAAGAACTGGAATCCTTAACATGCACGAGATGATACACACACCCCTTAGAATTCATTTTCCTTGCCTGAAGGTAAGAAATAAGCTGACCCCTGAAAGACGAAGTGCTACCCTTTTACTCTAGGATGAGATCATTTGGGAACTAAAACTGAACTATCCTATTTCTGCATTCGACTATGGCATAGCAGGAATGAAGCCAATCCATGCCAAGAATAACATCAAAATTAGTCATCTCTAACTCAACTAAATCTGCTGATGTGGATTTCTAAAATATCATAATCGGGCAGTTCCTGTATACCCACCGAGCTATGATAGTTTTACCCATTGGGGTAGAGACTAAAAAGGGCTCTGCTAAAATTTTGGGACTGATTCCAAAATCACCTGCTATGTATGGAGTGACAAAAGACAAGGATGCACTTGGGTCTAGTAAAGCATAAACATGAACATGGAAAATCTGTAACGTACCAGTAACGACATCAGGAGAATTTTCCTGATGCTATCGGGTATGAAGAGCATAGAGTTTGTTTGGGCGTTGCCCACTAGTAGAACTGGAAGTGGCACTCTGCAGGTTTGGGCCACCATACTGAGCTGTGGAACGATTTTGCTAACCCTGAGGACCTGGCTTAGGACAGTCCCTAACTCTGTGGCCTGGCATGCCATAACCAAAACAAATACCTTGAACCGCTCTACACACACCTTTATGGTGCTTACCGCAGTTCTGACACTGAGGATAAGTACGGGCACTGCTAATACTGCTTTGAGATTTAGAGCCTGGTGCTCTATCTCTGTTGCCGTCCCTAAACTTCGGCACTGGGGCACTAGCGGAGGAAGGGTTTGGAACTGTTGACTTAGGACAAAACTGCAAACGATTTCCTCCCTCTAATTTGGGCTGAGCAAAACTAAAACTGCCTATTCTTGCTCTCTTGTTTTGCCTCTCCCTAGTCTTAATCTTTTGCTCCTCTATCTATTGAGTGTGGGTCATGAGCCTGGCTAAATTTATATCACTATTCAACATCACAGGCCTACACTTATTTACCACACTATCATTCATCCCTGACACGAACTTACTCATCTTAGCCCTGTTGTCTCCAATAACATGAGGGGCATATCTGGCTAGCTGAGTAAATCTAAGATAATTCTCTCTAACTATCATATTTCCCTGCTTGAGATTGATGAACTCAAGAACTTTGGCCTCTCTCAGCTCTTGGGGAAAGAATCTATCTAAGAAAATGATGATGAATTCTTCCCACTCAATAGGACCTGCATCCTCTAACCTTTCTACTAACCACTGCTTGTACCAAGTGTGAGCGACATCCCGTAATTGGTATGTGGCTAACTCGACACTCTGAGAAGAAGTGACTCCCATGATATCAATGACCTTCTGGACTTGGTCAACAAATTCCTAAGGATCTTCGTCTGGCTTAGACCCAAAGAAGGATGGAGGGTTCATTTGGGTGAAGTCACGAATCCTAGTTGCTGTTGAATTAGCCACTGGGTTGGCCGAAATAACGGATGGACGTTTATTTTGGGTAGCTACAGACTGAGATAGAGCGATAAATATGGTACTGAACTCTGCATAAAAAATATGTTCCCCCAAAGGATCTTCATGCTGAGGAGCTGACTGATTTTTTCTCTTTAGAGGCATGTTTCTGAAATAAGGAAAAAGCGGATTAGATGGAGAGACTGACTTGAAGTTATGCTTACTAGCATGACATAAATACTGAAGAAAGGTAATTGTTCCTAAAACATCACATAGCCTTTGGTACATAAATGTGGTGCACAACACACCCATGCACAAGACTCTACTAGTTACGGCTTTCAGAATTCCTAGGACTCTATTGAACCTTAGGCTTTGATACCAAGTTTGTAACGCCCCAATTTTTTGGACCAGAATGATACATGGTACTTATGACCCCGAGGGACCACAAGCTAACCCATGACTGATATCTGTACCTGTATGACATAATAATGTGGAAAACATGCACAATAGGCCATAAGGTTCAACTGAAATAATATAACATCTATATGGGAGAAAAATACCTAAAATAACTGAAAACTGAATCTGAAAGCTAAATCTAAGCGTAAATCCGAAAGCCTCTAAGTACTATCTGAAATAAGGAGTTGAAGGAACATGTCTCCAACTAACTCCATAAAACTAAACTGAAGAAATAAATGAATAAATCAAATAATGTCGTCCTCGAATGAAGAGGACTCGCTGCAACTCTATATACTGACTACGACTGCTACTGATGGTCTGGGACTCGTGTCTCTAAACCTATGGTGTGATATGAATAGAAAGCACCATAGGGAAAATGCGCCAGTACAACTTGAGTACTGAGTATACGAGTGAGGTAGGCTAATGTAAGGGTTTACATGCATGAATAATACTACTGACTGACTAATATAAACGTAAGAGTAAAAACATACATACATAGTAACTAAGATTGTAAGTACATGATGGCTAAATCTGTACGCTAATACATGGCTGGAACCATAGTTCTGATAACATGGATGACTGTATCTGACAGCTCTGAATCTGGTTGAACTCTCTGAGTCCCGTGCTATAACTGAATTTGATCATATCAAACAGTCCTGGTATACTGATATCTAAAGAACTGTCTGTGTTCTATTACTAAGACTGATACTGAAATTGTGAGAGGTAGTTGTTTAACTGATATGCCCCATATGTGCCATTATGGCTAAGATGGGGTCCAATCTCTGCCCTAATTGGAAAGGTGTCAATACCGCCCCACCGGTAAGGACAACATGTGAGCAACCCTCATATAACAGGTAACTCTAGTGAGAACGGTGGGAACCCTCATATAACAGGTTAAGCCACCTCATCTATCCTCATATAACAGGCTGCGATGTCTCAACATATGCTGGCTACATAGTTCTGGAATAAAAGGATAATAGCTAAAAATCACACCCTTATATAAAGGTGAGATCCCATCCTTGGGTTCACTTGGTGCTAACTTCTACTCCTATCTGAAGAGACTAAACATAATTGAACTGACTGTACATGGATAGATTTACTGACTTCCTTTGACTAATGGAGTAGTACTATTATCTGAGAGTTAACTGAGATCACGAGATTCCTGAGGTTTCCTGAGTCACATGACTGACTGAGTTCTATAGATTATAGCTTGAATTAGATTATCATGACAACATGACATGGCTCTAGGCATATAACAATGTTTTTTGGGTACAAATACCCCCAGGACTCGATAGAAGGAAACTGACATACATGACATGACTTGATCATAAGATTGGAGTCCATAATTTTCTATATTATAAGTAGGGGATAGTATACTTCATGTATTTAATCAACACCTCAAACATGGTAGGGAAAGCATGGATATAATTCACACAAAAAATTCATATTTCCATCATCATACATATTTTATGCCATCACCATAAGAATACATAAATAGCATGGGCATTCATATTGATGTGTATAGCTAACATGGACTTGTCATTTAGATATCATGAAATCATGTAAATATGAACTTCTAACATCCTAGGCATTTTATCAAACACCTTACATTCATTCTTTAAGGCACAGGTGGATTTCATACTTGCATTAGTTCAACCCACCCAAACTTCATGATTTTCAATTAATAATCACATATATTCCATGAAAAACATCCTTAGATATCATCTTGAAACTTGAACAACAATCATCAATGTGTACATGCTTATATCACTACAAAAGTTTACAAAATAATATTTAAAAACATGGTTCTTGAACTCTATGAACGAATTGAATCTATAGATGAACACTACGCATACCTTAAAGCTTGATCTTGAAAGAGATCTAATGTTTTTGAAGGTTCTTGAAGAAATCCTTAGGATTGCCCTTGATTTTATTGACTAGGATTTAACCCTTTTGGGAAAGAATGCTCTTGTTCCTGAGGAGATGATCTTGAGAGGAAACCCTAATCTTGTGGTTGAAAGTGTAAGAGAGGGTTTTTAAGATGTTTTAACTAAAGAGAATGGAAGATAATACGTTCCTTAAGGGTTATAAATCATGGGAAGTGAAGGGAAAATCCATAAATACCCTTATGAAATAAATTCCCAAGTGCTGAAAATCATAGCTGACGACATTTATGACAAGGCGTCAATCAAAAATGTCGTCACACAGGAGCTTGAACTGATGGTTTCTGCCTATGTATGATGACCTTCGTGGTAGGGCATCATAAATATGGTAAGCTACCATGAATTTCATCACTTATGACCTAGTTTCTGCCTAAGGCTGCTGACCTTCATGGTATGGCGTCACAAATATGGTAAGCTACCACGAATGTCATCACACAGAAGTTGTATTCTGCCTAAGGCTGACGACCTTCATGGTAGGGCATCATAAATGTGGTAATCTACCACGAATGTCATCACACAAGAGTTGGATTTTGCCTAAGGATAACGACCTTTGTGGTAGGGTGTCACAAATGTGGTAAGCTACCATAAATGTTATCACACATTTTCCAGCTTGACATGCTGGAGTAAAATTGGAATAACTCTTTGCTCCGATATTGGATTCTGTCCAAATTAATATCATTAAAAATATAATTCAATTATCTATTTGTTGATAGGTCATGATATCAACAATTCCAAGTACAATGAGAGATATGCTCATTTGAATATGCCTATGGAAATATCTTTCTCAAGAATTTGATCGATGAGGAATGTTTCGATTCTTCTGATAGCTGAGAGTTATTTGAAGCCTTAATATACATCTAACCTCCTTATAAGACTATAAAATAACCATGATATACTATGCATGTTCTTGGTACATAGCTCTAATATTGGTTTGAATGTTTCGGGGTATTACACTTGCAAAACGGTACGAAGACATCTATACTTTTTTTCAAGAGGCTACAGGACATTTAAGAAAAGTTTCCTTTCTTTCCTGTGCTAGATTATGCTGTAATGTTGTTTTCTCAGAAACTTTGGTTGGTTAGTGTGTAACTCCATAATTCTCTATCTATAAATTTTTGAGATAAATTGAGTACTAGATTCTAATTCTTACTAAGATGATGCTCTTAGATTTACTTTGTTAACTTCTGAAGTCACACAAAGGGGCTTGAGAGGAGCTTTCTAGTGTGTTACAAGTTCCTTAAGTTGAAAGCTTATGTACTCATCCATATGAGTTATTTAGTTAAGACATAATATGTTATGAATTCGGATTCCTTTTTAACCCCTTTTATCCAGCTAGTGCTCATAGGAGGAGATAGTCTAAACCTAAAATGTTAAATAGAGTTTGCATTTGGGGGATATTATGATATTGAGTGTTACTATTCATAAATGGTAGGCCCTTCTTATAGTTGAAAACATTGGTTTAGAAGTGTAGTGATAAGAAAGATGATAGTGGTGATTGATCGAATGTATATAGATAAACTTTTGCTTGTGATTGAGTTAGTAATGAGGTGATATGTATTCATGTGTTTGTTTAGTTGAAGGTAGATAAATAGGGATTAGTTAAGGTGAATTATTTATTGTATGAAGTAGAAAAGAAGTTATTAATGGTAGCTATTATATTAGAAAAGTATAAGCTATTGATGAGAGTACTTGGTAGGTAAGTATTGTGAATTTAGACTTCTCTTGAGGTTGCAAGGAGTTTAGCTAAAACTTATATAGCTGTGAAAGACATTTAGGTGTATAGATGGGTGAGTGGTAGAGATGTGTAAAAGAGGAATGGACTATAATTAGATAGACTATAAGTCTATGATCAATTATGGTTATTATGAGTTTCTAGTGTACTAGTGCTTTTTGATGCTTTATTTTATAGCTTCCAAGTGAGAATAATATGTGAGGTTTGGGTTGTAAATTATGTTTAGCACTAGACGTTAAGATTGAACAGTGGATAATCATCAAGGTGGAAATAATGATTGCTCGATTAGTGATACTAGTTAAATAGAAGTGATCTAGTAGGCTAGAACAGTATATGCAAGAGTTTAAGTCCATTTATTCGTAATTCAGTATGGTGTTGTTAGTAATTTGTAGAGGTGTGCCCAAAGTGATATGGTGTTGCATTATTTTCTAAGGTTATTATGTTTTATGTGTGGTTAGTAGTACCATTGAGTTTCTAAGTGGAAGGAGACTAGTTATATAGTATATGATGTTCTTATTAGCTAAGTTAAGAAGTTATGGATAGATGATGTTAAGCCATTTTGATATGATATTGATTCTCATGGTTTAGAAATATAAGTTTAGAGATATGAAATTAGTAGGCTATAACACAAGTAATATGTTTCATTAAAGGTTTGGGGATATCTATGTTAAGTGTTAGAATCTAAGTTTGAATCTTTGAAGATTGAGCTAATAGAAATTAGAGTTTAAGCTCTAGATGGTTTGAACTCAGGATATGGTGATACTCATGAAGATTCTAAGTAATTATAGGATGACTAACAGGCTATAAAAAGATAGAGTTGTCTCTTAGAAGGAAGTATTAGCAGTGGTTCTTACACTTTCAGGTGTAGTCTTTCAGAGTAAGTTTATTATTTACGTGTATTGTTGTGTTCCAGACTCTAGAGTACAGTGAGTATAGTTCAGTTTAGAGTTTCTTAAAGTTTCCAATGACATAGAAGGATGGTTTAAAGCTAAGGGGGAGATGATGTAACAAGTAACCATTTCAAGCTTTTAGATTCTAGTAGGGATGTCAGTATGTTGTAGAATAACAGTATGGGAGGATGATGCCCAATCCATTCTTATTTCAGAAGTTGTACTTTAGTTATTCTGATATCTGCTTATGCCTTACGTGTCAGTTCCATGATCATAGTTCATGTTCATGCACATAATAAAGAATTATATACTCTACCAGTTTTTAGTATGAGGAGTTCTAGTTCATTCAGCAGTACAAATCATATTCCAGGAAATTATGAACTCCAAGCTCAGGTCATTCAACTCATGACTCAAGAACTCATTCTTTACAGTATGTTCAGTTTTGGGCACTCATGCTATACTCTAAATGGTCAAGGAAATGTAGATTCTGCCATGTATATCCTCAGTTTGGATCTCTGTAATGAATCCATGTCGTGAATACTCTATTCCTTAGGCCTCAGTGAAGTGTCAAGTTATGCTTAGTATCCCTTCATGTTTCTGGTCCTTATCTTCCAACCTTTTAGTGACCTTCCCTTAGGTCAAGAGAGTGATGATGGATAATTGTGCAGATAGGAGAGAGTAAATATGTTATGTTAGCGAATATTGTTGTATTCTTGTTTTATGTTAGTCTATAAGTTTGAATGAATATTGAGGTGAAGCTTTTTATGTATGACTTGGTTAGTTGAGAATATTTTATATGTGTCTTCCTACGAATAGCTCATGGAAGTTGTTATTGATAGAGGTATTAGAGAATATGAGAAAGATGCTTTTATGGCTGTTTGTTTAGGAGTGCATATGTGGTTATGAAGATAGGCTTGAATGTCTGTTAGAATATAAGAGGATAGGTGTGTTGTGCACTAATGAATTTCTAGTAAGAGGTTGAATTTAGTTGTTAAAGTGATAAGAAGAATTCTCCTAGAGTGAGTAGTTATGACAACTCTTGGGGTATTGAATCCATGGTTTGGACTAGTATTATGGCATTATGTATAGTACCATGTGATTTCGAGTTAGGCTTGATCATGGTGAGAGAATTTAGTTTAGTTTAGATTTTGTAGAAGTATTTATTAATGCCCATGTGAGAATTATAAGTTAATCAAGTGAGTATGATATCTAAAGTGAATAGTATAGTTGAGGGAGTATTTGAGGAGTGTTGTTATGGTTGAAAGTAAGAAATTGCATTGCTTAAGGCCTAGTAATTCTATCCTAGTTTATTATTTATAGGTCTATGTTCCATGCTATAGAGTTGTAGCAATATTGTAATTTCTTATTCAGATGTCTTGTTCAGTTCATGCCCAAAGTTCTTTGCTCCCTAATATCATTAGAATTTCTTAGAAGAGTGTTGATGAAATACTCCATCGGGGTATGAGCATTCAGTATGATTAAATTTGTATAGCCAGTAATCCAATTAAACAGTCAGACAGAAAAATTTCTATAGTTTTTCCATCTTCAGATTTAGTGTAGTCTTACTACCTGAAGTTTCATGAGTATGGCCATTTCAAGAGGTAGTTTGTTCGCATATATGTAAATTGTGAATTCAGCTCCGTCTATGCATCGGGCATCAATTTCAGATTCAGATATTTAGTCATGATTTAGCTCATAAGTGTTTAGTGAATGATCTTAATTTTTCAAGTATTCCAGCTCAGACAATGTAATACCCATTTTATGATCTTAACCTCATTGTCTCGTGATTCATGCTTGTATAATTTATCACTTTATAGTTCTACAAGAATAATTGTATCATGAACACTTCAAGCGAATTCTGAACTCTCAGCATGAATCAACTCCTTATAGTAAGTAAAGGCAAGTCTGTTTAAAAATCAGTTTCATGATAGAGGTTTTAATGTTTCCGACTTAGAAATATAAGTATGTTCCCAGATGTACATATTTAGAATGTGATCTAAGTTATTTTAGTTCAAAACTCTCAGTCCAATCAGTTGCATTCAAGGACAAATGTTCCCAAGGGGGAGATATTGTATTACCCCATACTTTTCTTAGTCCCATTTAGATCCTAGTGTGTTAAGGGTAAACTTTAAAAGTGAATAACTCTTGATACGTGTAGAATTTTTCAGCTCAAGACTCGCCACAGTGTAGATAATTGAATCAGCTTTCCAACAATACTATTTTTCCCTTAATTCGATACTCGGGTGAGAAGTTATGGTATTTTTAGAGAAAAACAATAGATCACCGCGATAGGCACCGCATCGCAGTGAGCTGCTGATTCACTATTGTCATTTTTCCAGTAAAGGACCGATATTAGCCCACATCGTGGTTAATCCCAAATTCCCATGCATCACTTTCCAGTAGCTCACCGCGATTTACTAGTATCATGCCAGAAATCTCAATAGGACAGACAAAACTTCGCGGTGGAGTACAAAATATCACTCGTCCTTTTCCAGTGATGAAATGTGATTATGCCGTGTCACGCCAGATCCTAAAATGGCACTCATCCATTTTCCAATAACCCACCGCGACTACACCATGCTGTGGTGGGATCAAAAATTAGGATTTCGATTCTGAATTAATTTTTCTAAAGGGCAACTTAGTCTTTTCCCAAGCCCCCAAATAGTGTAAAACACTAGATTAAACCTATTCTAAGCCTAATACGCTCATAATTCATAAAATTACTCTCCAATAAACCCTAGAACTCCAAATTTCAATCCTCAAGAAATCCACATTCCACCATTCTTTTTCAAAGATAATCCAAAATTCAAGATTCCTAATTCAAGATATTCAAGAAACAATCTTCAAGAGCACAAATAGGAACTCAAAGTTCAATCTTCTTCATCTATTCATCTATTAAGGTATGTGGGAGGGTTTTTCAACAAGGATAATCCTTTCATCCTTGTGCCCAAAACTAGTTTTAAATTTGATTTTTACATGAAATTATATGTATTTCATTTTAGGGTTTATACCCACTTATTACTATTTGAAGATTATGAGATTTTGGGAGATTTAGATGTTGAATTTCATGTCTACTTTTTTATTTTTATGCATATCGCAGTAATTTCCAGATTTAGAATTGAGTTACGAATATTTTTGTTATTTATCATAAACCTTATGATGATTTTACATGAACTTGATGCATGGGTTATTAAGCCCTAGTTTGAATGTTGATATTTCAAGAATGATTGTGCTTTACGCACCCTATGATTAGGTATTTTAAAATTTTGATAAAGATTTGATCTTTTGATCCTCAGTTAAGATCTGGAATCCACTTTTCAATTTCAGTTACAGTTTAAATTAATACATATACAGTTGGTTTACATTATAAATATTACGCTAGTTTTTAAAGTGGATTTCTAATAGAATAAGCATACAGGTTAAAGGGAGTAGTATTTAGCACTGAGTTGGGTATGTTCACATGCCCTAGAACAACGATCCAATGTAGGTTCAGATTATCAGATTATTCACATTCCTATATGGATGACAGATACATATGTGATCACTTATATTAGGTTATACTCCTTTGCAAGAGTATGGCACCTCTTCCCAACGTGAGGTTTTCCCATAAGGGAACTAGTTGTTTGACACTATGATAGCTTACATAGTATATGTCGGTTAGAAGAACCTCCCTACAGAAAAGATTAATCCTAACAAAAAAGTATAACAGAACAACTTTTAGAATATAACAGTTTTTAGAGCAATACATTTTTTAGAAAATAACAGCTTTTAGAAACTAAGTGTAGAGGCTTACGATTTTATTCAGATATTGTTTTACATAAACCATTGGTTATGAGATTTCAAATTTTTAGTTTACAGATACAAAGGTGAGCCCTTTTTTTTACACTTAGCCTGCATGATTTGAAAACAGACTTAACTTCAGTTCTACTTATTCCACTAGCAGAAAGAGTAAAAGTACAACTTTTAGAACTAAGTGCTTCTTACTCACTATATTTATACAGTATGTCTTATCATCATGATTCATGATTTTTATCTTTTGGTTACTCCAACAAATGTGAGTCATTTATACTTAGAATGCTTCCTTTTACAAGTTAATATGAACATTGAGATATTTTTTTCCTTATGCTTTCACCCCCATATGCTCAGTATATTCTAAAAGTACTGATCCATACGTACGTCTATGTGATACATTGTTTAATAATGTAGGTACCAATTCAGTTTTAGTCCATATGTCACGATCAGACAATTGCAGATTTCAGCCAACAGATGGTGAGTCCTTCTACTTTGAGGACTTCAGTTAGATATTATTTATGTAATTTACTTTCTTAGTCAAGTGATTTTATTAGTGGTTGTTGGAGTCACATCCCAGCTATCTATAATCAGTATAATATAGGCTTCACAGATGTCAGTCAGAGTTAGTCATGCTAATTCAGTTCCACTCTTCAGTTTTATCAGAATGTTAAATTGTATCAGTATTGTATTTTTCTCAGATTTTCTCATGATTATATTTTCGCATAGTAAACTCAGTCATTTTATACAGATTTAGATTAGTTACTTAATAGTATGCCAGTACAAGGGTTAGCTCGGGACCGGTTGTAGTCTTAAGCCCCGAATGATGACTAGGGGTAGTCTCGGGTCGCTACGGATGGAATGACCCAAATTCCCATCATGATCTTACTTATGAATTCAGGAAACATATCATCCACATTTTGGAAGCTAACGCAGAGCCTAAGGTCCACGTCGCATTGCAATCTCTGACCCTTACTGGTTTCTTACAAAAATGCCCATAACTTTTTACTTGGGTGTCAGATTAAGGCAAAATAAGATGCGTTGTAAAGAGAACTCAGTTATATATAATTTGGTGGGTCTTGAGAGAAAAAATACCACACATTTCAAAAGTTTTACATGTTCAAAGTTGACCCTTGTAGGATTTAATATCAAAATTTGGTCTAATTAAAAGCTCTTAGCTCAATTTTTCTTTAAGTGTTTCCTATGAACAGTTTTCACCTAGATAGAACTTCACACATTAGGTTAATGATCATGATACATATATTCACATGGGAATCACTGGTTTTGATCTTATACACGTAGAACCTATGGGTTGAATTCAAGCCCATAAATGCGGAGTGTTACATTATCTCGCCCTTGGAATTATTCATCCTCAAATGATATATAGGAACTTATTGAAGCTTTTGAAGTATGAAATAAAGTATGTAACTTCACATCAGGAACTTTCCCTTAGCAAAACATGTATAAGAATCAAAAGAAAAGGGATTTATGGCATCACCAAGTACATTATGTAAGCACGAATCATGAGACCGCTAGACTAAGGTCGTATAAGGGGTACAAAGTTTGATCTGGAATACTTGGAAAACTGAGGTCATTCATAGAACACTTATGAACGAAATCATGACTAAATATCTGAATCAGTGACATGGTAAATGGATTGAACTAAATTCACAATTTCCTGGATGTGAATGAATTACCTAATGGAATAGCCATACTCATAAAACGTCGAATAGTGAAACTGGATGGAAACATAAAAACCATAGGAGATTATCTGTTTGATTGCTAAACTAAATTTCTAGCTATACTGACTAAATCATACTGAAAGTTTATACTTAACCGGAGTATTTCCTTAACACTTTTGCTAAGAAGTTCTGGTAATATTAGGGAGAAAAGAATCTTGGGCATGATCTGAGTAAGATATCTTAATAATGAATCGTAGCATGGCTAAAACACTATAACATGGAATATAGGTCTATAAGACATAAGCTAAAATAGGATTAGTATATCTTAGGCAATTCAACTGCTAACGTTCAAGATTAGACACACTTCTCGAATACTCCCTCAACTATACTTTCCCCTTTATATACCATGATCATTTGACTCAACTTATAATTCTCGCATGGGCATTAATAACCCTATATACTAAATTCTGAGCTAAACTAAATTCTCTCGCCATGTTCAAGCCTACTCGAAATTACATAGTGCAACATATAAAACTGTGATACTAGTCTAAACCATAAATTCGATACCCCATGTGTGTTTCACTGCTCTTATCTCAAGAATAATTCTTTTTACCACTTCAAAAACTAAATTCAGCCTCTTACCAAGAATTTATCAGCACAGAATGGACCCATCTATTCATATACTAACATGACATTCAAGCCTATCATTATAACCACATATAAACTAATGGTCAACTATCCTAATAAAAAAATTTCCCATATTCTTTAATACCTTTATCAATAACAACTTCCATGCACTATCTCTAAATAGACACACATAGAATTCTCAACTAACCATGACATATATCAAAATCCTTACCTCAATCTTCCTCCATACTTATATCCTTAAATAGAACAAGAATACAATAATGTTTTCCCCAATAAGAAACAGTTACTCTTTCCCATCTAAACCATAGATTATTAATTTTTTCCATCACCACTACTATAACATAAGTAAAGGTCGCTGAAAGGTTAGAACATGTGGATGGGTACATGAGTACCTAGAACTGAACATACTATAATCCATGAGTACCTAGAAATGAACATACTATAAACCATGTGTACATGAGCCATGAGCTACATGACTTGATCTTGAAGTTCATAAATTCATGGAAAATAATTTGTACGTCTGAGTGAACTAGAACTCTTTATACTAGGAATTGAGAGAGTACATGATTCTCTAAGAAGTGTATGAACATGAGTTTTGATCATGGATTTGACGTGTAAGGCATGAGTAGATTTCGTGATAAATAAAGAATTTTTTTTTCCAAAATAAGAATGGGTCGAGCATTTTCCTTCCCAGTGTTATTCTACAACACACTGGCATCACTATTAGAATTTGAGAGCCAAACATAGTTTCTTGTTCCATCATATCCTCGTTATATTTAAGCTATCATTCTATGTTTGTAATACCCCATACTTCTATCTAGTTTAAATTCGTCCTAAAAATGTCAAAGACTTGGTTTAAATATGATACACTTTTATACATGTGTAATTTTCAAGATTTTAACTATTTTTTTGTGTGGGAAATTGAATAAGATTTCCACCGATATCAAATTTGCCAAAATCAGATAACCGGGAAAGAAGTTATGGTGATTTAAAGTTTAAGTCGTTAAACAACGTCATTCAGGCCAGTAGTGCATCACAGAGTGTGTCAAAATAGCAATTGTCAATTTCTAGTGTTGTTCCTCAATAGTGGCGCGTCATGCCAAAGATCCAATTCATAATTATCCAATTCCAGTGTATCAACGCGATTCCACCACGTCGCGGTGCACTTCCAGTTCACAAACAAAGTGGCAACGTTATTCAACCTCGTCGCACCGTCATCCCAGTTTCTAGTTGGCAATTTTAAGTGGCACAGCGTGATAGCACCACATCATGCTAGCCTGCCAAATCAGGATATTTTATTAAAAATTAAATATTTTGTCCGGGGATAAATTGGTCTTTTACCATTGTTTTAACACGTCCAGGTACGAGATTTAATCCCTAAAAAATGTTTTAAATCATTATTTACTCATTTCCCCCCCAAAAAAAGAGCATTCTATCCCAAGAAACAAAATCCTATCTTTCAAGAAGTCGAAGTCAATTCCAAGAATCTCTCTAAGAACTTCAAGAAACTTACAATCAAGGTATGTCAAGCGTTGATTCATAGGTCCCTTTCACCCATGAAGCTCAAGAATCTCTTTTCAAAATCCAATAATTTGTGTATTTATGAATGTTCATGATTTAGTTAAATTGGAAATTCATATTGATGTTGTTATTGGGTTTTGATACAAGTTTTGAATTACATGTTCCAATGATTGATGCTAGTATGTCATGTTTTGCATAATATTCATGAGGAACCCTTCAAATTGCAAATTGATTTATGCAACCATGATAATTAGATGCATTGATGATAGCATAACAAAAGTTTGCTCCCTATGTGTTGATAAAATGCCTATGTGAAGGAAAAGTGCCGTTATATCATGTTAATATGAAGTACCCATATATGTACAAGTTAATGCATGTCAAGTGTCTGATGAAATGTCTTAGTTAACAAATTATGGAAATATATATATATATATATATATATATATATATATATATATATATATATATATATATAGCCATTGTTGTGTTTTTGAACTTGTGCCATGATTTACTTTTGCGCAATCGAGTCCTGGGGGTATTTATACTCAATAATTTAGCTGTGTGCCAAGAGCCACTTTCAGTTTCATAATAATCTTAGTCACTCCATGATTAGTAGTATTCTCAGTCAGTTTCAATACTCAATAGAATTCAGTCAGTCACATGACTCAGGAAAATTTAGTAATCTCATAAACTCAGCCAGTTAACAAAATTCAGTAATATTTCGTCAGTCTACAAAGCTCAGTTATATCTGTCCAGTTCATCTCAGTATAATTAGTACAATGTCTATTCAATTGGGAGTAGGATTCAGCACCGAGTGAGTCCAATGATGGGAACTCACCTATTAGTAAAGAGTGTGATTCTTAGAAGCAATCCTTGCACTCCAGAACTACGTAGCCAGTGTAGGTTGAGACATCAAACCTTCTAGATGAGTGTAGATGAGGTGGATCGAACCTGTTAGATGAGGGTCCTACCGTTCTTGTTAGAGTACCTATTAGAAAAGGGTTACTCACAGCTTGTCCTTACCAGAGACTCGGTATTAACACCCTTCTAATTGGGGTTACAGATTGGACCCCAACTCAGCTATTTTGTGTTATTTAGGGCATGTCAGTTAGATGACTATCTCCCACAGTCTCAGTCATAGTCTTAGTTTCAGTAAAAGAACTCAGATAGTTCTTTATATTTAGGATTGTCAGATACAATCACCCAGTTCAGTACAGAACTCAGCTAGTTCCATAAGAACCTAGACTGTCAGACATAGTCGCTCAGTATCAGTTATATCAGTTATCAAAAATTTATGTTATTAGTATTTAGGCTCAGTAATCAGTGTTGTCATAATCTCATTTATAGTTATGTATGCATGCATGTATTCTCACGTTCATGTTACTCAGTCAGTTAGTATAGTTCATGAATATGTAACCTTGCATTCAGCTTACCTCACTTGTGTACTAGTATATTCTCTTGTATTGACATATAATTTTCTTTTGCGCTATGGTTCTTTATACCATAGGTTTAGAAGTACGAGCTCCAGAGCATCTGTGGTAGATCAACCGTTCAACAGACAGTCTAGCAGTGAGTTCTCATCATTTGAGGATGTTATTATTTGATTATTTCATTCTTTAATTACTTAGTTTATTTTAGAAGTTGGAGTTAGTTGGGGACATGTCCCATCAACTCCTTATTCAGACAATCTAATTTTAGAGGCTTTTAGACTATAGTATGTTCAGACAGTTATTCCAGTATTGGGTATTTTTCTACCTCATTCAGACAGTATTTTATTAGTTATGTTATGGTTTTGAACCTTAAGGCCTTACAACTTATATTTTTGCATATTTTATAGTATATTATGCAGTGCTCAGATTCAAATATCAGTCATGGGTTAGCTTGTGGTGTTTCGGGGTTATGATCACTGTATAGCATTTTGGGTACCAAATTCGAGGCGTTACAAAGTTTGTGGACCCCATTTAATAAACTCTAAACTAATTTGCAACCAATTTACTCTAGAGTCTGAGATATAACATTACATATAAATAAGAAGCTCACCCTAAAAGACTATACCTGAAAATGTAACCGCCAGTACTTT
The DNA here is from genome assembly GCA_030864225.1 of Capsicum baccatum var. pendulum. Lineage (NCBI taxonomy): Eukaryota > Viridiplantae > Streptophyta > Magnoliopsida > Solanales > Solanaceae > Capsicum > Capsicum baccatum. The sequence goes on along the minus strand of CM061554.1, from coordinate 76,065,749 downwards.
TTTTTGAGATATAACTCTTAGATTTATATAGTACTAAAATTCCCCAGACCTTGGCCCTTGAAATTTCCTGAGGTTGAGTTCACAACCCTATTTATGACTCACCATACGAGTTGTATGATGTGTTTACGGGTCTAGGTACCCAAGTCATTACCAAATCAGTGTGTAATTTGCTAAGTTCTACTATGAGTACGAGTGAATCACTATGAGTTGTGATACCATATATAAGTGGTGGGGTTAACATATATAGTGTTTAGTGTCTGATACCTTTGGATTCTGTCATGGATATTACTAGACCATATGAGTCGTATGGTCAGGTCACGAGTGCGATCATGGAGTTGTAAGATAGACCGTGTATGGGTATCCAAATCACTATATAGGATACGACTATGGCTACGATTCATATAATGTGGTAATGAGTCACTTGGTCGACTTAAAACCAAAGATGGCTTTTTACAAATTTAAGTCGGGGGCACTTTGAATATTTCCCACTTAAAACCCTTTTGGCCCCAAGTTCATATAACATTTTTGATCATTCATTCCATACTTTAAAATATTAAATATCCTCTTTACTCTCTCTAAATCCTCTCAAGCAAAGTTGGCTAGGGTTTCTCAAAAGTATTCATCTAAGGGTTCAAGAGTCAACTTCTCCCCATGAATCTTCATAATTCAGGCATGTGACTCTTCCCTCATTGTTAGTTTACTAAAAGAATATATTGAAATCATTATTCATGAACCATTAATGGTGGTTTTGAAACAAAGGTTGAGGGGTTTGTATGCATATCATTAAATATAGTTTTCTATGTTTTAAATTGTGATTATGCATGTTTTAATTATGGTTTGCACATGTGGGTGCGTGGGAATGGTGATTTAATTGAGAGGTTATGGTTGAACCCCATATTTGATGATTTTGGCTTTGAAAATTGCATGCCCTCAATCTATGTGTGAAATTATTAATGAGAATGATACTATCACAAGTTTAAATTTTGTTTTGAACTAAGGCTTTGGCATAAGAATGTTAATGATTGACAAATTACTTTAAAGAGGTCTTAGTGGCTATAAATTGAATCAAATTGAAATTTTACGGGTTTTTTTTGCTAATGGGTTTGAGTCCTAATGTGATCTATGTTCCCTTTTGAACATTGGGTTCGAGTCCCAAATTGATATTGTAATTATCTTGGTATATTGTACGCTTGTATGTGGGTTAGTATGACAATACCAACAGGATTCCTTTGGTTAGTAACTGGATTGATGATTATGATTATGTATTGGATGTTTTAAATTAGGCTAAAAGACGGGATGTGTAGCTGGGCTGTGAAAGTGGAGTTACCAATGGACCAATACTAGAAATCATACTAGCCAATATAGGTGCCTAAATGACCGTGACAGTGAGCATAATCTCAAGTCAATCTCTCAATCTAATCTGTTTCTCCCTTTCTTCTACAAAAGATGCCTCCTACAAGAAGAAATGGGAATCTGTGAGCCCCTCAGCCTGAAGAATCTTTGGGCGAACATGTTTCTCATGAAGAGTTTAGAGTAGCATTCACTACTCTTGATCAGTCATTTGCTACTCAGAATGAATGACCAACTGTCATTTTGGCCAACCCAGATGGCTAATTCAGCTGCAACCAGGATTTGGGACTTCACCTAAATGAATCCTTATCCTTTCTTGGGTCTAAGTTAGATGAGGACCCTAAGGAATTCATCGATTAGGTTTAGAAGGTTAACAATGTTATAGGGGTGTCAAATATTGTGAATTCTGAGCTAGCTATATATCAGTTGTAGGATGTTTCCCACACATTGTTTAAACAATGGAAGACAGAAAAAACAGGTGATGTAGTTATCAGTTTTCAGATAGTTATTTTCCAACAGTTGTTTTTCAGACTTATTATTCATAAATGTTTTAGTATTTAAAACTTTATGGTGTATTCAGTTATTCTTCACATATATATTTGTTATTATTATTTAGTGCTCACAGTAGGTTCCAGCCATGGGTTAACTTGTAGTCTTTCGGGATCGTAAGAACTGTGTGGCATCCAGGGTGTACTCCCGGGTCATTACACATACCCTCAATTGGAAAAAGGAAAATCTTAATAACTTAACATTGATCAAACTATTTCTGTAAGAGTTGTATTTCATCATTCTACCATTTCATTTTTTTGTCGTGTTTCTGGAGTATAATATTGAGTTGAAATTTTTAATTCTGATAAGCACTCAATGAATTCCACATTCACTACAATGATTAGATCATAATTTATGGATATGTTTACTATGTCGCTTTTTCCATTTCTATCTTAAATTATTTGAATATTTTAAAAAAAATTATATTTATGGCACAATAAATAAATATATTCATATTTTGAGTAATTATCTATGAAAGTTACAAAATACTCAGAACTACCTCATTCTTGTATATTCACAGGACGACACAATTTAGAATGGATTAATCTAACTTATTACATTCTTTATTTCATTTGGAATGAAAAGGTCTCTTGGTTATTTTACCTTTTAAATAGGCTTTCTTAAATTGGAAGTGCCTCCACTTTTAATGACTCAAAGGTTCATCAGAAACCAACAATGAGATCCTGTTATGTTAATAGGACCTATGCGTAAGTGCCATCAGTATGTTTAACCAATTTATCAATATGATTTCTTTTATGTGATTGATCAACATTATTAAGTTCCATTATTTGTTGAATATTATGGGAAACATCAAATACAAATATTCATGTATTCTAGGAGCATAAATAATAAAATGCTTATTTAGCTTAACAATTGCATAATTATTAGCAAAATAAATAGTGTAACAAGTATCTATTATTTTCGAAATTGAAATTAAATTCCTTCTTATTGAAGGTACGTAGAGAGCATTATTTAAATTAAAAATTCTTGAACTACTGAATGAAATGAAAATATTTCCTATAGCTAAGGCTGGTGCAAGTTCCTCATTTGCTTAAAACCCATTGAGTTTATTTTCTCTTAGGTATCGTGTTTCCCGAAACCCCTACAAAGAAGTGTAAATATAATTAGTGACTCCCAAATATATTGCCCAAAATTAGGTAAAAATAGCCACTAAAAATGTTTCAATGACATATGAAAAAGAAGTACATTGTTCTGCATCTTTGCTATGTAGCCGGGGCACTATTTCTTGTGGTGACTAGGTTGCTTGCAATGATAGCACTTGCCCTTAGGCTTCGCCATACCACCATTATCTTTTGGAACTTTACAGGTTTTGTTTTCTTTTGGCTTAGAAGTCAAAGATGATGATTTGTCAACCATAAATACCATAGAAGGAGCTTGTTTCTTAATGATAGATTCTAACTCTCGCACTTAATTACCTCATTCAACAAGATTATCTTACGAATGTGCTCCCTCACCGACGATACATCAACCATTTTTGTTGTCAAGAGGGATTTCATGACCGTTTTCTTTGTAACATAGTTTTTCTCTCCCACCATCTCTTTTAGAGATTTAAGCATATAATAAGCACTAGTCATGGATTGATGTGGATGCTACAATACATTTTCCATGGAGGCAAGAATGTAGCATCTTGCCATCTCATCAGCCATAACCTACTTATCAAAGGATATATGCTAATAATCAGTGGGATCAACTATCATAATTGGGCATTCATAAACCAACACAAATTTGAAGCCATTAGTCGTAAGAATAAGGTTCAAATTTCATTTCAAGTTAACATAGTTAGGGCTTTCTACTTTATTTTGATTCAGGATAAAAGGTAAGGGATTGAATTAAGACATGGTTAATCAGTTTTATAATAAAAAATAGATCATTAAACATGCTGTAGAATAATAAAATTTTTCAGAGCCACATCATACATATAACCATGCATATAAACAGTTAGAGTCATTAAAGAAACTTAACCATTTAAGCAAATATACATGTAATGTCAGATATATTATCTCTTATATAAAATAGAAATAACTCAATTAGAGAGTAAACTATTAATTTAAGTTAGATAAATATGAGATTTAATAAGTCTCTGTACCATTGAACTAACATGTAACTTAGTTGGTATGTTAATACAAGTCATCAAAAAACAAGAGACTAGAAAAAAGTATTATACTATATAAGTGTATCAAATGGGGAAGATGATATATGTCAACATGTAAACTCATGTTAGCTACTATAATTAGCCATTGAAAATCATAAGGAATGAACTCTATTTCCACTGTATTGCTAAAAATAATTGTTTCAAAATTTTTAATCTTTTTGAAAACATAAAAATGGCCCAAAACCCACCAAAATGTCTATGGATGGAGAAAAATGGGCCTACATCCCAACACCATGGTGAGTATACCTCAATGGCTTGTTTCTGATAAACCTACAAAATTTAGGACATTCAGAGTTCATTAAAAATTTAAAAAATTCAAAATCAACCAAATTTACAATCATCGACAAAACTATTTGCGAGGGTCGGCAGGGCTACCCGTACTAATTGGGGTTACCACTATTCTATATATTAGGTCAAGTAAGTAATGAAGGTATTTAGGTATATTAAAAAAACATCGTAGTTTTTCCCTCAATTCAAAAAATGTATTTAGGCCTTTAATGATAAAATGGCTTGTGAGGACGAGATTAACTGCCTAGGCAGCTTTTCCTTGCCACCATACTGCTTGTCAGAGCATATAAGTAACGATTATGGTTGATCATAGTAAAAAATTATTACAGTCTTACCCTTAATCCAGAAAAATAGTTTTTTGTGAATTTAAGTAAAACATGTAAATTTTATTTTCTATTTTCTAGATAATAAACTTAGATTCAAGAAATCACAGATGTCATCAATAACAAGATAAGCAACCATCAAAAAAATGATTTATAAAGTGATTATCAAAATCATGTAAGGGAATCATGTAATATCTATTATCTAGCATATTTAAGAAGACTACTGATACCAATTGTTAGAACATGCACAATGAAAGTAATTAACAAGGAACAATGTAACTTATTATAATGATCCTCTAGGTCATTTTCTGTATTTATACTTATTTTCATTGTTTAGAGCTTTCCTATAGTTGCCCCAAATTTTTTATGACTTCCTAGAATAAACAGTTTGTTTATCGCTCAATTCTAGAGCCAATTCCCCTTTTTAAAGCCTTCACTAGTTCAAATTGTCTTCCAGGCAAAAAATTCATTCAAACAACCTTGTATGTAAATTTTGACTATTCCAATAAATTTTTAATATTGATTTTAGGATTGGACCTTTGGTTTGGGTCCCAAGGCTCACAAATGCATTTCAAGATATTGGCCGGAAGTTATGAAAAATGACAAGTAGGTGCGGGAGTAAAATTTTATCAAAATGACCTCAAATGGAAATTTTGACTTTGCCATTGAGTTTGGAACATCGGATTTGATAGGTTAGTATGACCCTTACGTATATGAGATTTCAGATGAATCTCAAGGGGTTAGCGAAGACTCAAAAATATCCCAAGTCTCTAGCTAGTACATTAAATCTAGTGTGACCACTAAGGGCCCAAAAAGCATTCCTTTGGGTGCTTTAGTTGAGGGTGCTTTAGCATCCCTAGCTCATCCAACAAGTACGCTTTAGTGACAATAAATGACCCTTTAGACCATTTTTTGTATTTTCACTTATTTCATGATTGGATCTTTTCTATAGATGCCTTTGGTCATTAATCACTTTCTGAGACTAAGAGTTTGATTACCTGGAAGTTTGTTTGATTTTTAGATCTAATTCCCTATTTTGAAGTCTTCACTGATTCAAATTAGTTATTGGGTGAAATCTTTAGTCAAACGACCCCATATGGTAATTATAACTATTCCAACAGCTTTGGAATGTCAATTTTTTTCTAGGTGGACCTTTTATTTGGTCCCAAGTCACCCGAGATTATTTTAAGCAATTGGTTGGAAGTTCAAAAAATGGTAAGTTGAGTATGAGACCCGATTTTTATTGAAACAACCTTGGATGAAAATTTTGACTGATCTATTGAGTTTGGAACATCATTTAATAGGTAGGTTAATATGTTTGCATATACGAGATTCTGGATGAATCTCGAGGGGTTGGCAGAGACTTGGAAATTTAAAAGTATCAGCTGGTGTTAGTGCACTCGCATTCGTGAGTCTTCGATCACCTAAGTGATTATCCAACCAGTGGAAAGTGTCAGGTAAGCGATGTCCTTAGCAGTAACACTAGAGTCTTACGTGACTTCATGAAAAAAAATAGGGTGACCAATAGTCGAATGTCACATATGCGATCGACAAGTCGCGAACATAATTCTCGTGTACCTAGGAAGGGTATAAATACCCCATTAAACTTTTTGCCTATTTATCATCCATTTTAAAGAGTCATAAACCCTACATAGTGAAATATCTTTGGAATAGCACTGTGGGTGATTTTAGGAGCTTGGACAAAGGTTAATTAGGCTATTTTCACTCAAAGTTGTTTTAAGATTCCTTCATATTCTGTAATACCCCGTACTTTTCCTAGCTTATTTTAGCTTCTAGAATGTTAAGGATTAGCTTAAAAATGAATGACCTTTGATACGTGTAGAATTTTCAAGCACTAGACCCACCAATGTGTAGAAAATTCTCTCAGCTTTCCAATGATACCAATTTTTCCTAAATAAGATACTCATTTGAGAAGTTATGGCGTTATTAGTAAAATAGTATGTCATTTTTTCAAGCACCCTATCGCGGTGAGGAAAAAAATTCCAATTGTCAAATTCTCGTGGACCTCCACGATTGGTCTTCATCATAGTGAGGTACCATTTCCCAGTTGTCAATTGCCAGTGACTCACCGTGATAGTGGCGGTCACAATGATGGCCCAAATGGCATTTCAGTAGCTTACCGCGATAGCTCCGTATAGCGTTGACTTTTTATTTCCCAATGGTCCCTTATCCAGTGAACCACCATAATTTTTGCGTGTCATGGTGGGTGTCCAAATTAGGATTTCCTGTTCTCTGAGTTAACTTTTAAAAGGGTAATTTAGTTAATTCCCAAGCCCCTAATTCATGTAAATCACAAGTTAAACCTATTCTAAGCCTTCTATGCTCACTGTTCATCAAATTACTCTCTAAGAAAACCCTAGAACTCAAAGCTTAATCTCTAAAAAATTCAATTTCCTCCATTATTCATCCAAGATTGTTTAAAATTAAGGATTTCCAATTCAAGATCTTCAAGAATTCATCTTCAAAAGCATCAATAGGAACACAAAGTTCAAGTTTCTGCATCTAATCACGATTTAAGGTATGCAGGGTTTATGAAAAAGGATATTATTTTATCCTTCTGCCCAAAACTAGTTTTAATTACAAATTTACATGATTTTGTATGAATATACATGAGTTTCCAATTAGGGTTCATACCCATAATTGTTATTTGCAAGATTATGAGATTTCAAGTGATTTAGGAGTTGAATTGCACGTCTCTTTTGTATTTTTATACGTATTGAAGTAAATTCTAGGTTTTAAGTTAAATTATTAATGTTTACATTACAAGTATGAACATTATGATATTTTGACATGAATTTGATGCATGGGTCATTAAGCCCTAATTGAGTATTGCTATTTCCAAACTTATTGTGCAATAACCACTGTATGACTAGATTATTTTTAGATTTTTGATAAGAATTTGATCTTTTAATCTCAATTCAGATATGAAATACACTTTATAGTTTCAGATTATAGTTTAACTTAGCAATTATACAGTTGGTTTTTGAAATAAACCATTATACTAGATTTTTAAGTGGATTTCCAACAGCTGAGCATACAAATTAAAGGGAGTAGTATTTAGCACCGAGTTGGGAATGCTATCATGCCCTAGAACTATAATCCAACATAGGTTCAGATTATCAGGTTATTCCCATTTCTATATGGATGATAAATACATATGTGATCACTTAGATTAGGTTATACTCCTTGGCAAGGGTATGACACCTCTCCTCAATGTGAGGTATTCCCATAAGGGAACTAGATGTTGGACTACATGATAGCTCACATGATTTATGTCGGTTAGAAGAACACACCTACAGAAAAGAGTAACCCTATCAGTAAAGACTTTCAAAATAGTTTTAAAGGTATTTTCCCTACTAGTAATGAATAATAGAACAACTTTTAGAAACTAAGTGTAAAGGCTCACAATTTTATTCAGACATTGTTTTGTATAAGCCATTAGCTACAAATTTTAGTTTTTAGATTTCAAATATAGAAGTGAGTTCTTTCCATTCTTAGACAACATAATTTACAAATAGAACACTAGAATAGCTTTTAGAACTAAATGTTATGACTCACTAGATTTATAATGTATGGTTTTCTACTCATGATTATGATTTTCGATTTTAAGATATTCTAGCTTATGTGAGTTATCTAAATTTTGGATGCATTGTTTTATAAATTATTATGATGATTGAAACTTTGTTTTAATTATGAATTCACCCCCATATACTCAGTACATCTTCAAAGTACTGATCCACATATACTTCTATGTGCTATATTGTCTCATAATGTAGGTTCAAGTGCTTAGTTCCAACAACATGAGTGATTTCATGCATCTCCATCTACATCTTGATATTTGGTGAGTCCTCATAGTTTGAGGACTTAGTCTTTCAACTTTTTAGTTTATTAGTATAGATGATTCAGACAGTTCAAGTCAACTGGGGTTTTGTCCCAGTGACTTTCTAGTTATTAGTAGTAAAGGCTTGTCAGATTGCTAGATTTAATTTTAGATTACTCAGTATTGATTATTTAGACTATTAAGTTTAGTATTTTCTAGAGATTATATTCAGACATTCTCAGTTAGCTCAGATAGATTTCTGTATTCTAGTTTTTATATTATATCCATATTTACTCTATTAAGGGATTCAGACTTAGTAGAAGGCAGACAGGGTTAACATAAGGCTACTCGTAGTCTTGAGCACTGTGTGATGTCTCAGGACCCGGTTTCGAGGTGTTACAAACTTAGTATCCGAGCCTAAGGTTTATACGATTCTTACGGAGCTAGACAAGCCGTGTTACGTAAAGTTTTGATCATGGGTGTAAAGCACGCCACATTTACGAGCAAGAGACTATGTGGCGTTCTTAGGAAATCATCCTTTTATTTCATGATATATCGCGCTTACAGTATCTCTATCTTCTTTTTTAACTGTGCCTTTACATAATTGTTGAATATGCCTTTTCGTTGAGCTAATGCCCATAGAAATGGTAACCATCCACCCCAGCCTACTGAACCTCTGAATAAGAATGTATCCCATGCTAAATTTTAGGCTCCTTTCATGTATTGGCACAAGATATGACCGCTAATGTATAGGGCAACCATCAGGCGACAGTCCCCCTCCAGCAGAACAGGGATTTAGCAACAGCCAGAATTTGAGACTTCATGAGAATAAATATGCCAGAGTTCTTTGGGTCAAAATCAGGTGAGGACCCATATCTTTATTTAGATGAGGTGAATAATATCACTCAGATTATGCATGTTTCTAAAGAGGAAAACATAGAGTTAGCATCCTACAGATTGAAATATATAGTGTATGATTGGGTGTTTATATAGAAGAATTGTACAGGTGAGAGTACAACTCCTATGAGTTGGCAAGTATTTTATAATTCATTTATAGATAAGTTCTTTATGTGTAAAATGAGAGAAGCTAAGATAGAGAGTTTGTGAACCTAAGATAGGGCTCGATGATAGTGAAGAAGTACTGCCTTAAGTTCAATCAGTGTTTTAAGTAAGCCCCTGATACGATGGTTGATCCTAGGGCTAGTATGAGTAAGTTTGTTAATAGAGTATCTGGTTTGGTAGTCAATGAGTGTAGGACTTCCATACTCACTGGGTACATGGATCTTGCTAGCTTAATGATTCATGCTTGAGGATGAGAAGTTAAAGGAAAAAAAGAGGGGAAATAATAAGGCTAGAATCGGGCAGTTTGAGTATGGTCAGACTAGGTTTGGAGGGTGAAATAATCCATAGTTTTAGATTCATTCATCAATGATAGCACCATCTTAAGCCAGTGCTCCCACCCTCAAATCTAGACAAGAGTGGTGGGGTAAGACTTCTATGTCTTGATCTTAGAATAGTATGAGTGGAAAGACTAGTTATTCTCCATATGCTAAGAGTGGTAAAAATCATCTTGGTGAATGCTTGTTGGGGCAGAAAGGTTGCTATAGTTGTGGTAAGTTGGGACATAGAATCAAAGAGTATCTGCATGCTAACCAAGAAAATAGGAATGTTCATCACCAGACTTAGGCTACTAGTGTGCCAGCTTCTCTAGGTTGGCCAGTTCCTCCTCAAGGCACATCGTCTAGTATCGGTGGCATTCGGTGCTAGAATCAGTTTTATGCTTTACCATTGCGTCAATAGTAGAAGGATTCTCCAGATGTTGTTACTAGTATGCTTCAGGTCTTTCATTTTGATATGTATGTGTTGTTAGACCTCGGGTCGAGTTTTTTTTATGTGACCCCATTAGTTGCAGTAAATTTTTAAATAGGTCCTAAAAAAATCCTTGAGCCCTTCTTGGTTTCTACCCCAGTGGGTGAGTCAGTTATTGCAAAACATATCTATAGAAAGTGTCCTATTACTATCCTTCATAAAATCATGCTAGCATATTTAATAGAGCTAGATATGGTTGATTTTTACCTTATTATTAGTATGGATTGGCTCCATTCTTGTTATGCATCCACAAATTATCACATCCGAGTGGTGAAGTCTCAGTTTCTAGGTGAGACAGGCTTTGAGTGGGAAGGTAATTCAGTGTCTCCTAAAAGTCATTTCATATATTATCTTAAAACCAAAATGTTAATCTCCAAAGGGTTATCTATTATATAGTTCTAGTCAAAGACACTAAGTCTGAAACTCCAATAGTTCAGTCCGTAAATATAGTAAATGAGTTTCCTGACGTCTTTCCTGACGTCAGTCCGTAAATATAGCTCAGCCTAGCTTAAAGAGTTAAAGGAGAAGCTTAAATATCTTTTAGATAAAGGTTTCATAAGGCCTAGTGTTTCTCCATGGGGCGCTCTCATCCTATTCGTGCGAAAGAAAGTTGGTTCTTTGCGAATGTGCATTGACTATCATTAGCTGTATAAAGTCACAATCAGAAAAAATATCCTCTTCCTAGAATTGATAAGTTATTCAATTAACTCCAAGGTCCAAGTTACTTCTCATAGATAGACCTTAGATCCGGCTATCTTTAGCTTAGAGTTAGGGAATGTGATATTCCAAAGACAGCTTTCAGAACTAGTTATGGTTATTTTGAGTTTTTAGTCATGTCCTTCGATCTAATAAATACCCCATAGCCTTCATAGACTCGATGAACAGAGTGTTTAAACAGTATCTGGAAATGTTTTTCATAGTCTTTATCGATGATATTCTTGTCTACTCTCGTAGTGAGATCATTATGTAGACCATCTTAGAATTGTGTTTCAAACTCTTAGAGACCACCAGTTGTTCGCCAAATTCAACAAGTGTGAATTATGGATAAGGTTAGTAGCCTTTGTCGATCATATTATTTCTACTAATAGGATCAGAGTTGTCCCCAGAATATAGAAATAGTAAGAAACTAGACTAAAACCATTTCTCCATCAAACATTAGAAGTTTCTTGGGTTTAGCTAGATATTATAGATGTTTAACTGAGGGTTTATTGTCTATTGCATCTCCTATGTCTAGATTGACCCAGAAGAAAGTTAAGTTTCAGTGGTCAGATTCTTGTGAGAAGAGTTTTCAGGAGTTGAAGACTCAACTCACTTCATCCTTTACTTTAGCATTACCTGATAGTATAGATGATTTCATTGTGTATTTTGAAGCCTCTACAATTGGTTTGGGTTATGTGCTAATACAGAGGGGTAAAGTCGTAGCTTATGGCTCTAGAAAACTTAAGCCTCATGAAAAGAATTACCCTACCATGATCCTGAGTTAGCTGCTAATGAATTTGAATTGAAAATTTGGAGGAAGTATCTTTATGGGGTGCACGTTAATGTATTTACGGATCATAAAAGTTTACAGTATGTGTTCAGTCAAAGGGAGTTAAATCTTTGGCAGAGAAGGTGGTTAGAATTGTTGAAGGATTATGATATGAGTGTGTTGTATCATCTTGGTAAGGCCAATGTAGTGGTAGACGCCCTTAACAGATTATCTTTGGGCAGTGTTGCTCACATAGACAATGCTACCAAAGAACTAGTTTGGGAAATTCACCGGTTATTTATATTGGGTGTTAGGTTGGTTGATTCAACTGAAGGGAATGTTTGGGTCCAAAGTAGTGCCAAATCTTCTCTAGTAATAAACGTTGGATAAGGATCCTAGCTTGGTCAAACTAAAGGGCTCAGTTAAACACCAAAAGGTAAAGGTTTTCTCCCAAGGGGTAGATGGTGTGTTACGATGCCAGAGTAGATTGGGTGTGGTAGGTGTTGATGAATTGAGGCAACAAATTATGGCGGAAGCACATGGTGTACATTACTCTATCTATCCAGGAGACACCAAGATGTACCTCAATTTGTGAGTAATCTGTTGTTGGAGTGGTATGAAGAAAGATATAGTAGAATTTGTAGCCAAGTATGCAACTTGTCAACAGGTTAAGGTAGAGCACCAAAGACCTAGTGGTATATTGCAGGAGTTTGGTATCCCAACTTGGAAGTGGGAAGAGGTGAATATGGACTTTATGACTGGATTACAGTATTCGCGTCGTCATCATGATTCTATTTGTGTTATTGTAGACAAATTGACTAAGTAAGCTCATTTCCTGCCAGTTCACACATCCTACACAACTGAAGATTATGCGAAGTTGTATATCATAAAATTAGTCAGATTTCATGGAGTTTCTTTATCCATAATATCAAATAGGGGTAATCAGTTTACCTCTTAATTTTTGAAAGCCTTTAAAAAGGGTATTGATATCCAGGATCATCTTAGTTCATCTTTTCATCCGCAGACAGATGGTCAGGCAGAAAGGACCATTCAGACTCTAGAGAATATATTGATGGTATGTGTTCTTCATTTCAAAGGTAGTTGGGATGACCATTTATCATTGATTGAGGTTGCCTCCAATAACAGTTACCATTCAAGTAATTAGATGCCTCCATTTGAGGATCTTTATAGGTGGAGATGTAGATCACCCCTTGGTTGGTTCAAGGTAGGTGAGGCCACTTTTTTGGTCCAAATATGGTGTTTAAAGCAATGGAGAAAGTTCAGTTGATTCGAGAGAGATTGAAAGTATATCAGAGTCGTTAGAAATCGTATGCAGGCATGAGAAATAGAGATTTTGAGTTTGAAGTAGATGACCTTGTATATTTAAAAGTTTCACCCATGATGGGGTGAACATATTTAGCAAAAAGGGAAAGCTTAGTCCCTGCTATGTAGGCCCCTTCTGAATTTTGAGTCATGTTAGGAAGGTAGCATATGAGCTTGAGTTACCCATATATTTGTATTTAGTACATCTAGTGTTTCATATGTCCTTACTGAAGAAGTGCATGGACGAGTAAGCTGTTATAGTCCCTTTAGAAAGTACAGATATTCAGAATACCCTCTAAAGAGATCCTTGACATTAGATTCGTACACTAAGGAACAAAGAAGTTCCCTTGGTCAAAGTTCTATGGTGAAATCAGTCCGTTGAGGGCGCTACTTAGGAAGCAGGAGCAGACATGCGTACCAAGTATCCTCATCTCTTCTCCACAAATTCAGATTCAGTCAAAGGTAATAGTTTTTCTTAATTAAGTTCTTTTCTAATCTCAAACTCAGCCATATAGCTATTTTCATGTAAATTCATGTACTCACAGATTAGCTCAGTCGTTCAGTATATTTTAGATTCTGTCATACAACTTGTTTTAGTTGTGCATGTCAGGACATAGCCTCATATTCCCTAGTATTTTTAGTCTTGCTATCCATATTTAAGGATGAATGTTCCCAAGGGGGAGATAATGTTCAACTTTCTTCATCTAATCACCAATTAAGGTTTGTGGGGTTTATGAACAAGGATATTCTTTCATCGTTGTGCCCAAAACTATTTTTATTTATAAATTTACATGATTTTTTATGAATATAAATGAGTTTCAAATTAGGGTTCATACCCATTATTGTTATTTAGAAGATTATGAGATTTCAAGTGATTTAGAAGTTGAATTGCATGTCTATTTTTGTATTTTTATATGTATTGCAGTAAATTTCAGCTTTTGAGTTGAATTATCAATGTTTACATTATCAAGTATGAACATTATGATGTTTTGACATGAATTTGATGCATGGGTCAGTAAGCCCTAATTAAGTATTGCTATTTCAAGACTTATTATGCTATAAGCACCCTATGATTAGATTATTTTTACATTTTTGATAAATATTTGATCTCTTGATCTCAGTTTAGATACGAAATTCACTTCACAGTTTTAGATTACAGTTTAACTTAAGAACTATACAGTTGGTTTTTGAAATAAACCATTATACTGGATTTAAAAGTGGATTACCAATAGATGAACATACAAATTAATGGGTGTAGTATTTAGCACTAAGTTGGGTATGTTCTCATGCCCTAGAACTATGAGCCAATGTAGGTTCAGATTATCAGATTATTCCTATTTCTAAATGGATGATAGATATAGATGTGATCACTTAAATTAGGTTATACTCCTTGTCAAGAGTATGGCACCTCTCCCCACCGTGAGGTTTTCCCATAAGGGAACTAGACGTTGGACTCCATGATAACTTATATGGTTTATGTCGGTTAGAAGAACCTTCCTACCGAAAAGAGTAACCTAATCAGTAAAAACTCTCAAAATAGTTGTAAAAGTATTTTCCCTACTAGTAAAGAATAATATAACAACTTTTAGAAACTAAGTGTAAAGGCTCATAGTTTTAATTGGACATTGTCTTTTATAAGCCATTAGTTACAAATTTTAGTTTTCAGATTTCTGATATAGAAGTGAGTCCTTTCCACACTTAGACAACATGATTTACAGACAGAACACTAGAACGGCTTTTAAAACTAAATGTTATGACTCACTAGATTTATAATGTATGATTTTCTACTCATGATTATGATTCCCAGTTTTCAAATATTCTAGCTTATGTGAGTCATCTATATTTAGCATGCATGATTTTATAATTATGATGATGATTGAGACTTTGTTTTAATTCTGCATTCAATCCCATATACTCATTACTGTCTGAAAGTACTGATCCATATATACATCTATGTGCTAAATTGTCTCATAATATATGTTCAAGTGCTCAGTTCCTGTAGCGTGAGTGATTCTGAGCATCTCCATCTATATCCCGGCAGTTCGTGAGTACTCCTAGTTCGAGGACTTTGCCTTTTAGTTTATCTATTTATTAGTATAGATTATTCAGACAGTTTGAATTAGCTTGGGGTTTGTTTCAGTGACTCTGTAGTTATTAGAAGTAGAGGCTTATCAGACTGCTAGATATGATTTCAAATTATTTAGTATTGGTTGTTCAGACTATTGAGTCTAGTATTTTCAAGAGATTATATTCAGATATTCTTAGTTAGCTCAAACAGATTTTTGCATTCTAGTTTTGATATTATATCCATATTTTCTCTATTATGGGATTCAAACTTAGTAGAAGGCAAACAGGGTTAGATTAAGGCTACTCGTAGTCTTGACACCGTGTGACATCTTGGGACCAGGTTTCGGGGCATTACATATTCATGGTTGATTTCCCTTTCTTGTCTAAAAATCTCAAAAGATTGGTGACTTGATTTTAGCACCAATATAGCTAAGAATTCACCCATTTTGGAGGATAAATATTCCTTTATCGTAGAGGAATACTGAGCTGGTTTTAGAAATGTGATTTTTGTAAATGGGCCCCATATGGAATTTTGGCATAATTTTGGACCCTAAGAAAATGGTTCAATATAGGTATCATTGTTCTCGTTTTGATGAGTAGATTGTGATTTTGATAACGTGGCACCTTGCGGAAGCTTGTCGGAAAGAAAAATTGGCAATTTAGCGGATTCTTTAAGATTTCTTAGGCATCTAGGTAGGCTAGCCTTTCTCCCTTGATAGATTGAGATTTATCATACTATGATTATGATATTATCATAGATTTGGAATGAGTTTTAGGTATTGGTTATACGAATTACACATTTTAAATTTGTTAGACTGTTTAGGCTATTCGAAAATTGTAATTTGGGCATAGTTGTCTTAGTTGCTTAGTAGTTAGTACTAAGTAAAATTTCAATCTTAGGGATAGTTAAGACTTTCTTAGAATCTAAAGGTGGATTTATATACTTTAGCCTAGTTCGGGGTAGAGTTTCCTTAAAATGGATTTCGGGGATTAGAAGTTGGCCCCTTCGGCCCTCTTTAGGCTAAGACTTGAACTGATTTTGGTAGACCTTTATATGATTGTTATACATTTTAAAATTCTTATTATGTGGCTTAATGAGACTAGATACTTAATATTTGTGATGGTTTGATATTGAGAGTTGATGCTAATTATGGTAAAACTCGATAGTTATGTTATTGATGATATGTATACCGGTTTGAGTTCTTCAGTTGAAAATGATATTAATGATATATATATATATATGTATGTATGTGTGTGTATGTATATATATGTATATATACATATATTAATTTTTTTCGGCAATTGATTATGATATTGGATATATATATATACTAGTTTGGGTTTCGCTATTGATCATGATATTAAGGATATAAACAATAATTCAAGTCCAGTAGGGGGATAGTTTCCAAGTGATAGCATGAAGTTTGGGAAATTGTGGTTGCTCGGGTACATGTGTTGTATTTTTCCTTGATTATACCCTCCAAGCTTATGGGGACCAATTTTATTATTATAATTTCTTGCTCTTTATGTTTTGTTTCAACTTATGTATTTAATTATGTAAAACAAGGTTGGAGTTACTTCTAGGTTTGTTCCTTTATTTCGACTTAGTTATGTTAATTTGCATCTTATCATATTTATATCATGATTTAGCTTAGTCGGCCAATTATACCTACTAAGTAGCCATGGTACTCATACTGCACTTATGTACCTTTTGGGTGCAAATATGAGTATTAGTTGCCTATGTTTATTCAATGATCGTGCTTTATTAGACTTCAAAGATAGGGTGAGCTCTTGGTGCTGGAATTGCCTTATTTCCTTCTATTTGTCTATGTTTAGTCTTTTGTTTTGAGACTGATTGTATTGACTATCCTAGAACATGTGGTATATTTGTAGTAGCTCTTGTGCTTACTCTACCACATTGTGGGATAATTTTACTATGTTATGTCTACCTTTAAAACTTTTTCTGTTTCTTTTCTTATTTATGAATTGTACTGTTAAGTAGAACCTTTTGGAGAATTTCCCCAAAGTTAACCTATTGCAATTAGTTCTAGGCTACAGTTCAGCTTATCTACTGGTAGGATAGAGTAGGTTCCATCATTACTCACAAATCTGGTCGTGACAGGTACTTGAGTGCCTTAGAAATTGGTGCTAAAGTAGCTTGTGGTCCGCTTAAGTGGCCTGGCACTTGGGGCTGGGCACCACTTAGTAGCACTGGGGTGCTTTAGAGGTGACTGCTAATGTGGCCGAGGGCCTACTTTAATGGCACCTGGTATATATAAATGTCCCCTATTACTTGATTTCTTCTTATTTTTCACCCATTCTTAAGAGAGTAAAATTTTAAATAGCGTGGAATCTTGGGAGAATAATTTTGGGGTGATTTTGAATCTTGGGTAATGTTTATTTATGCGATTCTTCATTGAATTTGTGTTAAGATTCCATTAAATTCATAGTTAAATTCACTATCTTTGATGAAATCTCTAAAATCTTGGGGGCTTGAATATATAACCATTTGACCTCAGAATTCACCTATTTTGAGGGTAAATATTCCCTGAACATAGAGGGACATTGTGTTAGGTTTGAATGTGTGATTCTATAAATGGGCCCCACATGAGATTTTTACATAATTTTGGACTCAAAAAACAATAGTGAATTTTTTTTTATCATTTTTCTTGTCTTGGCGTATAGATTGTGATTTTGATAATGTGGCACCTTGAGGTTGATAACATGGCACCTTGAGGAAACGTCTCAAAAAATTGGTGGTTTAGCAGATTCTTCAAGATTTTCTTCAGCATCCAAGTAGGCTAGGTTTACCCTCTTTATAAATTGAGCTATTTCATAGTATAAGTATGATATTATGCTAGATTGGGGTATGATTTAGGTGTTGGAAGTATGATTGAAAATATTTGGATTTGTTGGACTGTTTAGGATATTTTGAAATCGTAATTTAAGCATATTCAACTTAGTTGCTCATATTTTAGAATAAATTGCTATCTTGTGACTATTTAGGGCTTATTTAAAATCTAGAAATGAATTTAGATACCTTATCCTAGCCAGGTGTAGAATTTGCCTAAAGTGATTTTGAGGATTAGAAGTGGGTCCCTTTGGTCCACCTTAGATCAATAGTAGTGTTAGATTTTGTAGACAAATTTATGAATAATATGTCCTTTTTAATGTTTATTTTGGGACTTTGAAGAGATAATATGCTAACTGATTACTCTAGTTTTGTAACTAAACGTTAGTACCAATTTCAAGTAAGTTCTGGTGGATAATTATTGTTATTTAGTGATATGACATATGATTATGATTTATTTACATGATCTATTTATATGGTTTAATGATATATAAGTTTCGGTTTAAGTCAAACAATTGATGAAGATAATAATATTTGATTTTTGGTTCAAGTTTGACAATTGATGATGATAATCATATATGGATTTTGGTTCACATCTAGCAATTGATGATGATAATGGTATATGAGCTCGGGTTCAATTTTGACATTTGATAAAGATGTTGATAATATGAGTTCCTATTCATGTCTGGCAAATGAATACAATGATGATGATACTATTGAGTTTAAATTTAAGTCCGACATTTTGGGAGTTATTTATGATACGATATGGTTAAGATGGATTATTAATTATGGGATGGTAATTGGTAACTCATGGTTATTGGGTTATTTACTTTTGTTGATCGTACCCTTCAAGCTTATGGGGGCCTGCATTTGGTTATTTACTTTTTCCCACTTATTTGCATATGGGAGAAATTTAGTAGTTATAATGGTATGATGTTTACATCATTTTCCATACATATTTAATTACTTATTCACAACAATGTTGGAGCGTATTTCCAGGTTTTCCCCTCTTACCTTGACTTAACTTATTTATCTTGTCTCTTATCATATTTATGATATGTTCTAGCTCAGTTGGCTGATGATGAATACTAAGTACTAGTGGTTTTGGTACTCATACTATATTTCTGTACCTTTTTGGTGCATATCCGAGTACTTGTTGACACTGTTGATTTGAAAATCATGCTTTGTGATTTTGGAGATTGGGTGAGATCTTGTTGTCAGAGTTATCATTTTTCCTTCCGTGTATCTATGTCTAGTCTTTTGATTTTTGAGATAGGTTGTATTTGAATATTTAGTGCCTATGGTTTTCTTGTAGTAGTTCTGTACTGACATAACTGAGTCTTGGGATGATTGTGACTTTTTTATCTTTCTATTAGATTGTTATGACTGTTATTTGCTGTTTAACTCTTTAAAGGTAAATTTTTGGTTAATTGAGGCCCTTTCCACTAAGTTAACCTATTGCATGTAGCTTTGTGCTAAGGTTTGAATTACCTACTGGTTGGATAAGGTAGGTTCCATCATGACTAGTAAATCAGATCATGGAACATACATAAAATCTAGAAAATAGAATCAAAAGTGAAAATGATAAAGCTACTTATTTGTTGAATCTTTCACACAATTCTTTCAATACCTTATTTGCCTTGCCCGCCAAGTCTGCAATCTTCTACCCAAATCGGATTAACTTTTTTCTCAATCAACACTTGAGTGACAAGTGATTCATTTTTAAGAAAGGTTGAACTATGGAGAAAAAAGCAGCAACCTTTTCCATACACAACTTCAAGCGTACCGAAGTTGAAAGGGTTGCATTATTTCACCATTAAAACGAAAAAACATTTTTCACCATTGTTGTCCAAAATTTTTTTTACCATAATTATGCAAAACGTTTTCCTACATAAGTATGTATAAATTTTTATACATAAATATGAAAAATATTTTATGACTAAAAGAAAATTTGTGTACTCCTACACTTCTAAAAAATGATTAATTTATTAGGCATGATAGGGACCAAAAATTTAGTATTTGAGGCTTCCAATTATGATATTAAATTGTTAATGAATGAATTATCATAGAATAATAAATTATAAATTATTACACTAATAAAATTCTAATTGCACTCATCGATTTAAATCCAAAATCTGTCATTACATCTCATTTAGCTCCCATGTTAGAATTACTGACACCAATTAAACAGATTAATTTTTTATTAAAATTTAATTATTAGGCTTACTTAATCCTTTATTAATATTCTCAAATTATTTCACATGATAGATATAAAATTCACCTGTAGGTTTTGACATGAAAACTTTTAAACTTATAAAATTCACCTGTAGGTTCTATCCACTAATTATTATTTTACTAAGTAATTTGTTATTATCAAATCTATTAAAAATATATTGACTAATAAAAGTTTCACCTTTTAATAGATTAAAATAATAAATCAACCTGCATAAATCATAATAATTATATCAAAATTAAGACTATAAGTACATGTAATGTACTAGAGAAGTTGTTTATTACTGTTCAAAGTAGAAACGAACATCTCTAATTGGTCTCTTCAATACTTAAAAAATATAATTGTACAAGAAGTTGGGATATTACTACTTTGAAGTATGATCAAATTATATTTAATCTTGTTCTACAATCATCAAGATATTTTTTTCCTACCATATCTATGATTGTGAACATTAATTTATAACTTATAAGAACCGATAATTTTAATCTCCTGTAGTTGAGTTAAAATACTCTATACATAAAATTGTCTACAATATAAGAAAAGAACACATATATTAACACAATGATCTATTAAAATAAAGATTTTATTAAATTAAGTAAATAATTTATCTTTACATAAGATGAAAATATAATACTATAATATGGTTAATAGTATATCCTAACAGGAACAAAATTTAACTTGAAAGCCAGTCAAGCACCCATCTCACTAAAAAAAATACAGAAAGTCGAATAAAGGTCTGATATATGTCTTTTTCAAAATCCATGAGTCACATAAGATATATTTTACTCTAAGATTGAATGTTTATGAAGTTGAAGCAACAAAATTGGAGGGGCAAAAATAACTGAACAAGCCAACATCATTACTTCAATCACCACTATAAGGACAAATTACAGTTTAATTAGTCGTATCAGTACTCTTTCAAGGAACTTTTTGTCTTCTTCTTGCATAGAAATACTACATAGTAGAAAAGAGGCAAAATAAGTTGGCTGATAATTGATACATGGAAAGATATCTTAAGAGAAGGAAAAAAGCTTTAGTTGAACATTCTGTAAAGTTGAAAGACAAAATCCATTGGCTAAAGAAGTAATGTTTACTTTTTTATTTCACTTTTCTAGTTCATGAGATATTCTAGGAAACATTGTGTAAGTAATATCCACATGTTTGTATATTTTCAGATTTGATTTTGAGAAGAGTTTATACTTTGCACTAGAACATATTCATATGTACATATGTATACCTTGATTAAAAAGTGAGATCACTATTAGAGGAAACAAATATATATCTAAATGTTTATTAATGTCACAACCCAAAAATCAAGGGTCATGATGGCACTTGTCGCAACAAGTCTTCAAAAGTAATCCTATCACCCAAACTGATATAAAATTATAAATCAATACCAACCAAGGCAAGACCCTTAGAACAGAGTCAAACCACATATATATAGTAAAAGTAAAAATATTATAAAAATGCCAACCAAATCGTAAAATTTGGTGTCACACTGTACAAACTAACTAGTACATTTTGAGGTAAAAAATACATAAGATATCCAAATAGGAGTAAAACTCTGTCTTTGAATACAAATAAGACATAGTCCATAAAAGAAAAGGTAGAAGTCAACTCCGGATGGATAGATCAACTACTACATAGAATTGGCTCCAAGTATTGCCTGAAGAAACTATCCATGCTGCGCACTCGTACCTGGATTTCCACTAAAAGGTAATAGTATTTGGATGAGTATGATTCACTTATACTAAGTAGGTATCATAGGCCCACTGTGTAATGTAGAAAATAAAATATATAAATACAAACTATGAGAACTTTACCTGCAATCAGAAAATTTACCAAATGGTAGCCCACACCGTCTCCACTAATAGTTCTACTATAAATACATAAAACAAGTATGAGTAGGCAAAGAAGAACAAGTATACACATACATCAAATGCATGTATAGAGAGGTAGAACAGATGGAAATATATCAAGTCAAAAATAAAAAATAGAACCATAACATAAACAAAATATATGAAGTTCAATAAAAATTATATAATGATGATGATAATGCACGAGGTTGTCATATGTAATACCCCGTATTAGTCTTAGCTCAGTTCAGCTCATTGTGCAAGCATAAGAGGCTAAGAATCTAAAACTTTAGCTAAGTGATATGGACTTAGTTTTATTTTTGTCCTCTTAATTTTTATTATTTTTAAAGTGACCTTCCTGACCTTGAGAGGTAATTTTTTGATTTAATTCATGTTTAGGGGTTTAAGGAGCATGTCTCGGGGATGTTTTGGATTTTTCATACAAGGATTGAGGCATGTTTGCATTTTGTTTTCCATAATCGCACTGTGGTTGCATTGCATCACGGTGGGTATAGTGATGAGGGGTTCATCACATCATAGTGATGCTCAATTCAGCATTCCAGTTATGAATTTAAATCCCAAAGGGGCAATCTTTTCTATTCCTATCACCCCAATCAACAAAAACATGGGATTAACCTTCAGTCAAGGAATTACATGCAAAAATTGCTCAATTTCTCTCTTAATTAAACCCTAAGCCTTCTCGAAGTTTATCAAGTTCAAGCATATTCCCTTCAAGAAAACCAAGAAGTTGTGCTTCCCAATCCAAGAACATTCAATATAAGTTAATTCACTTTCAAGATTAAAGTCTAAGGTATGTGTGATAATCATTTAAGGGCCCTATTCACCCATGGAGTCCAAGAATCCATTTTTATGTTTTGAATTATGGTTTTTACATATTATTATGAATTATATCTATGAAGCCCATAGGAACTTTGATTTTGAATCATGTTTATCAAGTAATTTCATTGCAACTATCCCTTGAGACATTTTAATAATGATTATTCGTATGTTAAATACTTTACCCAATATTTTAATTTTGCAATTATGCTATTATCATATGTTTTAACTATTCCCATGCTTTAACTGATGACCCTCATTTGTTTGTTGAAATGCCTAAGAGATGAATTTTGAGCAATTATCCCTATTATGATTTGTAATGCTATATATGTCCTTATTGATACTTCTATTCAGTGTTGGGGGTTATTAATATACAAATCGAAACTTTTTAATTAGCCTCAGTATCATTCATAATGGTTTTAGATATGTATGAGCATTATTAATTCAGTCAATTATCATAATAAGTTAATCTTAGATCAATTCAATAATCCGAGTCAGTCTAGTTGGGAGTAGGATTTAGCACTAAGCAAACCCAAGGATGGGGGCTTACCTTCCAATTGAGTCTGTGATTCTTAGTTGCAATCCCTATATTCCAGAACTATGTATCCACCGTAGGTTTTAAATATTAACCTGCTAGTTGAGGGTTGACACATATCTCATCAGGGCACCTACTACTAGAGGGTGACTTTTTAAACCTTCGGGACTACACTTTAGTGGATCTACACAACCAATGTTAGTACATGTGGCATGGTACTAACACCCTTACAACTAGGGTTACAGGTTGGACCCTAATTAGCTCAGATCAGGGCATGTTGGTTAGATGATATCTCCTAAAGTCTCTGTTTAGTATTCAATACATAATTTAGTTCAGTTTTGCTTGACCATAGCATACAGTACATT
Organism: Capsicum baccatum var. pendulum; assembly: GCA_030864225.1. NCBI lineage: Eukaryota > Viridiplantae > Streptophyta > Magnoliopsida > Solanales > Solanaceae > Capsicum > Capsicum baccatum. Next base: position 76,041,821 of record CM061554.1, on the reverse strand, counting down.
AGTTATTCAGTTACCAGATTTTAGTATTCAACTTTATAGTTTATTTCAGAATCATATTACATGCTTGGTCATGCATTCTCAGATTGTACAACATTTATGCATTAGTTTAGTCGGTTATTATTATTCATACATATTAACCAGTATATATCATCCTAACCTCATCTCTTATACTAGTACAGTCAAACTATTGATCACATACTCATATTTTGCGCTATGATGTTTAATATCATAGGTTCAAACACTCAGTCTCCTAACCGTGCATACAAAGTTCAGCATATCAGCAACAGTCATCATGGTGAGTCCTCATCTATCAAGGACATAGTGTCTTATTTTGGTTTACTTTATTATTTCAGTACTTTCTTTCAATTTGTCAGTTAGAGTTAGTTGGGTCCTGTCCCATCAATTTTTTTTAGTTAGCTTTAGAGGATTTTAGAAACTTCAAACAATTAGTTAATTTGTTAATCTTTTCAGTCAGATTTCAGTATGTTAGCTTATATTTTAGGAATTGAGAAATTCCATCGTATTAATCTCATTACTTAAAACCTTTGGCATTATTCAATAATTTTTGCACATGTGTATTTTATTTCCATAGTATTTAGTACTCATAGCAGCTACCAGTTTATGAGTTAGCTTGTGGTTTTCTAGATTGTAAGCACCTTTTTCGCGACTAGGGGTTGCCTCGGGTTGTGAAAAAATCTGGTATCAAATCCTAAGGTTTTAAAGTGTCCTAGGTTGTTTTAAAGATGCATTGAATAGAGTCTTATGTATGGGTGTGAAGTACACCACATCTATGGACAAAAGGCTATAAGACGTTTTAGGAAAAGTTTCCCTTCTTTCATTATTCATGTCATGTGAAATATCAAGAGCTCTAGTTAAACTCTCTTTCTAATTCATTATTTTTTTTTGCCTACAAAAAATGCCTCCCAAAAAGAATAGCGGAAGAAGAAACAAAAATAAGCCCGCACCTCTGCCTATTCAAGAAGAGCCCCTGAATGAGAATGTCTCCCACGCTGAGTTCAGAGTTTCCTTCACTACTTTATCACACTCTATAGCATCTCATAGTATTCAATATATTTATATCCTAGACAATCTAGTGGATAATACTGCCGCAACTAGGATTTGAGAGTTCACCCGAATGAACCCTCCTTTATTTTTGGGATCTATATCTAATAAGGATCTGCAGGAGTTTTTTGACATGGTTCAAAAGGTGCCTAACATTATGGGTGTCACATCTAGTAAGAGTGCATATTTGGTTGGTTACAAGTTACAAGATATAGCTCACACCTGTTATAAGGAGTGGAAGGGGGATAGAGGCACACATACAGGGCCTGTGAAGTAGGAAGAGTTTGCCATAACCCTTTTAGTCAGGTTCTTCTATTTATATTTGAGGGAATCTAAGTTTAAAGAGTTCATAAATTTTAAATATGGTAACATGAGTGTTAAGGAGTATTCTCTTAAGTTTACCAAGTTGGCTAAATATGCTCCTTTGATAGTGGCTGATAAGTGGTCTAGGATAAGTAAGTTTTTCTCTAGTGTATCTAATAGTATGGTCAAGGAGTGTAGGACTGCAATGTTGATTAAGGATATTGACTTGTCTAGGTTTATGGTCCATGCACAGTAGCTTGAGGCGCCGAAGGTTAAGGAGAAAGAAAATGAGAATAAGAGGGCTAAGATAGGTAACTTTAACTTTTCTTAGCCGAGGTCGGAGGGTGGTAACCATCCTCAATTATTTCAGAAATCTTCATCCTAAGATCTATGTTCAGCTAATGCACTAGTTCCAAAGTTCAAAAATAATAATCGAGATAGAGCGCCAGGCTCTAAGTCCTAGGGTAGTGTAAATAATTATCTCACTAATCCTCTTTACCAAAATATGGTAGAAATCATCAATGTGTGTAGTGCCGGTAGTGATGTATGCATTGGGTATGGCAAGTAAGGAGACAAAGTCAGGGATTACCTAAAGAGTTGTTAGAAGGGTCAGTCCAGCCGTCCCCTAGTTCTATCCGGTTGCCCAACTCAACAGGGTGCCGATTCTAGCACAACTAATGGTTTGCACTCGAACAGACTGTATGTGCTTCAGTCTCGACAGGATTAGAAAAGTTCTCTTAATTTGGTTATGGGTACGTTATAGGTCTTCCATTTATATGTTTATGCTTTGTTAGATCCCAGAGCTTCCCTTATTTTTGTAACCCCTTACCTAGCTATTAATTTTAGTATTAGTCCAGAAACTTTTTTTGAGCCTTTCCCTGTGTCTACCCTAGTGGGTATATCTATTCTAGTTAGATGGGTATATAGAAACTGCCCAATTACAGTATTTGAGAAAGTCACTTTAGTAGACTTTTTGAAGTTAAAGATGACTAATTTTGATGTTATTCTTAACATTGATAGGCTTACAATCAAGCTATTCTTTAGTTTATTGTAGAAATAAAGATGTTCATTTTCAGTTTTTGAATGAACCATTCATTGAGTAGAGGGGTGTACAACACTTAGGATTCAACTTATTTCGTACCTTAGAGAGAGAAAAATGATATCCAAGGGATGTGGTTATTATCTTGTTCGAGTCAAAGACTCAAATTCTGAGACTCCCAATCTCGAGTCAGTTTCAGTGGTAAGGGAATTTCCAGATGTGTTCCTTGAAGATCTTCCCAGGGTTCCCCTCGGAAAGGAAATTGACTTCGAAATAGATCTTCTTCTTTATACCCAACCTATCTCTATTTCGCCTTTCAAAATGTCACCACCTGAGCTTACATAATTGAAAGAACAATTGAAAGACCTCTTATATAAGGGATTCATCAGGCCCAGTGTTTCCCCATGGAGCTCTCCAGTTCTTTTTATGCAAAAGAAAAACGGTTCTCTTAGAAGGTGTATTGGTTATTGCTAATTGAAAAAAATCACAGTCAAGAATAAGTATCCACTTCCTAGAATTGATAACTTGTTTGACCAAATTTAGGACGTCAGTTATTTCTCTAAGATAGACCTCAGATCCGACTATCATCAGATTAGAGTCAGAGAATGTGACATTCTAAAAATAACTTTTAGAACTCGGTATGGTCACTTCAAGTTTCAAGTTATGTCTTTTGGACTAACAAATGCCCCAACAATATTCATGGACTTGATGGACCGAGTGTTCAAGCAGTACTTGGACATGTTTGTCATAATCTTCATTGATGATATTCTTGTATATTCCCAAAATAAAAATGATCATACATACCATCTCAAAATTTTATTGTAGACTCTTAGAGCCAATGAATTATTCACCAAATTTAGTAAGTGCAAATTTTGGCTAAGATCAGTAGCTTTCCTTGGCCATATTATTTCCAGTGATAGCATTAGAGTTGACCCTCAAAAGACTAATGTAGTAAAAAAACTAGCCTAGACCAATCTCTCTATTAGATATTAGGAGTTTCTTGGGTTTGGCTAGCTATTACCGATGGTTTGTTGAAGGGTTTTCCTCTATTAAGTACCCCATGTCTAGATTAACATAGAAGAAAATCAAATTTTAGATGTCAGATTCTTGTGAGAAGAGTTTGTAGGAGTTGAAGACTTGACTCATCTCAGCCTAGTGTTTACCTTGCCAGATGGTTCAGATGAGTTTGTTGTTTATTGCGGTGCTTCTAGAGTTGGTTTGGGTTGTGTTTTAATGCAGAGAGGTAAGGTCATAACCTATGCCTCTAGATAGCTTAAGCACCATGAAAATAATAACCCTACCTATGATCTTGAGTTGGTAGCTATTGTGTTTGCCTTAAAAATTTATAGGCATTATTTGTATGGGGTTCATGTTGATGTGTTTATTAATCACAAAATTTTGTAGTATGTATTTTCATAGAAAGTTTTAAATCTCCATCAAAGAAGGTGGTTAGAATTATTGAAAGATTATGATATGAGTGTTTTGTATTATCCATCCAAGGCCAAATAGTGGCAGATGCCCCTAGTAAATTGTCAATGGATAGTGTTGCTCATGTAGAGGATGATAAGAAATAGTTAGTCAAGGAGGTTCATCAGCTTTCTTGATTAGGTGTCTTGTTTGTGGTAACAACTGAGGTTACTGTATGGATTCAAAATAGTTCAAATCGTCTTTGATTGCCGAAGTGAAAGAAAAACAAGATATGTATTCTAGTCTGGCTAAGTTGAAGAAGGCAATCAGAGATCAAGAAGTAGAGGTTTTCTCCCAATGGGAAGATAGTTTGTTGCAATATCAGGGTAGGATATGTGTATCTTGTTTAGATGGATTGAGGAAGTAAATCCTTGCAGAAGCGCACAGTGCGCGATACTCTATTCACCCAAGGGCCAATATGATGTATCGTGATTTATGAGAAATCTATTTGTGGAGTGGCATAAAGAGAGATATTATAGAGATGTAGCAAAGTGTTGTAACTACCAGTACGTTAAGGTTAAACACTAGAGGCCTAGTGGTACAATGTAGGAGTTCAACATTCCTACTTGAAAGTCGGAAGAGGTGAACATGGATATATTTATAGGTTTGCCTCGTATGCATCATCAGTATGATTCGATATGGATTACTATAGATAGAATGACTAAATCAACTCATTTTTTTCCAGTTCATACTTCCTATACAACCAAGGACTATGCCAAGCTCTATATTATAGAGTTGGTTAGATTGCATGGAGTTCCATTGTCTATCATTTCAGATAGAGGTACTCAGTTTACCTCTCACTTTTGGAAAGATTTTAAGAAGTGTCTTGGTACCCAAGTTCATCTTAAAACAACCTTTCACCTTCAGACAGATGGTCAAGTAGAGAGGACCATTCAGACCCTAGAGGATATGTTGAGAGCGTGTGTTATAGATTTTAAGGGTAGTTGGGATAATCACTTACCTTTGATTGAGTTTCCCTAAAATTACAGTTATAATTCCAGTATTCAGATTGATCCGTTTTAGGCTCTATATGGGATAAGATGAATGTAAGACGCCGTAAAGTTCTCTCATAGTTTGAGCCTTAGAGCATGTCAAGTGGAGTGTAATTCAGGCCTTGAATGATCGAGAAGTGCATTCCAAAGTGAGAAATTTTTTAAACCATGTATAATTTTCCTAATATATAATTTTAGTCATGTAGAGAATTGAATAAGATTTCCGTCGATAGAAAATTCGCCCAAATTCGACACTCGGACAAAGAGTTAGAGCCATTTCTGTGAGACAGTGTGCCACCTGACACTTTAGCGCATCACGGAGCCAACCAAAATGGCAATTATCAAATTTCAATGAGCCTCCGTGATTCCACCGCATCGTGGTGTATTTCAAGTTCACTACCAAATACAATTTCCACTACATCTCGCCATCAGGCAGTTTCCCAATTTTCCAATTTCAAGTAAACTGGCGCGATTATGGCGCATGGTGCCAACATATAAAATTGGGATTTTTTTTCCAGTTCTAGATTTTAATTCCAAGGGAAAAAAGGGTCTTTTCCCAACCCCTATATATACTCCTTAACACGAGATTCAACATATTTACACCCAAATATTGTTTGTTTCTCTCAAAATTTTCTTCAAGAACAAGACCTAGGGTTTCTAATCCATGGCCCAAATCATCAAGGTTTCACCATGAATATTTCAAGAATTACATAGAATGGTATGTTAGATGTTTATTCTTGGGTTCCTTCCACCCAAGAAGTTCAAGACTCCTTTTTCTAAATTCAAAGATCTTATATTTATGAGTTGTCATGATTCATGTGAATTAAAATTGAAGTTCATGTTATTATTGAGTTAAATTCAGGCTTTGTTTATAAAACATCAAGAGTTGATTCTAGTATGTGATGAATTGTATGATGTTCATGATAAACCATTTTCAAGTTGCATGTTAAGTGATGTGTTTAAGTCAATTGAGTGTAGAAATTGTCGAATAACCAAAGCATGCTGCCCATATGTTTGATAAAATGGTTATGTGAAGGAATTAGAGCCATTATAACATGTTGACTAGAAATCCCCAATTATGTGCAAGCTCATGCATTTCAAGTGTTTGTTGAGAAGCCTTAATGAATTAATTGTGACGTGTTAGCATGAAATCCACCAATTTTATGCTCTTCAATGCAGGTGAAATGTTTGTTGCAAGACCTTGTTGAATAAAGTATAAGCCAATAACATGTCTCCCAATACTATCACATGTTTATAATTTCCAAGTGCTTGAAGAGATGCTTTAATGATTTTAATGGTTAATGAATGTCCATGGTCATGATTATTCAAGAATATTTAAGTTTTACTTTAATGTTATCGAGTCCTAGGGGTATTTACACACAACAATTTAGCTGCAAGTTTAGAGCCCATGTTAGTTTTCACTGTAATCTCATTCAAGCAACAATTCTTAGAACTTAGTGAGTTATAGAACTCAGTACTCTCAGATAGTTACAGAACTTAAGAAATCTCAGTAATCTGAGTATCATTAGCATTCTAGCTTCAGTTCAGTACTCAACTCAGATCTTAGTAGTATTCAAGTGTTCAGTTTAGACCTTAGTAACATTTATGTAATTAAATTAGAACTTAGTATCATCCAGTCAGATTATGAGATTCAGTAGTATTTCTTCAGATAACGGAACCAAGTGAAATCAGTCAGATCAGTTGAGAAATATAAATAGTGATAGATTCAGCTTAGTCTAAGTTGAGTTAAGAATCAATTCAGTGTCTATTCTATTGGGAGTAGGATTCAGCATCGAGCGAGGGTAGGGATGATGAGTTACCCATTATTTTAGGTAGACTCGTTAATAATAATCCCTGTACTCCAAAACTACATAGCTAGCATAGGACGAGGAGTCACCCGTTATAGTTGGCTTAGATTCAACCAGGTGTCACCCATTGTATTAGGCATGGCATCTTGGGTTCAGAGAGAAGTATCTTTACCCATGGAATGGTACTGACACCCTTCCAATTACGGTACAGGTTGGAACCCAACTAGATAGATGAGGCATGTAAGTTAGATGACTACCTTCCACAGTCTCAGTTTCAGATTTAGTATCAGTAATAGAATTCAGTTAAGAAGTCACCCATTATACTATGCTTGACTATCTCTTAGAGGTCACCCATTATATAGGCTTTATCTTAGATTAAGACAATCATATTCAATATCAGTAGACTCAGATATCACCCATTATATAGTCTTGATCTCATATTAAAACAATCATATTCATTGTTAGTAGACTCAGAGATCACCCATTATATAGGCGTGATGTCAAATTCAGACCATCATATTCATTATAAGTAGACTCAAAGATCATCTGTTATATAGGATTGACCTCAGATTTAATTTATCAAGTACCAGGCATCATTATTAGTAAACTCAGAGGTCACCCGTTATATAGGCTTGATCTTAGATATAATAAATCAGTATCAGTATCAGTAAGATTAGACATCAATCTCAATAGACTCAGTTATTTAGTATCTCAGTATTAGTAGTGAGTTCTGATGTCAATAAAGCAACATGCGAGTATCAGTATTTAGAGTCATCATGATTTCAGTTATGGTTTGTGTATTCATGCATAAGTCCTCATTCAGTACGCTCATGATTATTCTGTTAAGTTGTCCATGCATAGGACCTTGTATTTACCCATACCTCATCTAGCTTACCAGTACATTCAAAGTACTGGCGCATACTTTTCTCTTGCGCTATGGTGTCTTATACCATAGGTTCCAAAGCGCGAGATCCAGAGCACCCTTAGAAGTCAAGATTCAGTCAGCAGCAGTAGACGTAACAGTGAGTCCTTTTCATTCGAGGATGATCCTTATTTTTACTATTGCATTAGATTTAGTTTATTTTTAATAGTCAGAGTTAGTTGGGGACATGTCCCATCAACTCCTTTTCAGACAAGTTTAGAGGCTTTTCAAACAGATGTATTAGTATTCCATTTTTAGTACTGATTATTTTAGATGTTTTGAACCTTATGGCAAGGTTTTGCCAGTTTTTTGGGTTTATTTCAGTATATTATGTAGTGCTCAGTTAGAGATATTAGAAAGGGTTAGCTGGTGGTCCCTCGGGGTCATGAGCACTATGTGATGACTAGGGGCTAGTCCCATGTCGTTACAATGTTGGTTTTCTATTAGCTGGTTTGAAGTAGGTGAAACTATGTTGATAGGGCCATATTCATTATTTGATGCGATAGAGAAGGTTCAATTAATTAGTGAGAGGCTTAAGGAAACCTAAAGCTGCCAGAAATCCTATGCAGATATGAGTAGAAAAGATCTTGCATTTGAGGTTGGTGACTTAGTCTATTTGAAAATATCTCCTAATGAAGTTAGTGAAGAGGTTTGTCAAAAAGGGGAAGCTCAGTTCCCAATATGTTGGCCCTTAGAGGATCTGGAACTTCTTTGGTAAAGTAGCTTATATGATTGAGTTTCCTGCATATTTGGCATCAATGCATCCAGTGTTCTATGTTTCTTTGTTAAAGAAGTGTATTGGTAACCCAACTGTAGTAGTCCCTTTAGAAAGTATGGAGTTCCAGGACAACCTTTCTTACGAAGAAATACCAGTTGAAATCCTTGATCATCAGATTCGTAGACTGGGGAACAAAGAAGTTCCCTTGGTTAAAGTTTTTTTTAAGAAATTAGTCCGTTGAGGGATCCACTTGGGAAGCAGAAGCAGACACACGTACCAAGTACCCTCATCTTTTCTCTACAAACACAAACTCAGTTTAAGGTAACAATTTTCCTTAGATTATCTCTTTTCCATTCTATGTTATAGCTATATAATCATCTTCCTATCATTGCATGTATTCATGAAGTAGTTCTGTCATGTATTGTGTTTCAAACTCACTCATGTAACCATGTTTTTAGTTATGCATGTTCAATAAGTGATTTTAGTTACCTCAGTATTCTCAACTTTATTAGTATCATTTAAGGATGAATTTTCCCAAGTAGGAGATATTGTAATACCCCGTATTAGTCTTAGCTCAGTTCAGCTCATAGTGCATGCATAAAATACTTAGTACCTGAAAATTTAGCTAAGTGTTGTGGACTTAGTTTTAATTTTTGCCTCTTTGATTCGATGATTTTTAAAGTGAACTTCCCAACCCTAAGACGTAAGTTCTTGAGTTAATTCATCTTCAGGGGTGTAAGGAGCATGTCTCGAGCAATTTTTGAATTTTTCATATGGGGATTAAGGTACATTTGGATATCATTTCTAGAACCTCAACATGATTGCATCACCTCACGATGGGTATAGCAATAAGGGGTTCATTGTATCACGGTGATGCTCAATTCAACATTCCAGTTATGAATTTAAATCCAAGAGGGGCAGTCTTGTCATTTCCCAACTCCCCAATCGATAAAAACATAGGAATAACCTTCATTTAAGGCATTATATGTCCAAATTCCTCAATTTCTCTATAAATTAAACCCTGACCCTTAACCAAGTACATCAATTTCAAGAATCTTCCCTTCAAGAAAACCAAAAAATTATTCTTCCTAATCCAAGAACGTTTAAGACAAGTTAATTCTCTTTCAAGATTAAAGCTTTAAGGTATGTGTGATGTTCATACATGAGCCCTTTTCACCCATGGAGTCCAAGAATCCATTTTTATATTTTAACTTATGGTTTTTACATGTTATTATGAAATATATCCATGAAGCCCATATGAACTTTGATTTTGAATCATGTTTATCATGTGATTTCATTGTAACTATCCCCTGGAATGTTTGAATGATGATTATTCGCATGTTAAATCCTTAACCCATGATTTAATATTGCAATTGTGTTATTACCACATGTTTTAACTATTCCAATGCTTTAACTCATGACCCTTGTGCGTTTGATGAAATGCCTAAGAGATGAATTTTGAACAATGATTATGATATATAAATCTATAGATGTCCTTATTGATACTTCCATTCAATGCTGGGGGTTATGAATACCTAAAATTTTATTGTTTACTTAGTCTTAGTATCTTTCAGAATTATTTCAGATATGTATGAGCATTATTGATTTAGTCAATTATCATAATCAGTTAAACTTAGATGAGTTTAGTAATATGAGTTGGTCTAGTTGGGAGTAGGATTTAGCACCGAGCGAACCCAGGGATGGGGGATCACTGCCCGTCAAGGGTGTTATTATTAGTAGCAATCCCTATATTCCAAAACTATGTGGCTAGTGTAGGCTTGAGATGTTAACTTGCCAGTTGAGAATTGACACATTTCTCACCAGGGCACCTACTAGTATAGGGTGACTCTTTAGCCCTTTAGGACTTCACTTTAGTGGATCCACACAACTAGTACCCGTGGAAAGATACTAACATACTTCCAACTGGGGACATAGGATGAACCCCAATTAGCTAAGATTGGGCATGTCAGTTAGATGATACCTCCCACAGTCTCAGTTTAGTAGTCAGTACAGAATTCAGTTCAGTTTTTCATGACCATAGCATACAGTTCATCAGTTATTTAGTTACCAAATTTAAGTATTTTTGTTTATAGATTATTTCAGAATAATATTATATTCTTGGTCAAGCATTCTTAGGTTTTATGTCTTTCATGCATTTATCCATCAATTATGTCATGCTATTCAGTCAGTCATTATTATTAATGCACATGAACCCATGCATATCAGTCTAACCTTATTTCTCATACTAGTACATTCAATGTACTAATCACATACTCTTTTCTTGCGCTATGATGTTTAATATCCTATGTTAGGAAGCTTAGGCTCCTGATCGTGCATAGATAGTTCAACCTATCAAAAGTAGTCGTCGTGGTGAGTCCTCATCTATCTTGTACATAGTGTTTTTTCTAGTTTACTTTTGTATTTCAGTACTTTCTTTTACTTTGTCAATTAGAGTTAGTTGGGGCCTGTCCCATCAACTCTTTTCAATCAGTTTTAGAGGCTTTCAGATACTTCAGACAGTAATTTAGTTTGTTAATCTTTTCAGTAAGATTTCAATATGTTCATATATATTTTGGGACTTGAGAAATTACATTGTATTAATTTCAGTACTTAAAACCTTTTGCATTATTTAGTTATTTCTGTACATATGTATTTTGATTACCGTATTATTCAGTGCTCAAAGCAGGTACCAGTTCATGGGTTAGCTTGTTGTCTTTCGGGATCGTAAGCATCGTTGTCGCGACTAGGGGGTTGCCCCAGGTCGTGACATCACACAACCTCTGTATACATATAAGGAGCAAAAGCTTCTTGACCTAGGACCCTTGGGGAGTTCGTCAACCCATATACAACCTATATTCAATACGAATATCTATATCTTCTATCCATCATATTCATCTGTAGAGTTTTTTAAGATGTTACATTTTCTATAAGAAAATGCTAGTATTTCTAGTATTTTCATTATGATACCAATGTTATATGAATGAATATGATATGAGGATGTAATCCTCACAACGTATCAAAATGAAATTTTTTAATATCAAACCAATATACCAACCAAGTGAGCCAAAATCAACTCAAATCCCCATCATCCATGATCCAATATAATCCTGAAATCATCAAGTGAAGTGTACAAGAAATATGTCACTGGTACCAAATGTATCGCAAAATCTAAGATATTTTCCACCCAAAGAGTGTAACAAAATATTCACATATCAATACAAGGCCAAAAACATCATACAATACACCACACAGTCACACAAAAACAAATAATATCAAAAAACCACCAAATATTATTCACATAGGTCCCCAGGAACATAAATCAATTAACGCATTTTCCATGATACAACCCCATACCCATATCATGTTTCTACATTATTATTATCTACCCAACCTAGTTTGAAGAAAGTTAAGCCATAACCTACCTCAAATGCCAAAAATAATTCTAAAAAGCCTTCAATCCAGAGCTGTGTACCTCATGAAAAGACCTAAAATCAACTAAAATATACAAATATAGAATCTACGCATCAAAAGAAAGCGATTGATACATATATGACCACTTTTAGATCGGGATCAAAACGGACCCCCAAAATGTTTTTTTTAAAAAAGAGGGGTAAAATTGGTTTTTTAATCAAAAAATATGTTTCTCAAGATTAAAAGAACTCGTAGAAGAAAAATCAAGTGAAATAAGTTGAAATCGAAAATAAATTTTTAGGCCTTTTGGTCCCCTCGAGATTTATTTCGAATCTTGAGAACTCAAATGGACTATACTATCATATCATTCAATGATCCGAACTCAATGGTAATATCAGACTTTTTAAAAGACGTCATTTTCATAGAGTGACCCCTAAAATCTATTTCTATAACTTTCCAAATAGAAGGTCAAAATGATATATAATCCATAAAACTGCACCAACAATGTTACCAACGTAAAATCAATGTTCTGGATGTACTGGTGCAGTTTTTTTTTGCCATCCGATGAACAAATCAATAAATGTTGACCTATAACACCCAAAATATCAAAGTCAATATTAAAACTATGCTTAAAGTTAATGCAAAATAAAAAAATCATGTTTTCATAGTATATACATAATTTAGACTTATATTAAGGCCTTAAATAACTCCTAGCTTATTGACAAGTCAAAATATCCATTACAGATTGAATTTTTGTGAAGAATATTACTATAGTCAACTTTAAACAAGCATAACTTTTGAATTACTAAGAATTTCGTATCTCAAGACCAACCGATATGTGTATAATTGAATAATATTTACGGCGCAACCAGTTTCGTCTTAATACAATATCGAAGTAAAAAGTTATGGAAAATTTACTAAGCACTATCCAAGATGTCAGTGACAACAACTCCAGGCTATGACTCATAGCCAGACCCTATGAGTCATTAGGAGGACCATAATTTGGGGCCTTAGGCCATGACTGAAGACACTACTCATGGCAAGAATCTATGATTGATAGCCTAAGACATAATGATTGCATTCAAGAGTTTTCTAAACGATTTTGGAGTGTTGTTTGGTCTTTTCTCACAATTTTAACACCAAAACTAAATCGTTTAAGCACTCCAAGGGATGAAAATTATACTAAAACACCCATAAGTCCTCCATTACTCAAAATTCATTCAATAATTAAAAATTTTAGAGGGAGAAAGAGATAGTTTTCCTCTCCAAGCAAGAAATAGGACTTTTCAATTTATGACTCCAAATAGAAGTATTTCTTCAAGGTTTTAAACCTAAGGTATGTAGGTATTCAATAGAGGATTTATTTCAATATTATGCCTAAAACCTAGTTTTAAATTATGAATTTTGTTATGAAATATATGATTTCTAAGAATTAAGGTTTTTACCCAGATAAAATTCCAAGCTTCAATTCAACTCTCGTTGATATATTTATATCCATGAGCATATTTTCAAGATTATTTATGATTCCTTTTGACTATATTACACCCTTCAAAATATTCTCATGTTAGTGCATTATTTATATGATATTACCCCTGATTTAATGCACATGATCAAGCTATGTATGATGTATCAGTTTTCAAGATTATTATGCATTATTTATTATAATTTTACGGGTTTCAATATATATTGGTTAACTACCATGTTTTCCTATAAAATGTAGTATCTTTAAATAATTAGAATTATAAATACTCAGTATATTGGTAAATTCATGATTTTGGACTTGTCCTATGAAATTTATCTTTTTCCTATCAAGCATCATTGCGAATGATAGTTGCATTCCACTGAGATGGTGGGTAATGAACATCCGATGACCTAGAATTTCATGAATGATCAGTCAAACACTTAGACCTTAAATTTTAATAATTTAGGATACTTTTAGACAAAGAACTTATCTTTCAACCTCATTACTTCAGTACTATTGAGCTATTCAGTATATTAGTTTACATTTTCATTGGGAGTAGTACTTAGCACTAAGTGAACACAAGTATGAAGGATCACCCATCAGTTATGTTGAGACCGTTAGTAGAAGTTCCCATGTCCCATAACTACAGTGCCATCTTAGGTTCTAAAGTGTCACAAGTAAGACTAGGATAGAAACCTTAGTCTTTTTCAATATCAAATTAGTAGTACCACATCATCTCAGCTTTTATACCCTAGGAAGATATACTAGACCCCGTTCGATAGGGTTTATATATCAAACTCCATGTTTAGCCACATGGTTATATATCGGTATACAGTTTCTCCCATATTAAAATTTAGTTATTGTATGACGTTGCAATTAGTTTATTCTGTACAGTATTGATTCATTACAAGTGTATTTACTTGGTCATTGCATTAGCTTACATACCACCATTTCAGAGTCAGTATTCATACATGACCTTTGGTTTAGTTTTACTTTACTTTATATAATGAATATTTAGACTATCATTACACATCGGTATATATGCATTTTATACAAGGTGATTTTACTACAATTCAGCACCATGCATTCAATTTGCACTCAAGTTCATCCCTTTATTTGTAGTTAACATTCAGTAAAGTTTTGCATCATATTCAATATTAACTTGAGATAAAATATAAGTTATGCTCCCACTACTTCCTAGTTTACAAAAATATTTTAGTTTATGATTTACAGATTTTAGTATGCCTCATAACTTTTGCGTAAACACATGTTTTAAATGTATATTTTAGCAAATAACTTATGTCTTAAATTTTAAAGCATGTTGATGATAGGCAAATTTACGCGCCTATATCAATATATTTTGCCCATATTTTAGCCTAGTTTTGAGAACAAACTATATATTTCATGCACTTTTAGTCCTTTTTCCTATAAATGAGCTAACGAACATGATTAGTAAAGTTTGAGGTATAAATGATGCATAATTCAGCATTTTATGGCTTACTTGATGCAAAAGAAAGCTCACAAAGGAAGGGAAGAAAGTCTACACGCCTAAGGACCAAAACTGCTGCATGGAAAATCTATCCCGGGATAAAACAGCATTTCAGAAGACTTTGGGGACTTACAGACACAAAGCTGGATTTGGACAATGATACATTAACCTAGTACAATTGGGTTATGTATTTCATTAGTTTATTTGGATTATGATAATGTTACATTAACCTAGTACATTTGGGTTAAGTATTCCATTAGCCTATTAGGATTTGGTTATTTATTTTATTAGCTTAGTAGGAGTAGGATATGGGTATTATAAATACCCTATCATGCTAGAGATTTTTATTCATTCTTCTATCTTTCAATACATCCCTCTCTTAACAATACATCTATTCACTCTTCTAATCTTTCCATTACTCAATAATTAAATTCCACAACAAGAGAATCGTTACTTGCTAAGGAATCACGCCTATCACCCAATCCACACGCCTATCACTTGATCTACACGCCATTACTCAATATTGTGATATAAAAACAATGTCAATCGTGATCTCCTTCGCATTCATGGGTAACTAAACCTCTCTGTCGGGGTTATGGAAGCCGAATGAGATACTATCTATTGCTGTGAGTTTGTGAGTTCGTGACACATATATTGCTTATATCATTATTCTCTTCATCTTAATCTACATTCTTTGCGGTTGCAAATGCAAGAATACGCCAGTCTAACATTTAACTTGTTCGAGAGAAAGGTTATTTGTCTGGAAAAAAGATAATGTCAAGGTAGTAGGACACCCTTTCCTATTAAAAAGCTAGTGCCGTAACTGGACTAACCTCTTGGAGAATTCGTACCGCTAGACACGCTTTAAGCTCGAGAGAGTTAAAGTGAAATAGTCCTTGTTCAGGTCGAGAGACGCTTGGATTTACCATAGAATACAATTCTCTATAAGCACATGCATGTCACAATTCTACACACTCATAGGCAATAGAGACGTATACCTCAGAAGGTGGACATAACCCCAACGCTTCAATTCTCATTGTTTACAACCAACGTAACAATCTCTCTCTTTTTACTTTGCTATTTTTAACTTTTACTTTATTGTTTTGGTTACACATTACAATCCCCCCTTTTTACGAGACTTGCACTAAAAGTCTAGTAATTTTACTTACTTGTTGGCCAAGCTATTCCCTGTGGGATCGACACCCAACCCAGGTTGGGTTCTATATTTGCTAACGACCGCTTTACACTCCGATGAGAGCTGTAGATTGAGCGTTATCAAAAATTGGCGCCGTTGCCGGGGAATACGAATGTCAATCAAGTTCGTGATAATTACTAGACCCTTTGGTCAAAGACTCTTGTACTTTTACGTTTAGTTTTTGTTTTTGTTTATTGCAGGTTTTCACTTTAGTGCATGCCCCATACTAGAAGTTCTGGTCAACCGTTATTACCAATTAATCCTGAACCACAATGAATTAGAATAATGGAAGCACAAGCTGAAATCGACAGGATGGCTGCTCAACACGAGCAAGCAAGATTAGCTGCTCTTGCTGCTGCTCAAGTCCAACAACAAAACATTGATAATCCTGGGCGAGCAACAAATCCTGACGATGAAGATTTAGGTGATGACGAGTTACTAAACCCTAGGCGTGATGCTGAAATTATAACACCTGCCAACCGAAGAGGTCGACAAGCTCGGTATAGGTATGATTTCCAACCTTTGCAACTAGCTTTCGATGATGATGATGATGATCTTGATGGTGCCGGAGCCACTGGAGCAATAATTCCACCACCATTAGCGCCCGGAGCCAAGTTCAACATCACAAGCACCATGATTCAGTTATTGCAACTCAAGGGATTATTTGGTGGACTAGCAGGCGATGATCCGAATGTGCATCTCATCAACTTTATTTCTACATGCAAGTCCTTTGACAATCTTGGTGTTGGTCAAAATGCTATGCGATTACGCCTATTTCCATTGTCTCTGTCTGGGGAGGCAACACTATGGTTGAATGGGCTGACTCCTGATTTAATTACAAATTGGAGGCAATTGAGAGACGCTTTCCTAGAAAGATTCTTTCCGCCATCCAAAAGGGCTCAATTGAGAGATGAAATCAGCAACTTTCGTCAGCTTCTCTCTGAAGCTCTTCATGAAACATGGGAGAGGTTCAAGACAAAGCTAGCGAGATGCCCAAACCATCACATGACTAATGTTCACCTCATGGAGTTCTTGTATAGAGCCTTGAATTCAATAACTAAACCAGTGGTGGACAACGCAGCTGGAGGTTCTTTCATGGACCTCACCTTTGGTCAAGCAAGCAATATGCTAGATCGCATGACAAAGCAAAGTAGATCTTGGCATACCAGGGATTCTGAGGTAGCAAGCCCCACTTTATCTATTGGCATGTCTGCAGACCAAAGAAGAATAGAAGAAGAACGTGAGCAAGACATGGCGCACATGAAAACACAATTGGATCTTCTGACAAAGCACTTATTATCAGGGAAGACCGAAAAAGTGAAAGCTGTAGCGCTAAAAGGAAGAGACGAATCTGATTCTGAAGAGGAGGCCAACTACTTGAACAATCAGGGGGGTTTCCATGGGAATGCAAAGGAAACCAAGGTCGGAACTATTATGATAAATCAGGAAGCAAAGACCAAGGTAGTTGGAAGAAAAATAATGAAAAGAGTGGTTTGTACGTTCCCCCTGGTAGACGTGATACCACCACATCTAATCCTGGGAGTATGGAAGACATGATGGCTAAGTTATTGAAAGGAGTGGAAGCAAAGAGCGCGGGAGTTAAGGAGGTGATTGATGATTTGTCCTCCATGAAGCAACTAGTTGATTCTCATTCCACTTCTATCAAGCAAATAGAGCAGCAATTGAGCCAACTTTCAGCAGCATTCAATCAAAGAAAGGTTGGCACCTTACCGAGCGATACTGTGCAAAACCCAAAGAATGATGGGTCATGCATGGCCATCAATACCAGAAGTGGTAAGGTGCTGGAAACTTCAGCAAAAGGCAAGCAAGTGGTTGACGAAGTTGTGGACATGGACATTACACCTAATGACGTTACAAAAGGAAAAGAAGCCGCAACAACTACTCCCAACGTCAGGGATGTTTCACCTAGTGACGTGCAGCCTGAAAAAGTGGAAAAACGGAATCAAGAGGAGAAGAAAGCCGTGGAGAGAACACTTCCATACCCACCACCACCTTTTCCCCAAAGATTGAAGAAGGTGGCCGATGACACTAAGTTCAGCAAATTTATGACTATGCTGAAGCAACTGACCATTAATGTTCCATTGGTAGAGGCACTTGAACAAATGCCTGGGTATGCGAAGTTTATGAAATATCTTTTGACTAAAAAGAGGGCAGCAAGTTATGAGCTGAAGGATGATGTGCATCATTGTAGTGCAATTGCTACCCGATCGATAGTTCAGAAGATGGCCGACCCCGGAGCTTTCACTATTCCTTGCACCGCCGGATCTTTGAACTTTGCTAAAGCATTGTGTGACTTAGGATCCAGTATAAACTTGATGCCATTATTGATCTACAAGAAGTTGGGGCTAGGAGATCCTACACCAACTAATATGAGGCTTGTTATGGCGGATAGGTCGGTAAAACGACCGGTCGGTATTCTATGCGATGTCTTGGTAAAGGTTTCTTCATTTATCTTTCCAGCAGAATTTGTCATCTTGGATTATGAAGCAGATTCAGAGGTTCCCATAATCTTGGGACGTCCTTTCCTTGCCACGGGAAGTGTGCTCATAGATTTGAGAGCTAATGAGCTTTCATTCCGAATAAATGACGAAGTGGTTCGCTTTGATGTTTGTAAATCAATGAAGTAGCCCAAAGATCTGAGTGTATTTTCTGTGGCTGATGTTGTCTTTGATGACCAGAAAGAGTTACTTGCAAAAGAGCAAATTCTTGATGATCCTTTGGAGATTTTGCTCATGAAAGGAGAGAATGATGATGCTGAAATTTCTGAAGATGATATTTGTGCTCTATCGGGATTAGGGACATATAGCTATACTCCCAAGAAGCTGGATCTTGATCTTAAAAATTGACCCACACCACCAGCTAAGCCATCTACTGAAGAACCACCCACGTTAGAACTGAAGGAGCTGCCAAGCCATTTGAAGTACGCATTCTTAGGAAGCGGAAACACTCTTCCAGTCATAGTGGCAGCCGATTTGGGTGAGCAACAAGTTGCAGATCTTATTGCAATCTTACGCAAGTATATTAGAGCTATTGGATGGACCATTGCGGATATTATTGGTATTCCACCTGGGATTTGCACACATAAAATTCAGCTTCAAGAAAAATGCACACCCACCATTGAAAATCAAAGGCGATTAAACCCACCAATGCAAGAAGTGGTGAAGAAGGAGATTATCAAGTGGTTAGACGTAGGAGTCGTATATCCTATCTCTGATAGTACATGGGTGAGTCCCGTGCAATGTGTTCCCAAGAAAGGAGGTATGACGGTGGTCGCGAATGCAAAGAATGAGCTTATTCCACTCAGGCCCGTTACTGGATGGAGAGTATGCATGGACTATCGCAAGCTAAATTCTTGGATGCTCAAGGATCACTTCCCCATGCCATTTATGGACCAAATGCTAGATCGATTAGTGGGGAAAGGATGGTTTTGCTTCTTGGATGGTTATTCAGGTTATAATCAGATTTGTATTGCTCCCGAAGACCAAGAGAAGACAACGTTTACATGCCCATATGGTACGTTTGCCTTCAAACGCATGCCATTTGGCCTATGTAATGCCCCAGCCACTTTTCAACGTTGTATGATGTCTATTTTCTCTAATATGGTTGAAGACACTTTGGAGGTATTTATGGACGACTTTTCAGTTGTTGGTGAGTCCTTTGAAGCGTGCTTGGCAAACGTGAGCATGGCATTGCAAAGATGTGTAGAGTTTAACCTTGTGCTGAATTGGGAGAAGTGCCACTTCATGGTAAAAGAAGGAATCGTTCTTGGGCACAAGATCTCCGAAATAGGAATAGAGGTTGGTCGCGCAAAAATAGAGGTAATCGAGAAGCTACCACCTCCAATTTCGGTGAAGGGAGTTCGTAGTTTTCTTGGCCATGCTGGGTTTTATCGCAGATTCATCAAAGACTTCTCCAAAATTTCTAGTCCATTGTGCAAACTATTGGTGAAAGATGCGAAGTTTGACTTTAATGATGATTGCTTAAAGGCATTCGAATGCCTTAAAGGTAAACTCATTGAAGCCCCTATCATGGTAACACCAGATTGGACGCTCCCATTCGAAGTCATGTGTGATGCTAGTGGTGTAGCCGTTGGTGCTGTTCTTGGACAGAGAAAGGAGAAACTATTTCATCCTATCTACTATACGAGTAAGGTCCTAAATGAAGCCCAAAGGAACTACACTGTTACTGAACAAGAGCTCCTAGCGGTTGTGTATGCGTTTGAGAAGTTTTGCGCCTATCTATTGGGTACTAAGGTAATCGTTCATACAGACCATGCAGCTCTTAGGTATCTAATGACAAAGAAGGATGCAAAACCAAGGTTGATTCGATGGGTGTTGCTGCCGGAAGAGTTTGATTTCGAAGTCAAAGATAGAAGAGGTTGTGAGAACCAAGTGGCTAATCACCTATCTAGACTTGAGAGTGAGCAAGTGGCGCAACCTGAAATTCAGATTGATGATGCATTCCCTGACGAGGAGATATTAGCAACAACAATGGAGAAATTACCATGGTATGCCGACTTTGCAAATTTCGTGGTGAGTAATATGCTACCCGCCAATTTATCTTACTACCAAAGGAGGAAGTTTATGCATGACGTTCAGCACTACTATTGGGATGAGCCTTATTTGTTTCGAAGATGCGCTGATGGTATCATTCGACGATGTATATACCATGAAGAAGTGCCTACTATATTGGAAGCATGCCACACTTCGCAAGTTGGAGGACATCATGCAGGCAATCGAACGGCAAGAAAAATATTACAAAGTGGATATTATTGGCCTTCGATATTCAAAGATGCATATGACTATGTGAGGAGGTGTGACCAATGTCAACGGCAAGGTGCTATTTCAAAACACCATGAAATGCCCATGTCCAAAATTCTTGAGGTAGAACTCTTTGATGTATGGGGTATTGATTTCATGGGACCATTCGTGAATTTATTTGGAATGAAGTACATCTTGGTTGCTGTGGATTATGTTTCAAAATGGGTTGAAGCTGTAGCATTGGCCGACAACGAAGGAAAGCGTGTTGTAGCGTTCTTAAAGAAGAATATCTTCTCTCGCTTTGGAGTCCCTCGTACTATCATCAGTGATGGAGGATCTTACTTTTGCAACAAGCTGTTCAAATCTGTATTGGCCAAGTATGGTGTCAAGCAACACAAGGTAGCTACACCTTATCATCCCCAAACTAGTGGACAAGTAGAGGTTTCCAATCGTGAGATCAAGCAAATCCTTGCAAAGACGGTTAATGCGAATCGGAAGGATTGGTCTCGAAAGCTAGATGATGCACTATGGACGTATAGGACTGCATTCAAGACATCCATTGGCATGTCTCCTTATCAACTAGTTTATGGAAAGGCTTGTCATCTACCCATTGAACTCGAGCACAAGGCATTGTGGGCATTGAAGCGATTGAACTTGAATTGGGAAGATGTGAAGAATCTGAGGTTAGAGCAGCTGAACGAACTAGATGAATTCCGTCTCCATGCATATGAACGATCGGATTTATACAAGGAGCGGATGAAGAAGTATGATGATCAGCGGATTGTTTGACGGAATTTCCAAAAAGGTGACATGGTACTACTCTTCAACTCCAGATTTAAGCTCTTCCCAGGTAAGTTAAAATCGAAATGGTCTGGTCCATTTAAGGTTATCCAAGTATACTCGTCTGGAGTAGTCGAATTGGAAGGCATTAAGGGTGTCGTCTTCAAAGTGAATGGCCAACAGGTTAAGCCATATATCAGTCCTCTTGACTCGATGAATGACATAACCATCACTTATCTCGACGAAGTCTAAGTACTCGAGATTACTACGTCGAGCCACGACAATAAATAAGGCGCTAGATGGGAGGCAACCCATTGTTTTATTGTTTTATCGTTTTATCGTTTCGTTGTTTTAGTATTTTTTTTTTTTATAAAAGAAAATCTAAAAATAAGAGTCGTGCCACGACCAAAACCAAGGAGCTTGGTGGGACGCAACCCATCATACTAATCTTTTTCATTTATTTTGAGCAAATATAGGTGCAAGAAGTATTCAACGAGGAGATTGATTTCAATTGACTATTTGGACGCGTTGTATGGTAAAGTTGGTAAGTTAGGACCGGTGATGCATAAGGCTATGGATTGAGCCTTTTCCTCGACAAAATAGGCTTCGAGGAAGGCTAGGCTTTGGTATAACTAGGCCACAAATGATGCACAACCTATCCTATAGCCTAAGGTCTCAGAATCTAGTGTGCTATACACTATGCGCCGCCTATTCCTAGGTATGCTTTTGACTATGCGCCGCCTATGCTATGGCATTTGGTCTCAGTATCTCATATGCCATAGACTATGTGGCGCATATGTCTACAAATGCCATAGACTATGCGGCGCATATGTCCCATTATGCCATAGACAATGCGCCGCATATTTCGTTAATATGCCGAGTATTATGCGCCGCATATGTGGTGTTTTTGTCTCCAAATCTTATTGTAAATGGGTCATAACCCGACCCATACTCTTCCTATATAAAGGGGACTTAGTTTTATAACACAACCACATTATAAAAAACCCTAAGGGCGCCGTATAACCTTCCAAATCCTCTTAAAATTTTCTTCTTTTGCTCTTCCAATTCACAACACCATCTCCACAAGCTTCAAGCAAGTAAGTACTCGCATATTCTTCATTTATTTCTCGTAAGTACTACGTTACTATGTTTATGATAAATTGCTAAATCATATATGATTGTTTGTGATGTTTATGTGTTTGGATTATTGTTACAAAATCATGTGAGTAAACATATACGTAGGGAATTCTTGGCTTGTTTCCGATTTGAAGTTGGTTTCAATAGCATTGTTATGATAATTTCTGAATTGATATGGCTATAAATATTGCTTAAAATTGTTGTTTGGATGCTTACATGGTAGACTATCCCAGTCATCGGGATAAGATTATAGTGCCTATCGACTTAGGAGGTTGTGCTTGTTATAAGTATAACGATTCCATGTGGTAACCCCCATGTCGTAGTGTTGCTATATCTACCATGAAAGTAGCTACAAATACGTGATGCAATGCTGATTTTCTTGTCAGAATACAATCCTAAAACGTATGTCGACGTAATCTGAAGTAATCGACTACTTGCACCTCACTGATTTGCGTAACAAAATTAAGTGTGGGGTGGTACCCCTAGTGCTTGCATATAGATTGTACCAAGTGAGATTGTGCTGCAACTTACATTATTTCTAGTCTCAGGTACAATGGCACCTAAAGCAAGGCAAGGCAAGGAGAAGGCTACCACGTCCCAAAAGGGCAAGAAGAGAAGTCGAAAAGACCAAGGAGAATCATCCTCAGCACACCTACCACGCAGAATGTTCGGAATAAAATAGGTTCTTGAGGAAGAAGCCAAAGCATGGTACAGCAACAACAAAGAAAGAAAATATGTGCACGTCGACTTGATCAACAAGGAGACCTTAGCAAAGAAGGAGCCGCGAATGTTGGCAAAAATAATGGCTTTGAAGCTGGATTTCATCTTCCGCGACATGGGAGAGTGCAATCTTGACTTGACAAGAGATTTTTATGCCAACTGGTCGCCGAACACAACAGGCAATGAAGTCAAACTTCGGGGCCAAGTGTTACAGCTCACCGCGGATTGGATCAACTCTTTTCTTGGCTTACCTTCGGTCGACCCAGCACCATTCAAAGAACTGTACAGCAGGCCTCCTTATAGAGCGATACGACACATGCTTTGTGGAAGTAGATCAATGGCAAGGTGGGGCAGACATAAAGAAACAGGTCGACACAACACCTTCCCCTATGCTCCACTAAATAGGGAAACACGAATCTGGATGCGTATTGTCAACTCATATCTTATTCCTGGGACTCAATACACCAAGATATCGAGAGATAGAGTGTGTTTGGTCTATGCTTTGATGACAAATGTCCCTATCAACTTTGGGGCAATCATTCGATCTACCATGAGGAAGGCCAGACTCCACAAAAGGTCCCATTTCACATTCGGCAATTTGTTGACAGCAATGTTGCGGAAGGAGGATATCGAAGAGGAACCAGCTGACCACAAACTCCCCCATAACCCAAAGAAGGTTGACCTCACCAAGGTCAAAGATGCTGAAACAACTCATGGAGTCAACCTTACTACTGCGGAGAGACATGCTCGTGATGAGAGTTTCTTCCGTCATCTCTATGGCATGATACGATTCACTATGATGAGTGGTGGACGTATTCCAACTTCTGAAGAGCTCCAACAGCTGGACCACGACTACCCAATGAACATGCATGCACGGGAGATGTGTGGAGTGGGCGTATACTTTGAGGAACCTCTAGAGGATGATGTGCCGACTGATGACGATCGACGCTTGCCTGATTCTGACGAGGAGGAGAACTCTGATGACGACTCTTATGATGATTCAGACGAAGGGGGTATGACCCCCGACATTGAGGAGGAGTCCGACTAATCAGGTTCTTCGTATTTATTTTCCACTGAGGGCAGTGTCCCGACTAAGTGTGGGGTGGTGGTTTCGCATGCTATACTTCTCTGTTTGCACCTATGTTTGTTTGTTTACTTTGTTTATTTGAGTTCGTTTTGTTTTTTTAAGTTTTTTTTAGGAGTAAATTTTTTCTAGCTTCGCATGAAACTATTTTTGATAGGCAGCATGAGATTATAACAAGAGTATATGTTACAATTGTGACTATTGAGACGTTTAGGCTCTAGTTGTGACTCATTATGTGATATTATGTGATTAAATTCCTTCACTTGTTGGGTCGAGAGTCTATATTACTTCCAAACAAGTCGACCATGTGCCTTGTGTGTGTGAGATAATAGTATATTCTATGTTTGTGGCTGATGTTAGAACTTGCCTGGTATGTATGCAAAGCGAAAATAAGTAGTGTAAGTTTAGGATATGATTTAGGCATTTCTTTGGCAACCTATATTTGTTTACCTTCTGTTTTACCTACCCATGGACATCATCCTAGTTAAACCCTTTTGAGCCTTTAGCCTATTTCTTTGACAACCTTGTATACAAAGCCTAATCCATTGTTTTTCAAGACCGTAATTTGATCCAAATTCCTAAGTGCTTTAAAGTGAAAAAGTCATGTGACAACATAAGAGGAAATTGGGTAAGTATGATGCTTTAAATTGTAATGGTGCTTGAATGTGTTATGAAAAAGAAAGTGCTATCATAAGAGGTATGTTGAGAAAAGAAAAAGGAAAAAGAAAGCTGAAAAGTGAGTTGTTCTTAAAATTGAAAAACAAAAGAGGAGAACAAGGGTGGTAGAATAAAAGAAAGAAGAAAGGTTGAAAGAAAAAAGTGTCAATGATACAATGTGATGTATTAAAGTGCTTAGGAGCTTAGTCACTATTCCTGGCCAAAATAGTCCTACCCATCCCTTAGCCTACATTACAACCATCAAAAGACCTACTTGATCCTAATATTTACATTCTGACATTTAGTGGAGTAGTACACTAAGGGAAAGCCTATGGTCATCAGTTGCTGCATACGAATTCTTTGTGAGAGTGAGAGCAAGGACACTTTGATACCCATGTTTGAAAAATATGCTATATTTGTGAGTGATTATGGGTACTATATTGTGAGACACACATGGTTGATGAGCTTTGGATAGTTGTATATGATTCTATGCACCTTAACATTTGCATGCGAGTTGATCACCATCATGAGTCTATGCTAGAGGTTAAATTGTTTCTACTTATAATCGAAAAGCTACTCTTTGTTGATAATTGTTGTGCTTGTCTTGATAAATGTTGTGTTGTTGTTGTAAAAACCCTAAGTTGATGTTTAGAAGGACATGTTGTTCGAGGACGAACAAAGCTCTAAATGTGGGGTGTTGATGATAGGCAAATTTACGCGCCTATATCAATATATTTTGCCCATATTTTAGCCTAGTTTTGAGAACAAATTATATATTTCATGCACTTTTAGTCCTTTTTCCTATAAATGAGCTAACGAACATGATTAGTAATGTTTCAGGTATAAATGATGCATAATTCAGCATTTTATGGCTTACTTGACGCAAAAGAAAGCTCACAAAGGAAGGGAAGAAAGTCTACACGCCTAAGGACCAAAACTGCTGCATGGAAAATCTGTCCCGGGCTAAAACAACATTTCAGAAGACTTTGGGGACTTACAGACACAAAGCTGGATTTGGACAATGATACATTAACCTAGTACAATTGGGTTATGTATTTCATTAGTTTATTTGGATTATGATAATGTTACATTAACCTAGTACATTTGGGTTAAGTATTCCATTAGCCTATTAGGATTTGGTTATTTATTTCATTAGCTTAGTAGGAGTAGGATATGGGTATTATAAATACCCTATCATGCTAGAGATTTTTATTCATTCTTCTATCTTTCAATACATCCCTCTCTTAACAATACATCTATTCACCCTTCTAATCTTTCCATTACTCAACAATTAAATTCCACAACAAGAGAATCGTTACTTGCTAAGGAATCACGCCTATCACCCAATCCACATGCCTATCACTTGATCTACACGCCATTACTCAATATTGTGATATAAAAACAATGTCAAT
Organism: Capsicum baccatum var. pendulum; assembly: GCA_030864225.1. NCBI lineage: Eukaryota > Viridiplantae > Streptophyta > Magnoliopsida > Solanales > Solanaceae > Capsicum > Capsicum baccatum. Next base: position 76,015,382 of record CM061554.1, on the reverse strand, counting down.
CGTGATCTCCTTCGCATTCATGGGTAACTAAACCTCTCTGTTGGGGTTATGGAAGCCGAATGAGATACTATCTATTGCTGTGAGTTTGTGAGTTTGTGACACGTATATTGCTTATATCATTATTCTCTTCATCTTAATCTACATTCTTTACGGTTGCAAACGCAAGAATACGCCAGTCTAACAATTAACTTGTTCGAGAGAAAGGTTATTTGTCTGGAAAAGAGATAATGTCAAGGTAGTAGGACACCCTTTCCTATTAAAAAGCTAGTGACGTAACTGGACTAACCTCTTGGAGAATTCGTACCGCTAGACACGCTTTAAGCTCGAGAGAGTTAAAGTGAAATAGTCCTTGTTCAGGTCGAGAGACGCTTGGATTTACCATAGAATACAATTCTCTATAAGCACATGCATGTCACAATTCTACACACTCATAGGCAATAGAGACGTATACCTCAGAAGGTGGACATAACCCCAACGCTTCAATTCTCATTGTTTACAACCAACGTAACAATCTCTCTCTTTTTACTTTGCTATTTTTAGCTTTTACTTTATTGTTTTGGTTACACATTACAATCCCCCCTTTTTATGAGACTTGCACTAAAAGTCTAGTAATTTTACTTACTTGTTGGCCAAGCTATTCCCTGTGGGATCGACACCCAACCCAGGTTGGGTTCTATATTTGCTAACGACCGCTTTACACTCCTACGAGAACTGTAGATTGAGCGTTATCACATGTTTTAAGTGTTTTCATGACTAGTGCATATCTCACATACTCATTACATTTTAAAGTACTAATTGCATACTTCTTATGCCTACATTATTCATGTGATGTAGATTCAGGTGCTTACTATCAGGATCATAGTTAGCCAGATCATAGCATTCAACCAACAGGTGATAAGTTCTTTTATTTCAAGAACTCAAATCAATTTTAGTTCCAGCATTTCATTTTCTTATTGATATGTATGGATTAGGGATAGTTGAGAGTCATGTCCTAAATACATAGAGTCAGTATTAGTAGAGGATTCTAAGATAGACAGTTAGAGTTATTGTATATAATTTTAGTTTTCTCTTTTTTCAGAATACAGTGTTGTAAACTTTAAACAATACTATATTTAAATAGCTCATCTTATGATTATGATTTTTCTCAGTCAATTTAACTTTTATATATGTGCTAATCAGTTACTTAAGAATTATACCAGTACCATTGGTTAGCTTGAAGTTTATTTTGGTTTTAAGTATCGTGTTACAACTAAGGGTTGTCTTAGGTTGAGAAAAAATTTGTAGCAGAGCAAAAGGATCAAGTGTCCTAGGGTGTCTATAAATCCATGTCTAGTAGAGTCTTATGGAATGGTACAGAGGCATCTATATTTTTTTGAGAGGCTACAGGACATTTAAGAAATGTTTCACTTCTTTATATTTCAGATGGTGCAACACAGATATCCCCTAAGAAACTTATATGGATTCTAGCATTACTCCATTCCTACTGACTATGCCTTATTTTCAAGGAAGCAAAAATAGTCTACCATAATTCCTACTGATACAGTATTCTCAGATAGTCCCTATAGATAGTTGTGAGATTGCACACAGGCTTGATGGTATCCCATAAGTGCATTTAAGTTCCGAACTTTGTAGCAGTTCATTCCTATTTATAAAGATCATGCACTAAGCCAAAGTCATATTTTTCTGAAAATCCCTTCTTAGAATTCTATGGCAGCATGACCCAGAGTTAAAAGTATGAGCCTAGAAGTGTAGCAACAGTAAAGTGGGGAATGTGTTGTGTTTATCTGAATTTAGTAGATTATGTATCAATGTAGATATCAAGGTGTTACCTAGATTTTATGTTGTAACTTTATGAGACATTTACTTGATAAGGTAACATAGAGAATGTTAATGCTTTAGAAGGGATCAACATTAGGTAGGAACCAAAAAAATAGATAAGCTTTTAAGGTTGAGTATGTTCCTAAGATTTTGAGTGGGTTAGTGTTTCATGATCCTTATCTAGTAGTAGTAAGTTAGTATAGTTTATTAAAAGTTTTGGGGATATCAATGTTAAGTGTTAGAATCTATGTTTGAATTATGGATGACTAAGCTGATACAAAGAAGAGTTTAAAAATCTTAGAAGGAAAAAGTGCAAACTTAGTGTATTATGATAATTTAGAAGGTTCAAAGTTAATAAGAATTTAAGTTATAGTGATGATAATTGAGGCTATAGGAAGTTAAGAGTTGTATCTTAGAAGGAAGTACTATCATCAGATTTTACACTTCTAGCTATAAGTCTTTCAGGAGAAGTTACACATTTTGTGTATACTGTCATTCCCAAACTCTAATGTAGAATGAATGCAGTTCAATTTTGTCATGACCCAATTTCTCAGTTCATGATGTCGCTTACTTAATCCACCAGCAGCCAAGACAAAACCTTCGTCTAGAACAACTAGTAACGTACTACCCAAATATATAAAGGAAAAAAGATGGAATAGATGTAATAAAATATCAAGTACATAATATAGTCTCAAAACCTAGTGGTATTAGTGAAATATCTTCTAATACAATGAGAGTATAAAAATGAAATTCTAAGGAAATTACAATGATATGACTTATCTCTGAATACAACTTAGAGACTAGTCTAGTGTATATGAGGGAGAAAAGTAATACTCCACATGCCAGGATATCACTATAGTCTTCGAACCATGGCTATTTCGCACGATACACACATCATCAATGATAACTCGTATTATGATCTGTGGGCTGCAAAAGTGTAATACAAGTACCAATCACGTGGTACTCAGTAGGCAACTGCTGACTAAGCTCCAAAGATAATGCATATACATATAAAATATAATTAAAATGGAATACTACACCCAAATGTCCGACAACCATATAAGGAAGCCAATGATATAATAAGGATAACCTATACTATTCATGTCCAAGAGACTAACATAATAAGGATAAGAAGATATGAAGGATGAACTATCCTATTCCAACCATACTTTGGAATCTCAACACTATATTGTATATCCTTGGAAAATAAATGAATAAAGGTCAAAGAAAGTATATATTATAGTATAGAAGGTCAAAGAATGGGTATATAATTTGAATGAAGGAAGGAAGGGATATACGGTAAGCCATGTTACTATATAGCTAGTTATGCACACACACACACACACATATATAAGCAAGGTCAACCTGAAGTATAGCCTCACTAATCTGACTAGCATTTCAAGACCTTTTAAACATAGCTGGAACTACTGCTAGTATACTTAGGGTTTCTAATCCATATATCTAATCATGAATTAATCATGCATGATAATGATATCAAAAGATAGAAGATCCAGAGTCATACCTCGAGTCTTGATATCAAATAAATTACCAATATGTCATAAACTATCCATAACAATGATCATAATAATGATAATATCAATATCAATAACAACGCAAGTAACCATTTAATACAGAAAACTAACTAACTAGCCGATCCTATCACGAACCCCTACCTCCTCATGCTAAGAAGGTCAAGTCAACATACAACACACCACTAGGAATAGTCATCACCCACACCTATGCAATCACCCCATATGGCTTGATAGGTATAGGCACATACTGGTGATAGGTAATGCACATGAAAGAATAAATGATAAGTATAGAATCAATGTCACAAAAGTCATCAACATACCAATATCCATCATAACCACTATCATCAGAACCATCATTATCAGAACCATCATTGTTATAATAATCCTTTAGCCATGTCGGGTATATAGTTGCCATGCATAGGTCTAGCCAAACTCTAACATACAGATGTATTCATTGGCACAATAATATAATCAACCTTAAGCATTGTTGGGTATCAATATCATCATCATAATATCCTCCGGCCTTCCCGGGTATTAATATATCATCACAATGTCCTCCAGCCTTGCCGGGTACATAAGTATGTTATTATAGTCATCCTCCAACCTTTCTGGGTATATAATAGGTATCATCATAATCATCACCACATATATATAACATCAATACAAAAATCTATCATCAACTTTGTTTGATATTTATATCATCAAGACATCTTTCACCATCACATATTGAAGAGATGTGCTTATAGATATAATAGGTGCATGGACTCAAGTCATGGCTAAAAAGAATGTAGAACTTTAAATCCATTATCGGAGTGAACTCAACACTAAATTATTAGAAAAACATAGAAAGGGTCGAGATTTCTTATAATCAGAGTAATTAGTAGTATCAAATCATAGTCTAGAATCAGTCTTAGTCAAATCTTTAAAACGATATTTTAAATCTCTTTTACAAATAATTTATCCATTAAGACAGGCAATGATTATTATAACAACATCAGTTGTTTAGGTAAAAAGGAAGCTTAGCCCACGTTTAGGAAAATCAACAATAAGAACATATTGTAGCTAGAATCGAATAATTCACTGAATTTATGATCATAAATGAATGAAATATATGTATTACATCACTAGTATTCAAATAATGGAACCAAAAGCATCAATATATACTGTGATACCCCGATCGTTCCTCAAGTCTAAATCTGTCTTTTGAGTATATGGAAATGACTTTAAAAGTGAATGATGATTGAACTATGTATAATTCCCCTAATTTTGACATTTTGTCCTGTAGAGCATTGAATAAGCTTTCTATCGATACCAAATTCACCCAAATCCAACACTCGGGTGAAGAGTTAGAGTCATTTTAGTGAGGCAGTGTGCCACCTAGCACTTTAGCGCGTCGCGGAGCCAGCCAAAATGACAATTGTCATTTCCCAGTGAGCATCCAGGATATTAATGTGTCGTGCCAGGGCTCAAAATTAGGATTATCAAATTCTAGTACACCAACCCGATTCCACCGCGTCGTGGTGCCTTTCTAGGTCACAACCAAGGTGACAATGTGATTTCACCACATCACGCCACTGATCAGTTTCCTAATTGTCCAAATCCAGTGAAGGACCACTATCCTGACGCATCGTGCTAGGGCCAAAAATTGTACTATAGTTCTAGAATTTGCTCACGGGTATTTTGGTCTTTTCCACCCGTACTTACCCTCTCTCTATATATATATCCAAGTAGAGAAGAGAAATTCATTTCTCTCCAATTTATTTCCAAGAACATTCAAGAAGCTAGGGTTTTCTCTCAAACAAAAAATCCAATCTTCTCCAAGAAAATTAAAGAAACTTCCATAAGTACCTTCAAGTGGTTCAAGATTTAAGATATTTAAGTCAAGGCATCAATAAATTCAGCTCAAAAGTGTGAGAAATAAGTTTCAATCAAGTTTCGTCATCTAAAAAATCATAATCAAGGTATGTGGGGCTTGAATAAGAATATCCTTTCATTGTTGTGCGCAAAGAATTGATTTTTACTATTGGAGTTTCATGATCCTTGCAAGTGGGTTTACACCCAAATTTCTTTATTTATGACTTAATGAGATTTGCGTTGATTAAGTTTGATATTTATGATTATTTTACCATCATATTTCTTAAATTGAGAATTTATGCAATAAATAGTATTTTGTTATTATGTATTGATGATTTCGAAGTGATTTAAGATAAGTGTCATGAGTTATGCTTTTTCATGAGAAGATTGAGTATTGAATATATATCAATATTGATCTTAAGGGTCAAGAATGAGTCCTATGATATTTTCTTGAAGCTTTTGATACTTGATATGATTTGATAAGCAAGTGTACTTGATGTTGAGAAAGACTGTTTGAGTTTGAGTCGAGTTAGGAATCTACAAGTTGTATATAATTTACAGATGAGATATATTTATGATTCTGTCTTCATGATAGACCCTTGAGTTGATTAAGGTGGATTTCATAACACGTTCTGAGATGACTCTGGGTGGATTATTTTGCATCGAGCGAGAAGTGTGGGTTTAGAGCATCCTACTTCCCCAGAACTACCTTCCACCTTGGATTAAGATTTGAGGGCCATAGTATTAAGTTTTTGATCACAGAGATGAGTTTAAGGTTATACTCCCTGGAAAGAGTATAATGCTCCCGCCAATGTGGGGTTCCTTCCTTAGGAGGGAAAAACATTGGACTCCATGTGTCTCACATGGTTTATGTCGGTTATAAGAAACTCTCAAGTCCATAATAGTCTTAGATTCTTGAGTTACCGAGTCACTCTAAGTCATGAGTCAAAGAGTTTGAGTTGAGTCCAATGATTTATGAGATGTATGAAGCATGTGTTACTTTTGATAATTTATAAGAAACTATATTACAGTTCAACTCAAGCGAAGAGAGTCATTATTCTCAGCATGAATGATTTTATTTTACATTTATGATATTATTTAAAAATGTTGCATACACCCCCAGATACTCAGTACATTCCCAAAGTACTGACCCATATATATATGTCTATGTGCTACATTGTCTCATAATATAGGTACAAGTGGTAGCGCACATACCATATTTACTATGTTTGCAGCTTCCAGTTAGTAGGAGATGAGTTCTTTGATTCAAGGGCTTGAGTTTGTTTTACAGTTCGAGAAGTATTGTATTTTCTTATTTTAGTTGTATTAATCTTGGATAGTTGGGACTCATGACCCAGCTATTTAAAGTCATTACTAGTAGTGGCTTCATAGACAGTCAGCAGAAGTTGATGTATTCAGTTTCAGTTTCATTTTGTAAAGGTAGAGTTGTAATCTCGTAAAGGTCATAATTATATTGATTAAGTTTAGAGAACTGCTACGTTTTTGCTGATTTTATATAGATTTAAGCATTTAATTCAATCGCTTATGAGTTATGCCAGTAGGAGTGTTAGCTTGGGGTCACTTGTGCCCCTAAAAACTATGTGACATCTCGAGATTCAATTTCGGGGTGTTACAAACTTGGTGTTAGAGCACAAATTTCAAGTTTCTAGGGTGTTATGAAGCCGTGTCTAGTAGAGTCTTACGGAATAGTACAGAGACGTCTTTTACATTTCTTCCAGAGGCTACAAGGCATTAAGGAAAGGTCTATATTCTTTCAAGTCTTAGATCGTGCTATAGAAAGGTTCTTTGAGAAACTTATACGGATTCTCATCTTACTCTATTCAGGGAATCCCTACCTTATTTTCAAGGTATTAGAGATAGTCAAGCAACTCTTTGCAAATAGTACTTTCTTAAATAGTTTTGATAGATAGTTATGGAGTTGTAAATAAGATAGAAAGTATACTATTAGTTCCTTATCGTGCTTTTCTTATAAATCGTGCAATAAGACCAAGTCAGATGCACTTCCAGATTTCTCCTCAGAATCCATAACAATAATCTATACTTCTTTATTTATGTACTATTCTTGAGGTAACATAATTAGAAAGTTCCAATTTCTTCCCTCTGATAATGCTCTTAGACTTACTAGTGAGGATTTTTAGAAGTTTCATAAAGTGGCTTGAGCGAAGCCTTCCAACATGTTATAAGTTCCCCTAAGCTTAATGTTATGTCATTACCCTGATGAATCGTTTAGTTAAAATGGAGTGTGATGTGTATTCTTAAATCATCAAATATTGTATGTTAAGTTTCTACCTCTCATAATCTTGTCATCATTATGTCGTTTAAACTGAAAGACTAGTGAAGCTGGGTGAGGCCTATTTTGATTCACTAGCGACTCGTTGTTCATCTTCTTTCCTTGTGCTGGTTGGAACTGAGTTTAGAGGTGTAGTGGCAATAAGAGTGGTAAGTGTGATTTATTGAAAGTATGTATAAATGATTATTTTTGCATCTGATCGAGTTAGTGATGAAGTGATATGTCCTTGTACGTCAGCTCATGGAAGAAAGAGAAGGAGTTACTGATTAAGGTAAATAATAGTTTTCTTGAAGTATGAAGAGAGTTGTTGATGGTGTGACTTACACAAGACAAGTATAGGTTATGGATGAAGATACTTAGTGGATGAGTGTTGTTAACTTAGGTGCTCCTAAGATTGCAAGAGGACGTTAAGTTGAGGCTTAGAGAGGTATGAACTAAGTTAAGCTTTGTATGAAGGATAGATAGTAATGATGGGTAGAAGAAGGACGTGTTGATGGATTGTAAATGAGATACGCTATATGATTATGACCAAATATTGTTGTTATGATGTTTAAATAGGCTAGTGTTTATTGATGTTTTATTTTATAGTTTCCAAGTGAAAATTTTGTGTGTGAGGTGGAGTTGTAAGTTATGTTGAGCGCTAGGAATTAAGCTTGAATGATTTGTGGCTATGAAGATGGATATGACGATTTCTTGTTTAATGGCACCAGTTATAGGGAAGTGACCTAATATGCTTAAATAGTGTATGCAAGAGCTTAAGTTTGGTTGATTTGTAGTCAAGTTTGAGATTGTATCTATGATAAGGAAGTTTGCCCAAGGTGCTATGGGGCTGCATTATTTTCGAGGATCATTGCATGTGGTGTAGATAGTGGCACCGTGGAGCTACTAGTTCGAGAAAAGACTAGTCAGGGAATGAATAATATTCTTGATGGCTAAGTTAAGGAGTTTAGATTGAAAACGTTGGGCCTTTTTGTGTGATTTTAATTCTTATTTTTAGAAATATAAGTTTACAACTATGATATTAGTAGGCTATGATAGTAGTAGTATGGTCCGTCAAAGGTTGGGAAGTATTCAAGTTGAGCGTTAGAATTTAAGATTTGAAATTCTGAATTTGAGTTAATACAAATAAGGGTTGATGCGTTAGATGGTGTGTACTCCGACTATGGGAATGCTCATGCAAATTTGAAATTAGTGAGCGTGCAAGTATCATATGATGACTACTAGAGGTATAGAGAGATAGGATGTAACTCAGATGGTGGTGTAAGGAAGTAGTTGTGTGTTTTCAAGTGTGGTCATTCAGATTAAATTCTATTGTTCTTGTGTATTGATTATATCCCGGACTCTTGATTAAAATGATCTCAATTTAGACTAGCGTGTATGTAGTGGTTTACCTACTCAGAGTGATGGCTTAAGTCTAAGGGGGAGATGATAGGACAAGTAACGAAGTTAAGCTTTCAGATTTTATGAGATGTGCCTGTAATTTGTAAGGAAGTGGTGAGGAGGAATAGTGCTCGACCTATTCTTATTTTGGTATTTTTCAGTTATCCCAATAATTACTAATGCTTTATGTTTCAGTTCCATGATCATAACTCGTGCATATCATAAAGAATCATCCCCTCTCTTAGTTCTCAAAAATACGGAGCTTCAGATCTTTCAGCAGTTGGAAATATATTCCGTAAGTTGCGAGTTCAAAATTTAGGTCATGCGGCTCATGACTCATGTACTCAAGACTTGTGGTATGTTCAGTTCAAGTACTCAAGTAATGCTTCTAATGATCAACAAAAAAAATCAGATTTATATCGTGCATGTCCTCGGGCCGTATTTCTTTGATAAGTTTATGATGTTAAATTCGCTATTCCTCAAGCCTCAGTTGAGTGTCAAGTTATTCATTGTATCTATTAATGTGTCAAATCCTCATACTCGAATCTTTTAGTTATCTTTCGTTAATCAAGACAGTGGTGGTGAATAGTTGTCTAGATGGGAGAGAGAAGATATTTCCTTATCAACGATAGAGAGTGGCATGCTTACTTTGGTTAGGCGGTAATGTGAAGTGAGATTGAGGCTAAGTTTTTGATACATGTCACGGTTAGTCTAAGTTTAATATGTTATGATTGGGGATATTGTTGTATGTTTATTTTGTGTATTTCCATGAGTTTGAAGGAATATTAAAGTGAAGCATTTGCGTAAGACTTGATTAGTTAGGAATATGTCGAGTGTGCTTGCTTAAGATGAGTGCATGGGAGTTGTTCTTGATAAGAGGTGTGTAGGATATGAAGAAGAGGCTTTATAAGTGTTTGATTAGGAGTGCATATATGGTTATGAAGATGGGCTCAAAGGTCGTGTTTGTGTACGTGTGGATGAATGCATTGCACGTTAGTAAATGGCTAGTACTAGACGGGTTATAGTTGTCGAAGTGGTAATGAGAATTACTCTTGAAGTAAGAAGTTGTTAAGAAATGTAGATGTGTGGAAGTCCATGATCCAGAATGGTGTCATGTGGCGAATCTTGTGGTTCTAAGTTAGGCATGAAGACAATGGGAGGGTTTGGTTCGAGGAGATATGAGTAGATGGAAGTATCAGTGCCACGTGAGGATTTTAAGTCGTATCAATCAAGTATAGTATCAAAAGGGTATAGCATAGTCGAGAGAGTGTTTAAGAAGTGTGGTTAAGTTTGACAGTAAGAAGTTACATTGCTTGGGGCCTAGTACTTCTATCTCGACTTATGATTTATAGGCTTATGTTCCAAGCTGTGGGATTATGGCAATTCTATGATCTTTGATTCAGATGTCTTGTTTAGATCTTTCCTACAGTTCCTTGCTCCTTCATACCGTTAGAATTCCTTAGAAGGGTGTTGAAGAAATCCTCCACTTAAGTATGAGTATCTAGTATGATTCAGTTTGTATAGTCAGCAACCCAGTTTTAAAATTTGGCAGATAGGTTTCTATGGTTTTCCATTTTTCGAACTAGTCTGGTCTTACTACTAGAAGTTTTATAAGTACGGTCAATCCAGTAAATAGTTTCTCATACCTTAGATCTGCGAATTCAGTTCAAGTATATGTATCAGGCATCAGCTTCAGATTCGGATGTCTAATTATGATTCAGCCTGTAAGCATTCATTGAATGATCCTTATTTTCCAAGTATTCTAGCCCAGACAATACCCATTGTATAATTTTAGCCTTGTTTCTCATGACTTATGCCTGCATAAATTATCACTTCATAGTCTATGAGTAGGATTGCACCCTGATCACATCAAGTGAATCCTAAACTCTCAGTATGAGTCCGCTCTTTATTATAAGCAGAAGGCAAATCAGCTAGACTCAGTCGAGAATTACAGTTGTCCTCTATTCTATTCTTTTCCAGTCTCGGATCCAGCAATATAGCTATTCTCATCACGAGTTTATACATTTAATGAAGTACTTCAAAGTTTAGAAAGATATAGGTTTAGACTAGAAAGTTGTTTCAACTATGTATCTTTAGTTATCTCTGTATTCTTGGCCAAACTAGCAACATTCAAGGACGAATGTTTCCAAGGGGAAGATATTGTAATACCCCGATCATTACTTAAGTCTATATTCGTCTTTTGAGTATATGGAAATGACTTCCAAAGTGAATGATGATCGAACCTTATTCTCCCAAATCTGACACTCGGGTGAAGAGTTAGAGTCACTTTATTGAGACACTGTACCACCTAGCACTTTAGCACATCACGGAGCCAGCCAAAATGACAATTGTCATTTTCCAGTGAGCCTCCGTGATATTGGCGCGTCGTGCCAACGATCAATCTTAGGGTTTTCAAATTCCAGTGCACCAACACAATTCTACCGCATCGCGGTGCCCTTCCAGGTCACAACCAAGATGACAACGTGATTTCACCATATTGCGCCACTGAGCAGTTTCCCAATTGTCTGAATCCAGTGTAGGAACGTGATCCTTGCGCGTCACGCCAGGGCCAAAAATTGGGCTCCAGTTCTAGAATTTGCTCAAGGGTATTTTGGTATTTTCCACCCATTCTTACCCTCTCTCTATATATCCAAGTAGAGAAGAGAAATTCATTTCTCTCCAATTTCTTTCCAAGAAAATTCAAGAAGCTAGGGTTTTCTCTCAATCCAAAAATCCAATCTTGTCCAAGAAAATTCAAGAACCTTCTATAAATACCTTCAAGTGGTTCAATATTTAAGATATCTAAGTCAAGGCATCAAGAAATTCAGCTCAAAAGTGTGAGAAAGAAGTTCCAATCAAGTTTCTTCATCTTAAAAATCATAATCAAGGTATGTGGGGCTTGAACAAGAATATCCTTTCATTCTTGTGCCCAAAGAATTGATTTGTATTATTGGAGTTTCATGATCTTTGCAAGTGGGTTTACACCCAAATTTCTTTATTTATGACTTATGAGATTTGAGTTGATTAAGTTTGATATTTATGATTATTTTACCACCATATTTCTTAAATTGAGAATTTATGCCATGAATTTATTTTGTTATTATGTATTGATGATTTCTAAGTGATTTAAGATAAGTGTCATGAGTTATGATTTTCCATGAGAAGATTGTGTATTGAATATATATCGATATTGAGCTTGAGGGTCAAGAATGAGTCCTATGATGTTTTATTGAAGCTTTTGATACTTGATATGATTTGATAAGAAATTGTAATTGATGTTGAGAAAGACTGTTTGAGTTTGAGCCGAGTTAGGAATCCACAAGTTGTATATAATTTATAGATGAGATATATTTATGATTTGTTCTTGATGATAGACCCTTGAGTTAATTAAGGTGGATTTCCTAACGTGTTCTGAGCTGAGTATGAGAGGAGTATTTAGCACCTAACGGGAAGTGTGGGTTTAGCGCATCCTAGTTCCCCAGAACTACGTGCCACCGTAGGATTGAAATTTGAGGGCCAAAGGGCCGAGTTTGTGGTCACAAAGATGATTTTGAGGTTATACTCTCTAGAAAGAGTATAACACTCCCGCCAATGTGGGGTTCCTTCCTTAGAAGGGAAAAACGTTGGACTCCATGCGGCTCACATGGTTTATGTCTGTTTTTATGAAACTCCCAAGTCCATAATAGTCTAAGTTTCTTGAGTTACCGAGTCACTCTAAGTCATGAGTCAAAGAGTTTTAGTTGAGTCCAATGATTTATGAGATTTATGAAGCATGTGTTACTGTTGATGACTTATGAGAAACTATATTATAGTTTAATTCAAGCAAAGAGTGTCATTATTCTCAGCATGCATGATTTTATTTTACACTTATGATATTATTTAAAAATGTGCATACACCTCCACATAATCAGTACATTCCCAAAGTATTGACCCATATATCTACATTGTCTCTTATTGTAGGTACAAGTGGTAGCGCACATACAATATTCACTCAGTTTGCAGCTTCCAGTCAGCAGGAGACGAGTCCTTTTGATTAAAGGGCATGAGTTAGCTTTACAATTCGAGAAGTATTGTATTTTCTTATTTTAGTCGTATTGATCTTGGATAGTTGTAAGTCATGACTCGGCTATCTAAATCCAATACCAGTAGAGGCTTCATAGACAGTCAGTAGAAGGTGTTGTATTCAGTTTCAGTTTCATTTTGTAAAGGTAGAGTTGTATCTCCTAAAGTTCATAATCGTATTGATCAAGTTCAGAGAAGATCTATGTTTTCGCTGATTTTAGATAGATTTAAGCATTTTATTCAGTCTCTTATGAGTTATGCCAGCAGGAGGGTTCGCTTGGGGTCACTTGTTCCCCTAAGCACCGTGTGACATCTTGGGACCCAATTTCGGAGCGTTACATATACATAAACTAAAACTGCATCCATTTTAAGAACAGCCTTTGACCCAATAATGTGTTCAAAATAATTATAACATCATAATCACGACCTTAGGTCTGCACATGTATCCGAAGCTAATGTCGATAAGACTATTTGAAAGCTAGGCATAATATCAATAAGCATCGCACATATTGGAGGCATAATATCAATAATCATCTCGCATCTTAGAGGCATAATATCAATAAGCATCTGACATCTCGGAGGCATAATATCAATAAGCATCTCCCATCTAGGATCCACAATATATCACTAATCCATAAATCATAACTATGAGGAATATCATCTCTATAAAACATCTCATATCCATAGGTCATACATTACAACTACGAGGAGTATCATCTCTATAGGCCAATTACAAATCTATGAGAAATATCATCTCTATAGGCCAAACATCATATCCATAACTATATTATGGCCATGAGCCATTAAGCATTCTCGGGTAAAAACCATCATTATTCGCCAAGTTTTAAAGTAGCCTTACTCTAAAGACTCAGTAGTCTCAACTATGCCTACCATCCGTAATTAAGTTCATATGGGCTAACACAAGTCTTAGATTAAGGTGGGCCGAAATTACCCACTTCTAATCCATGAATTCCATATTTAGGCAATTTATACCCTAGACTAGGCTAAGGTATCTAAATTGACTTCTAGGTGGTACATGAGCCATAATTTATCCAAAGATAAGAATTTCACCTAGATTATAAGCAATTAAGTCAACCCCACCTAAATTACGGTTTTAAGATCTCTAGAATTATCCAAATAATGTTAATCGTACTAATCATGTTCAAATGCTTAAACCACATCCCAAACCTAGCAACACATCATAACCATTCTACAAATTAGTTCAATCTAGTAAGAAGGCAATAGGATACTAAAAATGTAATAAGGATTTCACCTTACAGGTCAAAAGCCACATCAAATCTCCATACTTCAATAATCAAGACTAAGCCATTCTACCCATAATCAATCTTAACATTCACATTCACATAGAATACATAACACACATCATTTTACGACGAAGAGTAGACATAATCCTACCTCAATGCCAAATTACAAATCCTCAAATCATTCACTAAACGTTCAACTTTACTCAATATCCTAAAATTCCCTCACACTATCAACATCATAATCTACTCATGAATACGACAATAACATTATCCATATTGAAACATTGTGACTCAGGTCAAAAAATGACATGAATACCCACGTGGGTCCCACTTATAGAAAGTATATTTTTGAAGCCGACCCAACGTTCATACATGCTTAAGGAATCATAACCCTCAAAAAAATGGGTGAAAACCAAGCTAAGTTGGGGCTAAAATCAAGCCCTCCAGCTGTTTGGGATTTTGGTCAAGAACCAATAATATTCACCAAGAAAGGGATGAAATCTTACATCAATTTGGATTATAATCACGAAAATAGGTGTTAAAAAATCCCCCAAGTTACCAATAAGACTCAATTTTGAGCTACCACACTCTTTAAGGCTTTTGCTCTCAAGGGTTTAATGAAAAGTGGGCCAACATGCGACCTTAAGGGTCTATTTGTACCCTTCCAGTTAATCAGGTGTTGCAAACAAACTATCTAACCACAGGAACAGACGATCCAATCATCATCACCCTTAGTGTGATCGCACTATCTCCTCAGCACACCATATGCGATCACCGATGCTAGTTATCAGTTGAAACTTGGAAATTTTCCAATTTTTCGCAGATGCCTTAGGATTTATCCAGACTTTGATATACATAAATAAACTATGAAACCATACAAAAATTGATGTTTTTGACGCAATGGTGAAGTTAGCTTTTCCATTTGAGATCATTTTGATCAAGTATAGGTCCCACACCTAAATTTCTAATTTTTTAACTTTTTGACCAATAAGTTAAAATGAGCTCAGGTGCATGGGACCCAAAACCATAGGTATAAATCGATATTCCAGAGCTGCTGGATCAGTCAAAATTTTCATCCAAGATCATTTTAATGAATTTTTCTCTTGGTGGTCGTTTGGAATCAACGAAGACTTATAAATAGGAAATTTGCTCTAAAAACCAAACAAACTGCTCGATAAAAGAATTCTTAGTCCCAATAGGTCCTAAATGACTTTGAGGAAGATATGGAAATGCTCTAACAACAAAAATTAGCAAAACATGAAAAATTACCTGGAGGGTCATTACAATATCCACTACTAAAGAGACTTTTGTCCTAAAAAACAATGGATAGAAAGATCTCAAAAGCTCGAAAGAATGAGGAACTGGGCCCACATGGTCTAAGCATGACTTCCCAGATAACCTCTACGAAGAAAGAACACTTCCAAGGGATTTTGCCACCATTATCCCTTTTTCAACCAGCTCTCTCACTTCACTTCCAAGTAGACGAAACTTTACTTCAATCACCAACTGTCCTCCAACAAAACAAAACCAAAAAAGGCTTATGCATGCAAATCTGAATCCCAATATACTGATCTAATCCTATACCCGCATAAACCAACAAAGGCTTATCTAAAGCTAAAAACAACCCATGACATGAGTCATACAACAGACTCCAAATCCAAATATAACCTTCTTTACTATTTCACACCTACGATCCACTACAAACAAACCAGAAAAGTTACTAGAGTCCTATTTCCGCAATCTTATCATCGAGAACTCAAAGACCTAAAGTTGATACCCTAAAAGTCCATATAGAAAACATTAGAATAAGCCCATAAGGCGCTATCTGAGCACACAAATAAAGTTAATAAGGGAATGTAATCCATGCCAATGCTAAAACTAGTCCATATGGTAATCAAACTTAAATCTTGAAGGTCAAGACATAACCACTCATTACTAAATGATTCTCTCCAAGATGTACCATTAATTAAGAATGAACCCGTACTAAATCCAACTTGAGTGTATTACTTCCACTGAGTATATCATTAAGAATTCCTAAGGAAAATTGAACACTCATGGTTAAAGATGAAGGAACCAATACTGGATCCACGGGCTATCATCTGAACACTTATGAACTATAATCAAACAGAAGTTGAGAAGTTTGAATAGGTAACCACGGAGTAGGCTCAACCAGCCTCTAAATAAAATCCAAACTGAGAAAAATTCTAGGACAAATGTTGCACTCAAGCTCTAAAACTCCAAGATGGAATCTCACATCAAGGCTGTATCTTATGATGTCAAATACCCAAACAAAAACTGAAGATAGGTTAGCCTTCGTGCTCCAAATCTATCATAACTCCCAAGCCACTATTCCAAGGTGTCATATAAAAAACTAACCTAATAGGTCTACATTAATTTCAACCACTCAAATGACTTTAGAATACAAATTTGATATATCTAAGGTAGATCATACCAAGTGACCCAACCCAACCTGAGGCCTTGTCGTAATGGACATCCCAAGTTCGACCGAGACCAAAGACCACCCCCGTTACCCAACACAACCTCCAATTGCCTGCCTTGAGTGGGATGAATTTTGAACACATTACAAGATAGCGTAAGTGGATAAGAACTGACTTTGGGATAGGTCTACTCCTAGACCAACCATACCAATTCGTCCCGTCCACCAACCATACCAACCAAACCAGCAACCCAAACCAATACTGAAATAAATGATATAAACTAAGCCATAAACAAATGAGATCTAGAACATAATATGATTAATCCCTAAATTCATCAATCAGTGTCAGCTCCAATAAAAATTCCAATGCTAAGGCTGACACCAATATCGATCCCGCCCATACCAACCCATAGCAGTACCACAAAGTATCTAACCAAAAGAGTAGGAATATCTGGTTGGGATATGCTCCAACCATAGCCAAAACCAATATCCAAAAATAAATTAGAATGTCTAAAAGTATCAAAACATGAAATGAATCCTTTCAAAAAGATGGAAACCCACCACTTCGATCCAACAGCTATCCTTGAGTCAATCATTATGTAGGAGTAGTAGAGCGGCCAGATCCAACATAGAATATGTATACAACTGCCCGAAGATGGGTTAGCGGGTGAACGCTTGCGTGAACTTAGGATAAGGATAAAATAATATCATTTATAAAACCAAGTAAAAACCATCCAAATGTACATACCATATATATATCTAACACCATGCTGGGAAATGGAACAGGGTTTAGCATGCCATTAAAACCTTTGCTTGAACTGTGTAGATCAACCGTCCTAAACTACTCATGGGTTATATGGGTTCAGATCTCCCTTTTGAAAAGGCCCTAGTGCGTGAAGCCGCACGACCAGGTAAGAAAATTTGGGATGAAAAGTACATCCCCAATATAAAGTGTGATATCATGCACACGGTCACTTGGACAAAACCTCACATTGGGAAATATGAGTTTCCATATTTGGTCCCCCCGGGACCTTTACTTTCTATGGATTTGCTACACACCCCGCCATTCTTGCCCAATTAAAACCATCACCAATCAACCAACAAATCCATTAACCATTTATTAACCTAGTCCATTAGTTGTGGTATCGTCACGCTGACTATACTTATAAGTTTATCCATAGCCAACCATATTTAGGTTTAAGGGATTCCATGTACCCTTCTACTAACTTTATTAAACCACTTAGGGGATTCCCATGTACCCCACAAGCATAACCATTTAGCCTTCTTAACTTTCCAAACCATTTAAACCATGCATAATTCCTTTACCAAGTTTAAACCAAGAAAGATTTCCATTTAAAATAGTAAATGCAATGAAAACATCCTTATAGGAATTTTGTCAAACACATTGGGAACATGTTATAACCAAAACCAATTCCAATTACCATTTAACCATTCCCAGGAAATCCAATTGTCCAAAAACACCAATAAAGAAAATAAATACATAATTAAAACCATGAGAAACTATAACCAATCATTAATAATCAAACCCCCAGAATCATAGTTGAAAACCCAAAATCATACAATAATAAAATCAGGAAAACCATTCATAAAAACCATTCTTTAGTTGAAACTAACAGTGAGGGAAGAGAACATTCCTTAATTGACAAAGTAGATGGTGAGAAACCACTAACAAGATCCCCAAATTAGTCCTCTAGTTGAAACCCTAACTATCTTGCCCAAAAGATCTTCAGAGAACTATAAAGTATTTAGGAAGAGTTTCTACATGTTAATGAATAGAGTAATAGGGGAATAACCTCCCAAGTGAGTTAGAACTCATGCGACCTTATTAGAGTAAGTGGGGAAGTGTCAATATTACCCCCATAAGTTTCACAAAGATCCTGTCATAGGGGTATGACTTACTCTATGAGTCGTACCCTTTGTTACGACTGGTACCCGCCACTCGTGTCCAAAGCCTCAAACTTGAACCCAATACTAACTAGAGTATGACTCATCCTACCCAAACTGTATTAACCATATATGATACGTACCCTTCACCCGTATCCCAGGCAGAATAGAATCTATAGGAGGTTTGAACACTGACCACCATACGGGTCCAGTGTATGACTCATACCCTAGCTTATAGCTTATGGAGAGCCACTAATACTCAGATCCTACTTGAGTTACCAAGTCTAAGATTAAGCTAAGGAAAACCAAAATGAAATGATCTATATCCAATGATATGACTCATACCGTCCAAGTCATACTCATTCCGGTGATCAAAATCCAACCCACCAACCAATGTTGGCCCGTATTCAATTAGACCATACCATTTATGCCCCAACATACGGATCATACCCAAGAGTCATATTGGGTACAGAGACCAAAATTCTAGGGATTTTCTAAGGTCCAAAAGTTAGGGTGTTTTAGTCTCCCCCTCTAGGAATATTAGACCCCGAATGATAGACAAGGTACGGGTAACCACATGCACAAGTCTATTTGCATTAAACTAATATATTCAATCTTGAATAAAGTTTGAAAACAATGGGGAAAATATGTTAATATTTTCTTTAACAAACTTAGAAAATAAAGATATGTTAAAGACACATACCTTCTGCACGAATCCAGGAGCAGTAAATAGATGTAGATGCTTGGACTTCATGTCCTCCTCCACTTCTTATATAGCTTCTTCCGCCTTATGGTTCCACCATAAAACCTTAACCGAATCCACATCCTTGGTTCTCAACCAACAGACATCCAAGATCTCAACAGGGACTTCTTTATAAGATAGAGAGTTCGAGATACCCAACCCCTCCAAAGAAATAACTAAAGAAGGATCTCCAAGACATTTTCTCAACATAGAGACATGAAATACCAAATAAATTGAGCTCAAGATAGAAGGTAACTCCAACTTGTAAGTAATATTACCAAACCTCCGAAAATTCTCCTGAGGACCAACATACCGGGGATTGAGCTTCCCCTTCTTACCAAACTACACTACTCCCTTCTTGGGAGATACCTTAAGGAACGCGTTATCCCCAACCTCAAACTCCAAGTCTCTATGCCTAACTTCTACATAAGATTTTTGGTGACTATGTGCAACCTTAATCCTATCCCAAATCACCTTTACCTTCTTCAAAGCATGATAGACCAAATTCGAACCGAACATATCCGTCTTACCAAGCATAAACCAACCAATAGGAGATCTACACTTTCTAACATACAATCCCTCAAAAGGAGCCATACTAATACTTAATGATAGCTATTGTTATAAGTAAACTTTCTAAAGGTAGATGCTCAACCTAACTACCACCATAATCAACCACACATGCCCGAAGCATATCTTTCAATGTTTGAATAGTTCTTTCTACTTTCCCATCCATTTGAGGATGAAAAGCAGTACTCAGACTAACCTTAATGCCCAACCCCTTCTAAAAAAACCACCAGAAATGCGATGAAAATTGTGTACCACGATCAGAGATGATAAAATAGGTACCCCATGTAGCTTCACAATCCTGAAGATATAACTTCGCGTAATACTTCACCAAAAAGGTAGTCCTCACTTGCAAGAAGTGAGAAGACTTTGTCATCCTATCCATGATGACCCAAATTGAATTATATTTATTCTAAGATCAAGGAAGACCTATAACGAAATATATATTGATTACCTCTCATTTCCATTCTAGAAGAACAATCTCTTGATATAGCCACCTAGGTCTAATGTGTTTAACTTTAACTTGTGGACACACCAAGCACTTAGCCACAAAATAAGCCATATCCCTTTTGATATCATTCGACCAATATATCTTCTTGAGATCAAGATAAATTTTTATCGATCTAAGATGTACAATGTAGCATGATTCATGTGCCTTTGCCAAGATCCTTTTCCGCAAACCATCAACATAATAAATGTACAACATCTCTTTGTACCATAAAGTACAGTCACCACTGATCTCAGACACTATCACCCTTGAATTTTAATCAAGATAGGATCCAACACTTACTTCTCCTTGATCTCTACACCATAGCACAATCGAACCACTTCTAGTACTATTACACCTCCATCCTTAAAGTCTAATAGGAGAACTCCAAGACTAGACAAACGATGAATATCCTTTATTAATTCCTTCTTTTCTTTTTGAACATGAGCTAAACTACCCACGGACAACCTGCTAAGAGTATCAGAAACCACGTTAGCCTTACCTGGGTGATAGTGAAGACTCCTATTATAATCCTTGAGAAGCTCAGGCCATCTCTTCTGCCAAAGATTTAGATCCTTCTAAGTGAACATATATTGTAGACTATTAGGATCAGACACAACCAAGACCCATCCTAGATACATGTTAATAGACCATGAACCCATTATTTCCTTCCAATAAAGTCAAAATTAGAGCTGGAGTCAACTTATCTTTCAATTTCTTGAAACTCCCCTAACAAACATCCGACCTAGAAAACATAACCTTCTTCTGAGTCAACTTAGTCAAAGGGACAACTATCGTCAAAAAGATCTGCATAAATCATCGATAATACCCAACCAAACCCAAGATATGCCGAATGTCAGTTGGAGTTGTGGGTTTAGGCCACCTTTTAGCCATAACTACCTTTAATGGATCCACCATGATCTCCTTGTTATAAATAATATGACCAAGAAAAGTTATAACGTTCAACAAAAACTTACACTTGGAGAACTTGGCATACAGCTGTTGTTCCTTTAAGGTCTGTCATACACCATAGAGGTGATTAGAATGATCCACCTCACTTTTGGAATAAACAAGAATGTCATCATTAAACACAATGATGAAGAAATCCAGGAACTCCCTGAAAACCCTATTCATCAAATCCATTAACGTTGTTGGGATATTAGTGAAACCAAATTACATTACTAAGAATTCAAAGTGCCTATACAAAGGATGAAAAGTTGTCTTAAGGATATCCACCCCCTAATCTTTAGTTGATGATACCCAGATTAAAAATCTATCTTAGAAAAGAACTTGGCAACTTGCAATTGATCAACCAAGTCATTTATTCTTGGAAGAGACCTCAGGAAACTCATTTACCATTGGGACTAATTGTAAGGAACAATGTTTCAAGTTAGAGTCCTTAACCCGTACCAAGTAAAAAAGACAACCATTAGAGATTAACCTCCGAGCTCTAAGATAAGAAATAAACCTCCCCCTAGTAGCTAGGTAACCCTCCTCCCACTCTATAACCGGTTCACCAAGGAACTTAAAGACAACCTTACAGGTTCGACAATCCAAAGATATGTAACTAGAGTGTAACAAATCCATCCCTAGAATAACATCAAAATACACCATATCAAGTTTAAACAAATCCACCAAAGTCCTTCTACCACCAATGGATACCACTGACCCATATGGACTCTCTTAACAATATTCAAGACACCTATAGGGGTAGAAATAGAAAAAGGATCCAAGACAACCTCAGGATCAGAACCAATACATACATCCATATATGGGGTCACATAGAAAAGAGTGGACCCTAGCTCAAAGTGGCAATACACGTCACGATAAAATAGTTGTAACATACTAGTAACAATATCAGGCGATACCTCGAATTCTTGTTGGGACGTCAAAGTATATAACCTATTCTGACCAATACTTGAACCAGGAACAGTAATAAAAGTAGACACGGCACCACCAGTTCAAGGAGCATAAGATGAAGCCATTAGTACCTTATTTACTCTTATAGAAATCATATTAATCGGACAATCCTTGAGACGATGGACTTCTTGGACACACTTGAAATATTTATCCCTTCTTTCCCCACTATAACCCCAATAAGAACAACCATAAAATGAACAAAGAGGGAAGGAATAAACTAACTAAACCCCACTGACTTGAGATTATGCACTCTATGCCAGAAAATTATCGCCACCCTAATAACACCTGTCATCAGACTTTCTTGGGTAAAAAGAGCTAGTAGAATAGAAGGAAGAAGAACTTCCCTACTTTTTTTTCTACCATTTGCCGCCATCCCGACCACCGTGAGACTGTGTACCCACCTTATAAAAAATCTTGTCCCTCTTACCATATCGATTTCTGAATTCCAACTATTTTCATTTCTAATCCTCCACCTGCTGCATATGAAAAGTAAACCTGGAAATGTCCATATCTTTAATCAGCAAAGTAGTCTTGCTTTCCAATATCAAATCCTGATTAAACCCAAAAGCAAACCTTTTAACCCTCTCTCTCTTTCCAGCCACCAAATCATGAGCATACCCTAACAACGGTGCACACCCTAGATATACACTAGAACGAATAAACCCCTTACTAACAAGATCCTTAAGTTCCATCAACTCTGTCGAGCCATTCTATGCAGAGGATTAGAAATTTGACCAGTGCCTAAAACCAAATTAATACAAAACTTTATTTCCCTATCCTGAGGAAAACCAAAAAGATTATATGGAAAGACCTTAGGAAACTCATTTACCATCGGGACTAATTATAAAGAACAATGTTTCAAGTTAGAATCCTTAACCCGTACCAAGTAATAAAGACAACCTTTAGAGATTAACCTCTGAGATCTAAGAAAAGAAATAAACCTCCCCCTAGTAGCTAGGTAACCTTTCTCCCCCTCTATAACCCGTTCACTAAGGAACTTAAAGACAACCTTACAGGTTCGACAATCCAAAGATATGTTACTAGATTGTAACAAATCCATCCCTAGAATAACATCATAATACACCATATCAAGTTCAAACAAATCCACCAAAGTTCTCTTACCAACAATAGATACCACAGACCCCTATGGACTCTCTTAACAATATTCAAGACACCTATAGGGGTAGAAATAGAAAAAGGATCCGAGACAACATCAGGATTAGAACCAATACATACATCCACATATGGGGTCACATAGAAAAGAGTGGACCCTAGATCAAACAAACAATACACGTCACGATAAAATTGTTGTAACATACCAGTAACAATATCAGGCGATACCTCGAATTCTTGTTGGGACGTCAAAGTATATAACCTGTTCCAACCAACACTTGAACCAGGAGAAATAATAAAAGTAGACGCGGCACCACCAGTTCAAGGAGCATAAGATGAACCCATCAGTTTCTTATTTACTCTTATAGAAATCTTATAAATAGGATAATCATTGAGACGATGTACATCTTGGACACACTTGAAATATTTATCCCTTCTTTCCTCACTATAACCCCGATAAGAACAACCATAGAATGAACAAAGAGGGAAGGAATAAACTAACTAACACCCACTCACTTAAGATTACGCACTCTATGTCAGAAAATTATCACCACCCTAATAACACCTGTCATCTGACTTTCATGGGTAAAGAGAGCTAGTAGAATAGAAGGAAGAAGAACTTCCCTACTTCTTTTTCTACCATTTGCCGCTATCCCGACCACCGTGAGACTGTGTACCCACCTTGTAGAAAATCTTGTCCCTCTTACCATATCGATCTCTGAATTCTAACTATTTTCATTTCTAATCCTCCACCTGCTGCATATGAAAAATAAACTTGGAAACGTCCATATCTTTAATTAGCAAAGTAGTCTTGCTTTCCAAGATCAAATCCTGATTAAACCCAAAAGCAGACCTTTTAACCCTCTCTCTCTTGCCAACCACCAAATCATGAGCATACCCTAACAATGGTGCACACTACAGATATACAGTAGAATGAATAAACCCCTTACTAACAAGATCCTTAAGTTCCCTCAACTCTGCCGAGCCATTCTATGTAGAGGATTAGAAATTTGACCAGTGCCAAAAACCAAATTAATACCAAACTTTATTTCCCTATCTTGAGGAAAACCAGAAAGATGATATGGAAAGACCTCAGGAAACTCATTTACCATCGGGACAAATTATAAAGAACAATGTTTCAAGTTAGAATCCTTAACCCGTACCAAGTAATAAAGACAACCTTTAGAGATTAACCTCCGAGCTCTAAGATAAGAAATAAACCTCCCCCTAGTAGCTAGGTAACCTTTCTCCCCCTTTATAACCGGTTCACCAAGGAACTTAAAGACAACCTTACAGGTTCGACAATCAAAATATATGTAACTAGAGTGTAACAAATCCATCCCTAGAGTAACATCAAAATACACCATATCAAGTTCAAACAAATCCACCAAAGTTCTCCTACCACCAATAGATACCACAGACCCCTATAGACTATCTTAACAATATTCAAGACACCTATAGGGGTAGAAATAGAAAAAGGATCCGAGACAACCTCAGGATCAGACCCAATACATACATCCATATATGGGGTCACATGGAAAAAAGTGGACCCTAGATCAAACAGACAATACACGTCACGACAAAATAGTTGTAACATACCAGTAACAATATCAGGCGATACCTCGAATTCTTGTTGGGACGTCAAAGTATATAACCTGTTCCGACCAACACTTGAACCAGGAGCAGTAATAAAAGTAGACGCGACACCACCAGTTCAAGGAGCATAAGAGGAAGCCATCAGTACCTTATTTACTCTCATAGAAATCTTATTAATAGGACAATCCTTGAGCCGATGTACTTCTTGGACACACTTGAAATATTTATCCCTATTTTCCTCACTATGACCCTAATAAGAACAACCATAGAATGAACAAAGAGGGAAGGAATAAACTAACTAACCCCCACTCGCTTGAGATTACGCACGCTATGCCAGAAAATTATCACCACCCTAATAACACATGTCATCTGACTTTCTTGGGTAAAGAGAGCTAGTAGAATAGAAGGAAGAAGAACTTCCCTACTTCTTTTTCTATCATTTGCCGCGATCCCGACTACCGTGAGACTGTGTACCCACCTTATAAAAAATGTTGTCCCTCTTACCATATCGATCTCTGAATTCTAACTATTTTCATTTCTAATCCTCCACCTGCTGTATATGAAAAGTAAACCTTGAAATGTCCATATCTTTAATTAGCAAAGTAGTCTTGCTTTCCAATATTAAATCCTGATTAAACCCAAAAGCAAAACTTTTAACCCTCTCTCTCTTGCCAACCACCAAAGCATGAGCATACCCTAACAACGGTGCACACGACAGATATACACTAGAACAAATAAACCCCTTATTAATAAGATACTTAAGTTCCATCAAATCTGTCGAGCCATTCTATGCAGAGGATTAGAAATTTGACCGGTGCCTAAAACCAAATTAATACCAAACTTTATTTCCCTATCCTGAGGAAAACCAGAAAGATCATATGGAAAGACCTGAGGAAACTCATTTACCATTGGGTCTAATTGTAAAGAACAATGTTTCAAGATAGAATCCTTAACCCGTACCAACTAATAAAGACAACCATTAAAGATTAACCTCCGAGCTCTAAGATAAGAAATAAACCTCCCCCTAGTAGCTAGGTAACCCTCCTTGCTCTCTATAACCGGTTCACCAAGGAGCTTAAAGACAACCTTACAGGTTCGAAAATCCAAAGATATGTAACTAGAGTGTAACAAATCCATCCCTAGAGTAACATCAAAATACACCATATCAAGTTCAAACAAATCCACCAAACTTCTCCTACCACCAATAGATACCACAGACCCCTATAGACTATCTTAAAAATATTCAAGACACCTATAGGGGTAGAAATAGAAAAAGGATCCAAGACAACCTCAAGATCAGAACCAATACATACATCCACATATGGGGTCACATAGAAAAGAGTGGACCCTAGATTAAACAGACAATACACATGCCGATAAAATAGTTGTAACATACCAGTAACAATATCAGGCGATACCTCAAATTCTTGTTGGGACGTCAAAGTATATAACCTGTTCCGACCAACGCTTGAACCAGAAGCAGTAATAAAAGTAGATGCGGCATCACCAGTTCAAGGAGAATAAGATGAAGCCATCAGTACCTTATTTACTCTTATATAAATCTTATTAATAGGACAATCCTTGAGCCGATGGACTTCTTGGAATCACTTGAAATATTTATCCCTTCTTTCCTCACTATAACCCCGATAAGAACAACCATAGAATGAACAAAGAGGGAAGGAATAAACTAACTAACACCCACTCACTTAAGATTACGCACTCTATGCCAGAAAATTATCACCACCCTAATAACACCTGTCATCTGACTTTCATGGGTAAAGAGAGCTAGTAGAATAGAAGGAAGAAGAACTTCCCTACTTCTTTTTCTACCATTTGCCGCTATCCCGACCACCGTGAGACTGTGTACCCACCTTGTAGAAAATCTTGTCCCTCTTACCATATCGATCTCTGAATTCTAACTATTTTCATTTCTAATCCTCCACCTGCTGCATATGAAAAATAAACTTGGAAACGTCCATATCTTTAATTAGCAAAGTAGTCTTGCTTTCCAAGATCAAATCCTGATTAAACCCAAAAGCAGACCTTTTAACCCTCTCTCTCTTGCCAACCACCAAATCATGAGCATACCCTAACAATGGTGCACACTACAGATATACAGTAGAATGAATAAACCCCTTACTAACAAGATCCTTAAGTTCCCTCAACTCTGCCGAGCCATTCTATGTAGAGGATTAGAAATTTGACCAGTGCCAAAAACCAAATTAATACCAAACTTTATTTCCCTATCTTGAGGAAAACCAGAAAGATGATATGGAAAGACCTCAGGAAACCCATTTACCATCGGGACTAATTATAAAGAACAATGTTTCAAGTTAGAATCCTTAACCCGTACCAAGTAATAAAGACAACCTTTAGAGATTAACCTCCGAGCTCTAAGATAAGAAATAAACCTCCCCCTAGTAGCTAGGTAACCTTTCTCCCCCTTTATAACCGGTTCACCAAGGAACTTAAAGACAACCTTACAGGTTCGACAATCCAAATATATGTAACTAGAGTGTAACAAATCCATCCCTAGAGTAACATCAAAATACACCATATCAAGTTCAAACAAATCCACCAAAGTTCTCCTACCACCAATAGATACCACAGACCCCTATAGACTATCTTAACAATATTCAAGACACCTATAGGGGTAGAAATAGAAAAAGGATCCGAGACAACCTCAGGATCAGACCCAATACATACATCCACATATGGGGTCACATAGAAAAGAGTGGACCCTAGATCAAACAGACAATACACGTCACGACAAAATAGTTGTAACATACCAGTAACAATATCAGGCGATACCTCGAATTCTTGTTGGGACGTCAAAGTATATAACCTGTTCCGACCAACACTTGAACCAGGAGCAGTAATAAAAGTAGACGCGACACCACCAGTTCAAGGAGCATAAGAGGAAGCCATCAGTACCTTATTTACTCTCATAGAAATCTTATTAATAGGACAATCCTTGAGCCGATGTACTTCTTGGACACACTTGAAATATTTATCCCTATTTTCCTCACTATGACCCTAATAAGAACAACCATAGAATGAACAAAGAGGGAAGGAATAAACTAACTAACCCCCACTCGCTTGAGATTACGCACGCTATGCCAGAAAATTATCACCACCCTAATAACACATGTCATCTGACTTTCTTGGGTAAAGAGAGCTAGTAGAATAAAAGGAAGAAGAACTTCCCTACTTCTTTTTCTATCATTTGCCGCGATCCCGACTACCGTGAGACTGTGTACCCACCTTATAAAAAATGTTGTCCCTCTTACCATATCGATCTCTGAATTCTAACTATTTTCATTTCTAATCCTCCACCTGCTGTATATGAAAAGTAAACCTTGAAATGTCCATATCTTTAATTAGCAAAGTAGTCTTGCTTTCCAATATTAAATCCTGATTAAACCCAAAAGCAAAACTTTTAACCCTCTCTCTCTTGCCAACCACCAAAGCATGAGCATACCCTAACAACGGTGCACACGACAGATATACACTAGAACAAATAAACCCCTTATTAATAAGATACTTAAGTTCCATCAAATCTGTCGAGCCATTCTATGCAGAGGATTAGAAATTTGACCGGTGCCTAAAACCAAATTAATACCAAACTTTATTTCCCTATCCTGAGGAAAACCAGAAAGATCATATGGAAAGACCTCAGGAAACTCATTTACCATTGGGTCTAATTGTAAAGAACAATGTTTCAAGATAGAATCCTTAACCCGTACCAACTAATAAAGACAACCATTAAAGATTAACCTCCGAGCTCTAAGATAAGAAATAAACCTCCCCCTAGTAGCTAGGTAACCCTCCTCGCTCTCTATAACCGGTTCACCAAGGAACTTAAAGACAACCTTACAGGTTCGAAAATCCAAAGATATGTAACTAGAGTGTAACAAATCCATCCCTAGAGTAACATCAAAATACACCATATCAAGTTCAAACAAATCCACCAAACTTCTCCTACCACCAATAGATACCACAGACCCCTATAGACTATCTTAAAAATATTCAAGACACCAATAGGGGTAGAAATAGAAAAAGGATCCAAGACAACCTCAAGATCAGAACCAATACATACATCCACATATGGGGTCACATAGAAAAGAGTGGACCCTAGATTAAACAGACAATACACATGCCGATAAAATAGTTGTAACATACTAGTAACAATATCAGGCGATACCTCAAATTCTTGTTGGGACGTCAAAGTATATAACCTGTTCCGACCAACGCTTGAACCAGAAGCAGTAATAAAAGTAGATGCGGCATCACCAGTTCAAGGAGAATAAGATGAAGCCATCAGTACCTTATTTACTCTTATATAAATCTTATTAATAGGACAATCCTTGAGCCGATGGACTTCTTGGAATCACTTGAAATATTTATCCCTTCTTTCCTCACTATAACCCAGATAAGAACAACCATAGAATGAAAAAAGAGGGAAGGAATAAACTAACTAACACCCACTCACTTAAGATTACGCACTCTATGCCAGAAAATTATCACCACCCTAATAACACCTGTCATCTGACTTTCATGGGTAAAGAGAGCTAGTAGAATAGAAGGAAGAAGAACTTCCCTACTTCTTTTTCTACCATTTGCCGCTATCCCGACCACCGTGAGACTGTGTACCCACCTTGTAGAAAATCTTGTCCCTCTTACCATATCGATCTCTGAATTCTAACTATTTTCATTTCTAATCCTCCACCTGCTGCATATGAAAAATAAACTTGGAAACGTCCATATCTTTAATTAGCAAAGTAGTCTTGCTTTCCAAGATCAAATCCTGATTAAACCCAAAAGCAGACCTTTTAACCCTCTCTCTCTTGCCAACCACCAAATCATGAGCATACCCTAACAATGGTGCACACTACAGATATACAGTAGAATGAATAAACCCCTTACTAACAAGATCCTTAAGTTCCCTCAACTCTGCCGAGCCATTCTATGTAGAGGATTAGAAATTTGACCAGTGCCAAAAACCAAATTAATACCAAACTTTATTTCCCTATCTTGAGGAAAACCAGAAAGATGATATGGAAAGACCTCAGGAAACTCATTTACCATCGGGACTAATTATAAAGAACAATGTTTCAAGTTAGAATCCTTAACCCGTACCAAGTAATAAAGACAACCTTTAGAGATTAACCTCCGATCTCTAAGATAAGAAATAAACCTCCCCCTAGTAGCTAGGTAACCTTTCTCCCCCTTTATAACCGGTTCACCAAGGAACTTAAAGACAACCTTACTGGTTCGACAATCCAAAGATATGTAACTAGTGTGTAACAAATCCATCCCTAGAATAACATCAAAATACACCATATCAGGTTCAAATAAATCCACCAAAGTTCTCTTACCACCAATAGATACGACAGACCCCTATGGACTCTCTTAACAATATTCAAGACACCTATAGGGGTAGAAATAGAAAAAGGATCCGAGACAACCTCAGGATCAGAACCAATACATACATCCACATATGGGGACACATAGAAAAGAGTGGACCCTAGATCAAACCGACAATACACGTCACAATAAAATAGTTGTAACATACTAGTAACAATATCAGGCGATACCTTGAATTCTTATTGGGAAGTCAAAGTATATAACCTGTTCCGACCAACCCTTGATTCAGGAGTAGTAATAAGAGTAGTCCCGGCACCACCAGTTCAAGGAGCATAAGATAAGCCATCAGTACCTTATTTACTATTATAGAAATCTTATTAATAGGACAATCCTTGAGCCGATGGACTTCTTGGACACACTTGAAATATTTATCTCTTCTTTCATCACTATAACCCCGATAAAAACGACCATAGAATGAACAAAGAGGAAAGGAATAAACTAACTAACCCCCACTCACTTTAGATTACGCACTCTATGCAAGAAAATTATCACCACCTTAATAACACCTGTCATCTGACTTTCTTGGGTAAAGAGAGCTAGTAGAATAGAAGGAAGAAGAACTTCCCTGAATCTTTTTCTATCATTTGCCGCCATCCCGACCACCGTGAGACTGTGTACCAACCTTATAAAAAATCGTGTCCCTCTTACCATATCGATCTCTGAATTTTAGCTATTTTCATTTCTAATCCTCCACCTGCTCCATATGAAAATTAAACCTGGAAATGTCCATATCTTTAATTAGCAAAGTAGTCTTGCTTTCCAATATCAAATCCTGATTAAACCCAAAAGGAAACCTTTTAACCCTCTCTCTCTTTCCAGCCACCAAATCATGAGCATACCCTAACAACGGTGCACACGACACATATACACTAGAACGAATAAACCCCTTACTAATAAGATCCTTAAGTTCCATCAACTCTGTCGAGCCATTCTATGCAGAGGATTAGAAATTTGATCAGTGCCTAAAACCAAATTACTACCAAACTTTATTTCCCTATCCTGAGGAAAACCAGAAAGATCATATGGAAAGACCTGAGCAAACTCATTTACCATCGGGACTAATTGTAAAGAACAATGTTTCAAGTTAGAATCCTTAACCCGTACCAAGCAATACAGACAACCTTTAGAGATTAACCTCCGAGCTCTAAGATAAGAAATAAACCACCCTTAGTAGCTAGGTAACCCTTCTCCCACTCTATAACCGGTTCACCAAGGAACTAAAAGACAACCTTACAGGTTCGACAATCCAAAGATATGTAACTAGAGTGTAACAAATCCATCCCTAGAATAATATCAAAATACACCATATCAAGTTCAAACAAATCCACCAAAGTTCTCCTACCTCAATAGGTACCACAGACCCCTATGGACTCTCTTAACAATATTCAAGACACCTATAGGGGTAGAAATAGAAAAAGGATCTGAGACAACCTCAGGATCAGAACCAATACATACATCCACATATGGGGTCACATAGAAAAGAGTGGACCCTAGATCAAACAGATAATACACGTCACGATAAAATAGTTGTAACATACCAGTAACAATATCAGGTGATACCTCAAATTCTTTTTGGGACGTCAAAGTATATAACCTGTTCCGACCAACGCTTGAACCAAGAGCAGTTATAAAAGTAGATGTAGCACCACCAGTTCAAGGAACATAAGATGAAGCCATCAGTACCATATTTTCTCTTATATAAATCTTATTAATAGGACAATCCTTCACCCGATGGAATTCTTGGATACACTTGAAATATTTATCCCTTCTTTCCTCACTATAACCCCGATGAGAACAACCATAGAATGAACAAAGATGGAAGGTGTAGACTAACTAACACCCACTCACTTGAGATTATGAACTCTAAGCCAGAAAATTATCACTACCCTAATAACACCTATCATCTGACTTTCTTTGGTAAAGAGGGATAGTGGAATAGAAGGAAGTACAACTTCCCTACTTTTTTTTCTACCATTTGCCGCCATCCCGACGACAGTAGGACTGTGTACCTACTTTATAAAAAATCTTGTCCCTCTTACCATATCGATCTCTGAATTCTAACTATTTTTATTTTTGATCCTCCACCTGCTGCATATGAAAAGTAAACCTGGAAATGTCCATATCTTTAATTAGCAAAGTAGTCTTGCTTTCCAAGATCAAATCCTGATTAAACCCAAAAGCAAACCTTTTAATCCTCTATCTCTTGCCAGCCACCAAATCATGAGCATACCCTAACAACGGTGTACACAGCAGATATACACTAGAACGAATAAACCCCTTACTAATAAGATCCTTAAGTTCCATTACCTCTGTCGAGCCATTATATGTAGAGGATTAGAAATTTGTTCGGTGCCTAAAACCAAATTAATACCAACCTTTATTTCTCTATCCTGAGGAAAACACGAAAGATCATATGGAAAGACCTCAGGAAACTTATTTACCATTGGGACTAATTGTAAAGAACAATGTTTCAATTTAGAATCCTTAACTCGTACCAAGTAATAAAGACAACCTTTAGAGATTAACCTCCGAGCTCTAAGATAAGAAATAAACCTCCCCCTTGTAGCTAGGTAACCCTCCTCCTACTCTATAACCGGTTCACCAAGGTACTTAAAAACAACCTTACAGGTTCGACAATCCAAAGATATGTAACTAGAGTGTAACAAATCCATCCCTAGAATAACATCAAAATACACCATATAAAGTTCAAACAAATCCACCAAAGTTCTCTTACCAACAATAGATACCACAGACCCCTATAGACTCTCTTAACAATATTCAAGACACCTATAGGGGTAGAAATAGAAAAAGGATCCGAGACAACCTCAGGATCAGAACCAATACATACATCCACATATGGGGTCACATAGAAAAGAGTTGACCCTAGATCAAACAGACAATACACGTCACGATAAAATAGTTGTAACATACCAGTAACAATATCAGGCGATACCTTGAATTCTTGTTGTCACGTCAAAGTATATAACCTATTCCGACCAACACCTGAACCAGGAGCAGTAA
This sequence comes from Capsicum baccatum var. pendulum, assembly GCA_030864225.1. NCBI lineage: Eukaryota > Viridiplantae > Streptophyta > Magnoliopsida > Solanales > Solanaceae > Capsicum > Capsicum baccatum. The sequence continues at coordinate 75,981,948 of CM061554.1, read as the reverse complement.
TAAAAGTAGACGCGACACCACCAGTTCAAGGAGCATAAGATGAAGCCAGCAGTACCGTATTTACTCTTATAGAAATCTTATTAATAGGACAATCCTTGAGCCGATGGACTTCTTGGACACACCTGAAATATTTATCCCTTCTTTCCTCACTATAACCCCAATAAGAACAACCATAGAATGAACAAAGAGAGAAGGAATAAACTAACTAACCCCCACTCACTTGAGATTACGCACGCTATGCCAAAAAATTATCACCACCCTAATAACACCTGTCATCTGACTTTCTTAGGTAAAGAGAGCTAGTAGAATAGAAGGAAGAAGAACTTCCCTACTTCTTTTTCTACCATTTGCCGCCATCCCGACCACCATGAGACTGTGTAACCACCTTATAAAAAATCTTGTCCCTCTTACCATATCGATCTCTGCATTCCAACTATTTTTGTTTCTAATCCTCCACTTGCTGCATATGAAAAGTAAACCTCAAAATTTCCATATCTTTAATTAGCAAAGTAGTATTGCTTTCCAAGATCAATTCCTGATTAAACCCAAAAGCAAACCTTTTAACTCTTTCTCTCTTGCCAGCTACCAAATCATGAGCATACCCTAACAACGGTGCACACCGCAGATATACACTAGAATAAATAAACCCCTTACTAACAAGATCCTTAAGTTCCATCAACGCTGCTGAGCCATTCTATGCATAGGATTAGAAATTTGACCAGTGCCTAAAACTAAATTAATACCAAACTTTATTTCCCTATCCAGAGGAAAACCAGAAAGATCATATGGAAAGACCTCAGGAAACTCATTTACCATCGGGACTAATTGTAAAGAACAATGTTTCAAGTTAGAATCCTTAACCCGTACCAAGTAATAAAGACAACCTATAGAGATTAACCTCCGAGCTCTAAGATAAGAAATAAACCTTCCCCTACTATCTAGGTAACCCTCCTCCCACTCTATAACCGGTACACCAAGGAACTTAAAGACAACCTTACAGGTTCGACAATCCAAAGATATGTAACTAGAGTGTAACAAATCCATCCCTAGAATAACATCAATATACACCATATCAAGTTCAAACAAATCCACCAAAGTTCTCCTACCACCAATAGATACCACAGACCCCTATGGACTCTCTTACCAATATTCAAGACACCTATAGGGGTAGAAATAGAAAAAGGATCTGAGACAACCTCAGGATCAGAACTAATACATACATCCATATATGGGGTCACATAGAAAAGAGTGGACCCTAGATCAAACAGACAATACACGTCACGATAAAATAGTTGTAATATACGAGTAACAATATCAGGCGATACCTCAAATTCTTGTTGGGACATCAAAGTATATAACCTGTTTCGACCAACACTTGAACCAGGAGCAGTAATAAAAGTAAACGCGGCACCACCAGTTCAAGGAGCATAAGATGAAGCCTTATGTACCTTATTTACTCTTATAGAAATTTTATTAATAGGACAATCCTTGAGCCGATGGACTTCTTGGACGCTCTTGAAATATTTATCCATTCTATCCTCACTATAACACCGATAAGAACAACCATAGAATGAACAAAGAGGGAAGGATTAAACTAAATAACCCCTACTCACTTGAGATTACGCACTCTATGCTAAAAAAATATCACCACCCTAATAACACCTGTCATCTGACTTTCTTGGGTTAAGAGAGCTAGTAGAATAGAAGGAAGAAGAACATCCCTACTTCTTTTTCTACCATTTGCCGCCATCTCGACCACTGTGAGACTGTGTACCCACCTTATAAAAAATCTTGTCCCTCTTACCATATCGATCTCTGAATTCCAATAATTTTCATTTCTAATCCTCCACCTACTGCATATGAAAAGTAAACCTGGAAATGTCCATATCTTTAATTAGCAAAGTAGTCTTGCTTTCCAAGATCAAATCCTGATTAAACCCAAAAGCAAACCTTTTAACCCTCTCTCTCTTGCCAGCCACAAAATCATGAGCATACCCTAACAACGGTGCACACGGCAAATATACACTAGAATCAATAAACCCCTTACAAATAAGATCCTTAAGTTCCATCAACTCTGTCGAGCCATTCTATGCAGAGGATTAGAAATTTGACCGGTGCCTAAAACCAAATTAATACCAAACTTTATTTCCCTATCCTGATGAAAACTAGAAAGATCATATAGAAAGACCTCAATAAACTCATTTACCAACGGGACTAATTGTAAAGAACAATGTTTCAAGTTAGAATCCTTAACCCATACCAAGTTATAAAGACCACCTTTAGAGATTGACCTCCGAGCTCTAAGAGAAGAAATAAACCTCCCCCTAGTAGCTAGGTAACCCTCCTCCCACTCTATAACCGGTTCACCAAGGAACTTAAAGACAACCTTACAGGTTCGACAATCCAAAGATATGTAACTAGAGTGTAACAAATCCATCCTTAGAATAACATCAAAATACACCATATCAAGTTCAAACAAATCCACCAAAGTTCTCCTACCACCAATAGATACCACAGACCCGTATGGACTCTCTTAACAATATTCAAGACACCTATAGGGGTAGAAATAGAAAAAGGATCCGAGAGAACCTCAGGATCAGAACTAATACATACATCCACATATGGGGTCACATAGAAAAGAGTGGACCCTAGATCAAACAAACAATACACGTCACGATAAAATAGTTGTAATATACTAGTAACAATAATAGGTGATACCTCAAGTTCTTGTTGGGACATCAAAGTATATAACCTGTTCCGACCAACACTTGAACTGGGAGCAGTAATAAAAGTAGACGCGGCACCACCAATTCAAGGAGCATAAGATGAAGCCATCAGTACCTTATTTACTCTTATAGAAATCTTATTAATAGGACAATCCTTGAGCCGATGGACTTCTTGGACACACTTGAAATATTTATCCCTTTTTCCTTACTATAACCCCGATAAGAACAAGCATAAAATGAACAAAGAGGGAAGAAATAAACTAACTAACCCCCACTCACTTGAGATTACGCACGCTATGCCAGAAAATTATCACCACCCTAATAACACCTGTCATCTGACTTTCTTGGGTTAAGAGGTTAGTAGAATAGAAGGAAGAAGAACATCCCTACTTCTTTTTCTACCATTTGCCGCCATCCTTACCACCGTGAGACTGTGTGCCCACCTTATAAAAAATCTTGTCCCTCTTAACATATCGATCTCTAAATTTCAACTATTTTCATTTCAAATCCTCCACCTGCTGCATATGAAAAGTAAACCTGGAAATATCCATATCTTTAATTAGCAAAGTAGTCTTGCTTTCCAAGATCAAATCCCGATTAAACCCAAAAGCATACCTTTTAACCCTCTCTCTCTGTTGCCAGCCACCAAATCATGAGTATACCCTAACAACGGTGCACACAACAGATATACACTAGAATGAATAAACCCCTTACTAACAAGATCCTTAAGTTCCATCAACTCTGCCGAGCCATTCTATGCAGAGGATTAGAAATTTGACCGGTGCCTTAAACCAACTTAATACCAAACTTTATTTCCCTATCCTGAGGAAAACCAGAAAGATCATATAGAAAGACCTCAAGAAACTCATTTACCATCGGGACTAATTGTAAAGAACAATGTTTCAAGTTAGAATCCTTAACCCGTACCAAGTAATTAAGACAACTTTTAGAGATTAACCTTCGAGCTCTAAGATAAGAAATAACCCCCCCCTTAGTAGCTAGGTAACCCTCTCCCCACTCTATAACCGGTTCACCAAGGTACTTAAAGACAACCTTACAGGGTCGACAATCCAAAGATATGTAACTAGAGTGTAACAAATCCGTCCCTAGAATAACATCAAAATACAGCATATCAAGTTCAAACAAATCCACCAAAGTTCTCCTACCACCAATAGATACCACAGACCCCTATGGACTCTCTTAACAATATTCAAGACACCTATAGGGGTAGAAATAGAAAAAGGATCCGAGACAACCTTAGGATCAGAACCAATACATACATCCACATATGGGGTCACATAGAAAAGAGTTGACCCTAGATCAAACAGACAATACACGTCACGATAAAATAGTTGTAACATACCAATAACAATATCAGGCGATACCTCGAATTCTTGTTGGGACGTCAAAGTATATAACCTGTTCCGACAAACACTTGAACCAGGAATAGTCATAAAAGTAGACGCGGCACCACCAGTTCAAGTAGCATAAGATGAAGCCATCAGTACCTTATTTACTTTTATAGAAATCATATTAATAGGACAATCATTGAAACGATGGACTTCTTGGACACACTTGAAAAATTTATCCCTTCTTTTCTCACTATAACCCCAATAAGAAAAACCATAAAATGAATAAAGAGGGAAGGAATAAACTAACTAACCCTCACTCACTTGAGATTACGCACTCTATGCTAGAAAATTAGCACCACCCTAATAAGACCTGTCATCTAACTTTCTTGGGTAAAGAGACCTAGTAGAATAGAAGGAAGAAAAACTTCCCTACTTCTTTTTCTACCATTTTCTGCCATCCCGACCACCGTGAGACTGTGTACCCACCTTATAAAAAATCTTGTCCCTTTTACCATATCGATCTCTGCATTCCAACTATTTTTATTTCTAATCCTCCACCTGCTGCATATGAAAAGTAAACCTGGAAATGTCCATATCTTTAATTAGCAAAGTGGGTTTGCTTTCCAATATCAAATCCTGATTAAACCCAAAAGCAAACCTTTTAACCCTCTCTCTCTTTCCAGCCACCAAATCATGAGCATACCCTAACAGCTGATGAAAATTTTAGGCATATTCCTTGAAAAATATTCTCCCTTTCTTAAGATTCACAAACTCCTCCATCTTTGCTTCCCTCAACTCTTGATGAAAGAAATTAGCTAGAAAAGTACTAGAAAAAGCATCATATAAGGATTTCTCCTCCATAACACCCCTATCTCTATCCCACTCTTTGTATTATTGGTATGAAACACCTTTGAGATGAGAAGATACAAAGTTTACACCTTTCATATTTGTGGCCTGCATCACCTTAAATATCATCTCCATTTTCTCTAAGAAATCATGAGGATTATCCTCCACCTTTAAACCAGTAAAAGTAGGAGGACTCAATTTCATAATCAAAGCAACCCATGTGGACTCAATAGATAACCCACTAGACGCATCCCGCTTAGCCTAAGCAGCAACTAATTAAGCGATAGTATGAATAAACTGGTAAAATTCTACATTAGTCACCTCATCTTGAGGAGGACTAGTAGGAAAAGAACTCCAGAACAATCAGGGATATGACCCTAAGATCGAAGACGAACTTTAGACTTAGGACGTATCTCATTAACATTATCCCGAGATGGTACTAAAGAGTTTCCTTGTGTTCCAGATTGTCGAGGCATGATCTAAAAAGTGAACAACCAAGGATTAGAGAAGAATTCCAGGACTTAGTCTCCAAATATGAAAATAGATAGAATAGCCAAAAATATCATCAATCGGTGTGAGCCTCAATACCAATACCAATGCTAAGGAAAACACTGATAATGATCCCGCATATACAAACCCATAACAGTACCATAAAGCCTTTAAGCAAAAAAGTAAGAATATTTGGTTGCGACATGCCCCCAACCATAGCCAAAACCAAAATCTAGAAATAAATCAAAATGTCTAAAAGTATCCATATTATGAAATGAAACTTTCCAAAAAGATGGAAGCTCACCATTTTAATCCAACAACTATCCCTGAGTCAACCACTTTGTAGGAGGGGTAGAACGGTCAATTCCTGCATAGCATGGGTATACAACTCTCTGAATATGGTTTAGTGGGTGAACACTAGCATGAACACATGATAAGGATAAAATAAATCCATTTTGAAAACTAAGTAAGAACCATCCAGATTCACACACCATACATACATATATATATGTAACCATTCAGGGAAAGGGAACTGGGTATAGCATGCCATTAAAATATTTACTTGGGCTGTGTAGTTCTGCCATCCTAAACTAAGCATGGGCTATATGGGTTCAGCTCCCCCTGCTGAAAGGTACCCAGTGTTGAAGCCACATAACAAGGAAAGAAAACCTAGAATGACTAATACATCCCCTAATATAACATCTGACATCATGCACAAGGTCACTTGGACCAAACCTCACATCGACAAAAATGAGTTTCCTGTTTTGGTCCTTCCGAGACATCCACCTTCCACTGTTTACAACATACCCTGCCATTTCCTAATTAAAAACATTACCAAGCAACCAGCTAATCCATTAACCAATTATTAACAAATGCCATTAGTAGTGGTATCATCATGCCGACTATACTTGCAAGTTTGTCCATAACTAATCATATTTAGGTTTAAGGGATTCTATGTACCCTTCCATTAACCATATTAAACCACTTGGGGGATTCCCATGTACCCTACAAGCATAAAAAATTAGCCTTTTTACTGTTCTAACCCATTTAAACCATAAATAATTCCTTTACCAAGTTTAAAACCAGCAAGAGTTCCATTTAAAATAGTAAGTGCAATGAAAACATCCTTATAGGCATTTTGTCAAATACATTGGGGGCATGATTAAACAAAAACCTATTTCAATTACCATTTAACCCTTCCCATGTAATCTAATTATCAAAAACCTCTAATAAGCATGAAAATACATAACTAAACCCATGAGAAATCATAACTAATAATTTATATTACAAACCCCCGAATCATAGTTGAAAACCAAAAATCATACAATAATGAAATCATGAAAACCATGCCTTAGTAGAAACTATCAGTGAAGGAAGAGAAGATGCCTTAATTGAAAAAGTATATAGAGAGAAACCACCAACAAGATCCATAAATTAGTCCTCTAGTTGAAACTATAGTTTCCTTTCCCAAAAGTTCTTGAGAGAATCAATGAGTATTTAGGTAGAGTTTCTAAGTGTTAATGAATAGAATAATAGGGTAAATAACCTTCTAAGTGAGTTAGAAGTCATGGGACCTTGTTAGGGTAACTGCAGAAATGTCCATATCACCCCTACTTAAGTTGTATTAAAATCCTATCACAGAAGTACGAATGACCCTAATGCGTCGTACCCTTCGATACGAGTGATACCCACCACTAGGGTCCAATGACTCAACCCTTGGACCCAACACTGTCTAGAGTATGACTCATCCTACCCAATTCATATTGACATTATATGATCTGTACCCTACACCCATATCCTTGGTAGGAAAGAATCCATAAGAGGTTCAAACACTAACTACCATATGAGTCTTGGATATAACTTGTACAATGACTTACAACTCATGGTGAGCCACTCATAATTAGATCTAACTTTAGTTACCAAGCTTGTGACTAAGCTAAGGAAAACCCAAACAAAATAATTTGTATGAAACCATACGACTCGTACCAGCCAAGTCTTACTCATTCAGTGATCAAAATCTATCCCACCAACCAACACTGGTCAGTAAATGAATGGGACATACCATTCATACCCCAACATATGACTCGTACTCATGAGTCGTGTTGGGTCCAGAGACCAGAATTCCTAGAATTTTCTAAGGTCCAGAAACCAGGGTGTTTCACCAAGAAAAATTCAAAACATAAATGAAGAACAAAATCACCATAGGACAAACAATCGACTACAAATGCATGTAACTACACTACATCAGCTAGAGGGCCCAAAAGGTAGCCACAGAATAGTAATCCAGTCGAAGGATAAATTACTAGCTGAAAATAAAAAATAACCTACTCCATATCTATTATAGAACATGAACTATTATAACATTCTCAAGAACTCCCCAAGGCTGCCAACCACATTAGTGTTAGAAAATAAATTCTAGAAACTCGAAGAATTGAAACTTAAGTCGAAAACTACCAATCAAACACTCTATCTCAGCAAAAATAGCCACATCAACATATAATCAAGGAGAAATACTCCACCAAGAAATATTAGTCCCAATAAACTCTAAAAGATGGATTTTCTAATTCTATCCAAGTAGGGCAATTGATAATGCTCAAACTACCCTCTTGAATAGGTGTAAGAGATCGTTGTCAATATAAAACTCAACTAGGTTGGGGTCGAATTGCACAGGGAATAGGGTGTAAACTCCGAGTTATTTACAAAATAATTTACTGGTAGTTTGCTGTTTCCAAAAATGGGGGTTTGAGTTTCACAGAGAGTTAATTTTCACTTCTGAATTAGTAGTTTGTAGCCAAGATTTTATGAAATAACCAGGATTATGTTCACTAGGGCTTACGGTACATGACAGATACTAAAATTTACTCAAGGTTCTCACAGTAGTTTGGATGACAAGCTATATTTATCGATGGTATGCTCAAATGTCTCTCAACCTATTAAAGCATCTAATTTCCTAATCCTCTCGGACATAGGGAATCGCTTATCACTACAAAGATTTTACCTTAGGTTAATCGGCCTTGTTACAACGCTGATTATTAAATAAAGCCTTTCCGAGTCCTTGTTGATAACTCACTTCCTACTATATATGATTTCTTTATCAATCAAACCAAAGTAGGTACGCCTATTGTTTGCAACCAACAGATATAAATTATAGTCTCAGAGTTATCAAGAAATCCTAACACCTATTAAACCTTGAATAATTAATTTATCACCTTATCATGACCTAACCCTAGATTCTATAATCCAGGTTAAAAGAATTTACCGACTTATCATGTATGAAATAAGCATGAAATTTGAATTCACAACTGAAAGGATTAACTTACAATGATGAATGAAATTAAAAGTGAACTTGTATTTGAATCACATGGAAAAACACTGAAATATTGTTCTTGAGCTAGGGAGGAAAAAATATCATTTTTTCTCCTCAATAATAGATGAATTAATTGTCTGATGGATCCTTCTTAAAATCCTAAAAGTTCTATAATACTTAAATCTAAATAAGGAAATAAAAATTAAGGTTTTAATTTTCTCTTCGGAATAGACGACGACGATCTTGATGGTGTGTCAGACATTTGACGGCGTGTGCAAGATGTCGTCAAAGATTCTAGTGAATTGTTATATTCTGATTATTCTGATGGAAAATCTGACGGCTTGTCAAATATGTGATGGCACGTGAAAAATATCATCACATCTTCACTGGAAATCAGTATGATCTGCTTTAGGTTGACGGAAATTTTGACGCCTCGTCATAAATTTGACGGAGCTTTCGAAATGTCATCACCTTTCATCTAAACTCCACAAGTTCTGTCTAAGATTGATGGAAACTTTGAAAGCATGTCCCATATTTGACGACGCTTTATAAATGGCGTCAGCTACACTTTAGCTTATTCGCACTAGATTTCAATTGATTTATTCTTCTTTTCCTTGGTTTCCTCCCCGATCACTTGTGTCTACATTAAAATGATAAAAATAATAAAAAATAATAAAATTTGATTAAGGCGTCTCAATTATTTAGAGTTAAAAGCTTCAAATGTGTTAGCATCTGCTCATACATCAACACCCTCAACTTAAAATAATTGCTTGTCCTCAAGCAACCAACACATAACTAGGAAGATACAAAGTACAATCGGCAGTCACTCATTCACATAAGCTCAAACACACTTTACCTTCTCCAAGGTCAACTGTTTCAAACTGAACTGTGTATGCTATTGGAAAACAACCTTATAACATATAGGAATCAAATTTTGGCATAAATTCAGCAACAACCATGCATATAAAAGCATTTCACTATCCAAATAAGTTTGTAACTTGCAACATACTCAGTCTTCCCTCACAGCAAGGAAATCCCTTTTTCACTCATATTAGATATCACTTAATCACATAGGGATAATCAAGAGACACTAGCCCTCAGAAAAAATTTCCAATCATTGCATTTCATCTACCATATGCTTTCCCTTATCTTCATTACCAAGGTGTTCAGATAGGTAAGATAGGATCACTATAGGTATTTTTCTCGGCTTGTAACATAGGCTTGGGGATGGAATGGTGTTCATGGCTATTTAAAGTGACTAAGCCTCCTTGATACTACAATACTCTTTTAGGGTACCACCTCTTAGCCTTTTCTATTTTTCATTAATTCTTGATCACACACTTTCCTAATGATTGCGGTCTTTTTAACACTTAGTGTTTTCTCTTCACCATCTTTTTCTTTGGCTTATTCTTTTTCTACTGCATCAGGATTTTAAATTCTTTTTATTTTTAATCAAGCCTTCTCCATACTCATTATACATCACGCACCCTTAAGATAGCCACCCTCAACTTAGGTTGTTTGCCTGAGTTAAGATGCATAGTATCCAAGGAGGACCAACGCTAAAACAGGTTCATTGTGATATAAATGGAGAGGTTATAGTTGTCATAACTAGAAATGGTCATTAAAGCAAAAAAAAAATATGGGCAAGGGATATCATGCATTTAGGGAAGGTCATTTAGGCTAAAAGTGGACTAAACGGCAAACATGGCCTATGATCCTTTTCTAACCCCCATCCTTCAACCTAGGCAAGAAAAACCAGGAAAGTTCTAGCTTTGACATAAAATGGGAACTCACTAAACCTATCACACACATGGCACACAGGTATATCACCAATTACTACTCTTTTAGTTTATGCAAGCTGTTCAGAAAAAAGTCTAACGTTACCAGAACTAATGCCACAACAAAGATTCACAATGGTCATAACCTGATGCAATTCATACAGTTATAAAATAAGATCAATGGAGAAATTTTCAAAAATCACAAATACATATTACTGCCTCAAGTACTTGTATTGTTCCTATTTATCTACAAAAAAGAATTTTTTTTTTTTACAACAACATATGCCCTACACCCTCAACTTAAGATTGAAAGTATAATGAACCAAGGATTTAAGTCATACCTGAAGAAAGTCAAGCCTCAAAATCATGGGTCCCTAACCCTGTAGTAGTCTCATCTTTAGCAGGAGTTTTTTGTTGCTCTGGTGTAGCTGCCCTTCTAGAGGAGGCTCCTGTAACCCTTGCTCGCAAGGCTTCTTCCCAGTTCTAATTATCCTCTAGGGACACTTTTATGGCCTTCTTTAGATTTTTTTTGTTAGTAGCTACTATTTTATCACTTGCTTGCTCTATTTTCTCTGCGACAACTTTCTCAACTTTCTTTTTTGCTTTCTTCTTTACCTTTCCTTCTTCTTCGATATCAGCATCTTCTATCTTATTTTTTACTTTTTCTGGTCCTTTTTCTTCTTCCTCTTTGGTGAGTTTGCAGTAACATTATGCAATGGAATTTCACCCTTATACTCATCCATACCTGTGTCTTCTGGTACCATGAATTGGTGTTTCTATAAGATTTCCATATCTGCTTTGACTTTGCTCAGTGCAGTCCTGAATTGTGCCATCTCTGTACCTGATATCTCTTGTTCTGGCATCGAACTTGTTCTCTAATTCCATGACCCTTCCAGGAAGAGTTGAATAAGGCTCAAGAGCAGCCTTTATTCTCTTATCCATTGCAGAGGCAAATTATTTGGTAAAAACTTTCAGCTGATCCTCACACCACTATGATTCCCTTATTATCTTTCTGAAATTTGGCACAATAAAAACAATGCCTGTTGGTGCTGTAGGGGATGACGTAGTCATCTCACTTTAAGGCACTGAGCCTGCCTCAGCTGAAAATGCTAGTGGTGGTGGTACATTTTTAGAGCTTTGCACCCCCACATCTGGTGCTGAAATAGTCTCAGTGACTAAAGGATCTACTACACCAACTATATCTCGATCAAGTCTCAAGCCCAACTAAAGTTTATCTTTTCTATCAGGGTTGTGGGTTTTTTGCCATGTAACTCATCATTAATACCTGAATCTCAAGTACATTAATTGTTTCACACAACCTAGTAGTAAGACATGGGAATGGATATGCAACATCGGGACTTGAGAGCCAAATCTTGATCTCTTCTACTATAATTTCTCTAAAATCCAAGGGAGTTCTATCCATCAAGCTTGCAACTAATATTGTTCGATCATCCCCGAATATGTTGTCTCCCTCGGTGGGTATCAGATGAATCTGCACTAAACCCTACCAAAATCTTGCCTCTGAATTTAGGGATGCTTTGGTTATCTTTTCTGCAGGATTATTCAACCACTCAGGTTCTCCATCTGCTATTTGAGTTGCTAGCCATTTGCGCTGATTTTCTCGATGCTTTAACCAGGCATAAAAGAAAGGTGAAGTGGCTCATGGGACGAAGACTGGCCCATGAAGGAACCTATTTATGGTGGTGTCTGATATATCCAGCATCACCCCACGTACTACAACTTTGGTCAGTAAAGGCTTATCTGAAGTTCTATCCCCATCTTTATATATTTTTTCCACTATCGCCTGGTAGTTCGCATAGAACTCCCAGACTAACGAATAACAGTAAGAACTGCTTTCTATTGTAGTCTACTTCAGGCCATAATCCTTGAGTTTTTGTATCACCTCAGGGTATCTGATCAACCCTGTAGTGATAATCATCTTCTTCTCTAAAATTGGCCTTTTAGCACTTCTTCAATCAGTTCTACGAAGTCCTTCCTAAAAGATCTTTTCATACCCAGGGATGTGTCTCTCGCATTATTTCTAATTTTGGGGTTTTTCGTATTTCACCAAAGTTCCCCGTACTGGAGAATCCTCATCACGTTGCTCTTCGATGAGGGTGACTCAGACTCAGTTTCTTCAGCTTTAGGCCTCTCAGAATTCTTATTTGCAAATTCTTGTCCATTGTCCTCAAACTCCTGCTCAATGGGTTCTGATCCTTGTTCCTCCAATGCTTTCTCAGATGAGGTTGTTACCTCAGTATCATCAGTATCCTCCACCTCAATAGGCTTAGGTGGAGGTGGTGCCTTTGGACTAGCCCTCTTTCTTATCCATCTGAGCAATGGTTCATCATCATCATAATTAGAGTCAATGTTGACAAGTTTTCAAGGTACAGTCTCTTTAGCTGCTTTCTTTGGTGTGGTTGGATTCTTTTTCTTAGGTGCCATGCTCAGTTCTGCAAAAAGATAGAAATTCTCAATTAGTATCAACAATCAAACAAGAGAAGAAGATGGATCACCTCAGTTTAACATCATTACTATTTTTAGTTCAAAGGTTTGACGACCTTTTTTATTTTCCATCACGGGTGTGACGGCGCTTCAAAAGAGTCATCCACCTTATACAGAACCCATAATATTTTCTCAACTCTTGACGACATTTTTGCCTAGCCGTCACATAGGTAAAAGGCCATAAAAATTGTCATCAAACAAAATTACAACTTCTAATTCCTTTTTACTTGCTTTTTTATCTACCATTATTCTCAATTTCAACTTAGGTCATGTTATTTAACTGAAATTTCAATGAAGTTGTACAGGATAACACTACAAACACTAGTTTTCGAAGGAGCTTGAAATATGTTAATTGGTTCAGCTTATTCCTTTGAAACCAAGGTTTCTTGTAGTTCACAATTTATCCAAAGAAAGATGAAGTTGAAGTTTTTCTCATACCTGGTTGTTGACACTAAACTAGTGTACTTTGAGCACTCAGAATTGTGAGTGAGAGAAGATTTAGATAAGAGAGAGGGTTGACTTGACTCTCAAGCTTCCACTTACAAGGAAAGTTTTAAAATTTTCCTTAGATGGAAACAAATTTGAAAAAAAAAAAGGAAATAACTAAATAAGGAAAGAAAACCAAAACTAAAAGAAAAATATCTATAGTACGGGGGAATGTAAACAGATGTTGTTGGGCTGGGTTAGCTCAAAATTTTTAAATTGGGCCCAACTCATTTGACAACATTTTTAACGGAACATCAGAGGTCGAACGGTGCTTTAAAATTTTTGCCAGCCTTAACAGTATAAGGCCTTGACTTGATTGTTTTGACGACATTTCTCATGGCTTGGAATACTTGTGATAACTCTTTACAATTATCGTCAACCTTCTTAAGCTAACTATAACCATTTTACCTCGTTTGTATAACTCTTAGCTACAAAAAAAAAAATTATAAACACTAGTGCAATAAAATTAGAACTTTGGGTTGCCTTCCAATTAGCGCCTGATTTAACATTGCGACACGACTTGGTTATCTCGACTACTCAGACTTTATCAAGATACTGTGTCGATACCTTATTACCATTTTTGTGTAATACATCCACAACCAAGAATATATTTATCTCCTCTAACTGCTTCATAGAAGGATGCATTTTGAATCTGGCCTCTTTTTTTTCATACCTGAACTTTAGCTCATTGAGCTCTATATCAACCAATACTCTTCCCGTGGCTAATAGTGGTCTACCCAAAATGATGGGTACCTTAAAATCAACATCATAATCCAATATCATAAATTTTGCAGGCAGAATAAAGTTATCCAACTTTATCGACACATCATTCAATATACCAACTGGTTGTTCCACCGATCTATCTTCCATCACAAGACGTATCATTGTGGGTGTAGGTTCCCCCAATCCAAGATTCTTGTAGATATCAAGTGGCATCAAATTAATACTTGATCCTAAGTCACATAAAGCTTTCGTAAAATTCATGGACCCAACTGTGCACGGTATGTTAAATGCTCCAGGGTCAGGCTTTTACTGGACTAAGGATTGTGAAGAAACATCACTACAGTGGTGGATGTTTTCCACCGGCTCACAGCTTACCTTCCGCTTCTTTGTTAACAAATCCTTCATAGATTTAGCATAGTTTGGCATTTGCTCAAGTGCCTCCATCAATGGCACATTTACTGTCAGTTGTTTTATCATTGCCACGAATTTGCTAAATTTTTGATCATCTGCTTTCTTCTTTAATTTCTAAGGAAAGGGAGGTGGTGGTCTTGGAATTTCTTTCAATACCACTTCCTTCACCTTATCTTTTCCTTTATCAAATGTATCAACAGGACTACTCAACTTCTCTGACTCCACTGGACTAGGTTCTTTGAGTTCATATACACTTACCTTATTCTCCACAGATTTGGCCACAGAAGGGCCACATAATATCCTACCACTCCTAGAGGTAATCGTCATACACGATCTATCATTACTCAGGTTCTGAACTGTATCACTAGGTAAAGTACTCATTTTTCCCTGGTTCAATGTAGCAGAAAATTGGCTCATCTGCTGCTCCAACTGCTTAATAGAAGCAGAATGTGAGAAAACCAACTAACTGAGGGTAATGAATTCACTCTTCATAGTAGTTACCCCCGAGTTGGTAGCTTCAACTCACTTCGATAACTTTTCCATCATGTCCTCCATGGACATCTTTCCAGAGCTAGTTGTTGCAGTATCCCGACATCCAGGAGGAAACATACAAACCACTCCTGTCATTATTATTTCTCCAGTGTCCCTGCTCCCTATCTTTATAATTAGGCTTATCATAGAAGTTCTTACCTTGGTTCCCTTAGTTGTTGCCTCAGAAACCCCCCTAATTACTCACATAGTTTTCCTCCACATCAGCACCTGTAGAAACAGTACCCTAAGATTCCACAGCCTTAACCATTTCAGTCTTGCCGGATAGCAAGTGCTTGGCCAGCAAGTCCATCTGTGTCTTCAAATGGTCCATCTCCTGATCTCGCTTCTCATCCCTTCTACGTTTCTCCGCACTTATACCACCAGTAATATTCGGGCTAGACACTACAGAATCCCTAGTGTACCAAGCCCGACTTTGCTTGGTCATTCTATTCAGCATGTTAGAAGCCACTAGAAAAGAGAGGTCGATGAACGAACCACCTGCAACATTATCAATAATCGGATTTGTCACAAAATTGAAGGCTCAGTACAAAGTCACCATCAAGTACAACTCCATCATGTTGTGGTACGGACATTGTGCAAGCTTCTTCTTAAATCTCTCCCAGGTTTTGTGCAATGCTTCCATCGAGAGCTTTCTAAAATTACTGATCTCGTCCCTCAACTATACCCTTCTGGAGTGTAGAAATAACCATTCTAAAACACATCTTTAAACTATCTCTAGTTGGTTATAGAATTAGGCTCCAACTCATTCAACCACATTGTTGTCTCTCCAGACAGAGAAAATGGAAATAACTTCAACCTGATCACATTCTGGTTCACTCCTGAATTGTCAAAAGATTTGCAAATAGTGATAAAGTTCATCAAATGTATGTTCGGTTCATGACCAGGTAAGCCTCCGAACAACCCCTTTAGATTCAGGAGTTGGATCATTGTGCTTGTTGTGCTGAATTTTGCACCCGGTGCCAACGATGGAGGAATGATAGCACCTGTTGCACCAGCTCCATCCATTCCTTCATCATCTTTATCAGCCTCATATTGAACAGGCCGTTGGCCGTACCTTCCCCGGATTGGATGGTTTCTATTGATATTTCGCTGCACTAGTGCAGCAATTTGCTCAGCTCACCTTGGGTTTTGAGGATTCAGTAATTCCTTATCACCCAAGTCTTCATCATTAGGGTTTTAGTGATGTGCTTGTTGATCCATATTCTGCACATTCACCTGAGCCCTGGCCAAAGAAGCTAGTCTTTCTGCCTCCTGTTGCTCAGCCATTCTCCCTATCAGCTAACGTTCCGGATTGATTGGTAATAGCGGTTCTCCAAAACTTCTTGTTTTTGGCACAAACAACACAGTACTTATAATAGACAAAAACAACAAATAATCATAAATCCAAGAAACTTAACTATCAGTAACTTTCCGCGCATAAACTTTTAGTCTACAACCTTATTCCCTGGCAACGGCGCCATTTTTTGATAACGCTCAAACTACACTCTTGAATAGGTGTAAGCGATCATTATCAATATAAAACCCAACTAGGTTGGGGTCGAATCCTACAGGGAATAGGGTGTGAATTTTGAGTTGTTTATGAAATAATTTACTGGTAGTTTGCTATTTCCGAAAATGGGGGTTTGAGTTTCACAGAGAGTCTATTTTCACTTTTGAATTTATTGTTTCTAACCAAGATTTTATGAAATAACTAGGATTATATTCACTAGGGCTTATGGTACATGACAGATACTAAAATTTACTCAAGGTTCTCACGGTAGTTAGGATGACAAGATATCTTTATCGATGGTATGCTCAAATGTCTCTCAACCTTGTTAAGCGTCTAATTTCCTAATCCTCTCAGACTTAGGTAATCGCTTATCACTACACAGATTTTACCTCAGGTTAATCAATCTTATTAGAACACTGATTATTAAATGAAGCCTTTCTGAGTCCCTGTTGATAACTCACTTTCTATTATTTATGATTTCTTTCTCAAGAAAACCAAAGTAGGTATGCCTATTTTTGCAACCAACAGACATAAATTATAGTCTCAGAGTTATCAAGAAATCCTAACACCTATTAAACCTTGAATAATTAGTTTATCACCTTATTATGACCTAACCCTAGATTCCATAGTCCAGGTTTAAAAGAGTTTATCTACTCATGACGTGTGAAACAAACATGTAATTTGAATTCATAACTGAAAGGATTAACTTACAATGATGAATGAAATTGAAAGTGAAATAGTATTTAAATCACACAACAAAACACTGAAATATTATTCTTTAGATGAGGAAAGAATATCATTTTTCCCCTCAATAATAGATGAATTAATTATCTGGTGGATCCTGCTCAAAACCCTAAAAGTGCTATAAATACTTAATTCTAAATAAGGAAACAAAAATTAAGGTTTTAGTTTTCTCTTCGGAATAGACGACGGCGATCTTAACGGCGTGTTAGACGTCTGACGGCGTGTGTAAGATATCGTCAAAGATTCCAGTAAATTGTTATCAGCTGATTCTTCTAGCGGCAAATCTGACGGCTGGTCAAATATGTGATGTCACGTGAAAAATGTCATCACATCTATACTGGAAATCAACTTGATCTAATTCAAGTTAATGAAAATTTTGATGCCTCGTCACATATTTGATGGCGCTTCCAAAACATTGTCACATTTCATCTCAACTCCTCAGGTTCTGTCCCATATCTGACGATGCTTTAGAAATGGCGTCAGCTACACTTTTTCTTATTCGCAGAAGATTTCAGCTGATTTATTCTTCTTTTCTTTGGTTTCCTCCCCGATCACTTGTATCTACATTAAAACAATAAAAACAATCAAAAACAACAAAAGTTGCTTAAGGCTTCACAATTATTTAGAGTTAAAAGCCTCAAATATGTTAGCATCTGCTCACACATCATCAATTATAACTCAAACTAACCATAAATCAGCTCACCGAGAAAGAAAATACAACTTTTGACACCAATGCGAAGGTGAAGACTGCTACCAAAAAATGAACCAAACAACTGAAAAGAATGAATTTACATCTTGCGAAATCAAAAAGTCATCACAGGAAAGGCCACCTACATTTAACTCTTTAACTCTACTTTGGACAAGAACCATATAACGATAGTAAAGGAGAATCCAATCTCCACACTAACAACAAAGGAAAACCATCACAAGGAGATGCATCCAACAAATATAAGAGATGGATGTAGGACTTCTTGATATCAATATCAAAACCATTATCGGGCAATATAATAGCAATAAATAAAGAATGGTTCAAAAATTAGTCAGGCTCAAAAATGGGCTTTATAAAGGATAGCCAATACAAAACCTTAGAAATATTGGAGAAGTCTAAGAATCTTACACTCAAGTACACGCAATATAACAAAATTGCCAACTCTAGCACCATACAGAACCACAGAAGGTCAACTCACTTTTGTTGTTACAATTGACTCCACAGTCAATATAAAATAGCTAATAAAAAGGAAAATAATCAACCTCACCATCCTATAGAAAAGAAATAATAAAATCAAACTAGAGCAGCTTAAACCACCAAATAAGAACCACAAAGAATGGAATTCTTAATATATAACACTAGCCTTAATAGCTATGCAATAAGGATTAGTAACATCAAATAATGACAACATAGCAACATCAATAGCAATACCAATAAAAAGAATAGGTGGTACAAAAACAAAAAATCAATAGTAGGTACCACTTAAGGGCCACAATAAGATGAATATGCAAAGGTAAATAGAACTCAGACCTAAATGCTACACCCATAGGGAGAAAATATCAATCCAAACCTACTTCATCCATTACTAAAAAAATGAATCACAAAGTAGTCATGTAATAATCAGTTAAATAACAAGGAACATAATAACCAATATGAACTCATGAAGGCATATAATCATCAATGGGTATGAAAACCATAATACACACAATAAAATAATAAATACGGGAAATTAAGAACACCTATCAGAGTGAAATAAACAATCACACGCCTAATGGGTCTACAGGAGAATAAAATTAAGTTTGTCTAAACTCAGACCAACCGACTAAGTCATCTATTGTGGTTCCAAGTGCACTATCTCTAACTGAAAGTGCCATAACAATACGAGGCTGATCTGAATAAGCTAAAAGACCAGAAATCCCATGTCAGGGACACCTATAGTCTAGTATCCGATCTTTTTGAGGTCATAGAAAACCTCTGAAGTTCTAATCTATTTAAGGAACAGTAATATAACCAAATGGCTGGCCAACTGACACTAAGAGTACCCTATAATATAATGTCCATCCTTTTCACAATCATAGCCTATCTCAAGAACTCTAGTTTGGCGGGGAATACATGTTAACTTTGTGTGAATGACCAACTCACATCTGGGGAACTATCTAAACCAATGTCCATTCTTGCCACAACTAAGACAAGCTCCAAGAATACATTGTGATACTGCCCCTCCTAATATTAAATTATTGCCATGATCTGAAGACCTATATAAAAAAATCTGCAAGGTCTGATGGGAACTTTGCCTTCTATAATAACCATGACTAATCTAAGAGCCACTCATAATAAAAAATACAACCTGCACAGAGCTGATAGGCTACAAAGTAATTTGACCTCTATTGGAAGGATCCTAACTCCTGGGTAAAATACCAGTAGCATTATCTGAAGGCATGGCCTCTTGTTGTCATCTCCATCAATCTTAATACATGCTCTCTACGAGGCCCTCACATAATCAACAACATGAGTGAAGTAAAACCCAACTACTATCAAATTCTCCGACTTTAAATGGAGTGGCAATGTTAGTCCTTTAAAAATTTAATGCACTATGTACTTCTCTAAAGAGAATAACATAAGAATATGTTTGGCCCAATCTAGAAACCCAATCTCGAACTCCGAAGTTGGTCAAAGAACCCCGATGAATACCAATAATTCCAACATAGGCCTTACAACTGCTCGATAACTTAAATATCATCCATGGTTGTAAGGGATCTACAACATGACTCAGATCCCCAATATTGAACCTTGAAGGGATGAAGTAGTCATGAGCTCAACTGGATCCTAAGCTAGCCCTAAATTTGTTGGTTGATGCTGAATGACTTCGACATCTATCTCTGACTATTTAGTTTAACGTGCACTAAAGATCTAGAAATACATGTCAAATTATCATCTGCATCTATCGACCATCTCAATTTATTTATTTGGAATAGAATAGAGTTAAAAAATGTGCTTGAGGCTCATAGCATTGTGGACACACTAGAAGGAGTCAAGAAATAAATTTCCAAAGATTGTCCCTATCACCTCTCGAAGATAGGTTATGGATGTGTCTGCACCGATCTGTAAGACTCTAATAAATACTTAGCTCATGTACTAATACACCGATGAACCTTACTCTGATACCAAATTTTCATGACCCAATTTCTCTAGTCATGATAGTTCCTACTATAATCTATAAACAGTCAAGCCAAACCCGTAGTCGAGAATAGCTAGTAGTGGACTATCCAAATAGATAAAGAAAAGAAGAAAGACTAGATATAATAAAAGATCAAATACATAATATAGTCCCAGAAAATGGAGGTATAAGCACAAGAGCTTATAATACAATGAGTGTATAAAAATAAAATACTATAGGAATTACAATTATACAAATTTCTCTAAATTCAACATAGAGACTAGACTAATGCATAAAAGGGATGAAAGTAATACTCTACATATCAGGAGCTCACTCTAGTCTCTAAATCATGGTTGTTCTAGATGACACACACATCAATGGTGATATCCCATACTATGATCTGCAGGCTACAGAAGTGTAGTATAAGTACCAAACATGTGGTAATTAGTAGGAAACTGCCAACTAACCTCCAAAGATAATGCATATATATAACATATAAACAAAATGGAAAACTACAACCAAATATCCAATAGACATATAATGAAGCTAATGAGATAATATGGATAACTTATCTTATTAATGTCCAAGAGACAAATATAATAAGGCTAAGAATATATCAAGGATAAACTATCCTATTCTGAGAATGCTTAAATATCATAACACTATACCGTATATCCTCGACCAAGCTAAGTTGGGGCTAAAATCAAGCTCTCAAGATACTTGGGGTTTTAGTCAAAAAAAGAAGAAAATTCACCAAGAAAGGTATGAAATCTTACCTGAATTTAGATGATAATAACTAAAATAGATGTTAAAAAAACTCCCCAAGTCACCCATAAGACTTAATTTTGTGCTATCACGCTCTTTAGTGATTTTTCTCTGAATTATTGGGTGAGAATGGGTCAATTCGCGACCTAAGGGGTCTTTTTATACCCCTTCTAGGAAATCAAGTGGTGCTATTACAAACCCCTGTGTGCAATAACACTATTTGAGATTAGGAACATATGATGCAATATCTCTCATCCTTAGTACAATTTCAATCTCCTATGCACAATATGTGTGATTTCTAACACAAGAAAAGAGCTGAAAATTAAAAATTTTCCAAGTTTTCGCTGATGGCTTAAGATTCATTCAAAATTCGATACACACAAATGAAATATGTAACCATTGTAAATTCGATATTTTAAATGAAATACTAAAGTTGGATTTTCCATATGAGGTTGTTTCAACAAAATGTGGGTCCCACACCTAAATTTCTTATTTTCTAATTTTTCGACCAATTGGTTAAAATGAGCTTGGGTGCATCGGGACCCAAACCAGAGGTCTAACTATCCTTAAATTGATATTATTAAGCTACTAGTGTAGTTGAAATTCACATCCAATATTTGGTTACTAAAGTTTTTACTCAGCGGCCATTTGCAACCAACGAAGACTTCTAAACATGAAATTAGCTTTAAAAACTAAATTAACTGCCTTGTAACTAAACTGTCAGTCCCAAAAAGTCATAAATGACTTGGGAAGCTATGAAAAATCTTTAATTTCAAAAATTAGAATAAATATAAAAAATGACTTGGAGGGTCTTTAAAAGTTTAGAGTTTATTATAGAGGTCCACAAACTTAGAATGACAGAATTAATCTAAGGGGGAGATGATAGAATAAGGAACCAAGTTAGGTTTTCATATTCTGGTAGTTAACCTAGTGAGTTCTATAACAAAACTAGGGGAATAATATTCCTAAACCATTCTTTTCTTAGTATAAATTTTTGTGCTTCAGTTATTACAACACTCTACTCATGCCTTACAAGTCAGCTTTATGATCATAGCTCATATTCATGCACTTTGTATAGAATCATGTCCACTGCCAATTCTTAGTATAGGGAGTGATAGTTCAGCTAGTAGTATTAATCATATTCTGTGAATTGATGAATATCTATCACAAGTCATGTAACTCATGACTGATGTACTAATATTTTTCAATATGCTCAGTTTAAGTACTTGTGATACCTCCTTAATGACTAGTGAGATAACACTACATCATGTATACTCTTAGATTAGATCACTTGAAAAAGTCTATTCCAATTAAGTTTTACTCCTTAGGACTCAGTTATGTGTGAAATGTATGAAAATCCCTAATTAAAGATTTCACAATATTTTTCATATACTAGACCCGCATGTTTTAGTTCTTTAGTGACCCTTCTTATGCTTTGATTGTAATGTTATTGGTATTTGAGTGATAGGATTAAATGATTTACTAATTTACCTTTATATAATAGCTTATGGCGGTTGATGACTCTTTAATTAGTAATTAAAGTTAATTGTTTATGGTTGTAAGAGACTATGTTATTTATAGCTTAATAACCCCTAGAGGATATAAAATATAGATTCTCATAGTTGTAGTCATTTTAGTAGTGGTTCATTATATCTTGGAGTATATGTTGAACAAGGGATGAGCATGCAACTAGACTTAGACATTAGCAACAATTTATATGGCCTATCCATATCAGAGTTAGAAAATTTCAGCTAGTTAAGTATGGTAGGTTCGCAAGGAAGAGCACATTTAAAGAATGTTGCTAAGATAGAAATTACTATCCCCATTGACTAAAGCATATCAGTTCTATCCTTACTTTTAGCCTAAGATAATCCCTATCTGTGATATAACTTTAGTGCAGAGATGTCTCATGTTCAACTCCTATTCATTCCTATTCTATTGTCTCAGACTAGTTGGATTGGATTCTCAAGACATGCTATAATCCTTATTCAGATATCTTACTTAGAACATGCCCAAAATTCTTCCCTCTCTAATGTTATTAGAACCACTGAAAAGGACAGTTGAAGGTAACATATATTCCTATTACTGTGACTCACAGAAACTTCACGTCATTCTCTATCATTTTACAGTTTTAAATATATGTTCTTGCAAGGAATACATCAGTTGAGTTATAAAACTCTTAGTATTAGTCAGACCATATATCCAGCAATTCAATTTAGTGATATCAAAAATAAGCTCCTATAGTTTCCCATCTTTTCATATAGTCTTACTATCCTAAGTTTCATGTATATGTCTATTTGATAAGGTTCTTTATTTTAATTCATGCTAGGTGTAAATTTACTTAAGCCCTTACTCCCAACATAAATCAGTCCTAACCATAATAGATTCCCATATTCAAAAATCAATATCATGTTATTTATCCAACATCAGAATTCATCTCGACAGAATAAGGATTACAACGTTTTCCATATCCCTTCAGCCTAGTCAGTCTTTATTCAAGGACAAATGCTCCCAAGGGGGCGATATTGTAACTCCCCAAAAATCCAATTCAATATTAGAACCATGCTTCAAGTTCATGCAAAATTAAAAATCACATTTGTATAGTTTTATAAGTTATTTAGACAGATATTAAGGCCTCATATAACTCCTAGCTTTTAGACAAGTCAAAATATCCCTTACCTATTGAATTCTTGTGAAGAATATTACTATAGTCAACTTCAAATGAGCATAAATTTGTAATTACTAAGAGTATTTTATATCAAGACCAACAAAAATATATATAATTGAATTATCTTTACAACAACACCATTTTTTCCTTAATCTAATGTCGAAGTAAGACATTATCACTAATTTACTGAAGTATTGTATGAATTGCCAGTGAGAACGACTCCAGGCTACAACTCATAGCCAGACCCTATGAATCGTTAGGAGGAATCATCGTCATGGCAGCGGGGACCGAAATTTAGGTCCTTTGGCAATGAATCTAGCCAGTGCCTGTGGCCAGACCCTATGAATCGCAGCCTAAGTCATCGAGACTGCTTTCAGGAGTTCCCTAAATGATTTTGGAGGGGTTGTTTGGCATTTTCTCCCAATTTTAACAACCAAACTACAATGTTTAAGCACTCCAAGGGCTGAATAATTATACTAAAACACCCATAATCCTCCATTCCTCAAAATCCATTCAACACTTAGAAATTTTAGAGAGAGAAAGAGACAATTTTTCTCTCCAAGCAAGACATAGGGCTTCTCAACTTCTGGCTCCAAATCCAAATATTTATTCAAGGTTCTAAAACTCAAGTACATGGGTATTCAATAAGGGATTTTCTTAACCCTTATTCCAAAAACCTAGTTTTAAATTATGAAATTAAGTTATGATTTTTATGATTCCCATGAACTATGGTTTTTACCCAAATTGAATTACAAGCTTCAATTCAACTCTCCTTTATAAGTTTGCATTCATGAGCATTTTTTTGATTATTTATGACTCTGTATGACTATATTACACAATTCCCAATATTGTCATGTTCATTCATTTTTTACGTTATATCACCTTACATTTAAAGCAAATGACCAAGCTATGTATGATGTATCAGTTTTCAATACTATTAAGCGTTATTTATTATAATTTTGAGGGTTTCAGTATATATTAGATGACTATCGTGTTTTTCCATATAATTTAGTATCTTTACAAACTTAGAATTATGAACCTTCAGTATATTGATAAATTTATGAATTTGGACTTGTGCCTTGAAATATATACCTTTTTCCTTTTGGGCATTACATTGTCAGTGTTAGTTACATTATTTAAAAATTGTGGGTTGTGAACACACGATGACCTAGGATATCATACATTATCAGTTCAACACTCAGTCCTTCAATTTTAATGATTTAAAATACTTTTGTAGACAAAACTTATCTTTCAACATTAGGACTTCAATATTATTGAGCTATCATTTCCATTAAGAGTAGTACTTAGCACCAAGAGAACACAAGGATGGAGGCTCACCAATTAGTTAGGTTGAGACCTTTTGTAGAAGTCCCTAATCTCCAGAACTACGATGCCACCATAGGTTCTAAAGGTTCACCCTGTCAGACTAGGATTGACACCTTAGTACTTTTGGACATCAGATTAGTAGTAACACGTCATCTTAGCCTTTATACCATTGCAAGGTTTACTTTGATCTTTTCGATGGGGTTTATACATCAAACTCCATGTTTAGCTCACAAGGTTATATGTCTGTTATTATTTTCTCCCACATCAAAATTCAGTTATTAGATGACCTTGTAATAAGTTTATTCAATACAGTATTGATCAGTTACAAGTTTATTTACTTGGTCATTACATCAGTACACATCCTACTGTTTCATATCTGGTATTCATCATGAATCTCAGTTTAGTTTCACATTCTTTTATACATTCAATTTTCATACAATCACTCCACATCACTATATATGTATTTTAAATAGGGTCATTGTACTACAATTCGTCTCCATGCATTCAATTTGCACTCAAGTTATTCCATTTATCTTCAGGTAGCATTCAGTGCGGTTTTACATCATATTCAACATTAACTTGAGATTAAATATAATATGTATGCTTGTACTTCTTCATAGTTAATAGAAAGTTTTAGATCATGATTCAGATATTTCACTACACCTCACAACTTTTGCTTTAAGACAGGTTTAAAATGCATATTCAGTAAATGTCCTATATTCTCAGTTTTAAAGTAGTTTTTTATGTATTTTCAGGACTAGTTCATATCTCACATACTAAGTACATTCGAAAGTACGGATTGCATACCTCTTCTACCTATATTATTTATATGATGTAGATTCAAGTGCTTACTATCAAGATAAGTCAACCATATCATCACATTTAGCCAATAGGTGATGAGTTCTCTTATTTCAAGAACTTAAATTAGTAGCAGTTCTAGTAGTTCAATTTTTTATTCATATGTATTGATTAGGGATATTTGGGGGTCATGTACTGACTATCTATAGTTAGTATTAGAAGAGGCTTCTTAGATAGTGAGTTAGAGTTATTGTATGTATTTTTAGTTTCCCTTCTTTCATATTACAATGTTATAACTTTGAACAGTACTGTATTGATGTTGCTTATCTCATGATTATGCTTTCGCATAATCAATTTAGCTTTTATATATGTGTTAATCAGTTGCTTAAAATTATTCTAATACCATGAGTTAGCTTGGCATTATTTGTGGTTCTAAGGACCGTATTATGACTATAGGGTAGTCTCAGTCCGTGACATGACTGAAGTCAACTATAAGGGCTTTTCAAGCCATGGAAAACCACAATTCCACATACTTCACATCGAAATGCATTGGGAGCTATGCCAAACATCCCCATACCCTAGAAATGTGACAATGAAACCGCGAAGAGGGATAAAATGGTCAAATCATACAAAATCACATACTTCACACAAAACACTAAAAATAAGGTCATTACATCATCCACCACTAAGAATCTAGTTTGTCTTCAAGCAAAAGGTAATAGAAAATTCCTTAATCAGCGAAAAGATGGGATAACTACTACACATATCAGACTTGACCTCCTATGTAGACTCATCTAATGATCAATTCCTCCACTAGATCTTAACCATAGGAATAACTCTCGAACGAAACCGTCCAACATCCCTAGCTAGAATAGAGATAGGATTCCCAACAGAAGATAACAGCTCATCTAACTGAACTGAATCCCTTTGAATGATATTTGCAATGTAACGCTAAAGCATGGATACATGAAAAATGATGACGAACTAATAAATCTAAGGGAAAAGTGAACTTATAAGCCATATCACAAATAGTTTGAAGGATCTCTAAAGGTCAAATATACCTTGGGCTAAGATGCCCTCTCTTCCTAAACCTTACCATGCCCTTCATGGGTGACATTCAAAGGAAGACACAATCATAAACACTGAACCTCAGGGTACGAAGCCTACAATCCGCTTAGCACTTCTGCCAACTGTGAGTTGCTAGAAGTCTATCCTAAGTGACGTGAACCCTATCCAATGACTCACAAAATAAGTCCATACCTCGAGGTCTGATCTCAAAAACATTGAACCAACCAACTAGAGAATTACAATGCCTAACATAAAAAGCCACAAAAGGATCCATCTCAATACCGTAATGATACCTAGTATTATATGCAAAGTCCACCAACGCTAGACATCTTTCTCCTACTGACCTCCAAAGTCTATGACACAAGCGAGAGCATATCCTCCCAAACCTAAATAGTTTACTTCGATTGACCATAGATCTTAGGGTAAAACTCAATGCTAAAATCAACTCGAGTAACTAACTACTCTTGAAAAGTCTTCCAAAAGTGAGATGTGAATACCGAACCTCAATCTGAGATAATAAACATAGGCACACCATAAAGTTAAACTATCTAAGGAATATAGATACATGCCAACCTCTAAGCACTAAAGGAAACCTATACTAGAATGAAATAGAAATATTTAGTCAATAGATATACAATGACTCAAACACTATCAGAACCACAAGAAGTACGAGGAAACCCAGTCACAAAGCCCATACTTATTTTTTTCCATTTCCACATAGGAATGGTTAACTTCTGAAGAAAACCACTAGGTCTGAAATTCTCGACCATTACCTACAGGCAACATAGGCTATGAGCTACAAAAATTGGTACATCCTTTCTTATACCACCCCACTAGTAATGATGTCTCAAATTATGATACATCTTAGTCACCCCTGGATGGATAAAATATTTGGAACAATGAGCCTCCTCAAAACTAGATCTAATCCAGTCACCTACTCTTGACATAAAAACTCGACCACCAATCCTAAAAACACCATCTAGATCAAGCGAGGCCTTAGCCTCACCACTTAACACCTTATCCTAAATCACCCTCAACCCGACATCATAAAATTAATGCAATCGAATCTGCACCATCAAGGAAGACCTCACCTCCATAAATGCCAAAACAAATGCAAGTGTTAAAATATCAAGCCTAAGTACCAGGTTAGCTAAGGACTGAACCTCTAAGGCTAAAAGCCTCTCTGGGTCAAAAGATGCACCAAGTTACCCATTCTAGTTGACTTCCTGATCAAGGCATAACGCAACCACATTGGCCTGCCAAGATTATAAAGAATAGTCAAATCATAGTACTTTTGAAACTCAAGCCATTGATGCATCCTCATATTAGGATCTCACTAGGTGAATAAATACTAAATGATATGATGCTCTGAGAAAATCTCACAGTGGATTTCATAGAAGTAGTGCCTCCCAAATTTAAAGCAAAAACAAACGTACACAACTCTAAATCATGGGTAGGGTAATTCCTATCACAGGGCTTCAACTTACAAGAAGAATAAGCAATCACCTTACCCTTTTATATCAACATAGCACCTAACCTAATACTAGAAGTAAAAAAAAAAGATTGTAAAACACATGCCCTCCTTGGTCAACATCAAGATAGGAGATTAAGTCAACAAATCCTTGATCTTTTGAAAGCTCGCATCACAAGCATCGAACCACTAAAAGGAAATCTTCTTCTGAGTCATCTTGTTCAATAGAGTTGTGACAGATGAAAAACCATAAACAAAACATTGATTGTAACTTGCTTAGCCAATAAAACATCAAGTCTCAGTAGGAGAAGTAGCTCTAACCCAATCATGAACCAATTCAATCTTAGATGGATCGACCATAATACCATCTTTGGTCACCACATAACCCAAAAAATAGATAAACTCCAACCAAAACTCACATTTAGAGAACTTAGCATACAACTTCTCATCGCTTAATCTCTAGAGCACAATCCACAAATACTCCTCATGATCAGCCTCACTCTTATAATAAGCACAAATATCATCTATAAATACAATAACAAAGGAGTCAAGATATGATCGAAATACCTAATTCATCAACTCTATAACATGGATAGGATATTGAACAATTCAAACGACATGACCAAAATCTCATAGCGACCGTATCAAGTTTTAAAAGCCATCTTTGGGATATCCTAAGCTCTAATCCTCAACTAGTGATACCTGAACCTCCAATAAATCTTGAACATCACTGAAGCACCTTGGAGCTGATCAAATAAATCATTAATATAAGAATGAAGATACTTATTCTTATCCGTCACTTTGTTAAATTATCGATAATTAATACACATATACATAGACCCATTTTTTTCTTCCCAAACAAGAAAGGCACACCCAAGGTGATACACTAGGTCGGATAAAACCATTAACTAATAACTAGTACAACAAATCTTTCAATTCCTTTAATTCTACTGGAGCCATCCTATAAGGAGGAATAAAAATAGAAATAGTGCTCGGCTAAACATTAATAGCAAAGTAAATATCATGATACAAAGGCATACCAGACACATTCATGGAAAGTCATCCACGAACTCACAAACCATCAGAATCTAAAGAAACTGGTGAAGCAATAACAAATATAAGCCAATTAAAAAAATGGCCCCTCTTGATAAAATAATGAGCTTGAAGGAAAAATATAACTCTTTTGGGTCCTGCATTAAGTAAACCCTTCTAGGATACTCTTGGCACACTCGGTGAAGCTAAAGTTATAGTCTTAGCATAATAATCTAGGATAGTATGATAAGGAACTTACCAGTCCACACTCAAGATGATATAATCATGAGACTACCTCATAGTCGTAACACGGTTCTTTGAATTAAGAGTTCCTTAAAATAACCTATGGTCTGGTACCTGCTATGAACACTGGAGAAAATAACAAAATATGGGGAAAAAGCTAAATTGTCAAAATCTTATAATAAGTGGTAATGCAAATAATATCACTAATGTCTAAATATCTGATAAAACAAAGAACACATTTGACTGTCTCAAAACTTCTAAAATATGAGTAGTTGATGGGATAAGATCCTAACTAACTCTAACTGACTGAAATAAAATAGAGCTAAAGATGGCAATTGACACCCATTCCTCGAAGGATGAGGACTCACCACAACTATTGTTGAGTAGCATAGGGATAATCTAAGTGTGATCAAGGAACTAAATGTGCGAACCTATATTATAAGATAATGTAGCACAAAACAGAGTATGCGATTA
Organism: Capsicum baccatum var. pendulum; assembly: GCA_030864225.1. Lineage (NCBI taxonomy): Eukaryota > Viridiplantae > Streptophyta > Magnoliopsida > Solanales > Solanaceae > Capsicum > Capsicum baccatum. The sequence continues at coordinate 75,951,549 of CM061554.1, read as the reverse complement.
TTACTTTGAATATACTGAGTATGCAAGATAGGAAATCTAATTGGTATAACTGAGCATGAATGCATGAACATGTAAATGGATGCATGACCAAATGTAAGATGTGCTAAATAGGCTTAATAACTAGATAATTAAATAAGTTATTACTAAAAACTTGGTAAAGCAAACCTGAAGTAAACATAAGCTAAAACAGAACTTAGAACAATAGGATCTAACTATAATAGACATACCCCAATCTAAAATAATCGGGGTCAAACCTATGACCTCATTTGGAACGGTTCTAAGTCCTCCTAAATAAACGGACACTGTGATGATAAAATGCTTAACATGATAATATTAAATATTTTTCATGATATAAGCATGATATAAATGACTTGTAACCTGAAACCTCTAACATGCCTGAATATCTAGGTATTGGATGCTCATAATCCACCAACATAAGCAAATTCAACTGATCATAATAATAACAACACTAACCATAATATGGAAATCCTTAATATTACTCAACTTCCAATAATTGATCATGATGTGAACAATTTTATTTATTAAATATGTGGAAAAGCCATTATCATAGGTGGAGGGGGATAAAAAAGATAATAAATTCATGCTTCACAACCAAAACAACTAAGAGAGGGTTGGTAATTCTAATTTTTTAACATTGAACCCAATAAAAAGGAGAAAAGGGTTAGTTCTTAAAAATGGAGGAAGTTCTAAGGAATAAATAGGTTAAAAGGAACTATTGATGAAATCATACATACCTGGATATAGAAGCCTCAGGTAATCTCTTTGGATTGAGCTTGAACTTGAAGAACTCTAGTTTTCTTTGGGAAAAGAGGATATTTCCTCTCTTTATTACTTTTAGGGAAATATGATTTAATCATGGATTTATAGAATTTTGGTCTTTTATACCACCCTTTGAGAAGCCTAAACAACGTGGGTTTGGATTTTAAAAGAGTGGTAAAAGATATAAAAGTCCCTGAAAAATCATGCAGAAAATCCTACTCCCACTCATTATGACTCACCCAATGACTCGCTGTAACTGGTTATGAGTTGTGGTCTAAGTACTAGCTTGAAATCCTGAGGTCTTAGGTCCTATCTGTTATATCTCTGACTCCTCTCCTAAATACTCATCATGATTGACCTAGAGTCGTTAGGTAAAGTTATAGCCTAAGACTAGGTTTTTGGATCCTTTAATATTAAGATAATGGGTCCCTTCTGATGACTCATAGCCACTGGTAATGAGTCAGAGGGTGGGGTCATTATCATTGGACTATTTGTTGGGGATCTTAATATTTTGAAGATGACTCCTCATACTGACTCATTACATCTAGTAATGGGTCATCATGTGAGTCGTAATCACTGGTAGCTGACAAATACAGGGGAAAATTTTCATAACTTCTTTCCACGATATCGATCGATGTGAGACTTTTGACGTTAGAATGCCAATTTAATGGCCCATGTTTGGAGAAGTATAGAGCCTGAAAACTTGGGGCATTACAATATCGCCATGTGGTATCATTCATCCTCAAATAAAACTAAAAATTACTATGCTGGAAACACTATTGAAAATTGAGGTTATGCACTGAACACTTATAACATGAATCATGGCTTAATATCTAAATCTGTGACTGATGCATGTACTAAACTGAATGCATGATTTCGTGCCATAACATAAGGATATAACTAGATGAACTGTGTTCAAAAGGAAATAATTATTACATCAAGCTAAAGCTGGGTTCAAAGAGAAAAGGTAGGGGTACTTAGCTAGCATATAAGCCTCTACTTCCCATGTAGCTCCCTCAACTGACTTATTCCTCCATAGAATTTTCCATGCCAACACTTTCTCAACAAATGTACATCTTTTCACCATTTTCATGGGTGAAATTTTTAGGTAAAAAAAATTATCAACCTCAAACTTAAGATATCTTCTCCTCATATCTGCATAGGATTTCTAATGGCTTTGGTGTATTTTCAGCCTTTCTTGAATCAACTGAACCTTTTTCATTGCCTCATGCACAGAATTTTACCCTATCAAGGGAGTTTCACAAACCCCAAACCAGCTAATAGGAGATCTACATATCCTACCATATAGAGCCTCAAATGGAGCCATTTGAATACTAGAGTGACAATTGTCATTATATGTAAAATCAATCAAAGGCAAGTGGTTATCCCAACTACCCCTGAAATCAAGTACACATGCTCTCATTATTTCTTCTAAAGTATGAATGATCCTCTTTGCCTAGCCATCTATCTGTGGGTGAAAAACTATACTAAGGTGGACTGGGCACAAAGACCCTTCTAAAAAGACTTCTAAAAATAAGAGGTAAATTGGGTAACTCTATATTTGATAATGGACAAAGGGATTCGATGTAATTTCACCAACTCCCTGAGAAAAGTCTAGCATAATACTTGGTTGAATATTAAGTATTTACTATCAATAAATGAGCCAACTTGGTCAATTAGTCCACAATGACCCATATCAAATCATGCTGACGACGAGTATGAGGCAATTCTGTGAGAAAATCCATATTCACCACTTCCCACTTCCAAGTGGGGATAGTAAATTCCTAAAGAGTATCACTCGATCTCTGCTGTTCTACATTAATCTGCTGACTATTTGAACATTTAGCTTCCAATTTTGTAATATATTTCTTCATGTCATTCCACTTATAGACTTTTTGCAAGTTATGGTACATCTTGGTGGATCCTGGGGTAATAGAATAACAATAATTGTGAGCTTCTACTAACATCTGCTGGCTTAACTTATCTATAATTGGTCATACAATCTTCCCTGACAACATATAAGATCATCTCCCTCTTGGGTGAAAACCTCCACTTTTTTATTCTGAACTACTTCCTTTAGCCTAAGAAAAATAGGATCTCTATCTTAATTTTCCTTTACCTCGGTAACTAGAGAACATTTCAAACTATTCCAAACCCAAATACTACCTTCGGTAGAGTCAACAAACCAAAATTCCAACCTAGCAAGCTGATGAAATTGGTTAACTAACTCCTTCTTAGAATCTTTAACATGAGCAATGTTCCTCATAGATAATCTTCTAAGTGCATCGACCACAGTATTAGCCTTACCTGGATTGTACAAAACACTCATATCATAGTCCTTCAACAACTCTTACCATCTTCTCTGATGAAGATTTAGGTTTCTTCTGAGTGAACACATACTGAAGGCTCTTGTGATCAGTAACACATCCATATGAACCCCATAAAGGTAACAACTCTAAATATTCAAGGAAAAATCTACTATTGCCAACTAGAGATCATGAGTTAGGTAGTTCTTCTCTTGGGTTTTGAGTTGTCTAGAAGAATATGCTATAACCTTTCCTCGTAGCATTAAAAACAACCGAGGCCAACTCTGGAAGCATCACAATAAAATACAAAACTATCTAACCAATTTGGTATAGGCATTACTAGAGCAGACATTAATTGAGTCTTCAAATACTGAAAACTCTGCTTGGAAGAAGCGAACCATAAAATTTTCACTTTCTTCTGAGTTATTCTAGACATGGGACAGGCAATAAAGGAAAATCCTATAACAAACCATCTATAGTAATTAGCTAAACCCAATAAACTCCTGACATCTGATGGAGAGATGGGTCTTTGCCAATTTCATACTATTTTGATATTCTTAGGATCAAACCGAATGCCTTCACCAGAAATAATATGAGTAAGGAAATTTACTGATTTTATATAGAATTCACACTTTCTAATCTTAGTGAATAACTGATGATTCTTAAGGGTCTGTAGAACCACCCTCAAATGGTTCATATGCTCACCCTCACTACGAGAGTATACGAGAATGTCATATATGAAGACTATAACGAACATGTCCAGATACTGCTTGAACATCTTGTTCATTAAGTCCATAAAAATTATAAGAGCATCCCTCAATCTACAAGATATAACTACAAATTCAAAGTGATTATTGTATGTTTTGAAGGTTGTCTTTGAACTATCACATTCTCAAACTCTGAGCTGATGATAGCCTGATCTGAGGTCTATCTTAGAGAAATAATTTGTACCCTTAAGTTGGTCAAACAAGTCATCAATCATGGGTATGGTATATTTATTCTTGATTGTTACTTTGTTCAACTAACAGTAGGTGATGCACATTTTGAGAGAATCAGCTTTCTTATGCACGAATAAAACTACAACACCTAATAAAGAGATGCTAGGTCGGATAAAACCCTTATCTAAGTGATCCATCAACTATTTTTTTTTAATTTATTAAGCTTGGTCAGTGCCATTCTATAAGGTGAAATTATGATAGGCTGGGTATCTGGAAGTAGATCTATTCCAAAGTTAATTTCTCGCTCAAGATGAACTCTAGGAAGTTCTATGAGAAACACCTCTGGAAATTCATACATTACTGAAATTGACTCAAGACTCATGATTTCAGAGCTTGAGTCCTTGACTCGAATAAGATGATAGATTCATTGGAATTTGTTTCCTTACCTTAAGGAATGAGACAAACCGACCTATATGTACTAAGATACTACCCTTACATTCTATGATTGTTTTATTTTAAAACTGAAATTGGACTATTTTGTTTCTATAGTCAATAGAGGCATAGCAAGAGTGAAGCCAATCCATATCAACAATGACATCAAAATCGGTCATCTTTAATTATATAGTATCTATTAAGGTGATATTCTGATATACTGTTATTTGGAAATTTCTGTATACGAATATAGTTATGATTGAACTACCTACTGGAGTAGAAACTAAGACGGGCTATGCTAGGATTTCAGGACTAATGCCAAAATCTACTGCTTTTATAGGGAGTTACAAAGGAAAGTATGGCTCTGAGATCTAATATTGCATACACATGAAAATAAAAGACCTATAACATACTAGTAACCATATCAAGTGAACCCTCCTAATACTAGCAAGTTTGAAGGGGGTAAAGCTAATTTTGGCGTTGTCCGCTGGTTATTTTAGAAGTGGCACCTTGCTTAGTAGGGCGACATGCTGGAGTTGATGAAGAGTTAGCCTGGATAGGTCCATCTCCTTAATCAACATTGTCGTCCTATACTCCTTGACTACATCCTCAGAAACACTAGATATAAACTTACTCATTTAGGCCCTAGAGTAAGCCACAATATTTTAAGCATACCTCGCCAACTGACTAAACATAAGAAAATATTCCTTAACACTCATACTACCTTACTTCAGGTTAATAGCCTCTTACATCTTGGCTTCCCTCAACTCAACTAGGAAGTCCCATCTAGAAAACCAACAATAAACTCATTCCACTCTATAGTCCCTGCATCGGTACCTCTTTCCTCTTTCCATTACTTAACCCAGATATGAACCACCCCGTGAAATTGCTAAGAAGCTAAGTCAGCACTCTCATTTGAAGTAACACCCATAATATTTGTCTCCTTCTGCACATAATCTAGAAATTCTTGTAGATCCTCCACAGACTTGGATCCAAAGAACACCTGGGGATTTATCTGAGTAAAGTCTAAGATCCAAGTTGTTATCGTATTCAATACTAGGTTGGCTAGGGAAATAGACTACTAGTTATTTTGGGAAGCAATAGATTGGGTTAGCACTATGAAGGTAGTTCTGAATTCAGCGTGAGAGACTTGGTCATTCAGAGGGTCTTCAGGGATAGGTGGCAGTGCTGGTTGGTCCTTTTTCCTCCTTGTATTAGACCTTATATAAGACATTTTTGTAAAAGGGTAGGAAATGAGTTATAAAAGGAAACACAAGGGAGCTCATACACTTTCTCATGACATTAACAATGAAAGAAGTGAATCTTTCCTAAAATATCTCATAGCCTCTTGACCATAAGCATGGAGTGCTTCACACTCATAAAGAAGACTCTACTTAATGCAGCTTTTAGAAACCCAAGGACACTCTAAACCTAGCTCTGATACCAAGTTTTTCACAACCTGAGACAACCCCTAGTCGTAACATGGTGCTTATAGTCATGAGTAACCTAAGCTAACCTATGGTCTAGTATCTACTGTGACTACTGGAGAAAAAAAGAAAATACAAGGCAATATATAAACTAGAAAATCTAATAATAACTGGTAGTGGAAAAATATCATTCATGTCTAAATATCTGATAAAACATGATACATATCTGGATATCTTAAAGCCTATAAAATATGAGGAAATGATAGGACAAACCCCCAACTAACTCCAACTGGCTGAAATTAAATAGAATACTAAAGATAACAATTGATATACAGTCCTTGAAGGATGAGGACTCACCACAATAGCCACTGAGTGGCATAGGGATGAGCTAAGTGCAATCCAGGAACTAAACATCCGTACCTATATCATAAGAACATATAGCGCGTAAGAGAGTATGCGATTATTACTTTGAATTTAATGAGTATGTGAGATGGGAAATCTAATTTGTAGAACTGAGCATGAATGCATGAACATGTAAACAAGATGCATGACCAACTGTAAGAATGTGCCGAATAACTAGATAACTAAATAACTGAATATTGATCACATGGTCTAGTAAACCTGAACAAAACATATGTTTAAATTAAACTAAGAACTGTGAGAGCTAACAAAAATCGACATACCCCAATCAGAGATAACCAGGGTCCAACCTGTGACTCAGTTAGAAGGGTGATAAGTCATACTATTAATTGAACTGACACTGGTGCCTATAAAATGCTTAACATGATAGTATTCTTAATATTTTAAGATACAAGCATGATTTCAATGACATGTAATCTAAATCCTTTAATATGAATAAATATATAGGTATCAAGAGTTCATATCCCACCACCATAAACTAATGCAACTGAACATGACAATAATAACACTGGCCATAGTATGGAAAATCATGAATACTACATAACATCCAATAACTGGTCAAGGTGTGAACAATTTTAATTATCAAACATATAGAAACACCATTGTCATGGTAGGGGGGACGAAAAACATAACTTCATTGTTTGTAACCAAAATAACTGAGAAAAGGGCTGGTATTCTTATATTTGACCTAGAATCCAATTAAAATGATAAAAAAGGTTTGTTCTTGTAAATTGATGAAGTTCTAGAAACTCAATGGGTGGAAGGGACACATCAATGAATTCCCATATACTTGGATGTAGAATAACTAGGTAATCTCTTGGAATTGAGCTTGAAATTGAAGAACCCTAGTTGCCTTTGGGATAAGTGAAAATCACCTCTCTTTATCTCTCTTGGGGAAAATATGATTTAGTGATGGATTTGTGGAGTTTGGATATTTTATACCACTCCTTGGGATGCCTAAATGACATGGTTTGGGCTTTTAAAAGAGTGGGAAACTATTTAAAAGTGCTTGAAAAATCATGGAGGAAATCCCACTCCCAATAGTTATGACTCACCTCATGGCTCATTGAGACTAGTCAAGAGTTGTGGTATACGTTGTAACCTGAAATCTTGAGGTTTTGGGTCCTTTGTATTATGACTACTACTCCCCTCCTAACGACTCATCAAGACTAACCACGAGTCGTTAGGTGAAGTCGTAGTCTAAGACTAGGTTTTTGGATCCTTTAATATTCAGATAATCGGTCCGTTCTAATGACTCGTAGCCACTGGTGATGAGTTGTATAGTGGGGTCATTATCGCTGGACTATTTTCTGAGGATCTTTCTATTATGGTGATGACTACTCGTAATTACTCGCTATGTCTTATAATGGGTCATCACGTGAGTTGTAGTCAGTGGTAGCTGATAGACTCTAGAGAAAATTTTTATAACTTTTAGCCATAATATTGGATCGATCATAGCTAATACAATCAGATCTACCTAGGACTCACACCAAGAAGAAGTCACAATGAAAGATCGATACACTTGATCCACCACTAATGAGTCTCCTACGGCAGTAGGTACACAGATAGAAACATAAGAAGGCTCACAAGAAAAATCAAAACCCAAAGAAAAATATGTACACATAGGAGAAAGTTGACCCAGAATCAAATAACATAAATGTAGATTTTAAACAAATAGAGAAAATACCTTTGATGAAGGTAATAAGGCCTTTTTATTTATCTCGACAGGTATAGCATAGCACTGACCACATCTATTACCTAGCCGAGAAGCCCCGTGAACACCACTACGGGAAAAACTACCTCTACCTCTTACACCACTAGTGGAAACTATACCACTCATGAGTGATATGAGAATAGCTCTGAAAATACATTGGGGATAGTCCTTGGCCATATGGCCCCTATTATCAGCCATATAGACAACCCTATGTCCTTTCTAAATGAAAGAAGGTACAACTAAATTTTCATGACCATATGGAGTTGCTAAACTAGAAGACCCACTATCTAAACACTGTAAGTCTGCCTGAACTGGTCTACCATGATACCTATAGAATCCTCTAGAATCTCTACCTCAGGATGTAACCTCTGAACTCACCCAAATGGGCGCCCTTTTTTTTGCTTCCCTAAGATGCTCAAAGGATGAACTTAGTTATGTTAGAATGATCTACAACTTTTAAACGATGCTCCATACACAACTATCTAAGTTATAGCAAGCTGAAGAGAAACATCCAACCCTTTCATTAACTTCTAAATGTTCTCAAACTTGATGGAAATAGTGGCAGAAAAATATCTATAAAAGGCATAGAATCATACCATATACTTTGCAATAGTCATGGATCCCTGCTCTAAGTGACCAAACTCATCTCTCATACGATCTGTAAAATTAAAAATCAGAAACCTATCCAAAAAGGCCTCTATTAATTGATCCCAAGTCATCTTTAGAAAACCAAGTGGTTAAAATAAATAAGTGACCTCCACCAATATCTAGGTCCATCTGTCAAATAATAAGTAGTATAAGCGACCCCATGAGACTCAAGAGAACCAAGGTTATACAACTTATACCGATAATCAATTAAGAACTCAAAGATATCCTTACCTACAACACCACTGAACCTAGAAGGACCTAAATGAGTAAATCTCACAAACCTTTTCTGATCCTCAAAAGACATAGCCACACTCGTAATAATAGGAGGCAAAGTAAATCTGGCTATATGAGAACCCATTTGAGGGGGCATAATAAAAGAAGGTTGAACATTCGATCTTAGAACCCCATACGTTGATACATTGAATAAGGAACTACACTTAGAGTCCATGGAGTACAATAAGCAATTGCTTGTACAAGGGAAGGATCCATAATCAGAGTTAGAGGAATACTATAAGTAGACTTTAGCATGGATGAGGGTGTAATATTCGGGTCTGGAGGGACACCAGGTGCACTCAAAGGAGAACCCTCCAATTGGGTTAGCAAGCGAACAAATAATTTCTCTAAGACTAGGGTAGAAAAACTCAGTGGAACCAGAGTAGGAATCATATCTTCAATATGTACATCTTGAGGCTCAGGGAAGAATCCCCTAGTTTTATCTCTAGTGAGGTAGATCCTCGTGCCTATCCTCTACATCGAGAATGGCCCCAACTAGAAAATTGCCCTCTATACTAGGCTCTCTCTTCAGATAAAGGATCCAAGTCTCTATCCTCATTTGATCTTTTCCTCACCATCTACAAAAAGAGTGAAATATGACTTAGAATACAAGGTATGAATGATCTATATGATGTAGAATAAAATAAGGAAAGTTATCCTACAGATATATTATAGACTCTAAACACACCGATCTACAACACTCTTTTATTGTTGAGACCTATGCAAACCTGGATGCTCTGTTACAAATTTGTCATGACCTAAAAAACAAAAGTCATGATGGTACTTGTTGAAAAAAGCCTTGACAATTAAGCTTATCACCAAAAACTAATATAAAATAACAAATCAACAACAACTAAGGAAAGACACCTAGAATGGAGTCAAACCACATATATATAGTAAAAGAAAAAATATAATCAAAATACCAACAAAATCCCAAATCCTGGTGTCACTGTGTAAGAACCAACTAGTACATCTCAAGGTCAAAAATAATTAAGATATCAAAACAAGAGAAAAACTTTGTCTCTGAATTCAAGTAAGACTTAATCTATATATTAAAAGGTAGAAGTCAACATCGGATGCTTAGATTAACCGCTACCTAGAATGGGTTCTATGTATCACCTGAATAAACTATCCGTGTTGCACACTCATACCTATATCTGCCCTAAAAGGGCGTAATAGGGATGAGTACGGTCCACTATACTCACCAGTTATCATAGGATAACTAGGTAAAGTAGAAACTAAAGCATATAAACACAAACTATGGGCATATCACCTACAATTACAAAATGTCTCAAACAATAGTCCACATTGTGTACAGTAATAGATCTACTATAAACACATAAATCAAATCTAGGTTAGGAAAGTAAAAAATGTAAACATATACATCAAATAAAAGTATAGGAATGTTGAACAAATGGACAAATATCAAGTCAAAGACGTAAAATACACCTACAACATAAGAATAATAAATGAAGTGCTTTGAAAAAAATGATGATGATGATGATGATGATGCACGAGGTCATCTCACAAACTCTATATACACCTACAAAACTAAAGCCTCTCGATGTAGGATCAATAGGGAGTTTATCAAATTGTATATAACCAATATCAAATACACATATCGATATCTCCTCGCTGACACATAAATCGATAGATTTTTTCAAAGATGTCACATTTTCTGTTAGAAAAAGCTAGTGTTTCTAGTTTTTCCATAGTGGTACCAATGTTTCATAAATGAATATGATATGACAATGTAATTTTCACAACCAACCAAACTGATAATTTTAAATATCAAACTAATAAATAAATTAAGTGACACAAAAACCACTCAAAGCCACCAACCATCCATGATCCAATATAATCCAGAAACCATCAAGTGAAATATACAAGAAAAATGTCATTGATACAATATGAATTGCAAAATCAAGGCTTTTTCAAACCAAAAAAGTATAACCAAAGTGTCACATATCAATACCATGCCAGCAACATCATATAAGACCCTACATGGTCACACATAAACAAATAATATCACAAAATCACCTAATATTATTAACATTGGCCCCCATATGGGAACATAAATCACTTAACATATTTTACATGATACAACCCCATACCCATAACATATTTTTACATTATTATAAACTACCCATTTAAGTCTAAAGAAACATAAGCTATAACCTACCTCCATTGCCCAAAATTGATCTCAAAATCCTTCAATCCAGAAAAAACCCCACATGAATAGATACAAAATCAATAAAAACATACATATATAAAATCTATTATAAAAAGAAAGACATTTACACCCATATTGACAACTTTTGAATTGGGGTCAAAATACACCCCCAAAATAGGTTTTTAAAAAAAGAGGGTTAAAATTAGTAATTTTATCCAAAGATATATCTCCCAATGATTAAAGGAATTCATAGAAGAAAATCCAAGTTAAAACATGCTGAAATTGGGGTTTAAATTGAAGAAATAATTTTTTTTGTTTTTCCAAGCCGAAATCCACTTATAAATCCGCGTTTACACAAGATTTAGATCATAAAGTTGAAGAAAAATTGTAGAATAGTTGTTTTGGAGCTTACCCATGCTTAGAAATGGAAGAAATTGCTTAAATGCTCAAAAACTTCTCGTTCCTAGTCTAAAAAATGGTGAAAAAGAAGAAAAGGGGTATTTAAATATACCAAGTGTCGCTAAAGAATACCATGGGCCACTTTAGTAGTCACTGCTAAATTTCCCAGGTGCTACTAAATTGGTACACACGGTAGGTGATAGTCTGCTAAAGCAGACATTGGGCCACTTTAGCAGTAAGTGATAAAGTGCCCAAGTTACTATTTTAGTGGTACTTTCTAGGTGGCCAGGGCCACTTTAGCGCTAAAGATCCGCTAAAGCTCCCAAAAGGGACCAGCTACTATGCACCAACTACAGAGACTTGGAGAATTACATGTCTCCATAGGACCATTGATATTATGGGAGTAAATTTCAGTGAGAGTGCTGAGTTAGCTACCTATTAGCTATTAGATGTAGCTCATACGTGTTTTAAGGAGTAGAAGGTAAACAGGGGCATAGATGCAGAGCCAATAGAGTGGGAAGAGTTTGCTACTTCTTTTCTAGATAGATTCTTTCCCTTAGAGCTAAGAGAAGCCAAGGTGTTAGATTCTATCAATCTCAAATAAGGTAGTATGAGTGGAAAAGAGTATTACCTTAAGTTTACTCAATTATCTAGTTGATAACGCTCAACTTACACATTAATTTAGTATAAGGCGGTCGTCATCAATATATTTACCCAACTTTGGAGTCGGGCTCGAATCCATAGGGAATGATGTAAGTGGCGATTAAACTAGTTTGAAACTAAAGCTACTAGTTAAATTCAAACAACTAGCATAAAAAGACAAAATGGGGGTTTTTGATGAACAAAAAATAATTATTGGTCACTTTTGTTTTAGAATTTGTAAACAAGAGTTTATGGAAAGCCAGTTATGTTCACTATGGGTTTTGGTACTTGACAGATGCTAATTGTAGTTCAAGATTCTCATAGTAGATAGGACAACAGGTTATCTTTATCGAAGTTATGCCTAAATGTCTCTCGACCTACTTAAGCATTTAATTACCTAATGCTCTAAGACTTAGGGAATTTATCTTCACTGGCCATACTTTACCTTAGGTTAACCAACCATGTTACAACATTGATTATTAAATGAAAGCTTAGTGTTTCCAAGTCCCTGTTGATAATTCACTCCCCAATATGCTTGATTTCTTTTGCAAGAAAATCAAAGTAGGTGTCATCTATCATTTGCAACCAACAGACAATAATTAAAATGTCAGAATTATCAAGGAGTCCTACCACCTTTTGAATCTTGAACACTCAGCACCTTCAAGACTTAACCCTAGATCCTATAATTCAGGTTAAAGGGATTTAGCCATTCATAATGTAATAATTGATACAACAAGTTGAATTCATAAATTGAAAGATGAACTTACAACAAGAAGAATAACAATGAGTATTTCTTAGATTAGATCTAAGTAGAAATCCCAAAGTACTGATAATAATCCCTTCAAAGTTAATTATTTTCTTTAAGCCAAGAAACTAGAGAGAAAATATCAAAGTATCGTGCCTCAAAAAATCAAGGTTCCAAACTATTAAGAAAACCCTAAACAAGGCTTTAAATAGTTCATCCTAATTATGGAAACAAAATAATAAAATTTCAAAATTCCTCGGATTAGGTGACACCATTTGTGATAGCCTATTAGGAGGTTGACGACTACTCACAAATGTCGTCAGCTTTCTTTATGCTTTTAGTACTCGCTGCATAACGTTGACAACAAACGGTGATGCCCTATCAGTTTCTTGAAGACCTATCACCAATGTTGTCAAGGGTTTTCCTCAGCTCTTTGACGTCCTATCACAAAATGTCATCACAGATTTCAACTTAGGATAATTCTCTGTCTATGGATGATGATGAAGCTGATAGTCTATCATAAGGCTGATGACTTATCACAAATGTCGTATGCCATACTTTGCCTCTATTTACTTCAGATTTTAGCTCATTTGCTTCCATTCTTGTTGGTTCTCTAACATATTAGCTTCTTCTGCAAAATAAAACATAAAATAATTAAAAATGACAAAAAGTTGCTTAAGATTTTGTAATTATTCTTAGTTAAAAGCCTCACATGTGTTAGCATTAGCTCACTTATCAACACCCTCAATTTAAAACAATTGATTGTCCTCAAGTAACTCAGCACAACTAAGAGAATATAAAGCACATTTGGCAGTCAATCATATATATCATCTCAAAACACTTTTACCATCTCCAAAGTCAGTCAATTTAAGTACAATGAAGAACACCAATAAACACACAGGAATCAAGATATGATATCAATTTAGCTATAACAACCATGCATAGACCAGTATTACACTACCCAAATAAGCTAGTAACTAGCAATGTAACTAGTGTGCCCTTACAGAAAAGAAATCCCTCTCATCTCATATCAATAATTATATATGTAACCATGGGGACAATCAAAACACTCATTCTTAGAACGAAGTTCCAACTAGTGTATGCCATGTATCATAGGCTTGCCTTTATTTTCATTATCGAAGCTTTAAGACAGTTAAGTTAGGATCATTATAGTACTTTCTTTAACTTGTAATGTAGTCTTGGGGCTGGTATGTTACACAATGATATTTAAAGTAACTAAGCTACCTTGGCACTACACTATTTTTGGGGTCTCACTTATTTGGCTTTTTCTATTCTTCTCTTTTCTTGATCACACTTATTCAGGATGGGTGCGGTTCTTTTCTACAATCACTTCTTCATTTTCACAACTTTTCTTTTCTTGATCTTTCCCACCGCACCCAGCTTTTTATTCTTTTTTTTACTCTATCTTTCTTCATACTCATTTTATATCACGCACCCCTATGATAGCCACCCTCAACTTAGGCAATTTGCCTAAGTCAAGGTGCAAAGTGTCCAAGAAGGACTAGGAATAAAATAGGTTCATTATGATATAAAAATAGGATGGTGATAGGTATCATAAAAAGAAATAGGCTATTCAGGCTTAAAATAGGGCAAGGGATATTATGTATACAGGGAAGGTCATTTAGGCTAAAGTGGGATAATATCAAAACGGCCTATGATCCTTTCCTAACCCCTATCCTTAAACCTAGGTAAGACTAACCGGGTAAGTTCTGAATCCAACATACAAAGGGAACTAAGTAAAATCTCACACGCACATGGCACACAAGTATATCACAAGTTACTAATTATCCGGTTTATTCAATTGTTTAGCAATGGTTATCATGTCACTAGTACTAATTCCATAACAAGATATGCAAAGGTCACACATAAATGGATATCACACAGTTATAAAATAGACATTTGGAGAAGTGTTCAAAAATTGATAAAAATATGTCAACTGTCGTAGATACTTATTTTTCTCCCAGTTAACCACAACACATCACAAAATTAAAAATAATACGCCTAAACATGTCAGCTCTACTAGGAACAAGACTCTAAGGAAAAGAGGAACGACAATAAAAACCCAGAAAGACATCAACACCCACAAGTAGCCACATCCTTAACTTAAAATCATGCAATGTCCCCAATACGTCAAACCAAAACAAGAGAGTTAGAAATATACCTGTGGCACCATGGGTATAAAGATCTGATATCAATCACATAATACGAATACAAAAAACAAAATATCTTAGGTTGCCTCCCAAGCAGCGTCTAATTTAGTGTCGCAGTACAACATCATTCAGTCATACTTTATCCCTCCACTTTGATGATTAGAATTATCGGCCCATCTTTTGATCTCTACTTCTTTTAGGTCCATTGGAAAAAGGTGAGGACATGATAAGGAATGTTCTATCATGCCACTTCAAAGACTTGAACCGCTTGCCCAATTCTACATCAAAATTTTGTGTGGGCTTATTGGGAAGTAGTGAGGATGTTAAAAAGCCACAAAATAAACATCGATCTTTAGGCTTCTTGGATTTTATGATTGAGGTTTTGGTATACCCATTTGGACAGATAAACTCCAAAATGTAAGAATTTTCCTCCTCATTTTCAAAATTTATCATTTTCTTGGGTGATTCAACTTTCATTGCATCCACCAGGCATAATGTTGAAAAGTGGTTTGAATGAGGACTAACTATTACTTCCAGAGTAGCATCCCTATTAGTATATTTACCCCAAAATGGACTAGAGTCTTCCCAAGGATTGTTCTTGATTTCTTCTTTTGCCTGTTGCACCATTTCCCCAATCTTGGCATCATCCCTCATGGTTGGTTTAATTGGTTGGGAAATCTCTAAAGGTTGATCAACATCAAGCTCATCAACATTATAGGATTCTTACTCCCCATATTTACACTCTTTAATTAATCTAAATGATTCCATATATAAGATATCATCTAAACATAATGTAGAAGAGTGCGTTGGATGATTGACCTCGATATCCATCTCCCTTATCCTTTCTCTTTCCTTGTTAAATTCCCTAATGTCTTGATGTATATCACATATTATATCATTAATTGTGTCCATAAAATCCAACATTAGTTGAAGCATAGCTTCAATGCCACTCTTTCTGGTGCTTCGTTCTTTCTTTTTTTGACCATAAAACCTATCAAACACATAAGAACAACTAGAATTTAGGTTAGCACAATAGGGGGAGTGGGCATTTGGGAAATCACTCTAATTTCCATCTTGACCACAACATATAGAACAATCATACTCTCGATAGGATGGAGATGGTGCACACATCTCTCTCCGGAGAGCATATCTATAGTCTTGCCAAAAGTGAGGTCCATCACAATATGGACATGGATCATCAAGATATGATTTCCAACCACCAAGATTATGTTCATTCCATGGTTCCATAGTAGTAAGTAAACTAAAATAAAAAAGTCTACCTAACACAAGAAATAAAAGTAAACTAAAAACAAATATTTACAAGTGTGAATTCAAGCAAGTAGGCTAAAATTCCAAACCAACTCAATATGCCAAATTGTTTCCCGGCAACGGCACCATTTATAATAATGCTCAACTTACACGTCAATTTAGTGCAATGTAGTCGTTGTCAATATATTTACCCAACTTTGGAGTTGGAGTTGAATCCATAGGGAACAGTGTGAGTGGCAATTAAACTAGTTTGAAACTAAAGCTACAAATTAAATTCAAATAACTAGAACAAAAAGACAAAATGGATGTTTTTGATGATCAACAAGAAATTTTTGGTCACTTTAGTTTTAGTTTTTGTAATCAAGAGTTTATGAAAAAACAGAATTATGTTCACTAGGGGTTTTGTTACTTGACAGATGCTAATAGTAGTTCAAGATTCTCATAGTTGATGGAACAACAAGTTATCTGTATCAAAGTTATGCCTAAATATCTCTCGACCTACTTAAACATTTAATTACCTAATCCTCTCAGACATAGGGAATTTATGTTCACTTGCCGACTTTACCTCAGGTTAACCAACCTTGTTACAGTGTTGATTATTATATAGAAGTTTAGTGTTTCCAAGTCCCTGTTGATAATTCATTCCCCACTATATTTGATTTTTTCTCAAGAAAATCAAAGTAGTTTTCATCTATTATTTACAACCAATAGACAATAATTAAAATCTCAGAATTATCAAGTATTCCTACCACCTTTTGAATCTTGAACACTCAACACCTTATCAAGACTTAACCCTAGATTCCATAATTCAGGTTAAAGGGATTTAGCCACTCATAATGCAATAATCGATACAACAAGTTGAATTCATAATTTGAAAGATGAACTTACAGCAAGATGAATAGCGATGAGTCTTTATCAGATTAGATCAAATTATAAATCCCAAAATACTGATGATAATCTCTTCAAAGTTAATTATTTTGTTAAAGCCAAGAAACTAGAGAGAAAATATCAAAGTATTATGTCTCAAAACTCAAGGTTCCAAACTCTTAAGAAAACCCTAAACAAGGCTTTAAATAGTTCATCCTAATTATGAAAACAAAATAATAAAATTTAGAAATTCCTCAGATTAGGTGATTCTATTTGTGATAGCCTATCAAGAGGCTGACAACTTATAACAAATGTCCTCAGCTTCCTTTATGCTTTTAGTACTCACTACCTAACGCTGGTGATAAATGGTGCACCTTATCAGCTCTTTAATGACCTATCAAAAATGTCATCAAGGGTTTTCCTCAGCTCTCATGTTCTGCCTTAGGCTGACAGTAATCTTGATGACTTATCAGCTCCTTGACATCCTATTACAAAATATCATCATAACTTTCAACTTAGGCTAATTCTCTATCTATGGCTGCCTATAAAGCTGATAGCTTATAAAGGGCTGATGACTTATCACAAATGTCGTCAGCCATACTTTGCCTCTATTTACTTTAGATTTCAGCTCAGTTTCCATTCTTGTTGATTTTCTAACATATTAGCTTCTTCTTCAAAATCAAACATAAAACAATCAAAAATGAAAAAAATTGCTTAAGACTTCAAAATTATTCTTAGTTAAAGGCCTCAAATATGTTAGCATTAGCTCACACATCACTAGGTATGCTCCTCATATAGTAGCAGATAATAGATTAAGAATGAGCAAGTTTGTGTTTAGGGTGTCAGATTGTGTAGTTAAGGAGTGTAGAACTGCGATGTTGATTAAGGAGATGGAAATCTCTAAGCTTATGGTCCATACTCAACAGATTGAAGAGTAGAAGCTTAAGAAGAATGAGAGAGAGAATAAGAGAGCTAGAATAGGTAGTTTTAATTTAAATCAACCTAATTTAGAGAGCGCTAACCATTCCTAGTTTCATCCAAAATCTTTAGTTCATGATCCATCCTTATCTAGTATTCCAGTACCAAAGTTCAGGAATGGCAGTCATGATGGGGTGCCAGGCTCTAAAACCCAAGGTAGTGTGAGTAGTGGATGTACCCATATGCTTTGTGAAGAATATGGTTGACATCACCTAGGTGCATGTAGAGCTGGAAGTTATGTATATTTTGAATATAGTAAGCCAGGCGACAAGATAAGAGAGTGTAAAGTTATGGATCAAAGGGTAAAAGATATGTACCAACAGGGTTCGTACAACCATCCTTTTGCTCAGTCCGTTCACTTGAATCAGCAGGGTGCTACATCTAGTTACGCAAGAGAGAAACACCCAAACAAACTTTATGCACTTTAGTCCATACAAGATCAGAAAAGTTATCCTGATATGGTTACTGTTATGTTATGGATCTTCCATTTACATGATTTATCTTATTAGATCCAGCAGGTTCTTTGTCAGACTAGACACCTTCACAGAACCTTTCTCAGTCTCCACCCTAGTGGGTCAGTCTATCATAGCTCAGCAGATATACAAGAACTTTCCAATTATGATATCTCAGAAAGTCAGGCCTTCAAATTTTTGTAGTAATGTTAATATGTGTAGAAAAGTAGAAGGAGACGTTGATTCCCAACCCGTCCTTACCTCAATGCAAAGTATTGCACTTCAGATGTCACGATATCTATTCTTTCCTTACATGTCGGATGTGTGATCATAGTTCATATTCATGCATATTATCAAAAATTATGTACGATTACAGTTTTTATTATACAGAGTTCCAGTTTCCTCAGTATTATGAACCATGTTTTGTGAATATAGAAACTTCAAACTCAGGTCATGCAGCTTATGACTCATGTACTCATGCCTTACAGTGTGCTTAGTTTCCATGACTTATGCTATACTCCTAATGATTAATTAAAATCATATTTATGTCATATATATCCTTAGTCTAGATCTCTTGATAAATCTAGGACATGGATATTCTATTCCTCAGGCCTCAGTTAAGTGTCAAGTTCAGTATAGTATCCATTCATGCTACAGGTCCTCATGTTTTAACCTTTAGTGAACTCTTCTTATTATATGGCATCGCGATGAGTAGTTTCTTAGATGGGAGAGAGAAAATATTTCATATTAAGGAAAGATTTTTGCAAGCTTATTTTAAACGAGGCTTTAGTTATAAATATAGGCTTTAATTTCTTGTTGATGTGTAAGTGGCTTGATACATTTTGGAGATTTGAGTAGACTTGAACTTAGTGGAATGATTCAGTCCAGCTTAGACCTTAGTAGGTAGAGTTATCAGTTCCCATATAAATATTTTCAGTAGCCCTAAGTGAAATGCGGTATTGAAGTAGAAATAACAGTTGAGGGAATAGTTGAGAAATGTGGCTAGGATGGCAAGTAAGTAGTTTTAGTACATGAGGCGTACTAACTCTATCTTAGATGATGTTTCATAGGCCTTTCTCTATATTAGAGAATCTTAGCCATGTTGTGATTCAAATGTTATATTCAGACCATGCCAAGATTTCAGTGCTCTCTAAAGTCAGTAGAACTTTACTGAAAGAGTGTCAAGAAATACTCTAGTTGAGTATAAGTTTTCATTATGAGTTAGTATATAAAGCAAGGAATTCAATTTAGCAGTCAAGAAAACAAGTTCATATGGTTTCCCATCTTTTCACCCAGTCTCCCTATCCGAAGTCTCCTGAATATTCCTATTTCATGATGGAGTATCCTAGTAGTTACGAGTTTAGCCCAGATCATGTATCGTGCCTCAGGTTTAGACCCCAAATACTTAGTCACAATTAAGTTTGTAGGTGTCCCGTGCATTATCTCAGCTTTTCCTCAGTATCTCTACTAAGTTAGCATTCTTCGAGGGACATAATGTCATCGAGGGACATAATTTCCCAAGGAGAGATGCACTATAATCCTCGAGCTTTTGTGTCCTAAACCTTTTAGTTTCTCTTCAAGTAACAAATCTAGTTTGAAGTAATGGGTACTCATAAGTTGACTCTGTCATTCCAATCTCAGTCGTGTGACCATTCCCATGGCATGTCACATATATTTAAGGAATCAATTCAATTCATGATATTTAGTTTATGTATCATGTTTCAGACTCAGTCATATTCTCATATTCCCTTTAATACATCTTCAATAAATGATCTTAGGTTCATTAGTATTCTCAGCTTAAGGTGATAGTCTTCATTAGATTTACTCAGATCCATGATTCAGTTATAGTTGTAAACTTGGTATTCCTTACCGTTACATATTCAGTAAAGCATTCATGAATCAATTCAGTCATGTATTCCATGCATCAAAAATGCATGTTCAGTAAGAGAAATCAGCTTGTCCATAGCTCAGTTATGTAGTCATGTTTTAGTGTACATGTTTAGTGTGTAAACTTAGCCTATCAGTGTTCTTCAGTTTAATCAGTCTCATTCGAGGATAAATGTTCCCAAAGGGGAGATATTGTAATACCCCAGGGTTCCTAAGCTCATTTTAACTCTCAATACATGAGTTATTCCATTTAATTTTTTTAAAATACATAATATTTTTCAGTTTGGAGCCTGCCATTGCCTAGGAAATTCAATTATCTTTCTAATGAAATAAAATTTGCCCAAGTACAATACCGGCATTTTTGTAAGACAGTGTACCACCTGGAATGTCAGACCATCACGAAGCCAAGCCAAAATGGCAATTGTCACTTTCCAGTGCTCTACCGCAATATTGGTGTTTTCCGCCATAGTCTAAGTTCACAATTATCCTTTTCTAGTGTTTCATCCCGATACCATAACATCGCACTGATGTCCCAGCTCCCAGTTGTCAATTTCCAGTGAGGGACCGCAATTGTGCCGAATCGTGCCACAGGACAAATTCTCAGATGTCAATTTCCAATGACATGGCGCAACATCACCTCGTCGCGCCAGGGCCCAAAATTAGGTTTTTTAGTGATAAATTTTCCTTTATTCCCAAGGGTATTTTAGTATTTTTTTTCCATGGCCCTAATCAGTCTAAACACGAAATTAAATCCCTAAATAACCTATTCCCACATTATTTCCTCACTTTCTCTCAAGAATAAAATATTCTCTCAAACAGGCAAAAAACCTTGTTCAAGAAACCAAGAGTAATATCAAGAAATCCTTCAAGAACCTTTAAGAACTCTTCTTCTCAGGTATGTTGGGTGTTCATTCATGGGTCCCTTTCACCATGAATTCTAAGAACCCCTTTTAAATAAAAGAGATCTCAGATTCATGATTCTATAGTTGAATTAGATTGAATTCATGTTCATGATATTAGTTGGGTTTTAATCCATGATTTAATTGGAAGTTTCATGAAAATTGAAAAGAGCGTGTGATGAATATGTAATTATTTTGATAAACCCTTGAATCTAAAAATTGATTAATGTATCATGATGTTCATGTGTCGGCCATTATTATGTAAATAATCCATGCTCTCTAAGTGTTTGCCAAATTGCCTATGTGAAGTAAATAGTGGAATCATGACATGTTATTATGTTATCCCAATCATGTACAAGCTTATTCCCTACAAGTGTTTGATGAAACGCTTATGTTATTTGACTAGTGAAAGCATGACATCTTATTATGCTATCCCATTTATGCACAAGTTTGTGTATATCAAGTGTTTGAAAAAATATCTAAATGAGTGCATTGTTAGCAAGAAATTATTCTTATGCCTTTATGATAATTTTATGCCTTTCTTTTATGCTATTGAGGCCTAGGGGTATTTAATAGCCAATAATCTAGTTGTTTACCTAGAGCCAGTGTCAGTCAAAGAATAGTATCAGTCATGTTCCGATCATTAGAACTCAGTCAATTATAGAACTCAAGAAAACTCAGTAGACTCAGTATTAGTCTGTAATACCCTGTATTTTCATGCTAGAATTCTAACCACCATTCCTGTGCATCTAAGCTCTAATCAATGACCTAGAACAAGGTTGAGCTAAGACCAATTGATTCATCTAAAGTTTGACATTTGATTCTACAAGGGTCAACTTCAAGCATGAATATCTCTTAATATACATGAAATTTTTTATCCCAAGACCTATCAAATTGTAGATAATTGAATTAAATTTCCAACGATACCAATTTCGCAAAAATCTTATACCCGAGCAAAGAGTTATGCTCATTTTCGTGAGAGACAGTAAGGGTATGCGATGGGCAATATGCTGCCCAGTCAAATGTGTGCGATTAGGAGTGCGAGGCATACTTAAATGTTTGGCATAAGGTGTGCGACGCATACCTTAAGGTCTGCCATGGGTTGTGTGCCACATACCTCACTTCCAAGTGCTAAAAACACCCCTATATATGTCTATAACACGGGATTAAACTCCCATAACACCAAAATAAAATTACTCTCTCTCAAAATCACCAAGAACATTAATTAAGGTTTCAACCTAAAAATTCAAATATCTCAAGACTCAACCATGATTTTTGAATAATTCTTCGAGGTTTGGAATCCCCATTTCGAGGGCTTAAAGAAGCACCTATTATTTTCACGAATAAAGTCCCAAGGTTAAGAGTTCATCCAAAGCTTCAATTTCAAGGTATGTGGGTTTTTTCAATAAGAACACCCTTTCGTTCTTGTGCACAAATTGATTTTTTTTTATGAATATACATGATTTTACATGTTTTGATATGAATTTGAAACCTGAAATTATACCCTATATGGTTTTACATGAGATTATAATACTCTCTATGTTTTGGAAATTGAATTGAATGAGAATGATGACATTTTTGTACATAAAGCTCAATTTTTCAGATTTTAAAGTAAGTTACATATATTTATGATGAAAAGCATGAATCTTGAAAAAATTTAATATGATTTTGATGTATGAAACCTTGAGTCCTAATTGGGATTGTACCTTGAGAATTTATGTGCTATAATCACAATGAGATTTGAATGCCAAAGCTAATTTTCTTTACCAAGATGTATGATTATAAAGCTGAAATTTTAAGTTTTAAGTGATTATTTTTGTGCATATGTCATAAAGTATGAAACTTTGGAAGGTTTTATGGTGATATTAATGAATGGGTTTTTGGAACCGTATTTGAGATTATTATTTTGAGAAAATCATGTGTTAGAAACACCTCAAGTTTAAATAATTTGAGATGATAAAGAATCTTTGACCTTTTGATCGTAAAAAGAGGTTGTTTTAGAAATCGAAATGAGAAAAGAAATCCACTTTTATTGATTTATTATGAAAGGGGTAGCATGATGGCTCCCGTTGTGAATTGTTGAAATATTTATTAGTGGATTTTCTTTTGAAAAGATTTGAGCTAAATCTGGGAGTAGTCTTTAGCACCGAGCGAGAGGCATAGAAGGATTAGTACTTCCCTAGAACTACGTGCCTCCGTAGGTTGTGAGCCTGAGGAAGATTTATATATAGTGATCATTAGTGAATTAAAGATTAAGGTCCTACTCCGATGGCAAGGATAGGATAGCTCTCCCCAACATGGGTTGGACGTTGGACTCCATGTAGCTCACACGATTTATGTCAGTTATGAGAGACTCCCAATGTGTGTGTGTGTGTATTCTCCTATCTAATATGAAAACTCTTATTCTTCTATCTGTGATGAAAACATATTTGTTTGGAAGACTGAGTTTGAGAAAGTCATTGTTTTTGAGAAATTTAATGAACATATATTCTAAAGAGAATTGTTATGAGATTTGATTGCATTGATGATTTGGAATTGAGATGGAAGTGAATTGAGGTTTACTATGATGACTCACATGTTTCACCCGATATATTTTACTCTCTTATGATTATGATGATTTTAATTCGAGCTAAGTGAGTCATTTATATCAGCATGCATAATTTTATAAACTATGATGATATTAAGATATTATTTTATATATGCATTTCACCCCCATATGCTCGGTACATTTCCATGGTACTGACCCACAGACACCCTGTGTGTTAGGCTATATTTTCTCGTAATGTAGGTACAAGGTATAGTGTATATCTTTAGATTTAGTCAGTTCGTTGCATCCAATCAGCAGGTGATGAGTCCTTTTGATTCAAGGTCTTGAGTTAGTTATATAGTTTGATAAGTATTGTATTTTCTTTATTCAGTTGTATTGAGTTGGGTTGGTCGGGAGTCATGACCCGGCTACCTATAGTCAGTACTAGTAGAGGCTTCATAGACAGTCAGTAGAAATTGATGTATTCCATTTCAGATTTGGTTGTAAAAATAGAGTTATAGTCTTATAAATTTAGTTTTATATCTATCATATTCAGAAAAGAGTTATTTTTCACAGATCTGTATAGATTCCTTGTTTTTTGTTTAGTTGCTTATAAGTTATGCCATTAGAAGGGTTAGCTTGGGGTCACTTGTGATCCTAAGTACCATGTGACATCTCGAAACCCGATTTTGGGGCATTACAAATTTGGTATCAGAGCATAGAGTTCAAGTATCCTAGGGTGTCTATAAAGTCGTGTCTAGTAGAGTCTTGCGGAAAGGTACGGAGACATCTATACTTTTCTTTGAGAGAATACAAGGCATTTAGGAAATGTCTCCATTCTTTCAAGTCTTAAATCGTGCTATAGAAAAGTTCTCCAAGAAACTTATACTGATTCTCATCTTACCCTAGTCAGGCCATCTCTACCTTATTTCCAAGGTATCAAAAGCAGTTGAGCTTAATTCTCCATAGATAGTTATAGAATTGTAAGAGAGCTACAAAAGTATCCTATCAGTTCTTTTGAGTTTTAAAAACTGAAGTACTTTATCAGGCCTGTAGAAATCGTGCACTAAGCCTGAGTTAGATATGCTATCAAATTTCTCCTCAGAATCCATAATGATAATCTATACTTCTCTATCTATGTACTGTTCTTGAGGTAACATGATCGAAAAGTTCCAATTTCCTCCCCAGATAATGCTCCTATATTTGCTGGCAGAAGTTTCAAAAGTTTCATAAAGTGGCTTGAAAGGAGCCTTCTAGTGTGTGATAAGTCCCTCAAATTTATGTTATGCCCTCATTCCTATGGGTTATTAAATTAATATAGAGTAGTGTCTTCTGAGATCATTGAATATTGTACATCAAGCTTCTATCTCTTGTATTATGTAATTTTGTTATCACTGTGTTCGTGAAAAATCAAAGTCTAGTGAAGCCATGTGGGGCCTATTTTAATTCACTAGCATAGTTGCTTTGTTATTCATCTAACTTTCTTGTTCAAAATACAAAACCAAAGTCTAGTGAAGCCGTGTGGGGCCTATTTCGATTCACTAGCAACTTGTTGTTCTTTTGTTAGTTAAAAGTGTGGGTTTAGAAGTGTAGTGACAAAAAAGGTGGTAAGAGAGATTTACTGAATATGTACAGCTTAATTTTGTTGCTTATGCTTGAATTATTAATGAAGTGATATACCTTTGTTTGTTAGTTTAGTGAAGATAGAGAAGGAGATTATTAGTTAAGGTGGATTGTTGTTTGCTTGAAGTGTGAAAAGAATTATTGATGGTATTTGTTGTGCTAGGGAAGTATAGGTTTTGATGAAAGTACTTGGTGGTTGAGTATTGTTAATTTAGGCTTTCCTGAGATTGCAAAAGGAAGTTTAGTTGAAATTTATTGAGCTATGAAAGTAATTTAGGTGTGAAGATAGGTAAATAATAATGATGTGAAGAAGGAGGATGTGTTAATAGATTATGAATAAGATAGGCCATATGATTATGATTGATTGTCATTATGTACTAGTTTTTCTTAATGCTGTGTTCTATAGTTTTGAAGTGACAATTATGTGTGAGATTGGGTTGTAAATCATGTTTAGCACTACACATTAAGTTGAATAGTGGATGGTTCGGTTGTTGATGCTAGTTATATGAAGGTTATCAAGTAGACCTGAACAGTGTATGCAAGAGTCCAAGATCATGTGTTCATAATTAAGTATGATGTAGAGGTGTGCCCAAGGTGCTATGGGGCTGCATTATTTTTCAAGGATTATTGCATATTATGTGGTTAGTAGTAACGTTGAGTTTCTAGGTGGAGAAAGGCTAGTTAGATAATTTATGATGTTCTTGATAGCTAAGTTAAGGAGTTATGATTGAAGATATTGAGCCTTTTTAGTATGATTATTATTCTCATGGTTTGGCAAAAAAATATAAGAATAGAGGTGTGATCTTGGTAGGTTATGATTATGTGATTAGAGATGTAGGTATGGTTGCAAATGAGAGTGTAAGTCCTTGATGATGATTATTGAAGCTAGAAAGTTAAGGATGGCATATGGATGGGTTCTTCAAGAATGAAGTTGGTAAGTTTGAAATTAGTTTATTCTTGTGAGTTTAGCATTTATGTGTAGATAATAGAATGATGAACTTATGGATTAATCTCGAGGATATGGAGTAGACCATCAAACTTAGAATACCAACTTTGACCTAAGAGGGAGATGGTTAGTGAAGAACCAAACTGAGTTTTGAGAATTAGATTGTGATACATGTCAATAATGAGTTATGATGAGATAGGAATCACTTCTTACTCTAGAGTATTCCTTGGATTTTAGTCATTATAACACCAAATCCATTACTTGCTTGACAAATCCATGCCACAGGCCTATGCTTATACCGATCATGTGTGCTCAAGCCTATTCTCATCTTCTAGCAAGTATGTAATAGCTTCACTCTGGGATTCAAGTTATTTCTTATGAATCTATGAACTCCAGTATTATGTTGAATAGCTCATGATAAGTATAAAATCATGTTTCAGAGTATGACCAGTTTTTAAACTCATGATACTAGTGAAGTTCGCATTATATCATGCATGTCCTCAGCTTAGATTTCTTTAATGAATCCATGCCTTTGATATTTTATTCTCCAGGACAAAGATAAGTGTTAATGTTATGTATTGTAGCTTTCATGCTTCTGGTTCATATGTGTTAGCCCTTTGGTGACCTCTTCCTATGAGAAGATATTGGTGATGATAGTGGATAAGCAATGGTTTACATGTGAGAGAGTTCATGACCCTCATTAAGAAAGATTATTTATGCTTTTCTATCTAAGGATAAAGTGTGAAGTAAGATTGAGGCCAAGTATTTGATACCTGGCATAGTTAGTTAGAAATTGTGTGTATGTTTTTAAGAATAGTGCAAGAAAATTGTTGTTGATAAAGGTTTAGAGAATATGCGAAGTATGCCTTTAGGGGTATTTTCCTTAAAGTTATATGTGATTTTTAATGATAGTCTTGAATGTCATGTTGGGTGTAAGATGATGAATGCAATATGCACTAGTGAATCCATATCAAGAGTTTTAAATTAGTCATTGAAGTGGTAAGGCATGTCATGCTTAGGGTGTGAGCTCTAAGAAGATATAGAATATTGAACCTTGTGGTTTAGACTAGTATTGTGGTTTGGCATGTTGTATCTTGTGATTTAGTGTTAGGCTTGATCATGGTAAGAGAAATTAGTTTAGTTTAGACCTTAGTAGAAAGATTTCGCAGTGCCAATATGAGAATTATAAGTTGAATCAAATGAGTATGTTATTTAAGGGGAATAGTATAGTTGAGAGAGCATTTGAGAAGTGATGCCAAGCTTGAAAGTAAGAGGTTGTGTTGGCTACAGCCAGCAATCCTATCCTAGTTTATGAGTTATATAATTATATTCCATGCTATAGAGTTATATCAATGTTGTGATTCCTTAGTCAGATGTCTTGTTCAGAGCATGCCCAAAATTCTTTGCTCCCTAATGTCAATAGAATTTCATAGAAAAGTGCTAAAGAAATACTCCATTTGAGTATGGGTAGTCAGTATGATCCAGTCCATATAGCCTGTAATCTAGTTTAGCAAGTAAGGAGATAAGCTACTATATATACTTAATTTTCCAGCTAGTCTTACTATCCGTATTCTTATATGTATGTACATTCCAAGAGGCAATATGTTTGTGTCCAATTAAATTATGAATTTAGCTCAGTTCATGCATCAGTTTCAGTTTCAGATATTAAGACATGATTCAGTTCATAAGTATCCTGTGTAGTATCACAGTCTCTTGCTAGAATTTTCATCAAATTATTATTATTCAGGGACGAACGATCCTAAGAACAGGATGTCGTAATACCCCAAGTTTTCATGTCATAAACCTCTCATCTTTTCTCATGAGATCAGATCTAGTGCAAAGTAATGGTTACTCATATGTTGACACTCTCGTTTCTATCGTAGACATATAGTTATTTTTCTTGAGGATTCATGCACTTGCAGACCAGTTTAGTAGCTCATTATTCTTGAGATTCAGTGATTCCGTTCTATCAGTTACACATGATATCGTGAAGACTAATACTCCTCTGTGTTTCAGGTTAATTATCCACATTCGAGGATGAATGTTCCCTAAGAGGAGATAATGTAATACCCCGTATTTTCGTGCTAGAATTCTAACCGTCATTCCTATATGTCTAAGCTCTAACCCAACTGATTCTCACGTGAATAAAAGTTTCATGATCAATATCCTAGTATATGGAGTAGTTTAGAGGTGGAAAATGTTTATAGCAATGACCTAGAACAAGGTTGAGCTAAGACCAATTGATTTATCCAAAGTTTGACATTTGATTCTACAAGGGTCAAATTCAAACATGAACATCTATTAATATATATGGAATTTTTCATCCCAAGACCTATCCAATAATAGATAATTGAATTAGCTTTCCAACGATACCAATTTTGCAAAAATCCGATACTCGAGCGAAGAGTTATGCCCATTTTTGTAAGAGGCAGTAAGGGTGTGAGATGGGCAATGCGCTGCCCAATCGAATGTGTGCGATTGGGATTGCCAGGCATACTTAAAAGTCTACCATAAGGTGTATGACGTACACCTTAAAGTCTTCCATGGGTTGTGCACCACATACCTCACTTCCAAGTGCCAAACACACCCCTATAGATGTCTA
The DNA here is from genome assembly GCA_030864225.1 of Capsicum baccatum var. pendulum. Lineage (NCBI taxonomy): Eukaryota > Viridiplantae > Streptophyta > Magnoliopsida > Solanales > Solanaceae > Capsicum > Capsicum baccatum. Next base: position 75,922,431 of record CM061554.1, on the reverse strand, counting down.
TAACACGGGATTAAACTTCTATAACACCAAAATAAGTTTACTCTCTCTCAAAATCACCAAGAACATTCATTAGGGTTTCAATCTAAAAATTCAAATATCTCAAGAATCAACCATAAGTTTTCAATAATTCTTCGAGGTTCGGAATCCCCATTCCGAGGGATACAAGAAGCACCTCTTATTTTCACGAATTGAGTTCCAAGGTTTAAGAGTTCATCCAAAGCTTCAATTTCAAGGTATGTGGGATTTTTCAACAAGAACACCCTTTCATTCTTGTGCCCAAATTGATTTTTATTTTATAAATATACATGATTTTACATGTTTTGATATTAATTTGAAGCATGAATTTATACCTTATATGGATTTACATGAGATTATATGATACTCTCTATGTGTTGAAAGTTGAATTGAATGAGAATGATGACATTTTTGTACATAAAGCTCAATTTTCCAGATTTTAAAGTAAGTTATATATATTTATGATGAAAAGCATGAATCTTGAGAAAATTTAATATGATTTTGATGTATGAGACCTTGAGTCCTAATTGGGAGTGTACTTTGAGAAATTATGTGCTATAATCACAATGAGATTTGAATCCCAAAGTTAATTTTCTTTACCAAGATGTATGATTATAAAGCTGAAATTTTAAGTTTTAAGTGATTATTTTTGTGCTTATGACATAAAGTATGAAACTTTGGAAGGTTTTATGGTGATATCGAGATATGGGTTTTTGGAACCCTATTTGATATTATTACTTTGAGAAAATGATATGTTGTAAACACCTTGAGTTTAAATAATTTGAGATGATAAAGAATCTTTGACCTTTTGATCGTAAAAAGGGTTGTTTTTTAAACCGAGATGAGAAAAGAAATCCACTTTTATTGATTTATTATGAAAGGGGTAGCATGATGGCTCCCGTTGTGAATTGTTGAAATATTTATTAGTGTATTTTCTTTCAAAAATATCTAAAAATATCTGAGCAAAGTTCAGGAGTAGTCTTTAGCACCGAGCAGGAGGTATAGCAGGATTGGTACTTTCCTAGAACTACGTGCCCCCGTAGGTTGTGACCCTGAGGTTGATTTATTTATAGTGATCACTAGTGAATAAAAGATTAAGGTCCTACTTAGATGGCAAGGATAGGACAGCTCTCCCCAACCTGGATTGAACGTTGGACTCTATGTAGCTCACATGATTTATGTTGGTTATGAGAGACTCCCAATGTGTGTGAGTATTCTCCTATCTAATATGAAAACTCTTATTCTTCTATCTGAGATGAAAACATATTTGTTTGAAAGAATGAGTTTGAGAAAGTCATTGTTTTTGAAAGATTTAATGAGCATATATTCCAAAAAGAATTGTTATGAGATTTGATTGCGTTGATGATTTGGAATCGAGATGGAAGTGAATTGAGATTTATTATGATGACTCACATGTTTCACCTGATATGTTTTACTCTCTTATGATTATGATGATTTTAATTCGAGCTAAGTGAGTCATTCATATCAGCATGCATAATTTTATAAACTGTTATGATATTAAGATATTATTTTATATATGCATTGCACCCCCATATGCTCGGTACAATTCCATGGTACTGACCCACACACACCCTATGTGTTGGGCTACATTTTCTCATAATGTATGTACAATGTATAGTGTACATCTTCAGATCCAATTATTTTGCGGCATCCATCAGGTGATGAGTCTTTTTGGTTCAAGTGCTTGAGTTAGTTATACAGTTTGAGAAGTGTTGTATTTTTTTTATTCAGTCATATTGAGTTGGGTTAGTCGGGAGTTATGACCCGGATACCTACAGTCAGTACTAGTAGAGGATACATAGATAGTCAGTAGAAGTTGATGTATTCCATTTCAGTTTTGGTTGTAAAAGAAGAGTTGTAATCTTTTAAATTTAGTTTTGTATCTATCATATTCAGAAAAGAGTTATTTTCCATAGATTTGTATAGATCTATAATTATTGTTCAGTTGCTTATGATTTATGCCATTAGAAGGGTTAGCTTGGAGTAACTTGTGATCTTAAGCACCGTGTGACGTATCGGGACCAAATTTTGGGGCATTGCACAGTCCGATCCAGTTCAGTATAATCAGTTCAATGTCTTTTAGTTGGGAGTAGGATTCAGTACGGACCAAGCCTATAGATGGAGACTTACCCATTAGTTAGGACTAGGTCCCTAGAAGCAATCCCTAAGTTCTAAGAATACGTACCCAATGTAGGTTATGAGATGTCAACCGTTAGATAGGACTGACATATTCAGGGATCTCCCCCTAGTTTAGGATTGATCTCAGGAGTCACCCATTAGTTAGGACTAACTCCACCATAGTTGTTAGTACCCGTGGAACGGTAGTAGCACCCGTCCAATTGGGGTTAAAGATTGGACCCCAACCCAGTTATCTTATCTTATTTTTAGGAATGTCAGTTAGATAGTTACCTCCTACAGTTTTAGTTTTGGTCTTCAGTTTAAAACTCAATTTATTTTATAGAATCAGGACTGCCAGACACAATCAATTACTATCAGTAAATCTATTATCAGTAACTTCAGATATCAGTTACTAAGTTATCAGAACTCAATGCTCGGCTTTAGAAGAGCTCATTTACAGTCTATACATATACATATATAGTATTGTGTACTCAATGATTTTTATAGACTCAATGATTGTTCTTGAGCCTACTTTGAAATCATATTTAATTATTTAAAGTTTTTCTTTTTACCTATTGGCACTTTTCTTGGGATATAACTTCGATAGTGTCTGAAGAATTTGATATGAATCATATTTGATAAGAGAGCTATTATGACCACTATACTTCAGTCTCTATTGAATGAGTTCCTTATAGAACTAAGTGGTTAGAGAACTGAGTAAACAATTAGGCATGCTTTTGTGGTACAGTCATAGAGTAGGAAAATTTAAGATAAAATTATTGAAGATTTTGCAAGGGTGTGGTAAGTCTAATTTTCTATTTTTTTAGGTTTCTAGATAGTTTTGAATAAGTTAATGTATGATATCTATGCAAATGCTGCAAGTGAATATTATTAGCGACATCTACTTTTGGTGAGGACTTGGATGTTCAATGCTTTGACTTTGTCACTTTATTTGATACCTAAGCTAATGTTTGTAGCTTTATACAATCTTGTGGAAGACCTTGAATGCATAACTCGTACATTCTTCAATTTTTCAGAAGGTATATTTTTTAGTCTATTCTAATTGAAACTATGAATGTTTTTTGCACTTCTACCATTTTTATTCTTTGTTGTATTGCTTATAGAAACATTTTATTTCTGTGTCATCGCATATTACTACACTACTATAAGAAAGTTCAAATGAACTAATAAAGAGAATCTAACAGACTATAACAACCCAAGGTTTTGTTACACAAAATGAGGAGGTAAAATTTACACTTAGTCTCCCTTAGCTTATTTTATAGAAATTTAGGGCTCGTCTAGGATTGGATTGTTTTTGAGGGTATGTTAATCTATATAAATTAGGTACTAATTATGAGTATCAATGGTGATGTTTGACTCATATTTTAGATGTTCAATGAATTTAGAAGTCCATAGCAACATTTGGCACTCATAATAGAGTTATAGAATTCCTGTTGTAGTGTTACCCATGAAGGGGTTGTGTAATTCCCCACAAAACACCCTAGACGTCACATGATGGTCAAGACTACAAGTAGTCCCAAGCTAACCTTTTTAGCCTTATAACAACTTTGGAACTCATAGTATAGATAAAGTTGATATGCAAAATCTTAAAATGTTGAATTGATGTCTTAACTGAAATTGAATTAATATCTTACTGAAATTCTTAAACATACAAATTTAAAACTAACACTTTGAATCCACAATAGAAAACAATCAGACAAGTGTCTACTTCTAACTAGAGAGCCAATGGGACAAGCCCAAGCTGACCGAACTCAAACTGAAATCAAATAACTAAAGTACTTCAACAATAACAAATCTAATAGAATGGGTCCTCGAACTATGAGGACTCACCAAAAGCTAGGATGTAGGTGGAGATGCTCGAAATCAATCACACTATTGGAACTAAGCACCAAGACGTACATTATAAGACAATGTAGCACATAGACATATATGTGGATTAGTATTTGTGGAATGTACTGAGTATGTGGGGGTGAATGCATAAGTAAAACAATAACATAATATTCATGTAAATCTTTAAATGATGCATGCCAAGTGTAAATGACTCACTTTGAGCTTGAATAAAACTAAAAACTAAAAATCATAAATCATGAATAATCAAGTATACTGTATAAATCTTATGAGTCATAACACTTAGTTCTAAAATTTTTATTTTACTCTTTCTATTGGGAGGTTCTTCTAACCGACATAATCCATGTGAGCTATCATGGAGTCCAACGTATCGCACCCACGTTTGTAGGGTTGTCCTACCCTTGCCATCGGAATAGAACCTAAGCTAAAGTGATTACTATACTAAACCCACTTATGGATAATAAAACCTACGGTGGGTCGTAGTTCGGGGGCATGATACTTGGAATATACCCAACTCGGTGCTAAATACTATTCTCATATTACTTATATGCCCCTTTTTAGGAAATCCACCTTAACATAGTATAAGGGTTTATAACGAAAACCTGTTATGCTTCTCTTTACATTAAACTCTAATCAAACTGAATAAATGTGGATTCCATATTTTATCTTGGGATCATAAGATCCATCTTTCTTTTAATCTTTGTATAAAACTATCAAAGAAACTTAAGACCATAGTGTTCTTGAAAACTCAAACTCATTCTTGGTATGAATTAATCAAATAAAACATAAGAGCATGTTCTTTTTGAAATCTCGATACTTAAACTTAGGGCTTAAAATCCATGCTTTAATCTCAAGTTAATATATAACAAAACTTCATGCTCAATTAAAAATCTTGAAAATTACAATATAAAGTAAAGATAGTGCGATCTCATGCATGATAGAAATCTCATAATATAAACATAAACACTTCATGGTTAACTTAAAGTTTTAAATTTCATAATAATCATATGCTTCAAGAATATACATAAGTGGGTATGATCCCTTTTTCGAAAAAAAAATTCCTAAAATCATGCATTTTGGGCACAAAGGTGAAAGGATACCCGTGTTCATAACCACGCATACCTTATTAAGCCTAATTTGATGTGGAAACTTGACTTTGAACTCTTAAAGATGTTCTTGAAGGATTTTTTCTTGAAATTCTTAAATTCGGAAACTTAGATTCTTGATTGTCTTGAAGAGGATGTAATGAAGTTTTGGACTTCTTCGAATTTTTTTAGGGTTTCTTTGAGAGAAATTTGATGAAGAATTAGTGTATAATGCTTAAACTAACATCTAATCTTCTATTTTTACGACTTGGGGTGAAGGTAATTAGCTTAATTTTCCCTCTGGAGATTAATGTCACAACCGGGATGCTGTTTTAATGGCCAACGCAATTCGATAACAAGCCCATTTGCTAAACCCGGTGTGACATTGCGTAATTGCATTGGGTTTTTGGAATTGAAATCCAAACACGCCCCAAACCTTGTCAAAAAATTTTGAAACTTCCTAGAGACATGCTCCTTACACCCTTGAACATGAATAAACTCAAAAACCATCGTCACAGAGCCCAGGAGGTCAAATTAAAACTCCTCAAAGTTAAGTGGTCAAAATGAGACTATGTTCTTAACACTTAGTTAAATTTTCAGGCTTTAAGCCCCTTATGCAAGCACTACGAGCTGAACTAAAATAAGTCTAATATGGGGTATTATAGGTTGGTTAATGATGTCATAATTCATGAAATCTATTGTGAAATATACAGGGATGGAGAGATATCCTGAGTTTCTACATTGGACTTCTGCAACAAAAAAGGCAATAGCTGAAGCGGAAGTAGCCTATATTTTTGTAACTACTTGACTTTTTGGTGATTAATGTGAAATAATTATTTCTATGTGATATGACCATTTTACCCCTCCTTGTGTTTGCTTTTTGTGGTACTTCTAGGGTGTGGGGATATAACTACCCCAAAACAAGGGTCATGATGGCACTTGTCACGGCGAACCTTGGAAAGTAAACCTATCACCAAAGATGATATAAAAGGGGGATAAAGACAATAATAACCCTAAGATAAGGCTTCTCGGATGAATCTGAACCTAATAATATTACAAATGTAGAAAGAAATTAGACCAAAATACCATACATCCCCAAAACCTAGTATCAATAGTTTAATAACTACTAATACAATACGAGAATCCAGTCAAGGACAACCAAAATAGTTACAACTCTGTCTCTAAAATACAACAAAGAGATAGTCTAATATAGGGAAAATACTTTAAAAAATACCTAAACTTTGACCGGATTTGCAGTTGAGCATACTGAACTTTGCGGAGTCCTATTCCCCCCCCCCCCTAGACTTATTTTTTCATATTTTAATGGCACATATCTGCCCACTTGGACAATTATGTGTAATTAACGCACATTGGGTGCCTAAGAGTATTAAAAAAATGTTAAAAACCTTTTTTTGTCAAATAGCCCCTCAATTTTCATATTTTTAATTTTTTTATCTTTTTTATTTATTTTTTCTTTCTTTCTCTTGTCTCTTCTTCGTTTCTTTTCTTCAATGGTGCTTATTTCTTTCATCTTCAATACACCCAATTCATTTCCATCAATTTGACCTAATTTAAAATTTAAAAACTAATCATCTTTTATGTTTGGTCAAAAAAAAAATCTTTCTCTTCTCTCTTCTTTCTTTTTTCTCTTCAATGGTACTCCAATGGTGCTTCTTTCTTTCATCTCCAACACACCTAATTCATTTCCATCAATTTGAAAAAGAAAAATTTATCCCAAAATTGAAAAAGTAATCATCTTTTATGTTTGGTCGGAAATAAAATCAAATTGTTATCAAATTTGGAAGGGGATTAATTCTACTATTACTGCAGGCAGTTACCATTGCCGCCAATATTTAAGCATAAATAAGAAACTTTAAAAAAGTGTTCCATTTGATTTGAATAAAATTATTGAAGATACCTTAAAAGCTACAATAGTAGCCCGAATTAACCAAGCTGGGGCTCATACTAGGACCTACACCGAAAGAGGAAAGTAGGCGTGAGTACGGTCCACTTGTACTCAGTAGGTATCATAGGATGACCAAGCAAAGTAGAAAATAAAACATACAAAATACACAATAAGGGTACACTACCTATGATAAAAAAAGTGTACCATAACCGTAGCCCACACCGCTTCCACTAATTGTTCTATAATATCCACATATAATTATAGCAAAGCACTTGTAAGGAATACAAGTATACAATTATACAACGCATAGGCAAAGTAAAGGAGAACAATATATAGAGAGTATTACATACAAGTAAAATAATATAAAACAATAGATAGATATCATGTCAAAATAGAATATACAATCATATCACCAAAATAATATAGTAAATACAATAATAATAATGATGAATATGATACATGAGGTTGTCGCAGAACCTCGTGGTCGTTGCATAACCTCTATGACCATCGCATAATCTCTGTATATACCTACAGATCTAAAACTTCCCGGTGTAGGACCCATGGGGGGTTCATCAATCCATATACAATCCATATATCATATGTCATCCCCAGCACATCCATCGGGAAGGTTCTAATAAGATGTTACAATATCTCCTCCCCGGTATACCTTTGGGGTAGGTTTTATAAAAAGGTATTGCCTGTGTTTCTCAGTATTTCCACAGTGGTATCATTTATTTCATGAATGAGTATGATATAAGGATGTAATTCTCACAACCAACCACAATGAGTATTTCAACAACTAACTAATATGCTAATCATATGAGACAAATATCCACTCTATATTTCCAACCATTCATTAATTTCCACATGATTCATGTGACAATAAAGTATGAATACATCACAATACACTTTGGTACCACAATATGATTTTCATCAAACACAACACAATTATTCTTATGTATATAAGCTATCAACATCACATAGGACCCCACACGGTCACACATAGCACATAATTTACCAAATCCACTGTATAATATCACATATAGGAACCCACACGGGCATAAAACAACTAAATAGTCATTTTTCATGCTTAGTTCTCACACCTTTAACATGCATTTTGTATACAAATTAACTACCCAACCCAGTCTGAAAGTGTAAAGCCATAACCTACCTTGAATGCCAAAATTGATTTGCTATATTTCAATCCCAATGCCTTACACCTCACTAATGGATCCAAAATCAACTAAAACATCAAAATATAAAATCTATGCATCAAAAAACACCAATGACACCCATATTTCCTAGTTCTGAATCGGGGTTAGACTAGACCCTCGTAATGGGATTTCAAAAAACAAGGGCAAAATCATAACTTTGTTTCAAAAATTTGTTCCCCATAGTTTTAGAGGTCAATAGCTGAAAACCCAAGATAAAATGAGTTAAAAACAAAGTCCAAATCGAAGAAAACCCATTTTTAAACTTTACTAGGTAAAATCTTTGAAATCTATTTAAAAATCAAAAATCAAAGTTGTTTTGAAGATGAAATTGAGGAAAAATAGTAATTATAGGGTTAGGAACATTATTCAATTAAAAAATTGTAGAATTGGGTCTTAATTTGGAGAAATACAATTTTGGTCGCGCGGGGCCAAAATCCCTAATTTCCACTTACAAATTCAAATTAAAACAAGAATCTAGTGTTAAAGATTGAGGAAATTAGTTGAAATAGGGATATTGCAGCTTACCCTATCTTAGAAATGGAGAAAGTTGCTCAAAATAATGAAACCCTAGGACCCAAGTCTCAAAAATGGTGACAAACTATGAAACTTGGGTATTTGTACTCAGTAGCCGCAATTGCGGACCACGGGCTGCGATCGTAGTATCTTGTCTGTCAAGGGTATTGGGATCATGGGAAAGGGTCACAATTGCAACAAACTAACTTTTGGCCCTATTACAATCGTGACATCATTTCGCGTTCTCAGGTGCACCAGATAGCTAGTGCACCCGCTGGGGATTTTGGATCATTTTGAGTCTATGCGGGCCCCTCAAAATTTATCTGGAAAACCATGATGAAAGAAAAATATGCTACCCTATCAAATTAGATACTCTGGACTTAATGGAGGTATAAAATATTCAAAAAGTTGGCCTGCGAAACCCAAAATCACAACTTTCTAAACCTATGATCAAAATGAGATTTAAAAGCAATAAAACCACAACAACTATGTTACTACCCTAAAATTAATGTTTCAGATATGCTAGAGCAATGCATTTTTCCATCCGTTTCATGGATCAAGATATATCAACTGAAGTCACATATAAGGCTCTTGAAGCCTCCAAAAACCACAATATCGCCCAAATGGCATAAAAATGCATTGAGAACTGTGCCAATCATTCCCATACCCTAGAAATACCACAATGAAGCTATAAGGAGGGGTAAAATAGTCAAATCACACAAAATACACAATTCATATATTTCATCAAAATTCAAGTCATTACATCATTCACCATATAAAATCTAGTTTGTCCTCAAACTAAAGGCAAAAAAATACCTGAATCGGCAAAGAGCGGGTGATAAGAACTATACATATTAGACTCGACCTCTTAAGTAACCTCATATACTGGTCGATGTCGCTACTGGACCTTAACTATAGGGATAACTCTAGAATGCAACCGTCTAATATCCCTAGCCTAAATAGAGACCGGCTCCTCAACAAAAGAAACCTGCTAATATAACTGAACCGACTCCCAATTAATGACATTAGTATCATCTAGAATGTAACATTGAAGCATAGAAACATGACAAACTAGATGAACAGCTAATAAATCCGGAGGTAAAGCTAACTCATAAGCCACATCTCCAACAGTACAAAGAATATTCAATAGACAGATATAACTAGGGCTAAACTATCCTTGCCTCTCGAACCTCGTCTCACCCTTCATGGATGAAACTTGAAGGAAAACATGATCACTAACACTAAATCTCAAGGAAAGAGTCTACAATCCCACATAGCATTCTTGCCTACTTTGGACTTCATGAAGCTTATCTTTAACGATCCATATTCTATCCAAGGACTCACAAAGAAAGGCCGTACCTCGAGGCCTAGCCTTCGAAACATAAAACCAACCTACTGGAGAGCGAGAATGTCTACAATACAAATTCTTAAAATAAGCCATATTGATACTAGAATGGTAGCTATTATTTTAGCTAAACTCTGCTAAAGCCAAATCTGCTCTCACTGGACCCCAAAATCTATAACACAAATATAGAGCACACCCTTCAACACTTGGATAGTCTACTCGTACTAACCGTCATATAGTGATGAAATATTGGCTAAGGTTAACCCTGAGTACCCAGTTCATCCTAATAGTCATCTAGAAGTGAGAAGTGAACATAGAAACTAGATCTAAAAGGATAAACATTGGCATACCATGTACTAGCATAAACTTACAAATATAGATATGGTCCAATCTCTTATCATTGAAGGAGACAAGAACTAAAAGTAAATGCATAAACTTTGTCAATCAATATACAATGACCCAAACACTATCAGATCCATTGGAAGTGTGGGGAACCTAGGTCATGAAATCTATAGTGATCCACTCCCACTTCTACTCGAATATAGGTAATCTCTTAATAAATCCACCAGGTCTCAAATACTCGGCCTTCACCTACTGGAAACACAGGTAATGAATAACAAAATCAATTGCATCCTTCCTCATACTACCCCACCAATATATTGCCTTAAGTCATGATACATCTTAGTCACTCCCGAATGAATAGAATACCCGAAATAATTATCCTCCTCCAAAATCAATCTAATCTAATAATCCACTTTCGGCACATAAAATCCCCCTCTCTCCAATCCTTAATACTCTATCTGAATCAAGAGAGGTTTTATTTTCCTCGCCACTCAACACCTTATCTCGAATCAATCTCAATCCAACATAATCAAATTAATAAGCTTGAATCTACTTCATCAAAGAAGAACCAGCCTCCATGAATGCCAAAACACACCCAAATGTCAAATATAAGCCTAAATATATGGTAAGCTAAACACTACCACCTAATACCAAAGGCCTCTACTATGTCAAAAGATTTCTTAAGCTACCTATGCTAGTTGAATTTCAACCCAAGCCATTTGTAACCAAATTAGTTTTTCCCAGATGTTAGAGAATAGTCAAATTATAATCCTTAAGCAATTCAAACCAATGATGTTTCCTTATATTAAGATCCCACAGGCTGAAGAAGTACTAAAGGCTATGATGATTCGAGAAAATCTCATAATGGACTTCATACAAGTAGTGCCTCCACCATTTCAAAGCAGTAATACTCGCTTAAACTCTAAATAATTGGTAGGGTAATTTATCTCATGGGGCTTCAACTAACGAGAGGCATACACAATTACCTTATTCTCCTTTATTAAAATAACACTTAACCTAATACTTGAAGCATTATAAAAGGCGATGAAACCTATGTCATCCTTCGGTAAAGTCAAGATAGGAGATGTAGTCAACAAATACTTAAGCTTTTAGAATCTCACCTCACAAGAATCAAATCACTAAAAAGAAATCTTTTTTTGAGTCAACTTGGTCAATAGAGTCACAATGGATGAGAAACCCTTAATAAAATGCAATAATAACCTGCCAAGCCAACAAAACTCCAAATCTCAGTAGGTGAAGTAGGTTTAACCTAATTGTGAACCACTACAATTTTTGTTGGATCAACCATAATACCTTCCTTCGTCACCACATGACCGAAGAAAGAAAAAGACTCCAACCAAAACTCACACTTGGAGAACTTGGAAAACAACTTCTCATCCCTTAATCTCTGAAGCATAATTCATAAATATTACTCATGCTTAGACTTACTCTTGGAATAAAACAAGATATCATCTATAAATACAAAAAATAGAGGAGATGAGATATGGTCAAAACACTCGGTTTATCAACTCCATGAATAACGCATTGGCATTGGTCAACCCAAAAGATGTGGCCAAGAACTTCTGATGACTATATCAAATTTGAAAAGCTATCTTTAAAATATCCAAAGCTATTATCTTCAACTGGTATTAACCGAAACGCAAATCAATTTTCAATAACATTGTAGCACACTAAAGATGATCAAATAAATTATTAGTATGAAGAAGAGAATACATATTATTAATCGTCATCTTATTCAACTGTCAATAATCAATAAACATACGCATAGACCTATATTTCTTCACAAACAAGATAGGAGCACCCCAAGCTAGGTTGGATAAATCCCTTATCCAATAACTCTTGTAACTAATCCTTTAATTCCTCCAACTCGGTTAGGGCCATCCCACAAGAAGGAATAGAAATGGGCTCAAAGTAAGGGACAACATCAATGTCAAAATCAATATCACAATCCAAAGGAATCTTAGGCAAATCCATAAGGAACACATCTATGAACTTATAAACCACACGAATAAAATCTAGAGAAGGAGATAAAACTACACTAGTATCAAGAATATGAGCCAAATAAGATAAACATACCCTCTCAACCAATATATAAGTCTGAACATAAGATATAACCCTCTTAGGACCCAAATGCCGTGCACCCTTCCAAGATATCCTTCATACGCCCGACAAAGCTAAAGTCACAGTAGTAGCTAAACAATCTAGTACGGAATGATAAGGATGTAACCAATCCATAACCAAGATAGCATTAAAATCAACCATATCTAACATACAAAAATCTACCCAAGTCTCACATCTAGAGTGTAACAACCCAAGTCTCACAAGTGATCCTAAGCTAACCTATGAACTGGCATACTATTAAGCAACTGAATTATAACATAATAAGTAGTTGTTTTGCTATGCAGAAACATAATATTACTAAAAATCTAAAATAGATACAATACTGATAAAGCTTTACAATCTAATAAATTTGAAGGATAAAACTAAAATTACATGACTGACTCTGACTGACATCTATAAAGCCTCTACTATACCGACTATAGATAGATAAGATATTTCTCCAACTACCACTAATCAATACACATGAAAATAAATGAACTGTACATGATTTAAAACTGTCTTGACTTCCAAAAGTAGGAGAACTCATCACCTACTGGCTAGAATCTACAACTGTCTGATCGTGATATGTGGGCTACAACTGGTACCTATATTACAAAACAATGAAGCCAAACAGACATATAAGTGGATCAGTACTTCAAGAATATAATGAGTATGCATCGATAAATGCAATAAGTAAAATAGATTTTATGCATATTCGTAAAACATGCATGCTAAGTGTAATTAGACTCACCAATAGGCTGGAATAAACTAAAAATTGAAATATATTATAGTAGGAGTAATAAACATTCTCTGATAAGATGGTGAATCTTTACACTTAGTATTTGTGAAACCTTACTTTAATGATATAAGTATAACTGAAGCTAGGATATGATAAAATAAGGACACTATATAAATACTAGGTCTGAAACTACGTGATGGAGACTAACATAAATTGAGGATCTAAATATATAATCACACTGAGCACGGATGCATAAACATACTAACTTATCTGATTAACTGAATATTTGATAGCTTAATACTGGGCATGTAAGACTGAACTATACTTAGTTTGAATAGCGGTACTGAAATAGTAGAGTATTATTCATATGAGATAAGGACTGACTGAGTAATATGAGATAACTAAGCATGAATTCGTGAAAATGGTATTATTTAAGAATGCAAGGCCAAGCGTATAACATGATTCTTATATAGTCTGTAAACTGAGATATAGAAATATTAATAACTTAATAATTGTTAACTGTACTTTATGGTCAAGCAAACCTAAAATTAAACTAAGTTACTAATTTGATTACTCGACTGAGACTGTAACTAAGATAGTAACTAAGACTGCAACAGAGACTGTAATTGGGACCGTAACTGAGACTGTATTAGAACTGAATACTAAGTTTTGATAACTGAGTAACTGATAACTGAAATTACTGATAACTGAGTTACTAATAACTGGGTGACTATTTCTGATAGTCCTAATTTAGTAGAACTGAACTGAGTTCTATACTGAGTTCGAAACTGAAACTAAAACTATGGGAAATAATCATCTAACCCACATGCCCCTCTCTAAATGGATTGAGGTCCAACCTATAACCCCAGTTCGAAGTGTGTCAGTACTTTACCATGGGTAAATATAAAGTTGTGAGTTAACCCTCTCTGATAGAAACACATTTTGTCAACCCTCGCTGGCAGGAAAACTCAAATGAGATATTTCAACCCTATTTTGGTAGGTAGATATCTCAACCTATGATGGCTACGTAGTTCTATAATGCAGGTATTTCCACTAAGGATCAAAAACTCTATTGGTAGAAATGCCTCTATCCCGGGGTTCGCTCGGTGTTGAATCTTACTCTCATCTGAAATAGATAATGTATTGATTTTTAATTTATGCTAGGCTGGACCAAACTTTTACTGATCGTGTTGACTAACTGAACTGGACTGAGTTCACTGAGTTCTGATGTCTGACTAAATATACTAAATTCTGCACTGACTAAGTACTACTGATTGTGACATTACTGAGACTATTTTGTAACTATTGTAGATATAGGTAAACATCTAGATTTTTGAGTATTGAATACCCCCAGGACTCGATAGCATAGAAAGTAGAGCATAGATGATCATGAAAATCATACCCATAGTCAATTGTTCAGAATTTATTCACTGGGATATTTAATCAAACACTTGGAGGTTACAGACTTTTACATGGAGCCATGGATGAACTCCCACATACCTTAAAGCTTAAATCTTGAAGGAGAAACACAATATTGAAAGAATTCTTGAATTAGGAAACTTGAGTTCTTGCTTTTCTTGAAGAAAAAATTATGAAGTTCTTGGTGTTCTTGAGGAGGATAGGGTTTTTCTTTGAAAGAAAAGATGAATAATTGAATGTATATTGCTTTTGGGGGCTGAAATAAGTGTTATGGGCAGATTTCGGTGAGGGGAAGTGGCCGAAGCTCCCCTTGAACATTTAGAAACTGAATTAGCGTGTGAAATATTTCCGTGACATGCATACCAATGCATCGCATTGCTATCACATCGTCTTACTACTTTACATGAAAAATACCATAAATTTTTGCTCGGGTATCAGATTTTGGAAAAATTAGTGTCATTTGAAAGCTAATTAAATTATATAAAATTTGGTGGGTCTTGATCTGTAAAATTCTATGTTTATAAATAGTTATACATGATTAAAGTAGACCCTTGTAGAATCGAATGTCAAACTTTTGATGAATCAAAGGCTCTAAGCTCATCTTTGTTCTAAGTGATTCTTATGAACATTTTTAACTCAAAAGCAAATTAAATATGAGGATAAAGATCATGAAACTTATATTCACATGGGAATCATTTGGATTATAGATTTTATACGTAGGAACGATGGTTCAATACTAGCCCAAAAATGCAGGATATTACATTATCTTCCCCTTGGGAACATTCGTCCTTGAATGAGACTGATTAGACAGAGAGTATTATACGAAGGTAACTAAGATCATATTCTAAACATGACTGTCTTGGAAAATGATTGAATAACTGATTCTAAAACATGATAGAAATGAGAGAATTAACTAATGAGTAACCATTACATCAAGATGGATCCTATTTCATGAAGAAAAATAAAAGTTTTAACACATAAATAATTGGGGTATTACAATACATTTCCCCCTTGGGATACTTCATCCCCCAAATGATACTGACTTGGATAAAATAATAAGAAAAGACTAAGGTGATGCACGAGAAACTTATGGACTAAATTGTGACTAAATATTTGGAATCTAAAACTGATGCATGAAGTATGAACTTAACTAAATTTATGACTTGCATGGTCGTGAATGAATTACCTCATGAATAGGAAATATGGGAAATCATAGGAACTTGTCTGTCTGACTACTAGACTGGATTGCTGGCTATACGAACTGTATTATACTGAAAGCTTATACTCAAATATATATTTCACTTGTACACCAACATGACATTTAAGCCTATCTTCATAACCACACATGAACTTATAGGCAAACAATCACAAAAGCATCTTTCACATTTTCTCTAAACCTATATTGTTACAACTTTCATGCATTAGCCCAAAAAACACACACATAAAATTTTAACTATTCATGAAATAAAGAGAGGTCCCTGAAAGTTAGAACATGATGACCTAAAACATGAAAGAATAACTTTGACACTCAACTGAGGCTTGAGGAATAAAGTATCAATGACATGAATTTGTTAGAGAGGAATAAACTGAGGATATACATGACATAAAATGAATTTTGTTGATCATTAGAGGTATAGTATGGGCACCTGGTACTGAACATACCATAAGGTATGGGTACATGAGTCATCATCTGCATGACTTGATCTTCTAGTTCATAATCTTATGGAACATGATTCATACTGCTGAGTGAACTAGAACTCCTCATACTAGAATAAAGTGCATGAATATAAGCTGTAATGATAGAGCTAACATTTTAGGCATGAGTAGATATAATGAAGACAGAAAAACATTACACTGAGATAAAAATAGGTTGGGAATCGTCTTCCCTTACAGCTTTTCTACACACATTGGCACTACAACTAGAATCTGAGATCCTGACTTGGTTACTTATTTTATCATCTCCCATTTAGCTATAAGCCATCATCTTAAGTCTGTTACCCCTTCACTAAACTCTAAACTGAACTGAAATCACTTTATTCTAGAGTCGAAGGTATAATAATAAACATGAATGATAAACTCATCCACACCATCATACGTAATCTCAAATTAACAAACTTAAATTCTTGCATACACTGTTCAAACTTACTGATTTACCTTTGGTACAACTATCCCATGAATACATAATCTGCTCAATCTGGAAAATGCTATCGCAACTCTACTCCTGCTAAACTTTTAGGTTCATGATTCTAGTTCTAAATCATATAATATAAAAGGGATTCCGAGAGGGGATCTAAAAGTACATCTGAATTTGGCTTAATGTATAATTTTCATGAACATGAATAAAATATTACAAAATTTAGGATATAATGGCACTTATGGGATACTTTCTGAGACAATATACAATCCCATAACTTTCTGTGGAGACTGGCTAAGGAATCACAATCTGTAAGGACTTAAGTT
Source organism: Capsicum baccatum var. pendulum (assembly GCA_030864225.1). Classification (NCBI taxonomy): domain Eukaryota; kingdom Viridiplantae; phylum Streptophyta; class Magnoliopsida; order Solanales; family Solanaceae; genus Capsicum; species Capsicum baccatum. The sequence continues at coordinate 75,905,264 of CM061554.1, read as the reverse complement.
TCACTATTTCTGTTGTCTCAAAACTAAGGCAGAGTTAGCAAGAATAGTGCAAGATGAGGATCTGCATAAATTACTTAGATAATGCTTCTACTACATGATCTAAGACTTGAAAGAAGGGAAGTATTTCATAAATGCCTTGTAGCCTCTCGAAGAAAAGTACAGACATCTTCATACCATTCCAAAAGACTCTACTAGACACGGATTCATAGACACCCTAGGATATTTGAACTCTATGCTCTGATACAAAGTATGTAATGACCCGAGACTGGCCCCTAGTCGTCATATGGTGCTTGGAACCACAAGTGATCCAAAGATAATCTATGAACTAGCATGCTATTAAGCAACTAAAACAACCACAACATACCCAGTATATTCCCACCTAGTGGGGTCTAGGAAGGGTAGAGTGTACGCAGACTATAGCATTACTTTAGGAGAAGTAGAGAGATTGTTTTCGTTATACCCCCGGATTTGGATCAACAACAGTATAACAAACATAAAAAGTAAGCATATATAAACTAGTATGGTACGCAAAACATACTAGTAATATAATAAACACAAAAGATACGTGCATAATAGACTAGTATAGGATGAAAAATAAACCAAAACCACTAGCCCCAAGATAAAGCTACAGCCACAACACTATGAACCAGAAACTCCATCCCTAAAGGAGAGCTTCCTTACTACTACCTATATGCTCCCACCCCTACTCTCTACCCTAATCCGTATCCTCCATACATTTCTATTAAGGCTCATGTCTTCTATAAGCTGTAACTGTTCCATATTATGCCTATTCACCTTCATCCAATTTTTCTTCAGTCTACTTCTACCCCACCTAAAATCATCCATAGCCAGAGTCTCACACCTTCGCACTGGAGCATCAAGGCCCCTCATCATCACGTGCCCGAACCAATGTAGCCTTCCTTCTAGTATCTTATCCTCTATTAAGGCAACTCTCACCTTCTCCTAAATAATCTCATTCCTTACCCTATCTTTACTGGTATGTCCATACATCCATCGTAACATCCATATTTCTGCAACCTTTAACTTTTGGATATGGGTACTCTTAACTAGCCAACACTCTCATCCGTACAACATAGCCGACTAGACTACCACTTTGTAGAATTTACCTTTAAGCATCGGGGCACCTTTTTATCATAGAGGACTCCCTAAAAGAGCCTCCACTTCAACCATCTTTCCCAAATATGATGCATGACATACTCGTTAATCTCACCATTACCCTAAATTATAGACCCCAGATACTTGAAGCTTTCCCTCTTCTAAATGTCCTGAGAGTCCAGCGTCACAACCTCTCCATCCTCTTGCGATATATAACTAAACTTACCCTCCAAGTACTCCATTTTGCTTTGACTTAATCGAAAACCATTAGATTCAAGTATCTGTTTCCAAATCTCCAACGTATCATTAACTCCCCCCGAGTCTCATCAATTAGAACCATATCATTTGCAAATAACATACACCAAGGCACCTACCATTGAATATGTCGCATCAAAACAAACATCACCAACACAAACAAAAATGGGCTAAGCGTCGATCCCTGGTGCAACCTTATCAAAATAGGGAATTCTCCAAATCTCTACCTACCATCATCACACGAGTCTTTACACCATCATACATATCCTGAATCAACCTAGTGTATGCTATGGTGTAATACCCCGTACTTCTACCTAGCTTGAAATTATCCCAAGTATGTTAGAAACTTACTTTGAAATATTATTCCACTTTTATATATATGGAATTTTTAATATTTTAACTTTTTGTCATTTCAGAAATTTCATTAGCTTTCTAATGATACCAATTTCGTCCAAATCCAGTATCAGGGTAGAAAGTTATGGCCATTTTACAAAAAGCAGTCAAAAATGCCCAAGTGCGACGATGAGGGCCGACGGACCATCGAGCTAGAGATGGACCATCGCCCAAGCCATCATAGTAGAGGCTATAAAATCATATTCTTCTTAAGGGATATGGCTCAGGATGATGGACCATCGAGATAGTGATGGACCATCTCCCAAGCTGTCGCAGCAGACACAGTGAACCCTTATTCTGCCCAGGTGTGAAGGTCATGACCAATGGACCGTCGATCCAGCGATGGACCATCACACCCACCCTCGCATAGTTTGTTTAGTTATTTTAAAGTCATTTTAAAAGGTTATTTGGGTCTTTTTCACCTATTTTAACCACTAATTATATCATACCAAGGCTCATAGTTCATTATCCATCTACAACATCAAATTAGGGTTTTCTCTCAAAGATAATCCCCAAGAATAAGATCCAAATCATTCTTCAAGAAACTAAGAGATTCCAAGTTCTTCAAGTCTAAGAACTTCAAGAAAATCACAACTCAGGTATGTCATGTGTTGATTCATGGATCCCTTTCACCCATGAAGCTCAAGAATCTGTTTTCAAAATCCAAGATTTGTGTATTTATTAATGTTCATGATTAAAATTGAATTTAAATTCATGTTCATGATGTTGTGGGATTTTGATTTATGTTTGAAATTACATATTCTAATGATTGACCCTAGGATGTGGTGATTTGCATAATAATCATGATAAACCTTTAAATTTGCACGTTGATTGATGTATCCATGATTATTAGGTATGTTAATGATTTTATAACCAAAGCATGCTTCCCACATGTTTGATTAAATGCCTATGTGAAGGAAAAGTGTCATTATAGTATGATAATATAAATCCCCATTCATGTACAAGTTCATGCATATTAAGTGTTTGATGAAATGTCTTAGTCAATCAATTATAGATATATGTGTAGCCATTGTGGTGCTTTAGCACTTGTACTTCGTGAAATCCCCATCTTATTCTATTATGGATTGTCGATGTTGGTCATGTATTCAAGAAAGTCATTCTTCGTTAGTTTTATGCTATCGAGTCCTGGAGGTACTTATACCTAACAATTAGCTATTTGACTAGAGCAAGTGTCATGTTTTCAAGATACTCTCAATTAAGCCATGTTCATAGAATGTCAATCAGTCATCTGACTCAGGAAAACTCAGTAAACTCAGTAATCTCAGAAATCTCAGAAATCTCAGAAATACAGTAATCTCAATAGTATTTCCTCAGTCAATGAAACTTAATTAATTCAGTCTCGTTCAGTTCAGTAATCCATGTTCAGTATATATTTAGATGGGAGTAGAAATTAGCACCAAGTGAACCCAAGGATGGTAACACACACTGTTAGGTGAGGGTGTAATTCTTAGAAGTCATCCTTACATTACAGAACTATGTAGTCAGCATAGGTTGAGACATCAACACCATCAGATAAGGGTTGATGAGGTGGATAAACACTGTCAGATGAGGGTCCCACCATTCTCTTTTGGGGAAACCATCAGATGAGGGTTACCCATAGCTTATTCTTACAAGTGCAGCAGTACTGACACCCTTCTAATTGGGATTATAGATTGGACCCCAACTCAGATATAATGCATTATTTGGGGCATGTCGGTTAGATAACTACTTCCAAGAGTTTCAGTACAGGATTAGTACTGTCAAATATAGTCATTCAGTCTTAGTAATAAAACTCAGATAGTTCTACAGGATTCAGGACTGTCAAATACAGTCAACTCAGAACAGTACGAAACTTAGTTAGTTCTGTCAAAACCTAGACTGTTAGATATAGTTGCTCAATATGAATTATTTTAGTTATACAGAGATTAGTATCTTATGTTATTCGAACTAAGAATCAGTAATCATGCTACCACGAACTCTGTTACAGTTATTATGTATTCATGCATGTATTCTCATGCTCATGTTATTTAGTCAATTAGTATAGTTCATGTATGTGAACCCTTTGCATTCAGCCTATCTCACATTCATACTAGTACATTCAAATCTACTGATGCATTTGCGCTATGGTATTTTATACCATAGGTTTAGAAGCACAAGCTCCAGAGCATCAGTAGCATTCCAGTCTCAGCAGTCAGAGTTAGCAGTGAGTCCTCATCCTTTGAGGACATAAATATTAATTTATTATCTCATTAATTAATTTATTTTAGTAGTTAGAGTTAGTTGGGGACATGTCCCATCAACTCTTTATTCAGACAATTTAGTTAGTTAGAGGCTTTTCAGACTGTCATGTTCAAACAGTTTATTTCAGGTTTTTGTTTTGGTATTGTGATACCATATCATTTAGAGATTATGTTATCAGTTTTGAACCTTATGGCCTTACTGCCCTTATTTTCATATTTATACAGGATATTATGTAGTTTTTAGGAAGAGATATCGGTCATAGGTTAGCTTGTGGTCCTTCAGGGTCATGAGCACCGTGTAGCATTCTGGGTACCAGTTTTGGGGCATTACACACGGGCACCTCTTTAGCCTTCAAGCACCTCCACAGAATCTCCTTGGGAACTTTGTCATATGCCTTCTCCAGATCAATAAACACCACGTGCAAGTCCTTCATCCTCTCTTGAAACTTCTTTACTAATCTCCTCACAATGTGAATGGCCTCAGTGGTAGAGCGACCTGGCATTAAACTAAACTAATTCTCGGAGATCATCGCGATCCTCCTTATCATGAACTCTACCACCCTTTCCCAAGACTTTATAGTATGACTCAACAACTTAATACCTCTACAGTTGTTGCAACTTTGAATGTCTCCCTTGTTCTTATACACTGTATTTATCATGCTCCACCTCTATGCTTCAGGCATCTTAGCTACCCTAAAAATAATGTTAAACAACCTTGTCAACCACTCCAAATCTGCCCTGCTAGTGCTCTTCCAAATATCTACTGGAATCTCGTCTGGCCCCATCGCCCTACCCTACTGCATCCTGCGAATAGATCTCTTGACCTGTTCAACCTAGATATGCCTAAAATAACTATAATCATGACCTTTCTCAGATATCTCTAAGTCTCCTAACACAATACCTTTGTCCCCCTCTTCATTCAAAAGTTGATAAAAAACGACTGCCACTCTTCCCTAATAAGGGCATCCTCAACCAATACTGTACCATCGTTTCCTTTGATGCACTTCCCTTGGTTAAGGTCATGATCCTTCCACTCCCTGGCCTTAGTCATTCTATACAACTTCTTTTTAGGCTGTTCTGCTGTGCGAAAACATAATCATACTACAAAACTAAAACAGATACAATACTAGTAAGGCTTTACAATTTTATAAATTTGTAGGATGAAACTGAAATAACATGACTGACATCTATGAAGCCTCTACTATACAGAATATAGATAGTTGGGATATACCTCTAACTACCACTAATAAATATACTGAAAAATAAATGAACTATACATGAACTAAAAGTGTTTGGAGTTTCCGAAGTAGAAAAACTCATCACGTGCTGGTTAAAATCTACAACTGTCTGATCATGATGTGAGGGCTACAACTAGTACTTATATTATGAAACAATGTAGCCAGACAGACGCATATGCGGATTAGTACTTCTAGAATATACTGAGTATGGAGGTGTCAATATAATAAGTAAAACTAATTTCATATGTAATCATAAAACATGCATGCTAAGTGTAAGTAGACTCACCCATAGGCTGGAATAAACTAAAAACGGGCATATCTTATAGCATGAGTGATAAACATTCTCTGATAAGATGGTGAATCTATAAACTTTGTATCTATAAAACTTTACATTAATGATATAAGTATAACTGAAGTGGGGATATGATAAAACATGGATACAGTATGAATACTAGGTCTGAAACTATGTGATAGAGACTGACATAAATTGAGGATCTGAATATACAATCACACTGAGCTTGAATGAATAAAGGACACTAAATATAATCAATAACATGATTATGTTGTATAATAACATATCCTAATCTAACCCTCAAAGCATTACACAATACCTTGAATCCTCCAAAACCTAATGGTAAATCTAATACTGGTGTGGTGGTCTAATATGTTCGGAGTTTCTCAAAACTCTGCTCATATTTTTCAATCCACTGGAACTTTATATTTTTTTGTATTAACCTTGTCAATAGAGCTGCAATTTTAGAGTAATCCTGCACAACACAGGTATAGTAATTAACAAACAATTAATATTGTGAATCTCTGTAGGTGAATGAAATGCCTCAGACATTGGCCTTTGTCAATTTCTTGAGCTTTAGGCTCTCTTCCTTTCATATGACTCATCATACGAGTCGTATGGTATAGTTACGGATCTAGGGACCCAATTCATAACCAAAATAGTGTGTTATTGGGAAAGTTTTATCCTAGTTATGAGAGAATCCTCATGTGTCGTATGATCATGTGACAAGTGGTTAGGGTCAATTCATATGTTTTTTAGTGTCTAGGCTCTTGGTGTTCTGTGGTGGTCACGACTAGACCATACTAGTTGTATGTTTTGGTGATGACTGGGACAAAGGAATCATAATTTTGACATATGTGGTGTACAATTTCCTATCTTGGTGACGACTCAATGCTAAGAGTCGTATGTTTTGTTGATGACTCAATGGCTTGACTCATAGCCACCTGTGGACTTTTTACAACTTTTAAGTTTAAGGTATTTTAGACATTTCCCACACTAATCCCTTAAGACCCCATATCTTATAACACCTTTAGGTCATTATTTACACACTTTACAAGATCAAACACTCTCTAAGTTATCTCTAAAAGTTCTAAAGAAAGATTGGCCTAGTATTTCTTCAAAGGGGTCAACTAAGGGATGAAAGATCAAATTCTCCTCGGGAATCTTCGTAACTCAGGCATGTGATTATTCCCTCATTTGTAGTTCACTAAGATTGTATGTTTAGGGCATTGTTCATATGTCATTAATGATGGTTTTAAAAATTATGGTTGAGGGTTTGAATGTATAATATTGGGTATTGTTTTCTCATGGTTTAAATTATGATTTCACATATTTTGATAATGGTTCTGCAATTGTAGGTACATGGAAATTTTTATTTAACAAATGGGCCATGTTTAACACTAAATTTGTTAGATTTTTTCTTTCATAATGGTATGCCCTCAACCTGTTTTTGAAATTGTCAATCAAAATGATCTTTTCACAAGTTTGTATTGTGTTTTGAACTAAGGCATTGGCCTATATATGATAATAATTAGTAAACAGTTTATTAAGGCCTTGTTGGGCATATATTAATTTGAAATACCAAATGGTTTCGAGTTCCTAAATGTTGAATTGAATTGATGTCTTTGTCTAGACAATGGGTTCTAGTCAAGTTGATAAATAATGGTTATGGCATGTTGTACGCTTGTAAGTGGGTTTGATATGATGATACCAATAGGATGACTTTGGTAAGTAATTGGATTAGTGGTTGTCTATGTGTAAAGAATATTTTAATTGGGCTTTTAAGCAAGATATTTCGTTGGTCCACGAAAGTGGAGTCCAAAGGACTAACACTGTAAATTGCGTGAGCTGGTGTAGGTATCTATATAACCGAGAGCTTGAGTCCCCTGATGAATATATGGATTGTAGGTTCGATTCCCCCATATTGTATATATTGGTGCTTAAGTCACATTTATTATATGGGGAGGTTTGAGTCCCCCATAAAGGCATATGCGGATATGGATATTCTCTGGTTCATGTGGCTACACATATTGGGGCACCTCTATCTAGGGGGAAGCTGGGCCTATATAGCTTGTGGGTGCCTTGTTATATGATGGTTATGCTACACAACCCAGGCTAAGGTTTTTAGATGCATACTAGCCCTTGTTCCGTATCCTGACACGATATAGATCTATGTATGTGATTGCATATGGTTATTTGATTTGCTTTTTAATGTTGACATTATTTTATTCCTGTATCGCTAAGTTACATGCTATCCCTCCAAATTCTAATCATCTTTGGTCGTTGTATCCCTATACGATATAGGCACCAAAACTTTTTCTACTTTTCCTGTGTAATGATTAGGTGCTCGAGTTAGTTTGTGAGCTGACATTAAAGTGGTGAGCTTATATAATTTCAAAATCTTCATTTCATGGTTCTTATTTCCAATATATTAGACCTTGTTTAGAATTTGTTTTGGCTACTTTCGGGGGCATGTTCTGACCTTTTATTGACATTCAGTTTTGTAGAGGCTTTGTTTGATTACTGTGGGCTTGGGTGGTTCGGTTGATTATTTTAGTGATAGACGATTTTTCAATTATCAGTGGATGGTATAGACATATGATGAATCATTATTAGTTTTATTTTATGTAATCTTTTTATGTTTGGAATTCAGACACTTGACGTTGTTGTGTTGGCTAGGTTAGGTGAAGGGGTGATCTTTGATCCACGTAGGACATGAGATACATGTCACGACAAGGACTTGGTTCAGGTCATGACAGTTAAGTAGGTCGAGACCATTTCTGCATTTCATTTGTCTTTTTAGAATCCTCTGTGATACCATCTTTGGAAACAACATGTGCTAAAAATGATACTAAATCTAGCAAAAATTCACACTTTGAGAACTTATCATAGAGCTTGTTTTGCCGTAATGTCTTCAATACAGTCATCAGATGATTCTCATGTTTTTCCTGGCTATGAGAATGTATCAGAATATCATCAATAAGTACCATCATAAATTTATCTTGAAACAACATAAAAACCTTATTCATCAAGTACATGAATGCATTTGGAGCATTGGTTAACCCTAAAGGCATCATAAGAAACTCATAATGCCCATAACGATTCTAAATGCGGTATTAGAAACATCTTCCTCCTTTAGTCAAAATTGATGATAACCTTACCAAAGATCAATCTTCAAAAAATGGAAAACCCTTTGTAATTGTTCAAACAGGTTCTCTATACGAGGCAACAAATACTTCTTATGTATTGTTAACTTATTTACTTGTCTGTAGTCAATACACATTCTTAAAGACCCATATTTCTTCCTTTCAATCAAAACTGGTTCCCCCCGTGGTAATTCACTTATTCTGATAAAATTCTTATCTAACAAATCCTCCAACTGTTGTTTGAGCTCTTTGAACTCTTTTGGTTCCATATGGTATCGGGGTATAGATATTGGTATAGTGTCAGGTTTCGAATAAATACCCAAGACTATTTCTACTGGAGGTAATCCTGGCAACTCTTCAGGAAATTCATCAGACAATTCCTTCACCACAGGTAGCTCCTCCAAACTAAGTACTCTCACTCTAACATCATTTATAATTGCTAAGAAACCCATGCAACCTTTCTTCAATATATGTTAGGTCTTCATAAAAGATATAACCTTACCAACTTGTGGAACTTGACCCTCTTTTAATACAAAAATTAATTCGTTGGGTATCTAAAATTGAACTATCTTTGCATGACAATCTATAGTAGCATAGCAAGGATATAACCAATCCATGCGCATCAACACATCAAAGTCAATCATATCAAGTACCATCAGGTTAGCAAGAGTATCCCAATCTTCCACTATAATTTAGCAATCATGATAAACATACTCAAGTAAAAAAGAATCTCCTATAGGGGTAGAAATAAGGAAAGGAAAATTTAACATCTTTGGATGTCTATCAAATCTCACAACAAAGTATGATGACACATAAGTGTGGGCAGAATGCAAATATATCAAAGCATATGCTTTGACTAAACAGACAGAAAAAATACCTTTAACCACTGTATTCAAGACTTGAACCTCCATCCTAGTAAGTTAAAAACTCTCGACTGGCCTATACTAACATTTCCTTATTCCTGATTTCAAACAACCTGTTCTCCATTACCTAGACCTCTATTTCCAGCACCTATTGTGTTCTGAGTATCCTGAAAGGGTACAGCTAACTGACCTGAACCTTGACTAATATTTCTTTAAGGTTGAGGGCAATCCCTAATGCGATGATTTAACTGACCACATTGAAAATAATTTCTAGTCAAAAAATGACACTAGACCATATGTGATTTACCACAAGTCTGGAAGGATGGAGTAGTGTCATACAGCTGGTCAAAACTATGATATCCATGCAATGTTGAAGACCCCTAAGTACACTATCTAGAAGGTGGATTATATGCAAATAGTGAAATTGATCTGTCCCTGTTTGATGGACCTGCTGCCTATCCTGATTTCCTACAATGCAATTTACACATAAGTCACTAATGAAAGATCCACCCTTCTTAGCCTTCTTATGTACCTCCTAAGTATCCCGCTCTGCACGACCTTTTTTCTTAATTGTTCTATCAAGATCCACTATCTCATAATAGGTTAGGACTTTCATCTGTGGGGATACTACATTATAGGGATGAACAACCATCCCATTAACAAACCTCTGTGGACACCAAGTACAGAGCATATCTATCCAACTTGCAGGACTTAGTAATATAAGTCGACACATCCATATATGGAGTCTGAACTAATTTCTCAAACTGTCTGCATGTTTCTGCTTCTAACTGTTAGGAGGAAATCTATCTATGAAGTACTTATTAAACTCATCCCATGTTAGTGGTGCTGCTCCAGCAGGACTTCCTAGCAATAAATTATCATACAAAGTGTTGGCCATGTCCTCCAATTTGTATGATGTAAGCTCCATACCCCTCTTACTAGATCATCCTAGCATACAGAGAGCCTTGAATGTACCATCCAAAAAGCTCTGAGGATCAATTGAGTTGTCTGAACCTGTGAAACTTCAGTATATCCTGCATATATACCTCTTTATTTCCAAATTTTCAACTCTAAATAGGTGCCAGGAATTGTGGTTGTGCAATCTTGTATTGACCAAGCCTCTCTTGTCTATCTAATCGGTTGGCCAAGCCCTCTATGGATCTTTGCATCGAAGAAAGTGCCTCAGTATTACTAGCCTAATAAGATAGTGGAGGTGGACTAGCATTTCTTTTAGGAGTGGGCTCTCTTGAATTTCTTGGAGTGGCAGTGTGATACCCTGCGGTATCACCACTACCCCTACTTTTGCCCCTTCGGATGGCTCTATCTCTTCCCCTACCATTAGTTACTCTACGAACTATCTAATTAACAAAAAAAATATGATTACATTTATCTAATTGATCCTAAATGTCACACACGTAAAGAAGAATGAGAAAGAAATCAAAACACATCCTATCACTCTCTCGTAGAATCACGATTATAGAAATGGCTAATAAAATAACCTTAATTAAGATTCTACTACTATCATGTGCATCAATAGTCACAATATTAACCTAGTCTCTGATACAAACTTTATCATAACTTAAAATAGGTACGTGATCGGTGCTAAGAGGTTAGGAATCGAAAGCAAGCCTCGTTAGAATTTTATAGAAAATCAGGCAGAGTTCCCCTATTATTGGGCCAAAAAAGAAAATTTCCTCTCTCAAATTCATAAGAAAACAACCAAACACCAATACTATTCACCAAAATCATCAACAATGCACTAATACCATCAATAACAATCAGAAATCTATCTCCAAAAAGGAGAGGAAGTCAAATACTCCAAAAGTCCAAAATAATGAAAGGATATTCAAAACTCTAAAGACATGACTATTGAGAGACTCTAAGAGTTTTCATGGAATGGAATATGAAAAATAAATAAACTACTTCCCGCATAAACAAATGTTGAGCTCACTAGGAACATGTCACTTGAATCCTCTTGCAAACAAAATCCTCACTGTCACCTGCATTCTCAGAAAAACAAATAGCGAGGAGTGAGACACAATCTTAATAAGTAATAAAGCTTAACCATGATTGTTTTAATGGGAAGAAGTCATAAAACATCGAGAAATAAATGCTCTTTCAGAAAATAGTAACAATAGATAGTATTATTTGTTTCATGTAAGCAAGATAAACTAATAGTTCAATAATAAACTCAATAAGCATTATATTATATAAAATATTAAGTATTTAGGACATTTCCAAGAATGAATCATGTAACGAGTGCGGCATTCTACTTCAAGAATAGTCAATAACAGTGGACCCCTTATAAAAGAGTCAAATATCATATCAGTAGGTCTCTACTCGAAGGAGATAAGTAACAGTATTCTAGTTATACCTTCCCTCTACCGAGTGATGTCACAGCAATTAGTAAATACAAGATGCACCAGGTCTAATGAACCCACAGTTACCTACGGGATACAAATTAAGGTCTACTCCCATATATACTTTCTTAGTAAATAGTAGATAATCATAGAAAAATATTTTCAAAATAGTTCATGACTTTTAAGTTCATATCAAAACATATCGCATATAACTTTAATGAAACACATGTCAAAATACATACTTCTTAAGTAAATGAAAACATTCATAGAATTAATAATCATATATCAACTAACAGTCAACATATCTTGTAACAGTACTAATATCTCAAATAATTATTTCAGCATCATATCTAGTAAAAGACTTTCCCTGCTTGCAATTTAAAAGCATCCCGTAACTCATTAATTTATCAAAATCAAGTATAAAATATGCAAGTTAATAAACACAAATTGTGGTAAAGTTACTACTCACATTACACTTGTTATAATACCAAATTTGTCACCTTGAAAAATTTGTATGACCTCCTTCGATCTAATTTATAACCACATCGATAAATCTTATGGTAATTTCTTTATTTACACCACAAAATGACCACTTCAAACTAACCAAATATAGGAATTTCCTTATTGGCTCTCAATTGAAAACTTATACTAAATTTGTTCTTCAATCCATTAAAATAAACTTATGGTTGATTTTTCTCAGTCTCTTAAACCATGATAACCTTAATGTCTATATACTATTCTTTGCTTAAGCCTAAGCTATAATTGTTACAATCCAATCACTTAATATTTTTCCTTCGTTCATGAAAATTTACAAATTTTTCTATAACTTTAATCCATGATTCTTAATCTTTCAACCCCAATTCTAAAACCATGAATTGTAATAGTCAAATTTATAGACCAAGTTAAGAAATTTACCTTGAACTCGATAAGAACCTCTCAAGAATTTTTCCGTTTTTCCTTCTCATAGCTTGTTAATCGCACAATCCCAAAACTCTTAATTAAGATTTTTATTCCTCTGAGTTGATCGTTGCTTGGCAGCTTGTAATTCTTGTTGTCACTATTTCTACCCAAATCCTTTTTTTCTTATACGTAAAGATGAGCTGAAATCTATCCTTTCCTTAATCATTATTGGATTGGAAGATGGGATTTAGCCTACTTCTACCTTTTCTTTTTTTATAAATTATGTTCATTTTAAATAAAGGGGTACTACATGTGATGAAAATGGACTATGTTACAAGTTCATGAAAATGAAACACCTAATATTCCAAGGTATAGAGTTTCAAAATGCATTGATGTTCTTGATAGATTGTTATAAATGCCTATATAATATGGGTAATGTTGAAAAATATGGTGTAGGGTTTGTTTCTTTTTAGCTGCATGCCGAAGCAAAGCAATGGTGGAGACCATTTATATAGTGCATAGATGCATTACCTCTACTTACGTGGGCACAGTTTCATAATATATTCCTTAAGAAATATGTTCCCCAAACATGCCATGACTAGAAGAAGGCTAAGTTTTTTAGATTTGGTTGGTAACCTATTTGTGGCGGCATATGAGGCCAAGTTTCATACCTTGTTCCACTATTCCCAATAACTGATTACCTCAGAGGAAGACCAAATTAGTTACTTCATGAAGTGTCTAAACTTTGGGATTTAGTTGGCTAACTTATCTGTGCCTGTATTTAGGAAGTCCATTTAGGGGGTAGCTAAATTTTCCAAGAAGGCTAAACCAAATAGAGAGAGTTAAAGATAGAAGAGAAAAGGGCCAAGACCTTAGGCCATCGATATGACTTATTAGTATGGTTCATTGGTATGATTTATATAGCAAGTTTCGGTTCAAGTCCAACAATTGATGATAATGATAATGTAATTGCCGGTTCATGTCTGGCAAATTATAATGATGCTATGGAGTTCTGGTTCAAGTTTAGCATAGGGAGTTATTATGATACGATATAGTTTATATAAATTCTTGGCTATGGGATGATAATTGGTAACCTATGGTTATTCGATTACTCAGTTCCCTTGATTGTTCCCTCCAGACTTATGGGGATCTATATTAGGTTTTTACTTTTCCACACTTATTGGCTTATGTGGGGCAATCTTGTAGTTATAATTGTATGAATAGACTCAATCATCTTATCATGATATGAATCAGTCATTGGAAGGACCCATGGGGGTTTTTGAACCCATATACAATCCAATAACCAATACAAATCAAATATCCATAACTCCTCTCTAACGCATCCATTTCTATAAAATCTACCAATCAAAATAAAGCCAACAATACCCATATTGCCTATTTTCAAGTTTGTGTCAAAACAGATCCCTTAATGGGTTTTTCAAATGAAGGGTAAAAGTGGAATTTTTGTCCAAAAATATATTACCCAAGATTAAAGAAAGCCATACAAGAAAACCCAAGTGAAAATGGGTTTAAATCAAAGAATTACTAATTTAGGTCTTCTAGGAAAAATCCCCATATTCCAATTTTGAATTCATGTTTTAACAAGATTTAAATGACAAGAATTGAAGAAAAACAATTGAAATAAGAATTTGGAGCTTACCCAAGATTGAAAATGGGAATCGCCCAAAAACTTGAAACCCGAAGCTCCAAGTCTAAAAATTGTAAAAACATGCAAAAGGGTAGGGGTGAACACATACCACCCATGCATCGCTTAAGCGAACACCGGGTTGCTTAAGCAACTGTCGGCTAAGCGACCCGGAGTCACTTTTGCAATACCCGCTTGGAATGTGAGTGTAGCATAAGAGACCCTGCTATTGCTTAAGTAATAGTCACTTACCAAATGGGGTAGTCACTTAAGCTATACCCTGGGCTGGCTGCTAGGTAACTTAAGAAACCAAAATGTCACTTAAGGGGTGCACCAGCTTAAGACTTGGAATATTCCAAGCCTCCGTTGAACCCTAGAGAGTAATATAGAATTTTGAGAAGGTAAATGAAATATGTTACCCAATCAAATTTGATGCTCCAAGCTCAATGGAGATATCAGATTATCAAAAAAACATTGTTTTCAGAAAGTTGACCTCCAAAACCTTTTTTCACAACTTTCCAACCCGAGGGTCAAAATGCTATATGAAAGCAAAAACCACACCAACCATATTACCAACCAAAAATCATCATTTCAGACTTGCTGGCGCATTCTATTTTGCCATTCGACACACAATAAATGATGAGCAAAGTCAACTATAAATCCCTTTTAACCTCCACAAACCACAAACTAGCACAAAATACATTAAAATGAATTGGGAATCATGCCAATTATCCTCATACCCCAGAAATACCACAACTTAACCATAGGGAGGGGTAAACTAGTCAAATCACACAGAAATAAAAAATTCACAAAAATCACCAAAATCGAGTCATTACATCATCCATAAATAAAAATATAGTTCGTCCTTGAACGGATGGCAAGGAAAATTACTTAATGATTGAAAAACTGGGGTTGCCACACATATCACACTCAACCTCCCAAGTAGCCTAATCTACAGGTCGATTTCTCCATTGGACCTTAACTTCTGGAATATCTTTAGAACTTAAACATATAAAATCCCTAGCTAAAATGGAGATGGGATCTTCTCCAAAAGACAACCTTTCAACTAAATGGATTGAATCCCAATGAATGACATAAGACTCATCAAGAATGTAACGACGAAGCATGGAAACATAAAAATATTAGATGAACAATTGATAAATCTGGGGGTAATGCTAACTCAGAAGCCATATCCCCAATAGTCTGAAGAATCTAAAAAGGTCCAATATAACTAGGGATAAGCTTGTCCGTCATCAAAAACCTTATCACACCTTTCATGGACGACACATGAAGGAAAACATGATTACCAATACTAAATATCAGAACACTAAGTCTACAATCTGTATAGCACTTCTACCTACTCTGAGCCACTCAAAGTCTATCCTGAATGATTCAAACTCTATCTAAAGACACAAAAAGTAAGTTCATACCTCGAGATCTAACCTCAAAAACCTCAGACCAACTAACTGGATAGTGAAAACGCCTACCATATAAAGCCTTAAAAAGATCCATCTAAATACTGCAATTGTAGCTATTATTATATGCAAACTAAGACAAAGTTAGACACTTCCCCCACTAACCTCCAAAGATCATAACATAAGCGTGAAGCATATCCTCCCAAACCTGAATAGTCTTCTCTAACTAACCATCAATCTGGGGCTTAAAATTTGTACTAATAATAACTCGAATACCGAATGCCTCCTACAAAGTATTCAAAAAGAGAGACATGTACAATGAACTTCAATCAAAGATGATAGACTCTAGCACACCATGAAAATATAGATATGGGCCAACCTCTTTGAACTAAAAGAAACCTGATCCAAATAAAATAAGTAGATTTGGTCAAATGGCCCACGATTACCTAATCACTGTCAAAACTATGAGAAATAAGAGTCAACCTAGTCACAAAGTCCATATTGATCCATTCCCATTTCCACTCAGGAATGTAACCTCTGAAGCAAACAACTAAGCCTCAAATGCTCGGCCTTCACGTACAGAAACATAGGCAACCAACTACAAAAATCACTACATCTTTTCTCATGCCAACCCACCAGTAGTAGTGTCTCAAATTATGACATATTTTAGTCATTCCCAGATAAATAGAATACCCAGAATAATGACCCACCTCTAAAGTCAATCAAATCTAATTACCCACTCTTGGCACACAAACTTAGCCTCCAATCCTCAAAACACCATTTGGATTAATTGAGACTTCCTAAGCTTCTCCACTCAATACCATATCTTAAATCAATCTCAATCTAACATTATCAAACTGATGATCCAATCTATTCCGTCAAGAATGATCTAGCCTCAATAAATGCCAAAACATATCTAGATGTCAAAATATCAAGCCTAACTATATTGTTAGTAAAAGATTGAACCTCTAAGGCCAAAGTATGCTCTTGGGTCAAAATATATGCTAAGCTACCAATGCTTGGCAACTTTGCACAAGGCATCCACAACCACATTAGCCTTGCAGAGATGATAGAGAATTGTAAGATCATAATCCTTAAGAAACTCAAGCCAACAACACTAACTCATATTAATGTCTCACTAAGTAAAGAAATATTAAAGGCTAGAATTAATAGATAAGATCTCACTATGGACCCCATACAAGTAGTGCCTCCACAACATTAAAACAAAAATAATTGTGCATAAGTCCAAATCATAGGTAGAGTATTCCTCTCAGAGGGCTTCAACTGACGAGAAACGCATGCAATAACCTTACCCTCCTGCTTTAACACAATACCTAACCTAACACCTGAATAATTACAAAAGACGATAAACCCTATGCCCTCCTTGGGCAAGTCAAGATAAGAGCTGAGGTCAATAAATCCTTGATCTTTTGAAAGCTCACCTTACAAGCATCAGAACACTAAGAGGAAATCTTCCTCTTAGTATTCTTAGTCAAAGGATCTACAATGGATTAAATAACCTTAATAAGGCATCAATAGTAACTTTCTAAACCAACAAAACTCAAACTATCGACAGGAGAAATAGGTCTAGTGCCACATGAATCACTACAATCTTGGCTCGGTAAACCATAATACTATAATACCATCATTGGTCACCACATAACATAAGAAAGAAATATATTTTGACCAAAACACACACTTGGAGAACTTAGCATACAACTTCTCATCCCATAAAATCTGGAGAAGGATCTGTAAATGCTTTTTATGATCGTCCTCAGTTTTGGAATAAAATAAGACATTATCTATAAATAAAATAACAAAAGAGTGGAGATATAGTCAAAATACTCGATTCAACAACTCCAAGAATGTAGATAGGGAATTAGTCAACCCAAGGGACATGACCAATAACTCACAAAGAATATATTATGTTTAAAAAAGCTATCTTTGGAATATCTAAAGCTCTGATCCTCAACAAGTGATACTCGTACCTCAAATTAATCTTTGAAAACACAAAAGCACCCTGAAGCTGATCAAATAAATCATCAATATAAGGAAAAGGATACTTATTCTTTATTGTTACCTTATTTAACTATCAAAAATCAATACACATACACATAGATCCATACTTTTTCTTTACAAACCAGATAGGTGAACCCCAAGGTGATACACTAGGTCGAATGAATTTCTTATCCAATAACTCCTGCAATGGATCCTTTAATTTCTTTAATTTTATTGGGGCCATCCTATAAGGAGATATAGAAATAGACTTGGAGCCTGGCTTAACATTAATAGCAAATTTGATATCACGATCCAGAGGCATAGTAGGAAAATAAGTAGGAAAACATCCATGAACCCACAGACAATATGAAAAGAATCTAAAAGAGACGATTAAGCAACAATAGTATCAAAAATATAAGCTAAATAGGACAAGTATCTCCACTCAAGAAAGAGATGAGACCGAAGGAAAGATATAACTGTCTTGACACCTAAATAAAGCACACCCATCCAAGTTATTCTTTCCATACCGGGTGAAGCTATGGTCATGCTCCTAGCATAATAGTCTAGGATATCATTATAAAGAGATAACTAGTCATACCTAAATTGACATCAAAATCCACCATATCTAAACTAAGTAGATCTACCCAAGATTCACGCCCAACATAGGTCATAACACAAGATCGGTACACTCAATTGACCACTAAATAGTCATTTTCAAGGGTAGATAAATAGATAGGCATGGAAAGAGGTCACTAGCAGAATAAAAACCCAAAACAAATGCAGACATATAGGAGAAAGTTGACCTCAAATCAAATAACACAGCTACCAATCTAAAATAAATAGAGATAATAACTTTGATGACAACGTTGGAAGCCTCTTGCTTTGGTTTAGCGAGTATAGCATAACACTTCCCATTATCACTACCCATTTGGTTAGCACCTCAACCACCACACAGGCACCACTACCTCTACCTTGCATACCTATAGTAGAACTTCTACCTCTCACTGTAGATATAGGAGTACCTTAAAAGAACTATGGGGATAATTCATGGAAAAATGGTTAACCTTATCACACGCAAAGCAACCTATATGGTCTGACTCAATAAGGGAGGACACAACTGAGAAAGAATGACCACCTAAAGCAAATAAAACAGAGGACTCACTACCTAATCACTATAAAGCTGTCTGCATGGGCTTACCATGATACCTATGGAAATTTCTAGAATCTTTACCTTGAGGAGTGTGACTTTTGAACTCACCCTAATAGTGTACCCTCTTGGATCCTCTCTGATATGCAGAAAGAATAGAATCAGCCATCTTACCATGATCTGTAATACTTTAAAATGATGCCCTGACAGTACTATCGAGGTAGTAGCAAGATAAAGAAAAAAATCCAACCCCTTAACGAACTTCTGAATCATCTCATACTCAATGGATATGTTGGCATAAGAATATCTTAAAAAGGTATGGAAAAATTCCTCAAACTCTATAATAATCATAAATCCCTACTCAAGGTGATCAAACTTATTTCTTATCTAATACCTCGGACTATACAACATAAACCTATCCAAAAATGCCTCATCAAACTGATCCCAAATTATCTTTGGAGAACCAAGTGGTCTAAAACTAAAAAGTGACCTCTACTAATTCCTGAATATATTTCTCAATTTTTAAATAGTGTAAGCATCCCCATAAAATTTAATCAAACAAAGGTATGCACCTTCTCAATATAATCAATTAGGAAATCATAGGCATTGTCACCCTGATGTTGGGTGTATTTATGCATTCTAGTAATACTATTATAGCCTTTTTAGCCTTATTTTAGGGGTGATTCATGTAATATATGGGTGGATAATGAGATAAATGTGTATCATAGTGTTAAATGATATGTTTATGATGTTTAAAGTGAGTTCCAAACAATTTTGTTCTTAAATGATTTATTTAGAGATCAACTTGGAAAACTAGCATTACTAGCTTGAGCTAGGTGCTTGTCTAGTTGATTCTGGTGGATTCTATTGTGTTTAAAGTGTTCCTAATGATTTTTATGTGTTTTTATGAGTGGAATTACCTGTTGGTAAAGAGAAAAGTTCAATTCGAATGAGTCTACAGCTGGAACAATAAGTGAGAGATCAATGCTAACTAGCTCTGTTTAGCACTTGTTTTGATTTATCGTTATGGGTGTTGTATTGTGTTGTGTTTCTCTCTTAATTCATTTGGTGTGATGATGTAGGAGGCTTTTAGAGATGAATATGATGATATTTGTATGTTAAAAAATCTTGAAATTCATGGGAAAGATGCCACAACACAAGGGATCAAGAGGGGAGACTCAACACTTAACCAAATTTTGGAGTGCAAATTCCAATAGCTCTTTGCAATATTGAGGCGCCGCCACACTTGGAAAGAGGATATAGCGAGGGAGATACCCTATCTGTAGTGGGGATGAACCTAGGGTGCCTCCCCACCCACTTCCAGGCTCAACATCGGAAGCTTTTCATTCCAACACAGAAAAGGCTTGTTCCTATACTATAAATACATGTTGTATCACGTTTTTACACATCTTTTAGCATATTTTGGAGAGAAAGGGGCTGATAAAACTTATTCCTTAGTTTTTTATTATTTTTATTTAATTCATTCATGTTTTTAGTCGTTAATTACTTTTTTATGATTACGATTATGACTATGCGTGGCTAAACGCCCCCTTTCCGGGGTTGAAGCCAAGAACATGATTATTATTGCTATATATTAAGTTTTGTTCTTTTATTATCAATGTTTGTTTCTTATTTATTCTCTTTCTAACTATTTTAAGGATTTGTGATCCTTAGAATATATCCATTGTCAACCTTGTGAACTAGGGAGTGGGAATAGGGTGATAGAACATGGGAATAAGCAGAGTATGGTTCTTGATTCTTTATAAATTAAGAAACTTAAATTAGTATCTAGGACAGGTATGTACTTAAATACTTTACTTGATTCATATGAAGGATGATATTTTTTATAAACTTAAGTTAACTATTACATCACCGCTCAACGATGTAGGTGTAAGGTTCAACTTAGGTAAGAGATTAGAGGTTGGGAAATCATAATTGTACAACTAACCCTACAAATCAACAACCAAGATAACAAAGTTAATGAATGAAATCCAATAGCATAATATGATTGTTCAGAGTGCTTCAACCCTAGGTTTTCTCCTATTTTTTGTTTCAAGATCTTTACCTTATGCATTATTTACCTTACTTGCAATTTACAAACTCAATTCTCTCTTCTAGTTACTCTCGTATAAAGTGAATCTAAATTGTGAACTAAAATCAATTTTTTGCCAAATCTAGTCTCTGTGGGATTGATAACTCGACTTTCTTTAAGGCCACTATATTTCTTGGTAGACAACGTACACTTGCGTATGCAGTTGTGTGCTGTCAAGTTTTTGGCATCGTTGCCAGGATCTTGTAATTTGGCAATTGTTTATTTTGGTTTTACTTTTGGGTTTATTTGGAGTTTTTATGCTTGGTCTTGGTTTGTTATTATAGGAAATAGGTTTTAAAGTGGTAAGCCAGCAAGGGATAAGGAGTTGGTTGAACCAAGCTTCGAACCCGAGCAACTTTACCATCAATGAAGGAGAGAAGCAATCCTTCTCCCTAGAATTCATCAAATCCAAGAAGGCCAAGAGAATACTGTTCCTATGGCTGAACAACAAGTAACTAGTAGGAAGGTAAGGGAAGTAGCAGTCCTATTTCCAATGAACTTAACTTCCCCAATTCAAAGACTGGCAGCTGGGGAGAATTTCGAGTTGAATCACAATATAGTGCAACTTCTTATTACCAGTGGATAATTTGCAGAGCTTTCACATGAGGATCCACAAGTCCACTTGCAGACTTTCATTGAGCTTACTGATACATTCACTCCAACAAAGGTGAATCCAGATTATGTAAGGCTGACACTGTTTCCCCACTCACTTTTGGGGGAAGCTAAAAGGTGGTTGAATGTGGAGCTGGCTAATTCAATTACTTCATGGGATGATTTAGCCAAAAAGTTCCTCATTATATTCTTTCCATCAGGTAAGACTGCGAGACTTTGTAGTGAGATAGTGAGCTTCAAATAGAAGCCAGATAAAAACCGCTATCAAAGGATAAGCAACTTTCACTAATCTCTCACCTCATCTATCAATTGATAAGATATAGTATAAGCCACACTATCCACGCAGAAAGAGTGAAACACAAATAAACACATAAGGTCTGACAGAACTTCACACAATAAAGAATAAAATGAGGAAAGTTTCCTAAAGACGTCCTATAGCCTCTTAAAGATGGATACGACCGTCTACGTACCAATCCGTAAGATTGTTTAGTCATCCCGTTCTTACACCATTGAGACCAATGAAACCGGCTGCTTTGATACAAATTTGTCATGATCCAAAAATAAACATCATAATGGCACCTATAGTGACGTACCTTGACAAGTAAGTCTATCACCTAAATCGATAAAAAAAAGGAAAAAAAGATAGAAATATCCTAATATAAGGGTTCTATAATGAAGCCAAACCATATAAGTAATCATAACAATATGGAAATAACTTATCAAATATACCAATCATGCCCAGAACCAGGTGTCAATAGTTTAAGAACTACTAATACAATTCGGGAGTCAAATACATCAAAAAAATAACCATAAGGGAATAATATTTGTCTACGAATACTAATAAAGACGTAATTACTATAGAAAGATAGAAGTAAACTCCAAAGACATAAATGTCCAACTGCTACCTTGGAAGCTCTAATAATCGCCCGAGACTAGCTAGTTGAAACATATTCGAGCTAGGACCTGCACCGAAAGGGAGCAGTAGGAATGAGTATGGTCCACTTGTACTTAGTAGGTATCATAAGTCGACCAAGCAAAGTAGTAAATAAAGCATACAAAATATATACTAAGGCGTATCTCTTGAAATCAGAAAATGCCCCATAATGGTAGCCCACACTGCTTCCACTAATAGTTTTAGTATATCACATACACACCAAGATAGAACACGAGTGTACATTATATCACATATAAGTAGAACAAGGGGAACATGCATACACAAGATCATCAAATACAAGTAAAAGAAGATAAGACAATTACATAGATGTCAAGTCAATACAAAAATATAATACAATATAAACACAATAAATTAAGTTCAATATATACGATGATGATGATGCCCGAGGTCATCCTACAACCTATGGGATCATCTCATAATTCCTGTATACACCTACAAAGCTAAATTTTCCTGACGTAAGATTCATAGGGAGTTCGTCAACCCATATACAATCCACATATCTCATATCTCCATTCTGGCACATCCCTCAAAAAGGTTTTTATAAGGTGTAACAATAACTCCCCCCCCGGCACATCCCTCGGGGAGGGTTTTAAAAAGGTGTTTCTAGTGTTACTCGGGTGTTGCCACGGTGAAACCAATATTTCCTAAATATGTATGATATGAAGGTGTAATTCTCATATCCAATCATAAGGAGTATTTCCAAAACTAATCAATATGATATACTTCCACAACTAACACAGTTATACATTTCCACAACCACGTAAGCCAATCTTCACTCATTATTTTTGTTTCACGTGAATTTCCACATGTCTCATATAACAATAAATATGAATATATCACAATAAAAATGGTACCACATTAGTAATTTTAACAACACAATACAATTGCTCACATACATTCAAGGCTATCAATATCACATAGGACCCCACGCAGTCACATATATCACATAATATCTCAATTTTGATAATTACATCACATATAAGCTCCTACATGGGAAAAGCACATAGATAGATATATTTCATGATTAGTTTCCACCCTTAACATGTATTTTGTATCATCATTCACTACCTAGCCCAATATGAAAGAGTTAAGCCATAACTTACCTCAAAAGCCAAAACTAATATGCTATACTTCGAACTCATGAACTTATTTTTCATGAATAATTTCAAACTCCATAAAAATATTAAATATAGAATCTACATTTCTAAACAAAATCAATGACACTCATATTGACTACTTTTGGTTTGAGGTCAAAACGAACCCTCGGAATAGGTTTTCAAAAAAGAAGGGCAAAATCTGAACTTTACTTCAATAACATGTTTCTAATATTTTTAGAAACCTAAAGATTAAAACCCTAGTCAAATAGAGTCAAAAATGATATTCAAATTGAAGAAAACCATTTTTAAGCTTTATCGGATAAAAATCTTTGAAATCCAGTTTAAAATCAAGAATAAGAATTATTTTACTGGTTAAATTGATAA
Source organism: Capsicum baccatum var. pendulum (assembly GCA_030864225.1). Lineage (NCBI taxonomy): Eukaryota > Viridiplantae > Streptophyta > Magnoliopsida > Solanales > Solanaceae > Capsicum > Capsicum baccatum. The sequence goes on along the minus strand of CM061554.1, from coordinate 75,881,116 downwards.
AAAATAGAAATTATAAGATAAAAATATTATTCAAGTGAAAAGAAGTTAAATTGGAGTGTAAAATCAAGCCCTAAGATTTTTGGGGTTTTGAAAAATTAATCAAAAAATTATTAAGAAAATAGTGAATTCTTATCTTAAATCCATAATAAAACCAAGAAATAGTTATTAATCTAGCTTCCCAAACTCTCACAAACTTTACTTTAAAGATCTCACACTATTTTAGGGTTTAACTCACAAGAAGCAAGATGAAAATGAACATAATAGGCGAAAGAGAGGTGAAAATCTGCAATTTATGGCAGAAGCTAATTTTTCTGCAATATCAGTTCTTTTTTGGTTGATCGAATTTTGATAGGGTTCCCAGGATTTATTCGGAGTACTATACATGAAAATAAACTATGCAACCATACTAAATTAGATGATTCGGACGCGATGGCGATATCAAATTTTCAAAAAAATATCATTTTCACAAAGTTTACCCCCGAAATTCAAAATAATAATTTTCCAAATCAAGGGTCAAAATTATATTTAAAAACCATAAAATTATACCAAATATGCTAACACCCTAAAATTAACATTCTAGATCGGCAGACGAAGTTAAATTTTTCATCTGAGGTTGTTTTGATCAAATGTGGATCCCACACCTATATTTTTAATTTTTCAACTTTCCGATCAATAGGTCGAAATTAGCTCGGGTGCGCCGGGACCTAAACCAAAGGTCTACCTATCCCAAAATCGATATTTCAGAGATGCTTGCACATTTTTTTCGGCCTTCAGTCACATGGATTAAAAGATATCTTCATAAGTCTAAAATAAGGCTTTTGTAGCCATCAAAAATCACAATATCACATAAATGAAACAAAAATACATCAAAAACTATGCCAATCATCCCAAATCTCGAGAAATGCCACAATACAACTATAGAGAGGGGTAAAAATGTCAAGTAACACAAAAATAAATATTTCACATATTTTATCAAAAAGTTGATTATTACATACTAGGTGAAGGGACTCAACATTCTTCTTTGTCAATGAAGTTAGACTAATGAATTTCAATAATTTTCAAGTATTACTTAAACTGCTATGGATTCTATGATTGATTTTTTGGTGGAACTGATTAATCTGGAGTTGAACATCTAAGAATTTCTATCAAGCAAGAAAAGTGATTTCTAATTTTTATCAAGCAAAAAAAGTGATTTCCAATATCATATAATAGAATTCATTGTTGTGTAAATGATTGCACGTTTTTCTATAGGAGTAATGGTGAATTAAAAACTGATGAGTTTTATGACCAAGCTCATTCTAAGAGAACACCTAATAGAAACAAGATCTGGTTAAGGCAATGAGCTATTTACCTTTATATCTAGGTTAAATAGGTTATATGCATCGATGAGTTCTAACTCAGAAATTAGATGACACCATGAAAATTGAAAAATGGGTATATTATCTTATTGATCATATGGAGAACCTTACGAGCATTTCAATATAATGTATCCTCATTTGGATAGTGAACCAATAAAATTTAGATTAGGTTTGTGTGAAGATGATTTTACACTATTCTCTAATTTTGCCGCACCTTATTTTGTTGGCTTGTATTTCTTACCTATGTAATCTCCTGTTTGAAGTGTTCATTTCAATTTCTTACATATTTCAATGTTATATTATCTCAAGTTCTTATAGTTCAAAAAGTTTCATTTATGTCTATCTTCAACCATTGATAGATGGGATAAAACAATTATGGTTTGAAGGTGTAGTACTATAGGATATATCAATTAAGTAGAATTTAATTATGTGTGCTCCTTTAATATGAACTATCAATCATATTTCTGCATATGGTATGTTGTCAGGTTGGATGACTGCAAGAAAGTTAAATTGCATGTATTGCATGAAAAACGGTAAAGCATTCACATTAAAGCATGACCGAAATAGTGGTTGGTCTGATTGTGTAACAATCATAGTAATGATTATTTTTCTTTTTATGTGTTTTAATAGTTTTGACCTTCTCTGTATCTGTTATACTCTATTTGTCAGTTGTGAAAATGGTTTTCATGGTTTCTGGTGCATTCGAAACTGATTTAGGAAAGTTTGAGACTATTAGAGGCTTCAAAAGTCATTAGTTTAACTTTAGTCAATATTTTGAATATCAGGCACCGGATAGTAATTTGGACAATTTCATTAGATCAGAAATGTCAATTTTTGGTAGGAGCATAGATAGTTTGGTCCCAAGCCTTTATTTTGTATTTTGACCCTTATTTCAAAACTAATTAAAATAACTTTTTTAGGGTTATGAGTAAGGCTGGTGAATGGACCGGACAAACCCATTACGGATCGATTCAGGTACCAGTCCTATTTTGATAGGCATGGTTCGACAAGCCTTTTATTATATTTGTTTCACTACTAACATGACACGGACTATTGCAGACAGGGAGTTTTCGATCAATTGTCTTGTACGGTGTCGACCGGTTAATGATAGAAATTTTTTTTAAAAAGTAAGATTTATATTAATGTTACTAGTTGTTGGGAGCCGTTAGTAGTGCCACCCAATCGCTAGTTTCCCACCATAGCCTTCCAGGACACACAGTCGTCTCCAGCTCTCCCCTCCTTCCCCCTGTATTTTCCTATAAATAACAACTCTTCTCCCTTCATTTTCCAACAAATTCTCAAAAACTGGCTATAATCTCTATTATTAACAACTTTTTAATACTCTCTAATATTTTATTTATTTGGCCAAGTGGAGGAATTTTCTTAAAGAAAGCTTTAATTATCATCTCTTAGTTTCGCCATTTGATTATATATGTTTGCTTAAGTTCAATACATTCATTCCAACTTTCATCTCTTTATTTATTTACTATTATTTTTTGTTATATTTATATTTTTTATTTTTCATCATTTTATTATTTCATGTTAAATATGAATTTTGATAAAAAAAATAGTGGTAAGAAATTAATATTTAGTCCGGTCAAAAATAAAATTATTGAAAAAAAGATAAGGGTGCTAGTATTAGTAGAGGTGTGATTGGAGGTAGTTCTAAATCGTTGCATTCTAGATTAAGAATTAATATCAACGATTTTACTCATGTTCATGATACTTGTTTTGAACATCCATGTGTTGTTGATGTTGGTTCCAATAATATAGTAAACCATGAAAATTTAGATAGATGTTATGATAATTTTGAGAAAGAATTATCAGAAGAGGAAGGTGTAGAAGAACAAGAGTTAGAAGACACCCTTACCCCTACTAGTCCGGCTAAAAAATTGTAGAAATAAGATGAAGTTGAAAATTTATCAACATTTACTAGAGTTTGAAGGACTGAAGGTACTAATTGATCATTAGTTTGAAAATTTTTTATCCAAAATAAGGAGAAATCTACCGCTAGTTGTAATAAATGCAAGCAAGTGATAAAGCCTTTAACTGGGGGATCACATGGTGGGAGAGGACAACTAACTAGAAGAGGTTGTGTTCCTGAATTTGATCGTCTAGACGCTATTGCTAAGGCTAAAAAAGGATACACCCTTACCTGGTACTAACCAATTTGTAGGATATTCTAATATGGGCCAGAATATTTTAGATTTTAGTAACTCGGCTGACCCAAGTATATTACTTATATATAGTCAGATAGAAATTGTGAAGAATCAGCTAAAATAATTGCGCTTTGTGATTTGCCTATTAATTTTGGTGAACATTCTAATTTTATTCATTATATTCAAAAAATATATAATCTCAAATTTTCAGGTTCTTCAAGAAATACAATTAAAACAGCTATTTTTAAATATCAGTATGAACATTTTCATCTTCTCCGTTGCTATTATAAATATTTTGATTTTAAAATATTTATGACTTCTGATATGGTTTATAGTCCTAATGGTAATGATTATTTTATTGTAACTGATCATGACTGAAACACGCAAAAAAAAAATATAGGCTATAAATTTGTTGAAGAGAGTAAAATTGATAGTAATATTAGTTGTTTAACAAGAGGGATTTTAAAGCTATAATAATGTCTAGAATTAAGGAATTTAAAAAAAAAACTTGTGCTTTATTTGAAATGTCATATAGAAAAATTTCAAGAGAAGTGACTAATAGATGAAATTCTTTATATGAAATGCTTATTTTTGCTATTGATTATTGTGCACCTTTAAAAATACTTTATAATAAACATAATTCGAATCGGAGAATGAGAATCACCGGCAAGGATTGAAAATAATTCATAGAACTTATTAGATTTTTTAAATTTATTGCACTACAAATAGTATATTTGGTTTACATTATCCTACTCTTTCTTCGAGTTTAGTAAATAGTTGTTTTATTTTATCTGAATTTGTTAAATATAAAGATCGTGAATATTTAAAAGTTGTTGTTATATATATGATTGAAAATTTTTAAAAATAGTTTTGACTATTCCTCAACTATTTTTAACTTCTACTTTGTTCAAAGAACAAGGTGTAAAAATATGGTTGAAAAGATTTATAAGAGTTTAGAAATGAGATTGATGAAGTTCCATCTATTGAATCGTATAAGAATACTATATTAACTAAAGCTAAAAATTTGTATGACCTTTATAAAGTTAACCTACTAAATGATGAACCGTCTAAACCTCCATGTCATAAGGTTAAATTAAAGATTTTGATGCAATTATGGATGAAGAACTTATTTTGATTCTCTAATAATAATGATTTTGATCAATATATTAATCAGTCACAGAAAAAATTTAGGAATGAATTAAAATGGAGATTCTCAAATTTTACCTTGGTGGAAGAACCAGACAGAATAATTTTCATATATTTCAAAAATGGCTCGGAATGTGCTAGCCATACAAGCAACTTCAGTAGCTTCAAAGCAAGCTTTCAACATGGAAAGATTTTTTATTGGAGACCATAGGTATTCATTAGAAAAGAGATAGTTTAGAAATATCAGTGTTGTTCGTAAATTGGATCAACGCCGAATAAAGAAATATTGGACTGTTTTAACGGCAAGAAATTTGATAAAATATGTTAAAATTGTGAATTTATGTGATTTGACTATATTACCCCTCTTGTAGTTGCATTGTGATATTTCTAGGGTATGGGGATAATTGGCATAATTTTTTATGTATTTTGGTACCATTTGTGTGATATTGTAGTTTTTAGAGGCTTAGACAGCTATATTTTAGACTTCTGTGGTTATATTTTGATTCGTGCTTTGGATGGCTGAAAAGAATGTGCCAGCAAATCCAAAACGTTGATTTAGGGTGGTAACATGGTTGGTATGATTTTATAACTTTTAATCTAATTTCCACCCTCAGTTAAGAAAATTGTAATTTTGGGTTCAAGGGTTGACTTTGTGAAAATGAAGTTTTTAAAAAATTTTGATATTGTTATTGAGTCTGGAGCATCGAATTTAGTGTGGTTACATAGTTTGATTTCATATATTAGATTTCAAATGAATCTCGTACACCCCGTCGAAGTCTGTTTTGAACTTAGAAAATATGGTGCATCGACTATAAAGAGTAAAATGCTTTTGTGCCATGTATTTTATGCCTTATGCACCTGTTAACCTGGTGTAAATATAAATAGTCCTTTTGTACCCTATTTTGCTCATTCTTCATCTTGCATCTTGAGAGTTAAACCCTAAAAATAGTGTGAGAGCTTAAAAGTGAAGCTTGTGGGTTCTTGAGAAGTTAGATTAACATTCATTTCTTAATTCTCTTACGGATTTAAGATGAGAATTCACACCTTTTACTTTATCAAATTTCTTGATTAATTGTTCAAAAAACCCAAAAACCTTAGTACTTGATTTAGCCTTAAATTCTAAACCTTTTTACTTGAATAATGTTCTTAATCCTATAAATACTAGTTTTCCACAATTTCATCTTCAAAACAACTCTGATTCTTGATTCTAAAATAAATTTTAAAAATTTTATTCAGTAAATCTCAAAAATAGTGTTTCTTCAATTTGAACCTCGTTTTTACTCAATTTGACTTGAGTTTTCTGTTGCAGATTCCTAAAGGCATGGGAAACACATTTTTGAAGTAAAGTTATAATTTTGCCATTTAAGAACTTGTGATGGAAGTCTGTTTTGATCCTGAACTAAAAGTAGGTAATATGGGTTTCGTTAGCCTTGTTTTGATGCATAACTTCTATGTTTCTTTATTTTAGTTTATTTCAAAATCATCTATGAGAATAAAGGCTTTGTGGTTGAAGTATTGTAGAGCAGTTTCAGCCTCCGACGTAGGTTATGGCTTAACTCTTTAGACTGCGTTGGCTAGTTAATTCATATACAAATTGCAAGTTAGGAGGATGGGAATTAATCATGAAATTTTTTCTCTTAATATATTGTTCCATATGGGGGCATATATGTGATGTAATTATTGTTTTGAGATATTACATGATTTATGTGACCATGTGGAGTCTTATGTGATGTGGATAGCCAGATATACTTTTGAAAAATTGTATTATGTTTTTGAAATGCCTAATATGGTACCATTGGTGTATTTTGCTTTATTCATACTTTATCAGCATATGTATCATGTGGAATTTAATAGATGATGGGAAATAATAAGTGAATATTAGCTCACGTGGTTAGTTGTGGAAGTATATCTTGTGGTTGGTTGTAGAAATATTCATTGTGATTGGCTATTAGCATCTCATACCCATATTATACTCATTCATAAAATAAATGGTACAATAGTGGCAACAACTGTGAAACACTGGCAATAACTTTTTATGATAGAAAATATGACATGTTATAAAGCCCTCCCCAAGGAATGCATCGGGGAGGAGATATGGATACATATGGATTGTATATGGGTTAACGAACACCCCATAGTCCCCATATCGGGATACTTACCTCCGTGGGTGTATACGGAGGTTGTCGTGCATCATCCTCATTGTCTTATACATTGCACTTTCTTTATTGTGTTTATGTTGTGATCAAATTACCATGTTGACTTATTATATATCTATTTGATCTATCTTCCATTATTTGTACTTGATGATTATGTATATACATGTTCTCCTTTATTTCTACTTGTACGTAATATAATGTATACTTGCATTTTATCTAGCTATTATTATTTCAAATATATATGATATATTACAACTGTTAGTGCAAGTAGTGTAAGATACCATTGTGGAACTTTTTTTATCATAGGTGACGTGCCCTTTATATATACATTGCATATTTTATTATCTATTTTGCTCGATCGGCCTATGATACCTACTGAGTACAAGTGGGTTGTACTCATGCCTACTGCGCCTTTTTAGTACAAGTCCTAGTACGAGTGTGTCCTAACTTGGTTAATTCGAGCGATATTCGGTGCTTTCAAGGTAATGGTTGAAATTCAGGCACTCAGATGTACTCTAATGCCTTTTTTATAGACTATGTCATTACTTTTATTTCAGAGACAAAGTTTATCTTGTATTTGGAAATCTCATGTATTTATTTTGGATTTGAGTTATACTTGATACATTCTTATACTATTGACATAAGGTTTTAGGAGTTATGACTATATTGTTGATTATATTTTTTTCGCACTTATTATCTTATATGGTCTGGCTTCGTTCTAGAAGCCTTATGTTAGGGGTATTTTTATCTTCTTCCCTTTTTATGTATCAGTTTGGGTGACAGACTTAATTGTCAAGGTACGCCATAAGAAATACCATCAAAAAATTTATATTAGAGCTAGGTTTCATTGGTCTCAATGGTGTAAGAAAAGGATGTCTAATAGAGTCTTACAAATCGGTACATAGATATCTATATCTACCTTTGACAGGCTATAGGATATCTTTAGGAAACATCTCTTAATTTACTCTTTACTGTGTGAAGTTCTTTCATACCTTGTATTTTGAGTTGTGTTTCACTCTTCCTATGCAGATTGTGTTGACTAGGTCTCATGAGGTAAAAAATCTAAAACTTATTTCACAAGAGAAAGTTTAGTCTAGAGAATAGGCCTCAAGTTGTGGATATAGTTGAAGAAGTAGATGAACCTGTTGATCAGCCCCATCTAAGGAGGGTACTAGAGGACTCTCTCCTAAGCCTCAAGTTAAGCATGTTGGGGAGCAAGTTTAGTTCTAGTTCTTCAAAGTCCATCTACCCCAGTCTTGGAGGGGTTGTTGGTGTATTTGTTGACCCATATAGAGGGTTCTCCTTTGGTTATGCTGGGTGTTCTTCCCTATTCGAGTGTGGATCCTTCTATTGCACCTGTTTTTATTTTAGGTAGTCCTTAGACCCTGAGTCCTAGTCCAATTTCAACACAGATATCTGAGTATGGTTTTCCAAGATTGGGAGTCCAACTTTTATCTATGTTACCTCCTCAGATGGGATCTCAGCCTGCCAGATTCGTTATGCCTCCTATTATTGCGAGTATTGTTATGTTTTCTGAGGATCAAAAGAGGTTTGAGTGGTTTACTTATTTATATCCTCCTAGATTCAGTGGTGTTGTGGATGATAATACTTATGAGTTCCTATTGATTGTCGTGAGAAATTCCATAACTTGGGATCTGTTGAGTCGCATGGGGTTACTTATACTACCTATTAGTTGAGAGATGCTGCTAGAGATTGATGTGGGTCACTGGTTAGTTACAAACCTCTTTATTCTCCCAATATAACTTGGGATCAGTTTGGCAATGCATTTCTAGATAGGTTTGTGCCTTATAATTTAAGGTATCAGATGTATGATGAGTATAACCTCCTGGAGCATGGGTCCATGGCTGTAGAAATATATGAGGCATGCTTCCATGCCTTATCCAGATATTCCTATGATAGTATTTTCACCAAATCTGAGAAGATTTAGAAGTTTGTAAAGGGTTTGGATTTCTCCCTTTAGTTGACTAAATCACAGATGGTTGTATTTGGGGCATCTTTTTAGAATATAGTGGATTATATGATAAGATGATTGAGGGTATTCTTTGGGAAACTCAAGGAGGCACCAAAAAGTGTGTTATTTTGGTGAGTTTAGAGGCCAGGTTTCTCATAGTAGAGATTTCAGAGGTCCTCATGAAAATCAGGGTAGGTCGGTGTAGGTGGCTTTGTAGAGTTCAGGTAGTGGATCTTCTGGTTCAACAGTTCAAGGTGTTTGTCCGAACCCAATTGTACCTTCTCTTTTTGAGTCGAGCCATAGAGGTTGATTTGTGTGTGATGAGATTGAAATATGGCCAAGGACTTCCCCTGTTGTGTGATTAAAGCCACTCCAGTTTTAGCTATGAGGGGTAGGGGTGCTACCAAAGGTGCGAGGGGTTAAGGGATTGGATCTCGTGGTGGTGGTCATGGGGCCACTCAAGTAGTTGGTGGTCGTAGGTAGTTCTATGCTATACCATACTGACCAAAGGTAGAGGCTTCAGATGTTGTCATCACAAATATCATCCTCATTTATTTTACACTTGTATCTGTGTTATTTAATACTTAATCGACTTTCTCCTATGGTTCTATGTATTTTGCTTTGGGTTTTTATTCTATTAGTGATCCTCTTTCCATGACTATTAATGTATCTACCCCTGTAGGTGATTCTATAGTGGTGGATTGGGTGTGTCAATCTTGTGTCATAACTTTTGTTGGATGCAAGACCTTGGTAGATTTTCTTGTATTAGATATAGTTGATTTAGAAGTTATTTTAGGTATGGGTTGGTTGGCTCATTTTCATGTTGTCCTAAATTATTTTTCTAAGACTATGACTTTGGCCTCGCTAGGTGTTCCGAGGATAGCTTGGATGGGTGCGCTTTATTTGGGTCCTAAGAGGATCATATCTTATGTTCAGGATCATGGATTTGTTGATAGGGTGTGTTATCTTATTTGGATCATATTCATGATACTATTGTTGCTTCACCTCCTTCTTTAGATTCTGTTTATATTATTCGTGAGTTCATGGATGTGTTCCTGACTTATTTGCCTAGTATGCCTTGGGATCACGATATTGACTTTTGTATTGATGTTGATCTAGGCATAAAGTCCATATCTATTCCTTCTTATAGGATGGCCATTGTTGGATAATGGATTTATCTGAACTAGTGTATCGCCTTGTGGTGAATCAATTTTATTTGTGAAGAAGAAGGATATGTTGATACAGATATATATTGATTATCGATAGTTGAACAAGGTGACAATTAAGAATAAGTATACTCTCCCTTGTATTGATGATTTGTTTGACCAACTTTAGGGTGTTGTGGTGTTTTCGAAGATTGATTTAAGGTCTGGTTATCACTAGTTAAGGATTAGAGGTTTGGATATTCTGAAGACAGTTTTTCAGACTCGATATGGTCATTTTGAGTTTTTGGTCATGTCTTTTGGGTTGTCTAATACCCCACTCGTGTTCATGGAGTTGATAAACTAGGTGTTTTGACTGTATCTTGACTCCTTTGTTATTGCATAAATAAATGATATCTTGGTTTATTCAAAGAGTGAGGCTGAGCATAAGGAGCATTTATGGATTATGCTTCAAAGAAAGAGAGATGGATAGTTGTATGCCAAGTTCTCTAAGTGTAAGTTTTGGTTGGAGGTTGTTTCTTCCTTGGGTCATGTGATAATGAAGGAGGGTATTATGGTTGATCCATTGGAGTGGTGCACTTGCCTTCTTTGGAGAGGTGCACTATAGCCCGCGTCGCCTCCTCAAAATGGTACAATAGAGCCTGCGCAGCATGCCTTATGGCGGTGCACTATAGCCCGTGATGCCCCAGGAAGTTTGATTCTCTCATGGACATAATGCCTCCAAATCCTACATGGACTACGTTTCCTTCAACTATAAATAAACGATGTTAAACACTTTGTAGATTTCTAGTTCGCTATTGTTGAGGTTGGGTTGTACCAAACTCTATTGTGTAGTGTTTGATCATATTGAATGCTTGAGGAGTTAATGTAGATGACGTTTTGATGTTGAACAAGCTGGAATGGAAGGAAAAATAACACCATAAGGCAAGGATTGACGATAACACTTAGACAAAATCTTGGAAGCAAATTCTAGTGAGTGCATGTGATATGCCTGCAAAGCCTCATTTGGAGTAGTGCACTAAACCCCGCATCGCCTCCTCAACACCGGTACAATAGATCCCGCGTAGCATGCCTTATTGTGGTCCACTATAGCCCGCGACGCCCCAGGCAATCCGATGCTCTCATGGACACAATGCCTCCACATTCTACATGGACTAGGCTTCGTTCTACTATAAATACACAATGTTAAACACTTTGTATATTATCTTTGAATGTTTGGGAGTATTGAAGGAGGTTGCTAAATACTTTATTTAGGGTTTTTATTATTAAACTTTAGCTTTTAAATAGATTTGATTATGCATTCAATTAGTTGGATCATGATTATGTCGATTAGTGGCTAAACACCCCCTTTTCGGGGTTAAAGCCAAGAACATGTCTACTATTAGTTTGAATTGAGTTCATTGATTTGCTTATTATATTTGGTTGTTTGTTTATCCTTGTTTTAATTATTTTAAGGAGTTTCTAACCTTAGAATACACATAGTATCAACCTTTTGATCTCGCGATGGGGAATAAGAAGATAGAACATGGGGATAAACAAAGTAAGGTTCTTATTCCTTTATGAAATAAGGAATTTGAATTAGTGTCTAGGACAGGGATATACCTAGAAGCCTATCTTGGTTCACTTGCAGGATGATATCTTTAAGCATCTAATTGGATTATTACATCTCGCTCAATGATGTAGTTGTAATGTTCAAGTTAGGTAGATGATTAGAGGTTGGGAGACCATGATTATGAAATAAACCCTACGAATCAACAACCAAGATAAGTGACTTAAAGAATGAAGTTCAATAACTTAGTATGTTGTTCTAAGTGATTTAACTGGGCTTTACTCTATTGATTGTCTCAAGTCCTTTACTTTACGCACTATTTACTTTAATTTTAGTTTACAACTTTTGAACTCTCTTTTGGTTACGCTTGCACCAGATTAATCTCAATTGTGAACAAGAATTGAATAGTTTTTAGAAAAAGTTCATGTGGGATTGATATTCGGCTTCTTTAAGGACACTATATTACTTGGTAGACCACGTACACTTGTGTGTATGCTTGGTCACTGTCAGTTTATTTTTAAACATTTTGTGAGAAGTAGGCCTTTGTGGTTGAAGTATTGCAGACCAATTTTTTACTTCAAGGAAGGTAATGACTTAACTCTGCAAACTGGATTGGGTAGTTAATTCATATACAAAATAAATTTCAAAGGGATGGGAACTAATCAAGAAATTGGCTATCTTAATGTGTTGTGCCCTTATGGGGAACTTTATGTGATGTAATTGTTGTTTTTAGACATTACGTGATTTATGTGACCTTGTGGGGTACTATGTCATGTGGATAGCTTTGTATACTTGTGAATAATTGCATTGTATTGTTGAAATTCCTAATGTGGTACCACTGATGTATTGTGCTATATTCATACTTTATCGGAGTATGAATCATGTGGAATTTCATGAATGATGGAAAATAATGAGTGGATATTGGCTCACATGGTTATTGGAGATATCATTATGGTTGGTTGTGAAAGTACATCTTGGGGTTGATTGTTGAAATATTCATTATAATTCATTGTGAGCATCTCATCCTCATATCATAGTCATTCATTAAGCAAATGGTACCGCCATGGCAACATCTGGAAACACTGACAATACATTTTTATGAAAGAAAATGTGACATCAAACCCTTCCTGAGGGATGTGTCAGGGAGAAGATATGGATATATATATATATAGATTGTATATGGGTTGCGAACCCCCATGGTTCCCATGTCGGGAAGCTTGCCTCCATGGGTGTATACAGAGGTTATGCAACAACCTTGTGCATCATCATCATCATTATCACCATCATCATCATGTTATACATTTCACTTGCTTTATCGTATTTATGTTATGATCAAATTGCCATATTGACTTGTCATATATTTGTTTGATCTATTTTCCGTTATTTATAATTGATGATCTTGTATATGCATGTTCTCCCTTGTTTCTACTTACATGTGATATTATTTATACTTGTCTTCTATCTGGTTATTATTGTTGTAGATATATAAGATATATTAGAACTGTTAGTGAAAGCGATGCCGGCCTGTGTTGGACATTTTCTGATTACAGGTGACGTGCCCTTTATGTGCATTTTGTATGTTTTATTATCTACTTTGCTGGGTCGGCCTGTGATACCTACTAAGTATAAGTGGATCGTACTTACACCTACTGCTCCCTTTTTGGTGAAGGTCATAGTACGTGTGCATCCCAGCTTGGTTGATTCGGGTTATATTTGGTGCTTTTGAGGTAGTGGTTGACTTTCAGAAGCCCAAATATGTTCTACTACCTTTCTTATAGACTGTCTTTACTTTCATTTCAGAGACATAGTTTCTGTTGTATTAGGACATCTTATGTATTTCTTTTGGATTCTAGTTGTACTAGATACGTTCTTATACTATTGACATCAGATTTTGAGAGTTATGACTGTATGGTTGATTATATTCTTTTAGCACTTATTATCTTATATGGTTTCAGCTTTATTCTAGAAGCCTTATGTTGGGGGTATTTTTGTCCTTTCTCCTTTTTGTGTATCATTTTGGGAGATAGGATTACCTGTCAAGGTACAACACGACAAGTGCCATCATGACCTTTAATTTTGGATCATGATAACTGGCAAAATTATCGTATCAAGCCGAAATTGAAATAGATGAAGCACACAAATAAAATAGTGATGATGGCATGAAAGTAATAGATGAAGAAAACCAAATACAAATTTCGAATCACCTTTTCAAGGAATTGATTGATAAGTTATGAAAAATATATTTTAAAAACAGATATTAGTATGATAACTGAGAGCTACTTGAAATAGATTCCTTCCAAAAAGGCGACTGATAGATTAGTGTTCTTCTAATATTTGTAATACATGTATTTCTCTACATATTTGAATAAAATTATAGGCTACTCGCCTTCATTTTCTTTTTAAATTTGTCTTTTATTACCTTAAGAATTAAAAAAAAAATTATTTAACTTTAAGTAATAAATTTAAATTTAAACTTTAAAGTTGAAAATTTAAATTTTGAACTTTAAAGTTCAAAAGTCATTAAAAAATTAAATTTTTTAAGTTAAAAAAAATCAAAAATTTTAAAATATTCAAGTTTCAAAAGAATTCAAAATAGTTTATACTTTAAATTTGATAATTTATATTTAAACTTTAAAGTTTTCACTTAAATTAAACTTTAAAGATTTTTAAAATTTTAAAGTTCAAGATTCAAATTTCGAAAAGAATTTAAAAAAAATCTTTAAAGTTGAAAATTTTAATGAAATCTTTAAAGTTTAAAGATGAAAATTTAAATTTCAAGGTTAAAAAAAAATCAAAGATACAAGTACAAAAGTTTTAAAAAAACTGAAAAATTAACTCAAACAAAAACTGTAAGTATAAAAGTTTTAAACTTATTTTTTAAAATTATAAAACATATAAGTATAAAAGATATTTTAACACTTTAAAAAAATTAAATTATTAACTTAAATAAAAAATGTAAGTATGAAAGTTTTAAACTTATTTTTATTCTTATAGAAAAATATAAGTAAAATTAAAATCATTTTTATAACAAAATTGATTTTATTTGAAAAAAATAATTTCAAAAACAATATTTTGATTTTAAATATAAAATATTTTTTTTAAAAAAAATTCAAACAGTTGTCCAGTTCTTGTTCAGTCTGGCTTGTCGGGCAACCCATTCCGGTAAGCTCGGTTCTGGAGTGTCCACCGGTCCCTGGCCGCCAGTATTGAGGAGAAGCTTCAGTCGCCCATTCTAGTACATGGGATCAGTTTTGCTGTCGAACATAGTTTTGGGGACTAATTTATTGTGACATAACTCTTTTTAAATATTCTACAATGTTATTAAGTTCGGAATGTCAAAAATAGCCTAGTAACATATATAATTTCTTTTTGTGGGGGCCCAAATAAATTTTGAGGATTTATTCGGAGGATTTGAAATCATGCAAAATTAGTAAAGTTACTGATATTTGATGCCTGATGCTTCCTTCTTCGTTAAGGCAAGACCTGGCCGCGAATATGGAGAAGGATAATATTCTTCATCGCGATCACGAGGTGGTGACCTTGATCGCGATAGATTTATTGAGTCTGAGTTAGGTTTTCTTATACCTTGAGACTGCAATAGAACCATTGCGATCACGATGAGTCTCGGTCGTCAGACATTGTGAAGATAGAGTCTTGACCGTGACGACAAAGTCTAATTAAATGTTTGGACAAATGTTGACCCTCGCGATCTTGATGAGGGGTCTATGATCGTATGTTACTATTCACTGAATAGGATAAATTTCCCATTTTTATGATTTTCACCATTTTTTGACATGAAAGCTTTGGGAAAGGTTGATTTCTAGGGTATTTTTCATCACTCATGTTTGAGTAAGCTCCAAATTCTTATTTTCTTTAATTTCAATTGATTTTATTGTTTAAAAATACCCTTTTCAGCTTGTTTTAAACTAGAATTTGAGGATTTTTCCCGTAAACCATTAAAATTAATTTTCATCAATTTTACACTGTTTCAACTCATTTCGTGTAGGTTTAAAAATATAGACTACTTTTGAAATGGAGAACATAATTTGAAATTATTATTATTATCGTGTACCCGTGTAGGGTTTATTTACTTATTGTTGTTGACTTGAGAACATATATTTGTCGTGACGCTTGAGAAGGAGCTTTATTTGATATTTGCAGGTCTTATTTATGTATTAAAGTACCATTATTGTTATTATTGTGTTGCCCGTGCGGAGGCTTGAATAGATATTATAGGCTTTTTGAGTTTGTCTATATCATGAATCATTGACATGTTGAGTTGATCTTTAGGCTCGCTTATATATATATATATATATATATATATATATATATATATATATATATATATATATATATATATATATATATATAAAATTTATCACTATCTTCTTACTAATTAGTTGTGAACATTTCATACATACACTTCATGAGATAGTAGTACCACTGAGAAACATTAACATTTTAAAAACCTGAGACATCTTGTAAAACTCTTGATTAATAAACATTATCCGAAGAGGTAAATTGAGATATTCGAATGTATACCAATTGCAAACTCTCCATGGGTCCTATCTTGAATCATTGAGTCTCAAAAGGTGTATATGAAAAGCCATGTGATTGCTTACATTCTTCATCATCACATCATTATTGCATTACATTGCATCACATTGTTGTTTCTCTTTTTGTGTTATTGTGTAGCCTGTTTTCTTAGTTTTAACCCGTGTATAATTTTCTTTGTTCTCTTTATATCAATAGAACAATTAGCATAGACGGTGTGAGCTACTAGTTGGAGACTTTTTTGTTTGTAGGTGACATGTTCATACTATATCATACTTGTAATATTTTCTACTTTGCTTAGTCGGCCTATGTTACCTACTTAGTACAAGTGGATTGTACTCACTTCTACTGTGCTCTTTCAGTGTAAATCCTAGTTTGAGTATGATTTCTCGCATCTAATTTCGTGCAATCTGATTTGATATTGAAGGTATGGGAGATCTCCAACATTTGGGGCAGTTTTTGGACCCTTCATATTCTATATTGTCTTTATCTACTTATATTAGAAAATAGGCTTATGAATTTAGAATTCGATTATTTATAGATGCTCTTTCCACTTGTGACTCCAGTATTTTGAGATTTCGTGTTTTTTCATTCATACTTTGGATTATAATTACTATGGCCTGACTTCATTTTAGAAGTCTTACATTTACTATTTTTTATTCATTATCGCATTTCTTCCCTTTGTGGGTCTGCGGCTTACCTATGATTACTGGATCGAGGTAGCTTCCATCATGACCTAAAATTTAGGATCATTATAAATTTGTATTAAAGTGCTAGGTTCACCGATCTCATAAGTGAAAGAGCAGTATGTCTAGCAGATTCTTATGGATTAGGACATAGACATCTGTATCTATCTCTGAAAGCCTACAATATATCTTTTGAAAAAACTTCTCAAATTTGGTTCCTTACCATGCGGGTTATTCCTACCCAATGTTCTAAACTTGTATTCCACTCTTTTATACGCAGGTAGTGAGAACTAGATTAAGATATGTTGAGCATACAGAGCCAGCACTCATTGTTGGACCTCTAATTACGGATGAGGCTGGGGTACTGGTCGAGCTAGAAGTAGAGTTCGGCGTGGGGAGCTGCTCTAGCTAGGGGATATTCTAAATGCATATTTGATACCAAGAGTTGACTCGACTAAGGTATATGCATGACTAATTTAAATTGAAATAGTGACATTACTATATCTTAAGTGTTTTCTAAGCTTTGGCTTTCTTGACACAAGGTCCCGAGCAGACTACTCGAGTGAGCAGGCTATGTGGTCATACAGAAAAAGATTTGGACACACTGCACATATTTCAACTCTCCTAAAATTTGAAGTTTTGAAAGAAAGTTTGCGGATGCGAAAATACATCTCGTGTGTAAGTGTAATTGTGTCAATTTTCCAGAATGGAAGAAGTATGAGCGACATGACAGTTTATATGAAATTTAAACAAATGAAACATATAAGAGTTAGTCACAAAAAGTTAGAGAACTTCTTTTGGTTAGAACATAGATAATTTCCAAGCAGAGTCACCATTTCTATTTTATATGTTTTCGGATTTTTCAAAGGAAAGATAAATTATTAAAAATAAAATAATTGTTGGCTTCTTAAATCATTTCAAAACTTAAATAAAATTTCAAAAAATAACTTAAGAAAATTTTCAGAGTCGCCACTTAATTTTATTGAAAAATTAAGAAAAAAAGTAAAAAGAATTTCAAAGGTTCAAAAACAAAAATAAACCTTTAGAATTAGAGAAATGGGTAATGGTTCAATTAATATCCTAAAGGATTTTAAGGCACTTAGAAATGTCTTAGAAATGGTTGACAAAAGATAATTTGACTAACCTAAAAAAGTGGTTGACTTTACAAAAATGTCAATTTTTTTTAATGAAAATATCAAACTTAATTCAATAAAATTTGAAAAATAACATTCTTTCATTCAAATTCAAATAGCTCATTTTAGCTAAGGAGAATTAACTTGGAAAAAAGAATTGATCAAAAATCCCTTTATTTAATCTGAGTTGAAGGAGAACAACTTATTACTATTATTATTTTAAAAAATGAGTTATTTTACGGAAAAATCCATTGTTTGATACCGTGTTGAAGGAAAACAACTTATTACTATTATTACTTAAAAAAGAGTAATTTTTTTTATAGAAAAATCCATTTTTTGATCCTCGATAAAAAAAAAATCTTAATTCTTGAAAATGATAACAACTAGTTTCGTTCAAATTCAAATAGTCCATTTAAGTGAAAAAAAATTAACTCAAAACAATTTAATAAAAAAGTCCTTTTATTTAACCTAAGTTGAAGGAAAACAAACTCATTATTATTATTATTGTTGTTGTTGTTTAAAAAAGGTTAGGTTTGAAAAATCTTGATTTTGCTGAAAATAGTAATAAAAAATGCTATATAACAAAAAGTAAGGGACATTTAACCAATTAAGAAAAACTTTAGACCTTTTTGGAGAGAGGAAAAACAGTTCAAGAGAAATATTATCTTTTTTTAATTATTTAAAAAAATCCCATTTAGCCCAAATACTAATTGAGAGATAAATGAAAAGAATGTCATTTCAACATGAAAAGACTTATTTTCGAGAAAATTGACACAATGTCCATTTTTATTCACTTATTAAACAAGATGAAGTGGATAAGGGGATTTGAATAAGTGAAGGAAAGGAAATGAAGATAAAAAATAAAAGTAATAATTTTTTAGGGAATTTATCTAAATTAATTAATTAAATTTTGATGTTACTATAAAAACAAATACAAACAGTTAATTGCAGATAAATAAACTAAAATTACTTAAAACTATAACCTAACTTTCTATTATTACATAAAATCCCAAATCCCAAATCCCAACACTAATTATAAAAATACCTTTACAACTTCTCTCTCCAAACATTATATACACATATCAACATCCCCATTCTTACGGTTATTGCTCCTCAAAAATTGCCTATAATCTAGGGAACTCAATCTAGCGGTTTTCAAGTTTGATTTACAAATGCGTTATTCTCAAATTTCTCAACATCAATTTTCAACTTACTGATAAATTCCATTAACATTCTTCTTCAATTTTGTTTTAGAGGTTAGTAAAATTTTACTATTTTTTATCTTTAAGAAATGAAATATTGACGAATTAGTTGTTACATGTGCTTCATTTACTAAATTAAGCTTAGTATGGGGTATTCTCCATCTTTTATTTTAGGACTAACTCAATTAGATCATAATGAACAAACAAATCGTGTTATTGGGTTTGTTTCTGGAAATTTTACTAATGTGGACCGTAATTTAAGAGAAAATAGATCTAAACATCAGAATAACCCCGTTAAGATGAAAAATTAAGGAAAGTTGCTGGTAGAAGCTCTGAAAAGCCCATTGCTCAATATTTATGCAAGGCAAAAAGTGAAGATACATCAAGACCACGTCTGCCAAAGGTACAATGCTTTTGCTGAGTAATTTACAGATGTTTTTCGATTTTATATGCTTATACATAGCTATGAAGTATCAGTTGCTGTTATTTGAACCCTGATACATAGTTGTGTTGTGTATAGGATTTGAAACTCCATCGAGATTTGATGTTAGTTCAAGCCTTATACATAACTAAGTTATGTCTATGGGTGGATTATACATTGCTTTGTTATATATATGTGTTTCCTGGGATGTGCATTTGCAATTCCATATACATAACTATATTATGTGTAAGTTTATTTTTTCTTATCTTTCAATACACCATATACATAACATAGTTATATATATGTCACGACCTAAACCTGGGCCTGGCCGTGATGGGTATCTCAAGCTCACCGTGGACTGGAGACCACCCTCTTAGCCTTACCTCAAGAGAATATAAATATAAACAGTAGAAGTCAACCAAAATAGCAATGCGATGGATAGATAAGTCAAATGACAATTCTATGAATTTCAAATAAATATATAATCCAATACTTGTCTACAAAAGCATCAAAAACATAAATACTAACTAAGTTGGGACATGCCCCTGGCTATGGCAAATAGAATCCAAAAGTACTGAAATAATAAGAAAACCTGCGAAATGGAAGGTCCTTCTGAAAGATGGAGGCTCACTACTTCACAGCAGATCCTTAGGAAAGCTAATTTAGCTAACGTTGCAAAGGAGTAACATGAAACCCTTTGGCCCCTACATTATGAAATAAAGTAGCATCCAGGAATGTACAATGGGGTGAGCACTGACTTGTAACTTATAAAAAGGGATAAAATAATATCGTTTAGCCAAACCAGTCAATACCACACGCACAATATTTATATATAAATATATATGCTACTGGGATAGGGTCAAGGGCCATGAATATGAGAGTTTAAAGTATTAACCTGAACTATTGTAATACCCCACAAAATTTATAGTTTAATTCAGTCCTTTAAGCTTGTCAAGGGGTCTCAGACTTAGAAAATTCTATCTAAGTTTCCAGACATAGTTTATTTTTAGTCTTCAAAACTTGGCAATCTCATTTCATGACCTTAATGTCATTTAATGGTCTATATTTTTGTTAATTCATGATTAGGAATGACTGTAGAGGTTCCCGGACGAGTTTTGGATTTTTCAAACCTCATTTAAACCTTGTTTGAAATCCCAAAATAATGAGTTGACGCGATGTTGGTGCGTTGTATTGCCAATCACGTCGACAGAGAAAATGTTTCTTAGCTTAAGGTGATATCCAGTGAACCAACGCGATATTGGCGCATCACGTCAGTTAACGTATTGGTACCCTCGATGCATCGCGTCGTATAAAGCATCGTTAGGCATATTTTTCTATCTTTTAAACCCGCTTCCTTACGGTAATTAGGTCATTTTTCACCGACCTTCAGCCTTCATAACACGAAATTTAGCCCTCTTTTGGCTAAATACATTCATTATTTTACAAGAGCTCAAGAACAAGAAACCATAAGTGATTAATTTTAATTAAAGAACTCAAGCTTTCTTCCATCAATCTTTAAGAAATTGTCAACCATGGTATGTAAAGTATTCATCCAAGGTTTCTTTCACCCTTGGAGCTCAAGAAACCCTTTTCAAAATATGGATTTTAAATTCTATGTTGTGGTTTTGATTATACACATGTTTATGTTGTTATATGATTTCCAAGATTGAATCTTTATTGAATTCTCATGAATTTATATTAAGTATATGGATTGAAATCCTTAAATTGTAGTGCTTGATATAGTCATGATGTATTAGTTGAAGATTCATGCCGTAGAAAAGGTCATGTTTTCCCTGTGTTAGTAAAAATGCATAAGAATTGTGTATTATGACCTATTTGTGATCTCAATGATGAATTCATGTTCAAAATGGCTACCATGCTATAGCTATGTCATGTAATGTTTTGGAGGAATGCTCATAAGTACGGATTCGTGAAATTATGATATGTTGGCATGCATTCCCATTCATGTATAAGCTTATGACTTGCAATGCTTCATGAAATCCCTCAGTGATAGTATTAAGAATTATTTACTATGGTCATGTGTTCAAGAAGTGTTATGTCTAATTTATTTTCATGCTATCAAGTCCTGGAGGTATTTAATATTCGATAATTTAGCTGTGTGCCTCGAGCCAAGGTCAGTTTTCAAGATAACCTCAATCAAACCACGATCAGTAGAATTCAGTTAGTCTCAGAACTCAGGAAAAACACAGTAGTATTTAGTTCAGTCCTCAGTAACTCAGTCAGTAGTATCTAGTTCAGTCCTCAGTAATATTCTGTGAGTCAACGGGATTTACTGAACTCACTCCAGCTCAGTCCAGTATACTCAGTTTAGTATCTATTCAGTTGGGAGTATGATTCAGCGTCGATTTAACCCAAGGATGGGAACTCACCTACCAACAGAGGGTATGATTCTTAAAAGCAATCTTTGCATTTTAGAACTACATAGCCAGCATAGGTTAAGACATCAAAACCTGTCAGATGAGGGTCGATGAGATGGTTTAACCTATCAGATGAGGGTCCCACCATTTTTGTTAGAGTACCTGACAGATGAGGGTCACTCACAGCTTGTCCTTACAAGTGGCGCGATATTGATACCTTTCCAATTGGGGTTATAGATTGGACCCTAACTCAGTAATACCATCTTATTAGGGGCATGTCGGTTAGATGACTACCTCCCAAAGTCTCAGTATCAGTCTTCAGTAAAGAACTCAAATAGCTCTATAGATTTTAGGACTGTCAGATGCAGCCACTCAGCTTAATACGAAACTCAGCTAGTTCCACTAGAATCAGGACTGTCAGACACAGTCACTCAGTTATTAGTTATATCAATTATCAGTTATCAGTAATCCATGATTATCAGTAAACTCAGTATTCAGAATTCTTATGATTTTAGTTACAGTTATATATTCATGCTTGATTTCTCATATAGTTATGTTCGTGTTATTCGGTCAGTTTAATTCATGAATATGAACTCTTGCGTATAACCTTACCTCACTTTGCGTACCAGTATATTCACACATACTGACAAATACTTTTATTTTATGCTATGGTGTTTTATACCATAGGTTCGGATGCTCAGGTTCCCAATCGTGATTAGCAGCTCAGATATCAGCAGTCAGAGTCATGGTGTGTCCTCATATTTCAAGGACATGATTATTTCATTCTTTTAGTATTTCAGTACTTAGTTATTTTTAGTAGATGGAGGTAGTTGGAGATATGTCCTATCAACTCCTTATTTAGACAGTTTAGAGGCATTCAGACTATAGCATGTTCAGATAGTAAATTCCAATCTTGGTTTTATCATACCTTGTTCAGACGTTGTTTTATTTAGTATTGTTTATTATTACAATATTATTATTATCCAGTGCTCACTTACAGATATCAATCATGGGTTCGCTAGTGGTCCTTTAAGATTGTTAGCATCGTGTAGCATCTGGGGTACCAGACTTGGGGCATTACAAACTTGGTATCAGAGACCAAGGTTCAATAGAGTCCTAAGAAGTCTGAAATCCATATCTAGTAGAGTCTTATGCATGGGTGTGTTGCGCACCACATTTATGTGCAGGAGGCTATGAGATATTTTAGGAACAGTTTCCCTTCTTTTAGTATTTATGTCGTACGAGTGAGTATGAGATCCGATTAAACTCTTAGTATAATCCTTCTTTCTCTTCCATCTACAGAAAATGCCTCCAAAGAGGACTCAGGGAAGAGGAACAGGGGATCAGCCAGCCCGATCAACCTAATCCTTTAGGCGAACATATGTCCCATGCAGAATTTAAAGCTGCATTCACTACTCTTTCTCATTCAGTTGCTGCCTAGAATAAATGTCCAGCTGTTGTTCTGGCCAACCCAGTGGCCAATTCTACTGCAGCTAGGATTCGAGACTTCACCAAATGAATCCTCATTTTTTTAGGTCTAAGACAGATGAGGAGTATTTTAATCATATGCAGAATATTACTGATATTATGGGGGTGACTGATATGTAGAGTGTTGAGTTAGCTGCATATCTATTGTGATATGTGGCTCACACTTGGTTCAAATAGTGGAAAGAAGAGAGGGCTATAGAGGTAGTTCCTATTTATTGGAAAGAGTTTGCCACCACTTTTCTAGATAGATTCTTTCCCCTAGAGCTGAGAGAAGCTAAGGTGCTAGAATGTATTAACCTCAGGTAGGGTAACATGACAGTGAAAGAATATTCTCTCAAGTTTACTCAACTAGCTAGATATGCTCTTTATGTGATGGTAGATGGCAGATCCCGAATGAGTAAGTTTATGTCTAGAGTAAATGATAGTGTGGTCAAGAAGTGCTGGACCACGATGTTGATTAGTGAGATGGACTTGGATAAGATAATGACCCATGCTTAGTAGATAGAGAAGCAGAAGAATAAAGAGAGAGAAAAGTAAAATAAAAGAGCTAAACAGGTAACTTCAATTTTAGTCAGCCTAAGTCAGAAGGTGGGAATCGTTCTCAGTTTTTCCCAAAGTCTTTAGTTCTAGCTCCTTCCTCAGCCAGTGATCCAGTTCCTAAGTTCAGAAATGGTAACATAGATAGGGCGCTAGGCTCTAAGTCTCAGAGTAGTGTTGGTAGTTCCCGAACTCATCCTCTTTGTCATACTTGTGGCAAGCACCATCAGGTATTTGCAGAGCTGGCAGTAATATTTGTTTTGGATATGGAAAGCTAGGCCATAGAGTCAAAGATTGTCCTCAGTCAGGTTTTCAGGGTCAGCCTAACCTTTCCTCAGCTCAGTCCGATGTCCCGAATCAGCAGGGTGCCACTTCCAGCGCCACCAGTGGGCAACTCCCAAATAGACTTTATGATCTTCAGTCCTAAAAGGACCAAGAGAATTCCCTTGATATAGTCACTGGTACATTGCATATATTTCATATATATGTGTATGCTTTGCTAGATCGAGGAGCTTTCTTGTCTTTTGTTACTCCTTATATAGAAGTTGATTTCGTAACCAATCCTAAAATTCTAGCCAATCCCTTATCATTCTCTACCCCAGTTAGTAAAACTATCATATCCAGGCGGGTATACAGGAACTATCCGGTTATGATATTCCAGAAAGTCACTTCAGCAGACTTAGTCAAATTAGAGATGACTGATTTTGATATCATTCTCGGCATAGATTAGCTTCATTATTGCTAAACCATAGTCGACTATAGAAATAAAATTTTCCAATTTTAGTTTTTGGATGAACCCATCCTAGAGAGGAGAGGTAATACTTCAGCCTTCAGGGGTCACCTTATTTCCTACCTAAGGGCAAGGAAAATGACATTTAAGGGATGCGTATATCATCTTGTCAGAGTTAAGGACTCTAGTTCCAACACTCCCAGTAGTGATTCAGTTCCAGTAGTGAATAAATATTTAGATATGTTTCCAGAGGATCTTTCCAGAATTTCTCCCGAAAGGGAAATAGACTTCGGTATTGATCTTCTCCCAGATACTCAGCCCATATCTATTCTGCCATATAGAATGGCACCATAAGAACTCAGAGAATTAAAAGATCAGTTGAAGGATCTCCTAAATAAGGGATTCATCAGACCCAGCATGTCCTCGTGGGGTGCACCAGATCTATTCGTGCAAAAGAAGACGGTTCTCTCAGGATGTGCATAAACTACCATCAGCTCAATAAGGTCACAGTTAAGAACAAGTATCCACTTCACAGAATTGATGACTTGTTTGACCAACTATAGGGTTCCAGTTACTTCTCTAAGATAGACCTTAGATCAGGATATCATCAGCTCAGAGTCAGAGAATGTGACATTCTGAAAACAGCCTTCCATACTTGGTATGGTCACTTCAAATTCTTAGTCATGTTATTTGGACTTACCAATGCTCCAGCAGCTTTCATGGACTTGATGAACCATGTGTTCAAGAAGTACTTGGACATGTTTGTTATAGTCTTCATAGATGACATTCTTGTTTATTCCCAGAGTGAGAATAATCATGCAGACCATCTTAAAATAGTATTGCAAACTCTTGGAAATTATAAGTTATTCTCCAAATTCAGTAAGTGTAAATTTTGGCTAACGTCAGTAGCATTCCTTAGTCATGTTATTTCTAGTGATGGCATTATAGTTGATCCTCAAAAGATCAAAGCAGTGAGAAACTGGCCTAGACCCATCACTCCATCATATGTCAGGGGTTTCTTGGGTTTGGCTAGCTATTACGGATGGTTTGTTGAGGGAGTTTCTTATATGGCATCCCCTATGTCCAGATTGACTTAGAAGAAAGTCAATTTTCAGTGGTCAGATTCATGCGAGAAGAGTTTTTATGAGTTAAAGACTCGACTCAGCTCAACTCTAGTTTTGACTCTTCCAGATGGTCCAGATGGGATGTATTGTACTTCGATGCATCCAGGGTAGCTTTGGGTTGTGTCCTCATGCAGCATGGTAAGGTCATAGCCTATGACTCCAGACAGCTTAAGCCCCATGAGAAGAATTATCTGACTTATAATCTTGAGTTAGAAGCAGTAGTATTTGCCTTAAAGATTTGGAGGCACTACTTATATGGGGTGCATGCTGATATGTTCACAAATCACAAAAGCCTTCAGCACATATTCTCTCAGAAAGATCTTAATCTCTGTCAGAGAAGGTGGCTAGAACACTTGAAATATTATGACATGAGTGTCCTTTTATCATCCGAGCAAGGACAATATAGTGGATGATTCTCTCAGTAGACTGTCTATGGATAGTGTTTCTCATATTGAGGACAGCAAGAAGAAGTTATCCCAAAAAGTTCATCAGTTATCCAGACTAGGTGTCCTCTTAGTTGATTCAGAAAAAGGTAGTGTGTAGGTTCGGAATAGTTCATAATCATCTCTAGTTTCCAAAGTTCAGAAAAAGTAGGATAGAGATTTAGTTTATTCAAGATAAAAGAGTCAGTCAAAGATAAGAAGGTAGAGGTTTTCTTCCAAGGAGAGAAGGAGTTTTACATTGTCAGAGTCTTCTGTGTGTGCAAGTTATTGATGACTTAAGGTAGCAAATTCTTGCAGAAGTGCATGGTATGTGTCACTCTATTCATCCAGGGGCCACCAAGATGTACCATAACTTGCAGGCGATCTATTGGTGGAGTGGGATAAAGAGAGATATTGCAGAGTTTATAGCTAAGTGCTCAACATGTCAGCAAGTTATGATTGATCATCAGAAGCCAAGTGGGTCCAATCAAGAGTTCGGTATTCCTACTTAGAAGTAGGAATAAGTGAACATGGACTTTGTGAAATATTTACCTCATACTCGTCGGCAACATGATATAGTTTGGGTCATTGTAGACAGAATGACTAAATCAGATCATTTTCTTCTAGTCCATACCTCTTATTCAGCCGAGGATTATGCCAAACTCTACATCAAAGTGTTGGTCAGATTGTACAATGTTTCATTGTCTATTGTCTCAAATAGAGGTACTCAGTTCACCTTTTATATGTGGAAAGAGTTCCAAAAGAGTCTTGGTACCCAAGTTCACCGCAGTACAATATTTTATCCTCAAATCGATGGTCAAGCAGAAAGGAACATCAAGACTTTAGAAGATATGTTGCAGGCATGTGCAATTGACTTTAAGGATAATTGGGATAACCACTTGCCTTTGATTGAGTTTACGTACAACAACAGTTATTATTCCAGTATTCAAATGGCTCCATTCGAAGCTCTCTACGATAGGAGATATAGATCTTCAATTGGTTGGTTCAAAGTATGTGAGGCCATAATGGTGGGGCCTGACTTGATCTTTGATTTCTTAGGAAAAGTTCAGTTAATCATAGAGAGGCTCAAGACAGCTCAGAGATGATAGAAATCATACGCAGATGTGCATAAAAGGGATCTCGAGTTTGAGACTGGTGATTATGTGTACTTGAAAATATCTCCCATGAAGGGAGTGAAGAGTTTCATCAAGAAGGGAAAGCTCAGTCCCCAATATGTCAATCCCTTCAAAATTTTCAGTTGCTTTGACAAAGTAGCTTATGAGCTTGAGTTGTCTTCAGATCTAGCTTTAGTTCATCCAATATTCTATGTCTCCTTTCTTAAGAATTGCATAGGTCACCCAGTAGTTGTATTCCCTGTTGAGGGCGTAGATAGTCAGAATAGTCTCTCTTACGAGGAAATTCCAGTCGAAATCCTTGACTCTCAAATTCCCATTCTGAAGAACAAAGAAGTCCCTCTATTCAAAGTTCTTTGGCGGAATCAGTCTGTTGAGGGAGCTACTTTGGAAGCAGAACCAGACATGCGGACCTAGTCTCCTCACCTCTTCTCCGCTAATTCAGACTCAACCCAAGGTAATGGCTTTCCTTAAGCTTATTCCGTTTCATGTTCAGATTTCAGTTACAAACTTGGTATTCAGTTTCATGCTCAATTTTCCATTTCAAACTTGGTATCCTCTACCGTTGCATATTTAGTCACATGTTCACGAGTTAGTTCAGTCATGTATTCATGTATCAGATATGCTTGATCAGCTTATCAGTACTCCTAGTCATGCATCTATGTATCAGCTCAGTTATGAAATCATGCATTAGATATACATGCTCTGTATGAATCTCAATAAATGAGTAATGTCAGTCATGTAATCACGTTTCAGTTGTTCATGTTTAGTATGTATATCAGCTTATCATTTCTCCCATTTCAGTCATCTCATTCGATGAAGAATGTTCACAAGGGGGAGATATTGTAAGACCCCACGAAATTCCTAGTTTAATTTAGTCCTTTAAGCTTTTCAAGGGGTCCCAGACATCGAAAATTCCAGCTAATTTTCCAAACTTAGTTTATTTTTAGCCTTTGAAATTTGGAAATCTCAGTTCGCGACCTTAATGTCCTTTAATGGTCTATATTTTTATTAATTCATGATCAGAAATATCTACAGGTGTTCCCGAATGAGTTTTAAATTTTTCAGACCTCGCTTGGACCTTGCTTGAAAGCCGAAAACAGTGAGTCGACGCAATGTTGGCACGTCGCATTTCCAATCATGTCAAAAAAGAAATTTTTTTCTCAGCTTAAAGAAATTTCCAGTGAACCGATGCGCTGTCGGTGCATCGCGTTAGTTATCACGTTGGTGGCCTCGACACGTCGCGTCAGATGTAGCATCGCTAGACATATTTTTCTATCTTTTAAACATGTGTCCTTAAGGGTAATTAGGTCATTTTCCCCGACCTTCATCCCACATAATACAAAATTTAGCCCTCTTTCGGCTAAATACATTCATTATTTCAGAAGTGCTCAAGAACAAGAAATCCTAGATGATTAATTTCAATTCCAGAACTCAAGCTTTCTTCCATCAATCTTCAAGAAATCGTCAACCAAGGTATATAAAGTATTCATCCAAGGGTCCTTATCACCCTTGGAGGTCAAGAAAAGCTTTTATAAATATGAATTTTGAATTCCATGGTATGGGTTTGACTATACATATGTTTATGTCATGATATGATTTCCAAGATTGAATCTTTATTGAATTCGTATGACATTATGTTAAGTATGTGGATTGAAATCCTTAAATTGAAGTGCTTGATATAACCATGATGTATTAGTTGTTGATCCATGCCCTAGAAAAGGTCATTCCTTCCATGTGTTTGTAAAAATGCCTAAGTAAATAAAAAATGTGTATTATGACCTATTTGTGATCTCAATGATGAATTCGTGATGTACCCACATCTTAAAATTGACTCCTATGCTATAGATATGTCTTGTAATGATTTGAAGGAATGATCATAAGTACGAATTTGTGAAATTATGACATGTTAGCATGCATTCCTATTCATGTGTAAGCTTATGACTTGCAATGCTTCATAAAATTCCTCAGTGATAGTGTTATGAATTGTTGACTATGGTCATGTGTTCAAGAAGTTTCATGACTCATTTATTTTCATGTTATCGAGTCCTGGGGGTATTTAATACCCAACAATTTAGCTATGTGCCTAGACCCAAGGTCAGTTTTCAAGATAACCTCTGTCAAGCCATGATCAGCAGAATTCAGTCAATCTCAAAACTCAAGAAAAACTCAGTAGTATTTAGTTCAGTCCTCAGTAACTCAGTCAGTTAACAGAATTCAATAATATTACATCAGTCAATGGGATTCAGTGAACTTAGTCCAGTTCAATCCAGTATACTCATTTTAGTGTCTATTAAGTTGGGAGTAGTATTCAGCACCAAGTGAACCCAAGGATGGGAACTCACCTACCAACAGAGGGTGTGATTCTTAAAAGCAGTCCTTGCATTCCAGAACTATATAGTAAGCGTAGGTTGAGAAATCAAAACCTATTAGATAAGGGTTGATAAGGTGGCTTAAAATATTAGATGAGGGTCCCACCATTCTCATTAAAGTACCTGACAGATGAGGGTCACTCACAGCTTGTCCTCGCCTGTGGCGCAGTATTGACACCTTTAAAATTAGGGTTACATATTGGACCCCAACTCAGTTATACCATCTTAGTAGGGGCATATTGGTTAGATGACTACCTCCCACAGTCTCAGTCTCAGTCTTCAGTAAAGAACTCAGATAGTTCTATAGATTTTAGGACTGTCAGATGCAGTCACTCAGATTAATATGGAACTCAGCTAGTTCTACTAGAATCAGGACTTTCATACACAGTCACTCAGTTATTAGTTATATCAGTTATATCAATTATCAGTAATTCATGATTATCAATAAACTCAGTATTCAGAATCCTTATGGATTCAGTTACAGTTATATATTCATGCTTGATTTCTCATATAGTCATGTTCGTGTTATTCAGTCAGTTTAATTCATGAAAATGAACTCTTGAATACAACCTTACCTTACTTTGCATACCAGTACATTCACACATACTGACACATACTTTTATTTTATGCTATGGTGTTTTATACCATAGGTTCGGATGCTCAGGTTCCCAATTGAGATTAGCAACTAAGATATCAACAGTCAGAGTTAGTGGTGTGTCCTCATATTTCAAGGAAATAATTATTTCATTATTTCAGTATTTCAGTACTTAGTTATTTTCAGTTGATGGAGATAGTTGGAGATATGTCCCATCAACTCCTTGTTCAGACAATTTAGAGGCATTTAGACTATAGCATGTTCAAATAGTAAATTACAGTTTTAGTTTTATCATACCTTGTTCAGACGTTGTTTTATTCAATATTATTTAGTATTTTGAACCTTGCAGAAAGTTTTCTGCTAGATTTCTACATTCATTTTTGTTATATTTTTGTTACAATATTACTATTATTTAGTGCTCACTTATAGATATCAGTCATAGGTTAGCTAGTGGTCCTTCGAGATTGTTAGCATCATATAGCATCTAGGGTACTAAACTTGGGGCGTTACAAACTTGGTATCAGAGCCTAAGGTTCAATAGAGTCCTAGGAAGTCTAAAAGCCACATCTAGTAGAGTCTTATGCATGGGTGTGTTGCGTGCCACATTTACGTGCAGAAGGCTATGAGATATTTTAGGAACGGTTTCCCTTCTTTTAGTATTTATGTCGTGCGAGTGATCACGAGCTCCAGTTAAACTCTCAGTCTAATCCTTGTTTCTCTTCCATCTAAAGAAAATGCCTCCAAAGAGGACTCAGGGAAGAGAAACAGGGGATCAACCAGCCCCTCAGCCCAATCAACTTAATCCTTTAGGTGAACATGTCTCCCATACAGAATTTAGAGCTGCATTCACTAATCTTTCTCATTCAGTTGCTGCCCAGGGGCATGTCAGTTAGATGATTACATCCCACAGTCTCAATTACAGTCTTCAATAAGGAACTCAGATAGTTCTATAGATTTTTGGACTGTAAGATACAGTCACTCAGCTTAATATGAAACTCAGCTACTTCCACTAGAATCAGGATGGTCAGACAGTCACTCAGCTATCAATTATATCAGTTATTAGTTATATTGGTTATCAGTAATCCATTATTATCAGTAAACTCAGTATTTAGAATACTTATGATTTTAGTTACAGTTATGTATTCATGCATGTATCCTCAGGTAGTCATGTTCATGTTATTCAGTCAGTTTAATTCATGCATATGAAGTCTTGCATTCATCCTTACCTCACTTTGCATACTAGTACATTCACACATACCGGCGCATACTTTTATTTTATGCTATGGTGTTTTAAATCGTAGGTTTGGATGCTCAGGTTTTCGATCGAGCTTAGCAGCTCAGATATCAGCAGTCAGAGTCAGTGGTGAGTCCTTATATTTTGAGGAAATGATTATTTCATTCTTCCAGTATTTTAGTACTTAGTCATTTTCAATAGATGGAGTTTGTTGGGAAAATGTCCCATCAAATCCTTATTCGGACAGTTTAGAGGCATTCAGACTATAGCATGTTCACATAGTTATTTCAATCTTGGTTCTATCATACCTTGTTCAAACGTTGTTTTATTCAGTATTGTTTAGTATTTTGAACCTTACGGTATGTTTTCCGCCATATTTCCCCATTTATTTCAGTTATATTGTTATAATAATATTATTATTATTCAGTGCTAAGTTATAGATATCAGTCATGGGTTAGCTAGTGGTCCTTTAGGATTGTTAGCATCATGTAGTATCCGGGGTACCAAACTCGGGGAGTTACAACTATGTAGCTCGCTCCATCCTAAAAGAACCCATGTGATATATAGATCCATCTCCCCCTACTGGAAGGGCTCTAATGTGTTTTAGCCGCACGAACTGAGGAGAAACCGAGGAAAGGCTAAAGACACCAAGGCTATATCTATCCCAAAATATATAATATGTCAACCAATAATACAGTCACAAGGACCCCAAACACCGGCAAATGTGGTTTACAGTGTTGATACTCCCGAGACCTACACCTTCACGGTGAGCTACACAATTTTCTTTAAGCCTAAAGTTAAATACTTTGCACATAAACCAACCATTAAACTAGGAGTCATTTATTAAGGCATTTGCTAATTTGGTATCATCATACCATGAAGCTTGCAAGATAATTCAATTATGCCAATCCATCAATATAAGCAAACTAACAACCAAGTTTCATTCAAAATCCAAAACCAAGGCCACAAGTCCCTACGAAACAATATTCATTTATTTATCCTTTAATGCAATGTAATGGGTTCAAAACACAAGTTAAACCATGCAATCATGCATATTAAAATCAAGTTTACAAAGTGGGTTGAGGTTAATGCCATTATCAATTAAAAATTTCCATTAATTTAGGGAAATCCATGTCCCTCATTCAAACCATAAAAAAAATGCACCAATTTATTCCCCAAAACCATAAATTAAAGCATGAATAATCTGTTTAAACCATGAGAAAAGCAACTTGAGTAATAAAAACCAAAAAATCTCAACCAAACTTCAAACCCATAATTTAAATCATATGAATATACACTCAATATATGACATAATGTAAAATTA
This sequence comes from Capsicum baccatum var. pendulum, assembly GCA_030864225.1. Classification (NCBI taxonomy): domain Eukaryota; kingdom Viridiplantae; phylum Streptophyta; class Magnoliopsida; order Solanales; family Solanaceae; genus Capsicum; species Capsicum baccatum. Next base: position 75,848,280 of record CM061554.1, on the reverse strand, counting down.
AAGTTAGGAAAGGAGAAACAAGCCTGAAATATAGAATAATTTGAAGAGGAATTGAAGTTTGGACCTAGGATGTTGAATTCTCAGTTAAAACCCTTGAGCTTTCTTGGATTTTGAGCTTAAGAATGAAAGAATGGAATTTGATATTTGAAAACTGAAGGAAAAGGGTCAATTTTATGTTTAAAATTCATACAAGGGATAAAAAGACAAAAAGACACTCACCACAAGTGAAAAAGATAAAGACTTGATGAATTTAATATAGCAGCATAGCACAATAATAGCAAGAATAAATCAGAAACAAATGTAATATTTGAAATACGGTGAGAGGGAAAAAAACTCATACTGTATGTATTTTCATCCAATGTTGGGAATAAAAACGGGTACTTGACTTTCATATCATTCTCAAATTCCTATGTAGTTTTTTCCACCTTTTTATTTATCCAAAGGACCTTCACTGAAGCTATATCCTTTCTCCTCAATCTACAAACTTGCCTCTCAAACACCTCAATCGAGACTTCCTCATGAGACAAAGAATCTAAATTACCAACGTCCTTAACTAGCACTATCAAAAAAGAATCACCCACACACTTTTTCAGCATAGACACATGAAACATGGGATGAATCGAGGTCAAACTCACCGGCAAATTAAATTCATAATTAATATTCCCAATTCTCCCCAGAATATGATGTGGACCAATGTAACAGGAATTGAGATTGCACTTCTTCCCAAATCTCATGGCTCATATTATAGGATAAACCTTCAAAAACACCCAATTGACCACATTAAACTCTAATTCCCTTTGCCTCACATCCGCATAAGACTTTTGGTGACTCTGAGTAGTCTTAAGTCTTTCTCAAATCACTTTCACCTTATTTTTGGCCTGATAAACCAAGTCAAAAGAAAACACTAGTTTCGCCAACCTCAAACTATCCAAAAGGAGACCTGCAAATCCTACCATAAAGAGCCTCAAAAGGAGCCATTTGAATGATAGAATGGTAACTATTGTCATACGCGAACTCAATAAGGGGAAAATGGTCAACCCAAAAACCCTTAAAGTCAATCACGTAGACCCTTAACATATCCTCCAAAGTATGAATAGTTTGTTCGACTTGTCTATACATTTATGGGTGGAAAGCGATGCTAATGCTCACCTGAGTATCCAAAGCTTTCTAATATAAATGCCAAAAGTGAGAACAAAATTGTGTACCTTGATCTAAAATAATGGACACTGGTGCTCCATGTAATTTAACTATCTCCTAACTGAACAACTTTTCATAATTCTCTCCAGAATAGTTAGTCCTCATAAGGAAGAAATGAGCAGACTTAATTATTCTACGCACAATGACCCAAATGGAATCATACTAATTTTGAGACAACGAAAGACCTATAACAAAATACAAATTAATCATTTCCCACTTGCATTTAGGAAACTCTATCACTTGATGCATACCACCAGGCCTAAAATGTTCAACATTGACTTGTTGAGAAACCACACTTAGCAACAAAATTTGTCACAACTCTCTTCATAATATTCTACCAGTAGATTTCCTTTAAGTCATAATATATTTTAGTTAAACCTGGATGAACTGTATATCCATAATTATGAGCTTTGGTCAAAATACTTTCCCACAGCCCATCCAAATCAAGACCACACAACCTTTATTGATACCTAAGAATGTCATCTCTACTAATTTGGAAATCTATAACCTTTTGCTGACCCACATCACTCTTAATCTGCATAAGTATGGCATCTAAAGTGTAATACCCCACAAGATCCTAAAAAATCTTTCAAATATTCATCACGTGTTTAAAGGTCCTAAAGCACTTATTTCACGCTAAGTACAAGTGACATGTCCATTTTAACACCCCAAGATTTTAAAAATTTTATTTTTGGCTTTGCCGAGTTTGAAATATTGATTTATGAGTTGAAATATGTTTAGGAATGTTGAAAGGGTTACTTAGGAGAGTTTCATAATTTTTGAAAGAGGTTCAGAGTGGTTTTGGACAATGAAGGTAGTAAGACTTTATAATTTTAGCTTTTCACGGAGGAGAGTCTCTGTGATAAGCAGTGTGTCACTAAGGTTAGTCTCTGCCATAGGAAGCATGTAATAGAGGTTAGTCTCTACAATAGGGAGCGTTTCACAAAACATGGCCTCCATGATAGTCACAGTGCAACACTGTAGTGTAAAATCATGCAACCTTTATTAAAAGGTGAGGGGCATTTTGGTCCTTTTTCTCTCCCTAAACACCCAACCCATAACTTAAAACCCTAGAGGGGCATTATTTTCCCCATTCATGTTTAGTTAACAACATTAAATCTCCTCTCATTTTGAAGAATAAAATAATCAAAAGCTTCTTCCAAGAATTCACTCATCCAAGGTCTGAATTTCAAGTTTTCTTCAAGAACTCATGAAAACTTAGGTATGCGGGATATTCATCAATGGGTTCCTTCTAGCCATTGAGTCTCAAAAATCTATTATTTTTTAATTATAAACCTTTTTCCCTCTCTTTATAAATTTTCAATATCAAGTATGAATTTACTTAATTTTCTCTTAACAATTTTGAATAAAAACCATGACAATGCATTTCCCTATGTGAAGTATGTTCTTCCATGCTTTATAATCTCAGTCACCATATTGTGCTCAACTGACACCATGTTAATTATCAATTTAAGAATTAAACCATGTGAACATGTTGTCCTCATAAGTTTAACATCTTTCCATAATCATAATCAAGGATATCATTAGTTTAGTGAAATATACTATGTTTTGGTCCATAAATCATGAATTTTCTTACAGTATTGTGATAATGTTATTATATTTAATGTATTATTTAATGCCGGTGGGTTATGAATACTTGATACCTATATGTTTATGCATGTTTCCAATTTTGAGCAATATGTTAGTCTTATCATCTTTTATCGTCATATACAAATTATCATATTGATATTAATAAGTTATCAGTCGTAAGTCCTACTAACTGTAGTCAGTACTGGTGTTAGTTTACTTAGGAGTAAGATTTAGCACCGAGAGAACCTAGGGATGAAGGTTTACCTGCTAGGAGAGGACTAAGACCTAAAGTACAAGTCCTTAAGTTCTAGAATTATGTAGCCAGTGTAGGTTATAAGATGTCACCCCCAGTAGAGGACTGACACTCTCTTATAGGTCACTCTCCAGTAGAGGATTGACATCCTAGTCCTTCAGGACATCATCATAGGGGATCCACACAACTAGTCTTAGTACCCATGGTAAGGTATTGATACCCTTCTAACTAGGGTGATAGGTTGGACCCCGATTAGCTCCGATTGGGGAATGTCAGTTTAAATGATAGCTCTCATAATTTTAATTCAGTATTCAAATTATATCAGTTCAGGTTTGCATGACCAAGTGTGCAGTTTACCAGCTATTCAGTCAGTTAGTTTTACAGATTATTCCAATATATGATTTAATTAGTCTTGCATTCATTTTACATGTTTAAGCATTCATGCTAAGTATCTATATATACTTTAGTTAGTCCTTATCTCACATACTAGTACATTCAAAGTAGTGATCGCATACTCTATTTTGCACTAGATTGTCATATAACATAGGTTTACATGCCTAGTTCCCCGAATGACCTTAGTTAGTTTAGTGCCACTCAGCAACAGTTATGGTAAGTCCTCATCCACCAAGGATAAATTATTTGCAGTTATTTTCAGTACTTCTTTAATTTAAGTTAGTCAAAGTTAGTTAGGGGTTTGTCCCATAAACTCCTCATATTTTAGAGGCTTTCATATAGTCAAACTTGTTTTTAGTTTTATCAACAGTTCAGACATATTGGGTATTGTTTTAGTATTATATATTAATAGAATTTCTCATCAGTTTATCTTTTGCATATGAAATTTTATTATTAATTTATTCAGTATTCATAACAGATACCATATCATGGGTTAGATTGGGTTCACTTGTGGCCTTAAGCATCGTGTTGTAACTAGGGAGTAGTCTTGGGTCATGAAAATCTTGCTTTCATAGCCTATGGTTTTAAAATGTCCTAGGGTGTCTGAAAGCCGCATTGAGTAGAGTCTTATGCATGGGTATGTAGCGTGCCACACCTATGGGCAAAAGGTTACGAGATGTTTTAGGAAAGTTTCCCTTCTTTCAATATTCATTTTTGGGAAAGAGAGTAAGTTTCCTTTAATAACTCATCCTTCATCTATTTATATAAAATACCTCCCAAAAGAAATAACAAAAGAAGGAACGGCGATCAGCCCGCACCACCACCTGTTTAGGAAGATCCTCTGAACAAATATGTCTCCCACACTGAATTCTGAACTATTTTTTCCATATTGTCCCAAACTATAGTTTTTTAAAATAACTTTCCTGTTGTTACCCCAACTAATCTAGGAGTGACCACGACATCAGCTAGGATCCAAGACTTCACTCATATGAATCCTCTATTATTTTTTAGATCTAAGTCTGAGGAGAATCCGTAAAAGTTTCTGCATGGTATGTAAAAAGTGTCAAATATAATGGATGTTACTTCTAGTGAGAGTGCAGATTTAACTACTTACCAATTATAAAGAGTGGCTCATACTTGGTTCAAGCTGAGGGAGGCCAAGGTAAAGGAGTGGGATGAGTTTGCTATGACCTTCATAGATAGATTTTTCCCACTCAAGTTGTAGGAGGCCAAGGTAAAGGAGTTTATAAATATGAAGTAGGGTAATATGAGTGTAAAGGAGTACTCACTAAAGTTTACCCATTTGGAGTGGTATACTCCTACTATGGTGGATGATTCTAGGGCCAGAATGAGTAAAGTTTGTGTCTAGTGTGTTAGATGATATAATCAAGGAGTTTAGAACAACTATATTAATTAAGGAGATGGACCTTTTTGGTTGATGTTTCATGCTCAGCATATTAAGGAGGAGAAGCTCAAGGAGAAGGAAAAAGAGAATAAGAGGTTAAAAGCCGATAACTTCAACTTCTCACAACAAAGGTTTGATGGTGGGAATAATTCTTAGTTCTACAAAAAATATTAATCTCCATCCCCATCATTAGCCAGTGAGACAATGCCTAAGTTTAGATAGGATAATTAGGATACAGCACCAGGCTTTAAGTCCTAGGGTAGCGTAAATAGTGGTCGCACCAATATTCTTTATAGGTGATATAGTAATAAATATCAGGGGAAGTTCAGCGTAGGTAGTTATGCATGTTTTGGATATGGCGAGCCAGGCCAAAAGATCGGGGATTGCCTAGAAGGGAAAGGATTTTTGTCATTAGGGTCGGTCCAATTTTTCATCAGCTCCAGCAGGTCGCCAACTTAGCAGGGAACAACCTTCAGTGCCACCAGTGAGTAGATTTAGAAATAACTATATGCTCTTCAGACTTAGCAAGATCAGGAAAGTTTCCATGATGTGGTTACCGGTACGTCCTATGTCTTCCACCTTCATGTTTATGCATTGTTAGACCCCAGAGCTTCTCTTTATTTTGTAAATCCTTATATAGATATGACTTTGGTATCAGTCCTAACATATTATCAGAGCCCTTTTCAATGTCTACTCCAGTGGGTAGTTCTATTATAGACAAATAGGTATACATAAATTGCCTGATCACAGTGTCTCAGAAAGTCACCTTAGTTGACCTTGTAGAGTTAGAGATGACTGATATTGATGTCATTCTCAACATGGATTATCTCCACTCAAGCTATATTTCAGTTGGTTGTAGGCGCATAATAGTCTATTTCTACTTTTCTAATGAGCCAATTGTTGAATGGAGGGGTAGTACTTTAGTACCTATAGGTCAGTTTGTTTGCTATCTTAAGGCAATAAAGATGATATCCGAGGGATATATTTACTATTTCATCCAAGTCAAGAACTCAAATTGTGAAACTCTGAGTCTTGAGTCAGTTACAGTAGTGAATGAGTTTCCTAAAGCATTTCCTAAAGATCTGCCTAGAGTTTCTCTCGAGAAGAAAATTGACTTTGGAATAGATCTCCTCCCAGATACCTAGCTTATCTAAATTCCTCCTTACAAAATGTCTCTAATTTAGATTATAAAATTTAAGGAACAATAGAAATACCTTTTATATAAGGTTCTTATTAGGCCTAGTATTTATCCAATGGGTGTTCCAATTCTTTTCATGCACAAGAACGAAGGTTTTCTCTAAATGGGCATCGACTACTGTCAGTTGAATAAAGTCACAATCAAGAATAAATATTCTCTCCCCAGAATTGATGACTTGTTCAACCAACTTAGAGTGTAAGCTATTTCTCTAAGATAGACATCAAAGCTTTCTATTATCAGCTTAGAGTCAGATAATGTGACATCCCGAAGACAACCTTCAAAACTTAATATGGTCAATTTGAATTTCTTGTTATGTCTTTAAGACTAATGAATGCTTCCACATCTTTAGTAAACTTGATGAACAGAGTGTTCAAGCAGTACTTGGACATATTCATCATAGTCTTCATAGATGACATCCTCATATATTCTCTTAGTGATAGTGATCATGCAAACCATTTGAGGATTGTATTGCAGACCCTTAAGGATCAACATCTATTCTCTAAGTTCAGTAAGTGTGAATTCTAGTTGATATTAGTATATTTCATTTGTAAGATAATTTTCGATGCCATTTGAGTTTATCCTCAAAAGATTGAAGCAGTAAAAACTTGCCTAAGCCAATCTCTCTATAAGATATTAGGGGTTTATTGGGTTGAGATGGTTACTATAGATGGTTTGTTCAAGTATTTTCTTTTAATGCTTCACCCATGTCTCCACTAACCTAAGAGAAAGTCAAATTTTAGTGGTCTGATTTTTGCGAGCAGAGTTTTTATGAGTTAAAGACTCCACTCACTTCCTCTCCAGAACTGACACCACCAGAGGGTTCAAATGGTTTTGTAGTTTATTGTGATATTTCTAGAGTTGGTCTTACTCTTCGGAAAAGAAGGTGGATTGAATTGTTGAATGATTATGATATGAGTATTTTGTACCACCCAGGTAAGGAAAATGTAGTGGCCAATAACCTTAGTAGATTGTCTATGGGAAGTGTTGTACATATTGAGAAGGATAAGAAGGACTTAGTCTGTGAGGTTCATCAGATTTCTAGATTAGGTGTTCAATTGGTTGATTTGGACGAAGGTAGTATATGGGTTTAGAATGGTTCAGAATTTTCATCGGTAGACAAAGTGAAAGTAAATCAAGATAGAGATCCTATATTGGTTAAGTTGAAAGAGGCAGTTTGAGATCAGAAAGTTAAGGTTTTCACCCATAGGGGAGATTATGTGATTTACTATCAGGGTAGGTTATGTGTTCTAAGTGTTGATGATTTGAGGAAGAGAATATTAGTGAAGGCATATGGTACACAATATTATATTCACCTAGAGCCACTAAAATGTATCGTGATTTGTGAGAAGTCTAATAGTAGAATAGTACATAGAAAGATACTACGAAATTCATAGATTAGTATTTTCTCCCATGGGGGAGATGGTGTGCTTCACAATCAGGGAAGGTTATGTGTTCTGAGTGTGGATCATTTGAGGTAGAGAATATTAGCACAAGCACATATTACATAGTATTATATTCACCCAGGAGACACTAAGATGTATCGTGATTAGCGAGAAGTTTATTAGCGGAATGGTACACATAAAGATATTGCAAAATTCATGTATTAGTATTCAAATTATCAATAGGTTAAGGTTGAGCACAAAATTCCTAGTGGTACACTTCAAGAATTCAGCATCCCTACTAGAAGGTGGGAGGTGGTGAACATGGATTTTGTTATAGGGTTACCTCGTACGAGTCATCAACATGATTCGATTTGGGTTATTGTAGATAAATAACCGTGTCAACCCATTTCTTCCCAGTGCATGCTTTGTAATCAACCGAGGATTATGCTATACTCTATCTTAGGGAGTTATTAAATTTACATGAAGTTCTATTGACCATTATTTCAGATAGAGGTAATTTGTTTAACTCTCATTATTTGAAGGCTTTCCAAAAGTGTCTGGGTACCCATGTTCATATCGGTAAGTCTTTTCATCCCCTGAAAGACGGTTGATAATGCCCAAACTACAGCTCTAGTAAGAGTGTAAGCGGTCGCTGTCAAATATAGAACCCAACTGGGATGGGTGTCGAATCCCACAGGGAATACTTGGTCACTAAGTGTTGCAACTATTAGTAGACTGTTGGTCAAAAATTTTATGAAAAAGGGGGGTTTGATTTATGCGTGAACTAATAGTATCAAAGTAACGAATGAGATGAAGTATTTAGTAAGAATTAATCACAGAGAATAATAAGTTAGGGTTCTGTCCACCTTATGAGTTCTACGTATCTATTAACTATGAGTAATGCGGAATTTAGACATGATTGCACTTATAGAGATTCGTATTCTAATGGTAAATCCTAGTGATTCTCAACCATCAAGGATTATTTCACTTTAACTTTCTCGAGCTTAAAGTGTATAACTAATGGTACAAACTCTCCAAGAGGTTAATCCGGTTAAGGCATTAACGTGTAAACAAGGGTTGGTAGCCCTATTTTCTTGTCACACTCTCTTTTCCAAACATGTAACTTTTCTCTCGAACAAGTTAATGCTATAATGGCGTATTCTATATGCTTGCAACCACAAGAATTCAATTAAAATGAAGAGAGTAATGATATAACTAGCATACACATCAAGAATTCACAAACTCATATTAATAGATAGTATCTCACAAGGTTTCCATAACCCTAACAGAGAAGTTTATCTACTCATGATTACAACGGAGATCACAATAGACATCATCATCATACCAAAGCTAAAATAATCTCACGTTGGGGAAGAGATTGGCGTCAAAAGGGATTGACGATTTTCCTCTCCTCGTTGCTCACGTGTTTGCCGTGTTTCCCTGTCTTAAAAATTACAGAATCTGTAAGTTTAATAATCCAAAGTGTCGAATGAATAATGATTGAATCAATCCATGCTGAAAAATTCAGCAAATAAAGTTTTTATAACATCCTTGTCCTAGTCTTACTAGGTTACTGCTGCACCCTAAGTATTAAGAAATACTGATTTTGCCCGGAACAGATTCTCCATGCATCACATTCAGTCCTCAAGCTTCCAAAAGCTGCCTTTCTTCTTACGTGAAGTTTTCCTTTGCTGCCCAAAGGTCCACAAAGTGCTGAAATCTTCATCGTTAATACCTGAAAAACATGCTAATCACATAGGTTAGCTCACTTACAGGAAAATGGACTAAAAGTGCAGGAATTATATATTTTATCCTCAAAACTTAGCTATAACATGGGTAAATTATGGTGTTTAGGCATGTAAATACGCCCAACATCACCACCCCACACTTAAAGCTTTGTTCGTCCTCAAACAAAATATTACGTCCATGCAATTATCTAACTAGAATATCACAGCAGCAACACAAAATATTCAACAAGACAGGCACGACAATTATTAACAAAGAGTAGTTTTCTTGATCACTACTAGTAACAACTCAACCTCCAACATAGACTCGTGATGATGGTTAATTAGTATCCACAAGTTAAGCCATAAAGAATCATACAAAACTACCCAACAATCATCAAACATGTGTGTCTCACACAAGATATCACTCATAATCACTCACAGTTTTGCATTTTTCGAAACATGGGTATAAGATTCTCCTTGCTCTCACTTTCACAAAGAATTCATATGTTGCAACTGATGATCATAGGCTTGCCCTTAGTGTAATGCTCTACTAATATCAGAATGCTAAGCTTAGGATCAAATAGGTCTTTACAGGTTGTAATGTAGGCTAAGGGACAGGTAGGACTATTTTGGCCAGAAATAGTGACTATGTTCCCTAAGCGCTTTAATACACTACGTTATGTCATTAACACTCTCTTTTAAACAATCCCTCTACTTTCCTTTCATCTACCACCCCTTTTCACCTATTTTGTTATTCAACTATAAACATAACTATCTTTTTATTTTTATTTTTCGATTATTTTCTGTTTTTTTTTTAGGTAAACACCTCTATGATAGCCATTCTTTTTCACAACAATTTCAAGTACCAATACACTCTTAGGCATCACTCTCACCCAATTTCCTCTTATTTTGTCACATGACTCTACAATTTAAAGCGCTTAGGAATTTGGATCAAATTATGGTCTTGAAAAAAAATGGATTAGGCTACATATAAGGTTGTCAAAGAAAATAGCTAAAGGCTCAAAGGGGTTAACTAGGATAATGTACACGGGTAGGTAAAAAGAAGGTAAACAATTACAGGCTGCCAAAGAAATGCCTAAATCATCTCCTAGACTCACACTCTTTATTTCGCTTTACACACACACCAGGCAAGTTCTAGCATCAGTCACAACCCATAATATACTATAACCTCACACACACAAGGCACGTGGTCAACTTTATTAGGAGCAGTATAGACTCTATACCCAACCGATGAATGAATCAAACCACCCATCTATCACATAGTGAGTCACACTTAGAGCCTAAATGTCTCAACAATAATGATTTTAGCACAAACTCTTGTCATAATACCATGCCGCCTATCAGAACAATTTCATGCACTTCATGCAAAATCTAAACTAACTAATTACGACTAATTCAAACAAACAAACATAAATAAATGTAGGTAAAGACGTACATCATACAAATACCAGTACCCCACACTTAGACGGGACACACTGCCCTCAGTGGAAAATAAATAAGGAAAACCTGATTAGTCGGACTCCTCCTCTATGTCTTGGGTCATACCCCCTACATCGGAATCATCATCAGAGTCATCGTCATCAGAGTTATCCTCCACGTCTGAGTCTGGCATTCGGCGATCATCATCAATCAACACGTCATCATCGAGAGGTTCCTCAAAATATACTCCAACTCCACACATAGCCCGCGCATGCTCATTCATCGGGTAGTCATAATCCAACTGCTGGAGCTTTGCATCAGTCGAAATTCGACCCCCACTCATCATGGTCAACCGAGTCATGCCATATAGATGGTGAAAGAAACTTTCATCCCGAGCATGTCTTTCTACAGTGGTCAGGTTGACGCATGCCCAGTTTCAGGATCTTTAACCTTTGTCAGATCAACCTTCTTTGGGTTGTGCGGAAGCTTATGATCTGCAGGTTCCTCTTCAATGTGCTCCTTCCTCAATATCGCAGTCAACAAATTGCCAAAGCTGAAATGGGACCTCTTGTGCAGCCTAGCCTTACGCATTGATGATCGTATAACCGCACCAATGTTGATGGGAATATTAGTCATCAGAGCGTACACCAAGCATACTCTATCTCGTGTGATCTTTGTGTACTGTGTCCCAGGAATGAGTCAAGAGTTGACTATCCTCAACCATATACGAGCTTCTCTGTTTAGGGAAGCATACGGGAAGGTATTGTGCCGATCGGTATCCTTGTGATGATTCCAACATGCCATTGATCTAGTTCCACATAGTGTGTGTCTGATTGCCCTTTACGGAGGTCTGTGATAAATCTCCTTGAGCGGTGATGGATCTACAGATGGAAAACCTAGAAAAGCATTGAAAAACTCCGCATTCAGTTGCAAGACTTGGCCCCGAATCTTCACTTCACTTCCGGTAGTCTTTGGGGACCAATTGGCATAGAACTCTCGCGTTAGATCAAGATTGCATTCTCCCATATCTTGGAAAATGAAATCAAGATGTAGCGCCATGATTTTAGCCAAAATGTGAGGTTCTCTCTTCGCTAGACTCTCCTTTTGTATCAACTCCACGTGAACATATTTTTTCACTTTGTTGTTCTTGTACCACTCCTTTCCTTCCTTCTCTAGGACCCATTTTATCCCGAAAGTGCGGCGAGGTATTTGTAGCGAGGAGGACTCAGCTTGATCTTTTCTTCCCCTTTTCTGACCTTTCTGCGAGGTAGACACTTTTTTTTTCCTTGTCGTCCTTTTGGTGCCATTCTACCTGAGATTAAAATAGATTCATGTTAGCTCATCTCGGAAGATTTAATCGACAAACAAATAATAGTGGCACCACCCCACACTTAATTTGTTGGCACAAACTAATTAAGTGACTGATGTCGATTACTCAGACTTCATCGACATATATTTAGGTGATATGTTCCAACAATATGTTCAGCACAGTCATACTTTCATGTCATCTTAACTATCCTTTCCAACTCTATTTCATGTAATCTTGACTATACTTTCATGTTTGGATTAATGCACCTTTTGAACAAGACTACTACATAGAGATCGTATCAAGTTATGGCATAGAAAGAATCACAACCTCTCATGCTTGTATTCAATCAAGATCTTTATCTCGATGAACGAGTCATTCAAACATTCAAGCTTTCAACTTTGAAGATTATGCAATTAACTTTACCATTTCGATTCCTTAAAAAGATGACAGTGTATAAAAATCAAATACAAGTTGGAACAAAGTCAAGAGCACCCACACATATTCTTTCACTCAACTAGATGTATCATAACAAACCAACCACATTCCAATCACCAACACCACTTGAAAATCTAAAATACCATTATAAGCGTAATATTGTAACAACTTACGGAATATAAAAGAAGAACTTACTTGGTGATGGACTCGGAAGATGATCTTGCAAGGTTAGATGAGCAAAAAGAAAAGTTTTGAGAGATTTGGGAAGGTTAGGCGGCGCCTAGGTTGAGCAAACAAGTGCATTTTGTCTTAAGGTTGAAGTTCTATTTATAGACCAAGGCTTGGGTCGGTTTTGATCCATGAAAACTCGGGTTAGGGGCCAAAAATAATAAGTAGGCGGCACCTAATGCTTTGCCTATTCTTGGCATAGGCGGCGCCTAATGCTTTGCCTAGTTGGTCATAGGCGGCGCCTATGCTATCGCCTAGTTAAGCATAGGCGGCGCCTATGCTATAGACTTGTTGATTCAGAGAGCTTAGGCAATGGCATAGGCGACGCCTTTAGCTTTGCCTAGTTGGGCATAGGCGGCGCCTATGCTATTTCCTAGATTAGCATAGGCCTTGCCTTGTCCATTGCCTATGTGAGACAGTGAAGATAGTCCATAGCATAGGCCTTGCCTTGTCCGTTGCCTAGATTTGCATAGGCATTGCCTAACAAATAGCCTTTGCTCCTTCATTCCTAACTTACTACCTTTAACATGGCTTCCTTTCAAATCAAAATTTGAGACCAAACTTCTCCTTTATACGTCTTGCACCTACACTTACTCAAAAACAACAAAAACGATTAGAACGATGGGTTGCCTCCCACCAAGCGCCTTAGTTTTTGTCATGGCTGGACCCTTCTTTTTGGATTTTTATTTAACAAAACAACCTCCTAGTAAAACAAAACGATTAAAAACGATGGGTTGCCTCCCATGTAGCGCTTGATTTATTATCGCGGCACGACATAGTTATCTCGATTACTTAGACTTCGTCGAGATAGATGGTGGCCATGCATTTTATCGAGTCAAGAGGACCGATATATGGCTTCACTCGTTGGCCATTCACCTTAAAGATACCACCCTTATTGTCTTCTAACTCTACTACTCCAGACGAGTAGACTTGGCTAATTCTGAACGGACCAGACCATTTAGACTTCATCTTACCTGGAAATAGCTTCAGTCTGGAGTTGAAAAGAAGTACCATATCACCCTTCTGAAAGTTTCGTTGGATAATCCGCCGATCATGATACTTTTTCATCCATTCCTTGTAGAGGTCTGATCTTTCATATGCATGTAGAGGGAATTCATCCATCTCATTCAGCTACTTCAATCTCAGATTAATAGCATCATCCCAATTCAAATTAAGTCGCTTCAACGCCCAAAATGCTTTATGTTCGAGCTCAATTGGCAAGTGACAGGCCTTCCCATAAACTAGTTGGTACGGGGAAATGCCAATTGGTGTCTTGAACGCAGTCCTATAAGCCCATAAGGCATCGTCCAGTTTTCGAGACCAATCTTTCCTACTAGCATTTACAGTCTTAGCAAGGACCAGCTTGATCTCCCAGTTAGAAACCTCTACCTGCCCACTGATTTGTGGGTGGTAAGGTGTGGCTACCTTATGTTGCTTGACCCCATATTTCACCAACACGGCTCTGAATAGCTTATTGCAAAAGTGTGATCCTCCATCGCTTATGATTGTGCGTGGTACCCCAAAACGAGAGAAGATATTTCTCTTCAAGAATGCTACAACATGCTTACCTTCATTATCAGCCAGCGCTACTTCTTCGACCCATTTGGATACATAATCCACAGCAACTAGGATATATTTCATCCCAAACGAACTCACAAATGGTACCATGAAATCAATAACCCATACATCAAATAGCTCTACTTCAAGAACCTTAGACATGGGCATCTCATGATGCTTCGAAATCGCGCCTTGCCTCTGACACTGATCATATCTTCTCACAAAATCATAGGCATCCTTGAATAATGAAGGCCAATAATAGCCGCTTTGCAATACCTTCCTAGTTGTCCGATCACCTGCATGGTGACCCCCAACTTGGGAAGCATGACCTGCTTCCAATATGCTAGGCACCTCCACATGAGATATGCATCGCCTAATAACACCATCCGCACATCGTCAAAAAAGATATGGTTCATCCCAGAAGTAGTGTTTTACATCATGCATGAACTTCCTATTTTGATGAAAAGAGAGATTCTCAGGCATCACATTACTTACCACGTAGTTCGCAAAGTCTGCGTACCACGGTAACTCTTCCACCATCATGGCTAGGATCTCTTCGTCGGGAAATGCATCATCAATCTCAAGATCGGGCTGCGCTATGTGCTCATTCTCAAGTCTAGATAGATGATCAGCTACTTGGTTTTCGCAACCTTTTCTATCTTTTACCTCGAAATCAAATTCTTGCAGCAATAACACCCACCGAATTAACCTTGGCTTAGCATCCTTCTTTGCCATTAAATATCTCAGAGCAGCATGATCTGTATGAACCACCACTTTGGTTCTCAACAAGTAAGCACGAAACTTTTCAAAAGCATAAACAACCGCTAGAAGCTCTTGTTCTGTGATGGTATAGTTCTTCTGGGCTCCATTCAAAGCCTTGCTCGCATAGTAGATTGGATGAAATAACCTTTCTCTTCTCTGACCAAGTACAGCACCCAAAGCTACCCTGCTTGTATCACACATAACTTCAAACGGTAGAGACCAATCAGGCGCTACAATGATAGGAGCTTCAACTAGCTTCCCTTTGAGGCATTCAAATGCCTTCAAGCAATCTTCACCGAAGTCAAACTTTGCATCCTTCTCCAAAAGTTTGCATAATGGACTAGCAATCTTGGAGAAGTCTTTAATAAACCTTCGATAAAAACCTGCATGACCTAGGAAACTACGAACTCTCTTTACATAAATTGGAGGTGGTAGTTTCTCGATAACGTCAATCTTAGCTCGATTGACCTCAATTCCTTTTTCATAAACTTTGTGCCCAAGATCAATACCTTCTTTAACCATAAAGTGGCACTTCTCCCAGTTTAGCACCAAGTTGAATTCAATACATCTCTGCAACGCCATACTCAGATTCGCCAAGCACGATTCAAACGACTCACCCACAACTGAAAAATCATCCATGAACACCTCCAAGGTGTCTTCAACCATATCAGAAAAAATGGACATCATACAATGCTGAAAAGTGGCGGGTGCATTACATAGACCAAATGGCATACGTTTGAAGGCAAACGTACCATATGGGCATGTAAACGTTGTCTTCTCTTGATCTTCAAGAGAAATACAGATCTAATTATAGACAGAATAACCATCTTAGAAACAAAACCATCCTTTCCCTACCAATCGATCAAGCATTTGGTCCATGAATGGCATTGGGAAGTGATCCTTAAGCATCCACAAATTCAGCTTTCGGTAGTCCATGCACACCCTCCACCCTGTGACAGGTCTGAGTGGAATTAGCTCATTCTTTTCATTTGCAACTACCGTCATGCCCCCTTTCTTGGGCACACACTATACCGAACAAACCCATTTAATGTCGGAGATTGGATACACTACCCCTGCATCTAACCACTTAATAATTTCTTTCTTCACCACCTCTTGCATAGGTGGATTCAAACGTCTTTGATGCTCAATAGTGGGTATGCAATTTTCTTCAAGCTGAATCTTGTGCATACATATCCCAGGCGGGATACCAATAATATCAGTGATAGTCCAACCGATGGCTCTCTTGTATCTCCTCATAACAGAGATGAGAGCTGCAACTTACTGCTCACCCAAATCAGTCGCAACAATAACCAAAAGTGTGTTTCCACTTCCCAAGAACGCATACTTTAGATTACTGGGCAGCTCCTTCAATTCTAACATTGGTGGCTCTTCAATGGATGGTTTCGCTGGTGGTGTAGGTCGATTTTTGAGATCAAGGTCCAGCTTCTTTGGAGCATGAGAATACGACCCTATTCCTGTTAGAGCATAAATAGTTTCTTCATAATCTTCAACATACTCATGCTCAAAATTCATTAGCACAGCAGCCAATGGCTCAACAATAAGCTGTTTTTCTACAGATAATTCTTGCTCATCCTTATAGTACACATCAGCTACAGAGAACACATTCATATCTTTGGGCTGCTTCATTGATTTGCATACATCAAAACGGACCACTTCGTCACTCATCCAAAATAAAAGCTCATTGGCTCTTAAATCAATAAGCACACTTCCTGTTGCAAGGAAAGGACGCCCCAAGATTATGGGAACTTCAGAATCCACCTCGCAATCCAAAATAACAAAGTCTGTAGGAAAACTGAAGGTGGAAACCTTCACCAATACATCATATAAGATACCAACAGGTCATTTTACCGACCTATCTGCCACCACGAGCCACATATTGGTTGGTGTAGGATCACCCAACCCCAACTTCCTATAACGGATAGCGGCATCAAATTGATGCTAGCCCCCAAATCGCATAATGCCTTGGCAAAATCCAAAGATCCAACTGTGCAAGGAATAGTGAAAGCACCAGGATCTGTCTTTTTTCTGAACTAACGATCTTGTAGCGATTGCACTGCAATGATGAACATTATCTGCCAACTCATAACTTGCTGCCCGCTTCTTTGTCAAAAGGTCCTTCATGAATTTTGCGTACCCAGGCATCTGTTCCAGCGCCTCTACCAAAGGAACATTAATAGTCAGTTGCTTCAACATAGTCATAAATTTACTGAACCTGGTATCATCAGTTTTATTCTTCAGTCTCTGAGGAAAGGGTGGTGGTGGAAGAGGAATAGTTTTCTCTACCACTTCCTTTTTATCTTGCTTCCGATTATCAATCTTTTCAGGCTACAGACGTCTAGAGGTGATGTCTTGAACACTCTCTTCAGCTTCTTCGGCATCTTCACATTCTGCATCAATAACATTATCTGCTATATCATCAACCACCTGGTTGCCCTTGCATGGATTCTCCAATACCTTACCACTCCTGGTAGTAATAGCCATACATGATCTGTTGTTCCTTGGATTTTGCACAGTGTCACTAGGTAAAGTGCCAACCTTTCTTTGATTGAATGTCGCTGAAAGTTGACTCAATTGTTGTTCCAGCTGTTTTATTGAAGTGGAATGCGAGTCAACCAATTGATTTATTGATGACAAATCATTCTTTACCTCATTTACTCCGGTATTGGTTGCCTCCACTCCTTTCGACAGCTTAGCCATAATATCTTCCATGGACATCTTCCCAGAGCCAGACGCCACGGCCTTACGGTTTCCAGGAGGAACATACAAACCACTCCTGTCAGTCTTATTTTTCCAACTACCTTGATCACGGTCCTTGTTTCAAGATTTATCATAATAGTTCCGACCTTGATTTCCTTGGGAATTGCCTCAGAAACCCCCCTGATTATTCAAGTAGTTAGCTTCTCTATCAGAATTGGATTCATCTCTTCCCTGTGACACAATAGCTTTGACTTTTTTGGTCTTCCCTAATAATAAATGCTTGGTAAGAAGATCCATCTGCATTTTCATGTGTGCCATATCTTGATCACGTTCCTCCTCTTTTCGCCTTTGTTCTGCAGTCATGCCAATAGATACAGTAGAGCTTGCTACCTCAGAATCCCTGGTATGCCAAGATCTACTCTGCTTTGTCATACGATCTAGCATATCACTTGCCTGAACAAAAGTGAGGTCCATGAATGACCCTCCTACAGCATTATCAACCACTGGCTTAGTCACCGAATTCAAAGACCTGTATAATATCTCCATCAAGTGGACATTGGTCATATGATGATTTGGGCACCGCATAAGCTTCTTCTTGAATCTCTCCCATGTTTCGTGGAGAGCTTCAGTTGAAAGCTGTCGAAAATTGCTAATCTCATCTCTCAACTATGCTCTCTTGGATGGCAGAAAGAATCTTTCTAGGAAAGCGTCTTTCAATTGCCTCCAATTAGTAATAGAATCAGGAGTTAGCCCATTCAACCATAGAGTTACCTCTCCAGATAGAGACAATGGAAATAAGGGCAGCCGAATTGCATTCTATCCAACGCCTGGATTGGCGAATGACTTGTATGTAGAGTTAAAATTGATCAGATACATATTTGGATCATCGCCTACAAGTCCACCAAATATCCCCTTGAGCTGCAATAGTTGAATCATGGTGCTAGTGATATTGAACTTGGCTCCAGGTGCCAAGGGTGGCGGAATAATAGCCCCTGTGGCACCAGCCCCATCCAAATCATCATCATCATCATCAAAAGGAATCTGCACAGCTCGGTGTTCAGGTCTCAATCTATCTTGACGATCTGTTCTGTTCACAAGTGCTGCCACCTCATCAGCATGCCTCGAGTTTAGTAACTCATCATCACCCTGGTCCTTATCCTCAGGATTTGTTGCTCGCCCTGGGTTATCAATATTCTGTTGATGCATTTGAGCAGTGGCTAATGCAACTAATCTAGCTTGCTCCTGTTGAGCAGCCCTTCTTTCAATGTCTCATTGCGCCTCCATCCTGCCAATAAGTTGCGGTTCAGGGTTTATGGGTAATAATGGCTGACCCGAACTTCGAGTATTTGGCATGCACTGAACAAAACCTGAATAAAACAAAAACAACAGACGAAAAGTAAAATTTGAGAATCTTTGACCAAAGGGTCTATTAACTATCACAAACTTAGTTGACAACTGTATTCCCCGAAAACGGCGCCAAAATTTGATAACGCCCAAACTACAGATCTCGTAAGAGTGTAAGCGGTCGCTGTCAAATATAGAACCCAACTGGGTTGGGTGTCGAATCCCACAGGGAATACTTGGTCACTAAGTGTTGCAACTATTAGTAGACTGTTGGTCGAAAATTCTATGAAAAAGGGGGGTTTGATTTATGCGTGAACTAATAGTATCAAAGTAACGAATGAGATGAAGTATTTAGTAAGAATTAATCGCAGAGAATAATAAGTTAGGGTTATGTCCACCTTATGAGTTCTACGTAGCTATTAACTATGAGTAATGCAGAATTTAGACATGCATGCACTTATAGAGATTCGTATTCTAATGGTAAATCCTAGTGTTTCTCAACCATCAAGGATTATTTCACTTGAACTCTCTCGAGCTTAAAAGTGTATAAATAATGGTACAAACTCTCCAAGAGGTTAATCCGGTTAAGGCATTAACATGTAAACAGGGGTTGGTAGCCCTATTTCCTTGTCACACTCTCTTTTCCAAAAATGTAACTTTTCTCTCGAACAAGTTAATGCTATAATGGCGTATTCTATATGTTTACAACCACAAGAATTCAATTAAAATGAAGAGAGTAATGATATAAGTAGCATACATATCAAGAATTCACAAACTCATAGTAATAGATAGTATCTCACAAGGTTTCCATAACCCTAACAAAGAAGTTTATCTACTCATGATTACAACGGAGATCACAATAGACATCATCATCATACCAAAGCTAGAATAATCTCACGTTGGGGATGAGATTGGCGTCAAAAGGGATTGATGATTTTTCTCTCCTCGTTGCTCACGTGTTTGCCGTGTTTCCCTGTCTTAAAACTTACAGAATCTGTAAGTTTAATAATCCAAAGTGTCGAATGAATAATGATTGAATCAATCCATGCTGAAAAATTCAGCAAATAAAGTTTTTATAACATCCTTGTCGTAGTCATACTAGGTTACTGCTGCACCCCTAAGTATTAAGAAATATTGATTTTCCCCGGGACAGATTCTCCATGCATCACATTCAGTCCTCAAGCTTCCAAAAGCTGCCTTCCTTCTTACGTGATGTTTTCCTTTGCTGCCCAAAGGTCCACAAAGTGCTGAAATCTTCATCGTTAATACCTGAAAAATATGCTAATCACATAGGTTAGCTCACTTACAGGAAAATTGACTAAAAGTGCAGGAATTATATATTTTATCCTCAAAACTTAGCTATAACATGGGTAAATTATGGTGTTTAGGCGTGTAAATACGCCTAACATCAACGGTCAGGAAGAGAGGACTATTTAGACCTTAGCGGATATGTTGAGAGATTGTGTTATTGATTTCAAAGGTAGTTGAGATGAATACTTACCTTTCATTGAGTTTGCTTTTATTGAGCGGATATTGGTTGTTATTGATCTCAACCAAAATTCAAACCCATAATTTAAATCATATGAATATACACTCAATATATGCCATAATGTAAAATTAAAGTTAGGAAAGGAGAAACATGCCTGAAATATAGAACAATTTGAAGAGGAATTGAAGTTTGGACCTTGGATGTTGAATTCTCAGTTAAAACCCTTGAGCTTTCTTGGATTTTGAGCTTAAGAATGAAAGAATGGAATTTGATATTTGAAAAATGAAGGAAAAGGGTCAATTTTATGTTTAAAAGTCATACAAGGGATAAAAAGACAAAAAGACCCTCACCACAAGTGAAAAAGATAAAGACTGGATGAATTTAATATAGCAGCATAGTACACCCTTATTGTGGAGGTTAGCCTCCATGACACGCCCTTATCGTGGAGGTTAACCTCTGTGGCACACCACTATCACAGAGGCACACTACCTCAGAGATCTAAATAGCCTCGAACCCCTTCACAAAATTCCAGAACTTTCTCAAAATACCTCATTAACAACCCTAAACATAATTCAAGTAAAAAATTAACATTACGCAATGAAATTTTGCAGGTTCTTACATTACCCCACACCTCTTAGGATCATTCATCCCTAAATAAGTATTTAGGACATTTTTAGCACAATAATAGCAAGAATAAATCAGAAACAAATGAAATATTTGAAATACGATGAGAGGGAAAAAAACTCATACTGTAAGTATTTTCATCCAATGTTGGGAATAACAACGGGTACTTGGCTTTCACATCTATCTCTGATTACTATGTAGTTTTTTCCACCTTTTTATTTATCCAAAGGACTTTCACTGAAGCTACATCCTTTCTCCTCAATCTACAAACTTTCCTATCAAACACCTCAATCAAGACTTCCTCATGAGACAAAGAATTTAAATCACCAACGCCCTTAACTAGCACTATCAAAAAAGAATCATCCACACTTTTTCAGCATAGACACATGAAACACGGGATGAATTGAGGTCAAACTCACCGACAAATTAAATTCATAATTAATATTCCCAATTTTCTTCATAATATGATGTAGAACAATGTAATAGGAATTGAGATTGCACTTCTTCCCAAATCTCATGGCTCATATTATAAGATAAACCTTCAAAAACACCCAATTGTCCACATTAAACTTAATTCCCTTTGCCTCACATCCGCATAAGACTTTTGGTGACTTTGAGTAGTCTTAAGTCTTTTCGAATCAATTTCACCTTATCTATGGCCTGATAAACCAAGTCAAAAGAAAACACTGGTTTCGTCAACCTAAAACAATCCAAAAGTAGACCTGCAACTCCTACCATAAAGAGCCTCAAAAGGATCCATTTGAATGATAGAATGGTAACTATTGTTATACGCGAACTCAATAAGGGGAAAATGGTCAACCCAAAAACCCTTAAAGTCAATCACATAGACCCTTAACATATCCTCCAAAGTATGAATAGTTTGTTCGGCTAGTCTATTCATTTATGGGTGGAAAGCGATGCTAATGTTCACCTGAGTATCCAAAGCTTTTTAATATAAATGCCAAAAGTTAGAACAAAACTGTGTACCTCGATCTAAAATGATGGACACTGGTGCTCCATGTAATTTAACTATCTCCTAAATGAATAACTTTTCATAATACTCTCCTGAATAGTTAGTCCTCATAAGTAAGAAATGAGCAGACTTAACTATTCTACGCACAATAACCCAAATGGAATCATACTAATTTTGAGACCATGAAAGAGCCATAACAAAATACAAATTTATCATTTCCCGCTTGCATTTAGGAAACTCTATCACTTGATGCATACCACCAGGCCTAAAATGTTCAACATTAACTTGTTGAGAAACCACACTTAGCAACAAAATTTGTCACAACTCTCTTCATAATATTCTACCAATAGATTTCCTTTAAGTCATAATATATTTTAGTTAAACCTGGATGAACTGTATATCCATAATTATGATCTTTGGTTAAAATACTTTCCCACAGCCCATCCAAATCAAGAACACACAACTTTCTTGATACCTAAGAACGTCATCTCTCCTAATTTGGAAATCTATAACCTTTTGCTGACCCACATCATTCTTAATCTGCATTAGTGTAGGATCTAAAGTGTAATAACCCACAAGATCCTAAAAAATCTTTCACATATTCATCACGTGTTTAAAGGTCCCAAAGTAATTATTTCACACGAAGTACAAGTGACATGTCCATTTTAACACCCCAAGATTTTAAAATTTTTATTTTTGGCCTTGCCGAGTTTGAAATATTGATTTATGAGTTGAAATATGTTTAGGAATGTTGAAAGGGTTACTTAGGAGAGTTTCATAATTTTTGAAAGAAGTTCAGAGTGGTTTCAGACAACGGAGGTAGTACGACTTTGTAATTTTAGCTTTTCACGGAGGAGCGTCTCTGTGATAAGCAGTGTGTTACTAAGGTTAGTCTCTGCCTTAGGAAGCATGTCATAGAGGTTAGTCTCTGCAATAGGCAGCGTGTCACGAAAGATGGCCTCCATGATAGTCACAGTGCATCACTGTAGTGTAAAATCATGCAACCTTTATTAAAAGGTAAGGGACATTTTGGTCCTTTTTCTCTCCCTAAACACCCAACCCATAACTTAAAACCAAAGAGGGGCATTATTTTCCCCATTCATGTTTAGTTAGCAACATTAAATCTCCTCTCATTTTGAAGAATAAAATAATCAAAAGCTTCTTCCAAGAATTCACCCATCCAAGGTCTGAATTTCAAGTTTTCTTCAAGAACTCAAGGAAAACTTAGGTATGCGGGATATTCATCAATGGGTTCCTTCTAGCCATTGAGTCTCAAAAATATCTTATTTTTTTAAGTATAAACCCTTTTCCCTCTCTTTATAAATTTTCAATATCAAGTATGAATTTACTTAATTTTCTCTTAACAATTTTGAATACAAACCATGACAATGCATTTCCCTATGTGAAGTATGTTCTTACATGCTTTATAATCTCAGTCACCATATCGTGCTCAACTGACACCATGTTAATTATCAATTTAAGAATTAAACCATGTGAACATGTTGTCCTCATAAGTTTAACATCTTTCCATAATCATAATCAAGGATATCATTAGTTTAGTGAAATATACTATGTTTTGGTCTATGAATCATGAATTTTCTTACCGTATGGTGATAATGTTATTATATTTAATGTATTGTTTAATGTCGGTCGGTTATGAATACTTGAAACCTATATGTTTATGCATGTTTCCAATTTTGAGCAATATGTTAGTCAGATCATCTTTTATCGTCATATACAAATTATCATATTGATGTTAATAAGTTATTAGTCGTAAGTCCTGCGAACTTTAGTTAGTACTGGTGTTAGTTTATTTGGGAGTAAGATTTAGCACCGAGAGAACCTAGGGATGAAGGTTTACCTGCTAGGAGAGGACTAAGACCTTAAGTAGAAGTCCTTAAGTTCTAGAACAATGTAGCCAGTGTAGGTTATGAGATGTCACCCCAAGTAGAGGACTGACACTCTTTTATAGGTCACGCTCCAGTAGATGATTGACATCCTAGTCCTTCAGGACATCATCATAGTGGATCCGCACAACTAGTCTTAGTACCCATGGTAAGGTATTGACACCCTTCTAACAAGGGTGATATGTTGGACCCCGATCATCTCCGATTG
Organism: Capsicum baccatum var. pendulum; assembly: GCA_030864225.1. NCBI lineage: Eukaryota > Viridiplantae > Streptophyta > Magnoliopsida > Solanales > Solanaceae > Capsicum > Capsicum baccatum. The sequence continues at coordinate 75,824,141 of CM061554.1, read as the reverse complement.
GGGAATGTCGATTAAATGATAGCTCTCATAATTTTAATTCAGTATTCGAATTGTATCAGTTCAGGTTTGCATGACCAAGTGTGCAGTTTACCAGCTATTCAGTCAGTTAGTTTTACAGATTATTCTAGTAGATGCTTTAATTAGTCTTGCATTCATTTTACATGTTTAAGCATTCATGCTAAGTATCTATATATACTTCAGTTAGTCCTTATCTCACATACTAGTACATTCAAAGTAGTGATTGCATACTCTATTTTGCACTAGATTGTCTTATAACATAGGTTTACATGCTTAGTTCCCCTAATGCCCTTAGTTAGTTTAGTGCCACTCAGAAAAAGTTATGGTAAGTCCTCATCCATCGAGGATAAATTATTTGCAGTTATTTTCAGTACTTCTTTAATTTAAGTTAGTCAAAGTTAGTTAGGGTTTTGTACCATAAACTCCTCATATTTTAGAGGCTTTCATATAGTCAGACTTGTTTTTAGTTATATCAATAGTTTAGACATATTGGGTATTGTTTTAGTATTACATATTAATAGAATTTCTCATCAGTTTAGCTTTTGCATATGAAATTTTATTATTAATTTATTCAGTATTCATAACAGATACCAGATCATGGGTTAGATTAGGGTCACTTGTGGCCTTAAGCACTGTGTTGTGACTAGGGAGTAGTCACGGGTCATGAAAAACTTTCTTTCATAGCCTATGGTTTTAAAATGACCTAGGGTGTCTGAAAGCCGCATTGAGTAGAGTCTTATGCATGGGTATGTAGCATGCCAGACCTATGGGCAAAAGGTTACGAGATGTTTTAGGAAAGTTTCCCTTATTTCAATATTTATTTTTGGGAAATAGAGTAAGTTTCCTTTAATAACTCATCCTTCATCCATTTACAGATAATAGCTCCCAAAAAAAATAACGAATGAAGGAACGACGATCAGTCTGCAGCACCACCTGTTCAGGAAGATCCTATGAACAAATATGTTTCCCATGCTGAATTCCGAACTATTTTTACCATATTATCCCAAACTATAGTTTTTTAAAATAACTAGCTAACTATTACCCCAACCAATCCAGGAGTGATCACGACATCATCTAGGATCCAAGACTTCACTCATATGAATCCTCCATTATTTTTTGGATCTAAGTCTGAGGAGAATCCGTAAAAGTTTCTGCATGGTATGTAAAAAGTGTTAGATATAATGGATGTTACTTCTAGTGAGAGTGCTGAATTAACCACTTACCAATTATAAAGAGTGGCTCATACTTGTTTCAAGCTAAGGGAGGCCAAGGGCAAGAAGTGGGATGAGTTTGCTATATCCTTCTTAGATAGATTTTTCCCACTCAAGTTGTGAGAGGCCAAGGTAAAGGAGTTTATAAATATGAAGTAGGGTAATATAAGTGTAAAGGAGTACTCACTAAATTTACCCATTTGGAGTGGTATACTCCTACTATGGTGGATGATTCTAGGGCCAGAATGAGTAAAGTTTGTGTCTAGTGTGTTAGATGATATAATCAAGGAGTTTAGAAAAGCTATATTACTTAGGAGATGGACCTTTTTGGTTGATGTTTCATGCTCAGCATATTAAGGAGGAGAAGCTCAAGGAGAAGGAAAAAGAGAATCAGAGGGTAAAAGCTGATAACTTCAACTTCTCACAGCAAAGGTTGATGGTAGGAATCGTTCTTAGTTCTACCAAAAATTTTAATCTCCGTCCCCATCATTAGCCAGTGAGACAATGCCTAAGTTTAGATAGGATAATTAGGATACAGCACCAGGCTTTAAGTCCCAGGGTAGCATAAATAGTGGTCGCACCAATATTCTTTATAGGTGATATGGTAAGAAATATTAGGGGAAGTTCAGCGTAGGTAGTTATGCATGTTTTGGATATGGCGAGCCAGGCCACAAGATTAAGGATTGCCCAGTGGTTGACTAAAAGGGAAAGGATTTTTGTCATTAGGGTCGGTCTAATTTTTCATCAGCTCCAGCAGGTCACCAACTAAGTAGGGAACAACCTCCAGTGCCACCGGTGAGTAGCTTTAGAAATAACTGTATGCTCTCCAGGCTTAGCAAGATCAGGAAAGTTTCCATGATGTGGTTACCGGTATGTCCTAAGTCTTCCACCTTCATGTTTATGCATTGTTAGACCTCGGAGCTTCTCTTTATTTTGTAACTCCTTATATAGATATGACTTTGGTATCAGTCCTAACATATTATCAGAGCCCTTTTCAATGTCTACTCCAGTGGGTAGTTCTATTATAGACAAATAGGTATACAAAAATTGCCTGATCACAGTGTCTCAGAAAGTCACCTTAGTTGACCTTGTAGAGTTAGAGATGACTGATTTTGATGTCATTCTCAACATGGATTAGCTCCACTCATGCTATATCTTAGTTAGTTGTAGACACATAATTGTCTATTTCTACTTTTCTAATGAGCCTATTATTGAATGGAGGGGTAGTACTTTAGTACCTATCGGTCAATTTGTTTGCTATCTTAAGGCAATAAAGATGATATCCAAGGGATATATTTACTATTTCATCCAAGTCAAGAACTCAAATTGTGAAACTCCGAGTCTTGAGTCAGTCACAGTAGTGAATGAGTTTCCTAAAGCATTTCCTAAAGATCTGCCTAGAGTTTCTCTCGAGAAGAAAATCGACTTTGAAATATATCTCCTCCCAGATACCTAGCTTATCTCAATTCCTCCTTACAAAATGGCTCTAATTTAGCTTATAAAATTTAAGGAACAATAGAAATACCTTTTATATAAGGTTCTTATTAGGCCTAGTATTTATCCAATGGGTGCTCCAATTCTTTTCATGCACAAGAAAGAAGGTTTTCTCTAAATGGGCATCGACTACTGTCAGTTGAATAAAGTCACAATCAAGAATAAATATTCTCTCCCCAAAATTGATGACTTGTTCAACCAACTTAGTGTGTAAGCTATTTCTCTAAGATAGATATCAAAGCTTTCTATTATCAGCTTAGAGTCAGATAATATGACATCCCGAAGACAACCTTCAAAACTTAATATGGTCACTTTGATTTTCTTGTTAGGTCTTTATGACTAACGAATCTCCCATATATTTAGTAAACTTGATGAACAGAGTGTTCAAGAAGTACTTGGACATATTCATCATAGTCTTCATAGATGACATCCTCATATATTTGCTTAGTGATAGTGATCATAGAAACCATTTGAGGATTGTATTGCAGACCCTTAAGGATCAGCAGCTATTCTCTAAGTTAAGTAAGTGTAATTCTAGTTGATATTAGTATATTTCCTTGGTAACATAATTTTTGATGCCATTCGAGTTTATCCTCAGGTTGAGATGGTTACTATAGATGGTTTGTTGAAGTATTTTCTTCTACTGCTTCACCCATGTCTCCACTAACCTAAGAGAAAGTCAAATTTTAGTTGTCTGATTTCTGCGAGCAAAGTTTTTATGAGTTAAAGACTTTACTCAATTCCTCTCCAGAACTGACACCACCAGAGGGTTCAAATGGTTTTGTAGTTTGTTGTGATATTTCTAGAGTTGGTCTTGGTTGTGTGTTAATGCAGCGAGGTAAGGTCATAGCCTATGCCTCTAGGTAGCTCAAACCTTATGAAAAGAATTACCCAACTCATGATCTTGAGTTGGCAGTAATTATCTTTGCCTTAAAGATTTGGAAGCATTATCTTTATGGGGTTTATGGTGATATGTTTATGGATCATGAGAGTTTACAATATTTATTCACTTAGAAGTATCTTACTCTTTGGAAAAGAAAGTGGCTTGAATTGTTGAATGATTATGATATGAGTATGTTGTACCACCCAGGTAAGGAAAATATAGTGGCCGATAACCTTAGTAGATTGTCTATGGGAAGTGTTGTGCGTATTGAGAAGGATAAGAAGGACTTAGTCTGTGAGGTTTATCACATTTCTAGATTAGGTGTTCAATTGGTTTATTTAGACGAAGGTAGTATATGGGTTTAGAATGGTTCAGAATTTTCATTGGTGGACAAAGTGAAAGTAAATCAAGATAGAGATCCTATACTGGTTAAGTTAAGAGGCAGTTTGAGATCAAAAAGTTAAGGTTTTCACCCATAGGGGAGATTATGTGATTCACTATCAGGGTAGGTTATGTGTTCTAGGTGTGGATGATTTGAGGCAGAGAATATTATTGAAGGCATTGGTACACAATATTATATTCACCTAGAGCCACTAAAATGTATCGTGATTTGCGAGAAGTCTAATAGTAGAATAGTACACAAAAAGATACTATAGAATTAATGGATTAGTATTTTCTCCCATGGGGGAGATGGTGAGCTTCACAATCAGGGAAGGTTATGTGTTCTAAGTGTGGATGATTTGAGGTAGAGAATATTAGCACAAGCACATAGCACGCAATATTACATTCACCCTGGAGCCACTAAGATGTATCGTGATTAGCAAGAAGTTTATTAGCAGAATGGTACATAGAAAGATATTGCAAAGTTCATGTATTAGTATTCAAATTATCAATAGGTTAAGGTTGAGCACAAAATTCCTAGTGGTACAGTTCAAGAATTCAGCATCCCTACTAGGAGATGGGAGGTGGTGAACATTGATTTTGTTATAGGGTTACCTCGTACGAGTCATCAACATGATTCGATTTGGGTTATTGTAGATAAATAACCATGTCAGCCCATTTCTTGCCAGTTCATACTTTGTAATCAACCGAGGATTATGCTATAGTCTATCTTAGGGAGTTATTAAAGTTACATGAAGTTCTATTGACCATTATTTCAGATAGAGGTACTTTGTTTACCTCTCATTTTTTGAAGGCTTTCCAAAAGTGTCTAGGTACCCATGTTTATATCAGTACGTCTTTTCATCCCCTGACAGACGGTCAGGAAAAAAGGACTATTTAGACCTTAGCGGATATGTTGAGAGATTGTGTTATTGATTTCAAAGGTAGTTGAGATGAATACTTACCTTTCATTGAGTTTGCTTTTATTGAGCGGATATTGGTTGTTATTGATCTCAACCAAAATTCAAACCCATAATTTAAATCATATGAATATACACTCAATATATGCCATAATGAAAAATTAAAGTTAGGAAAGGAGAAACATGCCTGAAATATAGAACAATTTGAAGAGGAATTGAAGTTTGGATCTTGGATGTTGAATTCTCAGTTAAAACCCTTGAGCTTTCTTGGATTTTGAGCTTAAGAATGAAAGAATGTAATTTGATATTTAAAAACTGAATGAAAAAGGTCAATTTTATGTTTAAAAGTCATACAAGGGATAAAAAGAGAAAAAGACCCTCACCACAAGTGAAAAAGATAAAGACTGGATGAATTTAATATAGCAGCATAGTACACCCTTATTGTGGAGGTTAGCTTCCATGACACGCCCTTATCGTGGAGGTTAACCTTTGTGGTACACCACTATCACAGAGGCACACTACCTCAGAGATCTAAATAGCCTCGAACCCCTTCACAAAATTCCAAAACTTTCTCAAAGTACCACTTTAACAACCCTAAACATAATTCAAGTAAAAAATTAACATTACGCAAGCAGGAGGGTAAAAAAATAGCTAAGATTTTGCAGGGTCTTACATTACCCCACACCCCTTAGGATCGTTCTTCCCTAAATAAGGAGTTAGGACATTTTTAGCACAATAATAGCAAGAATAAATCAGAAACAAATGAAATATTTGAAATACGATGAGAGGGAAAAAAACTCATACTGTAAGTATTTTCATCCAATGTTTGGAATAACAACGGGTACTTGGCTTTCATATCTTTCTCAGATTCCTATGAAGTTTTTTCCACCTGTTTATTATCCAAAGGACCTTCACTGAAGATACATCCTTTCTCCTTAATCAACAAAATTGCCTATCAAACACCTCAATCTATATATCCTAATGAGACAAAGAATCTAAAGCACCGTCCTTAACTAGCACTATCAAAAAAGAATCACCCACATACTTTTTCAGCATAGACACATGAAACACTGGATGAATCGAGGTCAAACTCACCGGCAAATTAAATTCATAATTAATATTCCCAATTCTCCTCATAATATGATGTAGACCAATGTAACAGTAATTGAGATTGCACTTCTTCCCAAATCTCATGGCTCATATTATAGGATAAACCTTCAAAAACTCTCAATTGTACACATTAAACTCTAATTCTCTTTGCCTCACATCCGCATAAGACTTTTGGTGACTCTGAGTAGTCTTAAGTCTTTCTCGAATCACTCTTACCTTATCTATGGCCTGATAAACCAAATCAAAAGAAAACACTGGTTTCGCCAACCTCAAACTATCCAAAAGGAGACCTGCAACTCCAACCATGAAGAGCCTCAAAAGGAGCCATTTGAATGATAGAATGGTAACTATTGTTATACGCGAACTCAATAAGGGAAAATGGTCAACCCAAAAACCCTTAAAGTCAATCACATAGACCCTTAATATATCCACCAAAGTATGAATAGTTTGTTCAGCTTGTCTATCCATTTATGGGTGAAAAGCGATGCTAATGTTCACCTGAGTATCCAAAGATTTCTAATATAAATTCCAAAAGTAAGAACAAAACTGTCTACCTTGATCTAAAATGATGGACACTGGTTCTCCATGTAATTTAACTATCTCCTAAATGAACAACTTTTCATAATTCACTCTTGAATAGTTAGTCCTCATAAGTAAGAAATGAGCAGACTTAATTATTCTACGCACAATGACCCAAATGGAAACATACTAATTTTGAGACCACGAAAGACCCATAACAAAATACAAATTAATCATTTCCCACTTGCATTTAGGAAACTCTATCACTTGATGCTTACCACTAGGCCTAAAATGTTCAACATTGACTTGTTGAGAAACCACACTTAGCAACAAAATTTGTCACAACTCTCTTCGTAATATTCTACCAGTAGATTTCCTTTAAGTCATAATATATTTTAGTTAAACCTGGATGAACTGTATATCCATAATTATGAGCTTTGGTCAAAATACTTTCCCACAGCCCATCCAAATCAAGACCACACAATCTTTCTTGATACCTAAGAATGTCATATCTCCTAATTTGGAAATCCATAACCTTTTGTTGAACCACATCATTCTTAATCTGCATTAGTATGGGATCTAAAGTGTAATACCCCATAAGATCCTAAAAAATCTTTCAGATATTCATCACGTGTTTAAAGGTCCCAAAGTAATTATTTCACACGAAGTACAAGTGACATGTCCATTTTAACACCCCAAGATTTTAAAATTTTTATTTTTGGCCTTGCCGAGTTTGAAATATTGATTTATGAGTTGAAATATGTTTAGGAATGTTGAAAGGGTTACTTAGGAGAGTTTCATAATTTTTGAAAGAGGTTCAGAGTGGTTTTGGACAACGGAGGTAGTAAGACTTTGTAATTTTAGCTTTTCACAGAGGAGAGTCACTGTGATAAGCAATGTGTCACTAAGGTTAGTCTCTGCCATAGGCAGCATGTCATAGAGGTTAGTCTCTGCAATAGGCAGCGTGTCACAAAAGATGGCCTCCATGATAGTCACAGTGCATCACTGTAGTGTAAAATCATGCAACCTTTATTAAAAGGTAAAGGGCATTTTGGTCCTTTTTCTCTCCCTAAACACCCAACCCATAACTTAAAACCCAAGAGGGGCATTACTTTCCCCATTTATGTTTAGTTAACAACATTAAATCTCCTCTCATTTTGAAGAATAAAATAATCAAAAGCTTCTTCCAAGAATTCACCCATCCAAGGTCTAAATTTCAAGTTTTCTTCAAGAACTCAAGAAAACTTAGGTATGCGGGATATTCATCAATGGGTTCCTTCTAGCCATTGAGTCTCAAAAATCTCTTATTTTTTAAGTATAAATCCTTTTCTCTATCCTTATAAATATTCAATATAAAGTATGAATTTACTTAATTTTCTCTTAACAATTTTGAATACAAACCATGACAATGCATTTCCCTATGTGAAGTATGTTCTTACATGCTTTATAATTTCAGTCACCATATCGTGCCCAACTGACACCATGTTAATTATCAATTTAAGATTTAAACCATGTGAACATGTGGTCCTCATATCTTTAACATCTTTCCATAATCATAATCAAGGATATCATTAGTTTAGTGAAATGTACTATGTTTTGGTCTATGAATCATGAATTTTCTTACAGTATTGTGATAATGTTATTATATTTAATGTATTATTTAATGTCGGTGGTTGATGAATACTTGATACATATATGTTTATGCATGTTTCCAATTTTGAGCACTATGTTAGTTAGATCATCTTTTATCGTCATATACAAATTATCATATTGATGTTAATACGTTATCAGTCGTAATTCCTTCTAAGTTTAATTAGTACTAGTGTTAGTTTAGTTGGGAGTAAGATTTAGCACTGAGAGAACCTAGGTATGAAGGTTTACCTTCTAGGAGAGGACTAAGACCTTAAGTAGAAGTCCTTAAGTTCTAGAACAATGTAGCCAGTGTAGGTTATGAGATTTCACCCCCAGTAGAGGACTAAAACTCTCTTATAGGTCACTCTCCAGTAGAGGATTGACATCCTAGTCCTTCAGGACATCATCATAGTGGATCCACACAACTAGTCTTAGTACCCATGGTAAGGTATTGACACCCTTCTAACTAGGGTGATAGGTTGGACCCCGATCAGCTCAGATTGGGGAATGTCGGTTAAATGATAGCTCTCATAATTTTAATTCAGTATTCAAGTTGTATCAGTTCAGGTTTGCATGACCAAGTGTGCAGTTTACCAGCTATTCCATCAGTTAGTTTTACAGATTATTCCAGTATATGCTTTAATTTGTCTTTCATTCATTTTTCATGTTTAAGCATTAATGCTAAGTATCTATATATAATGTGTTAGTCCTTATCTCATACTATTACATTCAAAGTAGTGATCGCATACTCTATTTTGCACTAGATTTTCTTATAACATAGGTTTACATGCTTAGTTCCCCGAATGACCTTAGTTAGTTTAGTGCCACTCAGCAACAGCTATGGTAAATCCTCATCCATTGAGGATAAATTATCTGCAGTTATTTTCAGTACTTTTTTAATTTAAGTTAGTTAAAGTTAGTTAGGGGTTTATCCCATAAACTACTCATATTTTAGAGGCTTTCATATAGTCAGACTTGTTTTTAGTTTTATCAATAGTTCAGACATATTGGGTATTGTTTTAGTATTACATATTAATAGAATTTCTCATCAGTTTAGCATTTGCATATGAAATTTTATTATTAATTTATTCAGTATTCATAACAGATACCAGATCATGGGTTAGATTAGGGTCACTTGTGGCCTTAAGCACCGTGTTGTGACTTGGGAGTAGTCTCGGGTCATGAAAAACTTGCTTTCATAGCCTATGGTTTTAAAATGTCCTAGGGTGTCTAAAATCTGTATTGAGTAGAGTCTTATGCATGGGCATGTAGTGTGCCACACCAATGGGCATAAGGTTATAAGATGTTTTAGGAAAGTTTCCCTTCTTTCAATATTCTTTTTTGGGAAATAGAGTAAGTTTTCTTTAATACCTCATCCTTCATCCATTTACAGAAAATACCTCCCAAAAGAAATAACGAAAGAAAGAACAGTGATCATTCCGCACCACCACCTGTTCAAGAAGATCCTTTGAACAAATATGTTTCCCATGTTGAATTCCGAACTACTTTTGCCATATTGTCCCAAACTATAGTTTTTTAAAATAACTAGCCAACTGTTACCCCAACCAATCCAGGAGTGACCACGACATCAGCTAGGATCCAAGACTTCACTCATATGAATCCTCCATTATTTTTTGGATAGAAGTATGAGGAGAATCCGTAAAAGTTTATATATGGTATGTAAAAAATATTAGATATAATGGATGTTAAGTCTAGTGAGAGTGCTGATTTAACCACTTACCAATTATAAAAACTGGCTCATACTTGGTTCAAGCTGAGGGAGGCCAAGGTAAAGGAGTGGGATGAGTTTGCTATGAACTTCTTAGATAGATTTTTCCCACTCAAGTTGTGGTAGTCCAAGGTAAAGGAGTTTATAAATATCAAGTAGGGTAATATGAGTGTAAAGGAGTACTCACTAAAGTTTACCCATTTGTAGTGGCATACTCATACTATGGTGGATGATTCTAGGGCCAGAATGAGTAAAGTTTGTGTCTAGTGTGTCAGATGATATAATCAAGGAGTTTGGAACAACTATATTGATTAAGGAGATGGACCTTTTTGGTTGATATTTCATGCTCAGGATATTAAGGAGGAGAAGCTCAAGGAGAAGGAAAAAGAGAATCAGAGGGTAAAAGTCGATAACTTCAACTTCTCACAGCAAAGGTTTGATGGTGGGAATCGTTCTTAGTTCTACCAAAAATTTTAATCTGCCTCCCCATCATTAGCCAGTGAAACAATGCCTAAGTTTAGACAGGATAATTAGGATACATCACCAGGCTTTAAGTCCTAGGGTAGCATAAATAGTGGTCGCACCAATATTCTTTATAGGTGATATGGTAAGAAATACCAGGGGAAGTTCAGCGTAGGTAGTTATGCATGTTTTGGAAATGGTGAGCCAGGCCAAAAGATCAGGGATTGCCTAGTGGTTGCCTAGAAGGGAAAGGATTTTTGTCATTAGGGTCGGTCCAATTTTTCATCAGCTCCAACAGGTCGCCAACTCAGTAGGGAACAACCTCCAGTGCCACCAGTAAGTAGCTTTAGAAATAACTATATGCTCTCCAGACTTAGCAAGATCAGGAAAGTTTCCATGATGTAGTTACCGGTACGTCCTAAGTCTTCCACCTTCATGTTTATGCATTGTTAGACCCCGGAGCTTCTCTTTATTTTGTAAATCCTTATATAGATATGACTTTGGTATCAGTCCTAACATATTATCAGAGCCCTTTTCAATGTCCACTCCAGTGGGTAGTTCTATTATAGACAAATAGGTATACAAAAATTGCCTGATCACAGTGTCTCAGAAAGTCACCTTAGTTGACCTTGTAGAGTTAGAAATGACTGATTTTGATGTCATTCTCAACATGGATTAGCTCCACTCATGCTATATCTCAGTAGGTTGTAGACATATAATAGTCTATTTCTACTTTTCTAATGATCCTATTGTTGAATGAAGGGGTAGTACTTTAGTACCTATAGGTCAGTTTATTTGCTATCTTAAGGCAATAAAGATGATATTCAAGGGATATATTTACTATTTCATCCAAGTCAAGAACTCAAATTGTGAAACTCCGAGTCTTGAGTCAGTCACAGTAGTGAATGAGTTTCCTAAAGCATTTCCTAAAGATCTTCCTAGAGTTTCTCTCGAGAAGAAAATTGACTTTGGAAGAGATCTCCTCCCAGATACCTAGCTTATCTCAATTCCTCCTTACAAAATGTCTCTAATTTAGATTATAAAATTTAAGGAACAATAGAAATACCTTTTATATAAAGTTCTTATTAGGCCTAGTATTTATCCAATGGGTGCTCCAATTCTTTTCATGCACAAGAAAGAAGGTTTTCTCTGAATGGGCATCGACTACGGTCAGCTGAATAAAGTCACAATCAAGAATAAATATTCTCTCCCGAGAATTGATGACTTGTTCAACCAACTTAGAGTGTAAGCTATTTCTTTAAGATATACATCAAAGCATGCTATTATAAACTTAGAGTCAGATAATGTGACATCCTGAAGACAACCTTCAAAACATAATATGGTCACTTTGAAATTCTTGTTATGTATTTATGACTAACGAATGCTCCCACATCTTTAGTAAAGTTGATGAACAGAGTGTTCAAGCAGTACTTGGACATATTCATCATAATCTTCATAGATGACATCCTCATATATTCTCTTAGTGATAGTGATCATGCAAACCATTTGAGGATTGTATTGCAGACCCTTAAGGATCAGCAGCTATTCTCTAAGTTCAGTAAGTGTGAATTCTAGTTGATATTTGTATATTTCCTTGGTAACATAATTTCCGATGGCATTCGAGTTTATCCTCAAAAGATCGAAGCAGTAAAAACATGCCTAGGTCCATCTCTCTATAAGATATTATGGGTTTCTTGGGTTGAGATGGTTATTATAGATGGTTTGTTGAAGTATTTTCTTCTACTGCTTCACCCATGTCTCCACTAACCTAAGAAAAAGTCAGATTTTAGTGGTCTAATTTCTGCGAGCAGAGTTTTTATGAGTTAAAGACACCACTCACTTCCTCTCAAGAACTGACACCACGAGAGGGTTCAAATAGTTTATTAGTTTGTTGTCATATTTCTAGAGTTGGTCTTGGTTGTGTGTTAATACAGCGAGGTAAGGCCATAGCCTATGCCTCTAGGTAGCTCAAACCTTATGAAAAGAATTACCCAACTCATGATCTTGAGTTGTCAGTAATTATCTTTACCTTAAAGATTTGGAAGCATTATCTTTTTGGGGTTCATGGTGATATGTTTATGGATCATAAGAGTTTAGAATATTTATTCACTTAGAAGTATCTTACTCTTCGGAAAAAAAGGTGGCTTGAATTGTTGAATGATTATGATATGAGTATGTTGTACCACCCAGGTAAGGAAAATATAGTGGCCGATAACCTTAGTAGATTGACTATGGGAAGTGTTGTGCATATTGAGAAGGATAAGAAGGACTTTGTCTGTGAGGTTCATCAGATTTCTAGATTAGGTGTTCAATTGGTTGATTTGGACGAAGGTAGTATATGGGTTTAGAATGGTTCAGAATTTTCATTGGTGGACAAAGTGAAAGTAAATCAAGATAGAGATCCTATACTGGTTAAGTTGAAAGAGGCATTTTGAGATCAGAAAGTTGAGGTTTTCACCCATAGGGGAGATTCTGTGATTCACTATCAAGGTAGGTTATGTGTTCTAAGTGTGGATGATTTGAGGTAGAGAATATTAGTGAAGGCACATGGTACATAATATTATATTCACCTGGAGCCACTAAAATATATCGTGATTTACGAGAAGTCTAATAGTAGAATAGTACATAGAAAGATACTATGAAATTCATGGATTAGTATTTTCTCCCATAGGGAAGATGGTGTGCTTCACAATCAGGGAAGGTTATGTGTTCTGAGTGTGGATGATTTCAGGTAGAGAATATTAGCACAAGCACATAGTATGTAATATTATATTCACCCAGGAGCCACTAAGATGTATCTTGATTAGCGAGAAGTTTATTAGCGGAATGGTACACAGAAAGATATTGCAAAATTCATGTATTAGTATTCAAATTATCAATAGGTTAAGGTTGAGCACAAAATTTCTAGTGGTACACTTCAAGAATTCAGCATCCCTACTAGGAGATGGGAGGTGGTGAACATGGATTTTGTTATAGGGTTATCTCGTACGAGTCATCAACATGATTCGATTTGGGTTATTGTAGATAAATAACCATGTCAGCCCATTTCTTGCCAGTTTATATTTTGTAATCAATCGAGGATTATGCTATACTCTATCTTAGGGAGTTATTAAAGTTATATGAAGTTCTATTGGCCATTATTTCAGATAGAGGTACTTTGTTTACCTCTTATTTTTTGAAGGCTTTCCAAAAGTGTCTGGGTACCCATGTTCATATCAGTACGTCTTTTCATCCCCTGACAGACGGTCAGGAAGAGAGGACTATTTAGACCTTAGCGAATATGTTGAGAGATTGTGTTATTGATTTCAAAGGTAGTTGAGATGATTACTTACCTTTCATTGAGTTTGCTTACAGGAATAGCTATTACTCCAGCATTCAGATGGCTTCGTTTGAGGCTCTATATGGCAGGAGGTGTTGATCTCCTATTGGTTGGTTTGAGGTTGGCGAGGCTACTTTTATAGGGCTATATTTAGTGTATGAAGTGATTGATAAAGTTTAGTTGATTCGAAAAAGGCTGAAGACATCCCTAGAGCTGACAGAAATCCTATGCTTATGTGAGGAGAAGATTTATTAATTTTTATATTGGTGACTTAGTTTATTCAAAAATTTCACCCATGAAAGGGGTGAAGAGATTTGGTAAGAAAGGGAAGCTCTATCCCCACTATGTTGGCCTATATATGATTTTGAGCTATTTTAGGAAGATAGCTTATGTGTTAGAGTTGCCTGTAGAATTGACATCAGTGTATCCAGTATTTCATGTCTCTTGCTAAAGAAATGCATTGGTGACCCAGATTCTATCATCCCATTAGAGAGTGTAGGCGTGAAAGCTAGCCTTTTCTATGAAGAAGTCCCAATTTATATCCTTGGCCGTCTGCTTCATAGGTTGAGAAATAAAGAAGTTGCCTTCGTTAAGGTTTTGTGGAGGAATTAGTACATTAAGGGAGATACTTTGGAAGCAGAAGCCAATATGCGAGCAATGTATCCCTATATTTTCTCTATATTTTCTCTATGAACTCAAAGCATTTATTTAACACAAAGTACAAGAGACATGAGTATTTTAACAGCCCAAGATTTTAAACATTTAATTTTTCACCTTCCCAAGTTATGTTTTCAAATTTAATTGACCCATGGTGGGTTAGGGGTTGAGCAACACCCCCAAGCCTTTTATTTTATCTAGAAACATAAGTACAAGGAGGGGGACTAGACCAAAACCTTCAAAAAGATGCAAATCATAACATGAAAGTGGAGTTAAGATACGTAACATATGCCCTAGTAGCTTAACTCCATAAAGTAAGATAAACCTAGAATCTAGGTACAATGTCCTAAGATAATGCTCAAACAAAAAGAGCTCTTCTAAAAAGCTATATTTGAAACATACATAGCCTATTAGAAGAGATATAAAATATGTAAACTCTAAACTGGGAGGAAAAACTACCTCAAAGATGTATATTCCACACACCATATCATCTACCGCTACTGCTTTGTGACCTTGTGAGGAGTCTCATTGCTTTGGAAGTAGTAGCCGTTATGTAGAAGGGACCCTTTTGGTGACAGCTTCTTGGTGATAAACGTTGAATTATAAGTTGAAATATGCTTAGGAATGTTAAAAGGTTCATGCGGGAGAGTTTTAGAAGCTTCAAAAGAGATTCGGCGTGGTTTTGGACCACAGAGGCAATTAGCCTCCACAATTTTAGCGTGTCATGGATGTTAGTTTCTGCGCTAGGCAGAATGTAATGGAGGTTAGACTTCATGATAGGTAGCATGTCACAGAGGTTTTCCTCTATGATAGTCACCGTGCCACGCTGTAGTGTAAAATCGTCCAGCCTTCACTAAGGGGTGAGGGGCATTTTGGTCTTTTTTCCTTCCTAAAAACCCAATCAATGACTTAAAACCAAAGAGGGGCATTATTTTCACCATTCTTCATCATTTAACGATATTCAATATCTTCCATTCTCAAGAACACAAAAATCAAGAGCTTCTTCCAAGAATTATCCCATCCAAGGTTTCAATTCCAAGTTTTCTTCAAGAATTCAAGAAAACAGGTAAGTGGGATATCCATCAATGGGTTCCTTGAACCTATTGAGTCCAAAAATTCTCTTATTTTTTAAGTGTAAAACCTTTTCCCTCTCTTGATGAAATTCCAATACCAAGTATGAATTTACTCAATTTTCTCTCAATAATTTGAATATAAACCATGACAATGCATTTCTCCTTGTGAATTATGTTCTTACATGCTTTATAATCTCAGTCACCATACTGTATTTAGTTGACACCATGTTAATTATCAATTTATGAATTAAAACATGTGATCATATTGTCCTTGTATGTTTAACATCTTTCCATAATCATAATCATGGATTTCATCAGTTTAATGAAATATACTATGTTTTGGTCTACAAATCATGAATTTCCTTACAGTATTGTGATGATATTATTTTATTTAATGTATTATTCAATGTTGGTGGGTTATGAATACCCAATACCTATATGTTTATGCATATTTCTTATTTCAAGCAACCAGTCAGTCAAATCATGCTTTGATCATCATATTTAAATTATCATATTCATTTTAACCAATTATCGGTTGTAAGTCTAATTAACTTAAATTAGTACCAGTGTTGGTTCAGTTGGGATTAGGATTTAGCACCGAGTGAACCTAAGGATGAAGGATCACCCACCAGTAGAGGACTGAGACCTTTAGTAGAAGTCCCTATGTTCTAGAACTACGTAGCCAGTATAGGTTATGAGATGTCACCCCAAGTAAAGGGCTAACACTCTCATAAGGGTCAGCCCAAATAAAGGGCTGACACTCTCATAGGGGTCACCCGCCAGTAGAGGAATAACACCCTAGTCCTTCAAGACATAAGCATAGTGGATTCACACAACCAGTGTTAGTACCCATGGCAAGGTATTAACACCCTTCCAACTAGGGTTACAGGTTTCACCCCAATCAACTCTGATTGGGGCATGTCGGTTAAATAATAGCTCCCACAATTTTAATTCTGAGCTTATTTTAGTTCAGGTTTGCATGAACAAGTGCTCAATTTACCGGCCATTTAGCCAGCCTGTTTTATAGAATATTTCAGTATATGCTTTGCTTGGTCTTGCATTCATTTTACATTTTCATGCATTCATGCTCAGTAACTATATGTCCTTTAGTTAGTCCTTATCTCACGTATCAATACATTAAAAGTACTGATTGTATACTCTCTTTTGTACTATGTTGTCTTATAACATAGGTTTGGATGCTCAATTCCTCGATTTCCCTTAGTAACTTCAGTGCCACTCAGCTGTTGTCGTGGTGAGTCCTCATCTATCAAGGACAAATTATTTGCAGTTATTTTCTATACTTTCTATATTTCAGTCAGTTGAAGTTAGTTATGGATTTGTCCCATCAACTCCTCATGTTTTATATGCTTTCAGATAGTCAGACTTGTTTTCAGTTTAATCAGTAGTTCAGACATATTGGGTATTATTTCGGTATTATATCTTAAGAGAATTTCTTATCAGTTTATCTTCCGCATATGATATTTTATTGTTACATTATTCCGTGCTCTAAGCAGATACCAAATTATGGGTTAGATTGGGGTCACTTGTGGCCTTAAGAACCATGTTACGACTAGGGGTAGTCTCGGATCGTGACTCAATGCATACTTCTCCTTCACTTCAGCACTAAGAGATGATTTAACCACTTTTCAAAAAATCACTCCTCTGTCCTTAGAGGTCAAAAGATGAACTCCCTAATTAGCCAACCTGTGAATATCCTTCACCAACCTTTTTTTCTCCTCATCCACATGAGATAAGCTCCCTATAGACAACCTACTAAGATAATTAGTAACCACATTAGCTTTAGCTGGATGGTAGTGCAGACTCATATCATAATCCTTAAGTAGCGCGATCCACATCCTCGGCCTGAGATTCAATTCCTTCTGCGTAAACCCACACTTCAAGATTTTATGGTTTGAATAGATATCCATATGCACCCCATACAGATAATGGCACCATATTTTCAAATCAAAAACTATAGTGCCAACTCTAGATCGTGTGTATCAATGTTATCTTGTTGGGTGTGCATTGATACAACAAGATAATGACACACAATCTAAAGTTGTCATTCCTCTCTTGAACCTTAAGATGCTTGGAAGAAAGGGCCAAAACCTATCTTGTTGTATCAATGCACACCCAATCTTACACAGGATGCATCACTATACACAAAGAACCCATTAGTACCCTTAGGCAAGGTCAAAACTGGCATAGAAGTCAACTTATCCTTCAACTTCTCAAACTACCTTACAAGCATCGGACCACAAAAATTTAACCTTAATTTAAGTTAAATTTTTCTGTGGTGCTATAATATACCAAAAACTCTTCACAAATATTCTATAATACCCAGCCAAGCCCAAGAAGCTCGTAATGTCAGTTGGAGTCGTGGGTCTAGTCCACTCCATTTTAGGACAAAAATTAAAGTGTAGCCATATAAGGTATCACATAAGATAGGGTAGATCCGGGATCAAGCAAACAATAAACATCACAATAGAAAATCTTTAATATACCAGTGACAACATCTGGGGATGCCTCAAATTCCTGATGGATAGCACGTGCATAGAGATTATTCCAGCTAGTGTCGGTACCTGAAGTAGTGCTCTTTAGGGAATTATCTAAAGAAGTGGCGACTGGAACCTTATTAGCTCCAGTGGAAACCTTAGCTAGGGATAATTTCACTACTAGGCTGGCCATAATAGAAACACCAATTCCTCCCCTCCCCGTAATATCTACAGTGAAGCTACCTACAAAATTGACAGGGAGGATAAAGTGGGGAAAACTGAACTCTACTAACTTGAGAATAGGAGCCCTGTTACTTAGGATCACTGCTATCCTCAAAACAACGATCATTGGATGGCTTAAGGTAAGGAGGATTGGATGTCAAATAAGAATTTCCCCAATTATTATTTTTGGTCCACTTTCTACCATCTCTCTTAATATTTTGCAGACTTCTACCCTACTCTACATATCTAAACTTCTTGTTTTGCCTCTCTCCCATTTCTACATGCTTCTTTTTCTCATCTTCTACTTGCTACATATAAACCACCAGCTCGGAGATATCCATTTCATTATTCAACATAGCAGCCTTACACTCTAACACAAATTTACTAGATAAGATAGAAACAAACTACCTCATTTGGGATCTCATATTAGATACTAACTCCGGAGCATAATGAGACAACTGCTGGAACTTCAAAGTATATTCCTTAACACTTATTCTACCCTACTTAAAGTTTATAAACACTCCAACTTTAGCTTCTCTTAACTCTTAAGAAAAGAAGTCATAAATAAAGGCACCAAAAATTCATCCCACACCAACAGTTCAACATCATCACTCCTCCTTGATTCCCACTCCTCATACCACTAGTAAGCCACATCTTTCAACTGATAAGCAACAAACTCCATAATCTCTAAATTAGTAGTATGCTGATAACACCTAAGCTATAATTTCAATATGATATTTATGTGGTCATTATCAAATATAGTAATCCAACAAAGGTTGGGGTCGAATCCCAATAGAATACATGAAATTATATCTTTCAGCTGCTATAATCAACGGGCAAAATTGAAAAAGTAATTGAGGGGATTAATGTATCAATATTGAACAGGTAGCTAGTATCAACTTTGGTTGTAATCAATCATTGGTAAATACCAGGATTGTGTTCCTCTAGCTTCTCAACTCCATAGGATTATCGTGCTTTATTGAACCAACCCATACCTTGCATACACATCTAATAAGTTATGTACAATAAACCATCATTTTGATTTGCTGATAGATTTCATCGTTTACCTTTTGAGTCTCAGGATGTCGCCTTACTAACCCCTATCCTAGATCCCTGTGAACTATTACCTTTTGAGTTTCTAGTTATTATATGATTGCTAAATATCTTACTTAGATAATACCTAGTAGTGTGGATCGACAGATAAACTTCAAATTACTATTGTAATTATCTTTTTCTAGTTAATACTCCTCTTTTAGAGTGAGTAGCAATAATCTGGGAGGGATCATAACATTTCCAACTGCTAAGATAACTATTAAAATAAAGATAATACAATGCATGGATATGTATCAATTCAGAATAATGTAGCACTTCCCCTACTTTGTCAATCTGCAAGGGTTTCCATAACCCTAGAATAGGGTTTTTAGACGCTCATGCTTATGAAATAACCAATAACATTCATAATTGAAAGCATAAGATGTAATTACAATAATCACAACTGAAAACTCAAAACTTTAACTAATTAATTAACCAAAATCAATACAAGAGAATTTCAAGACTAAAATTTGATCTCAGAATCAAAATATATTTGTAAGTATCAAGAGTGCGTAAATTATACTAAAAACACATAAAGGGTATTTATAGTACATATGGAAACTCTAAATCAAAGCCTAGACGAAAAAGGAGAAAAAGGTCAGTAGCCACTTACTTGTGTCTGCATGCGACCTGGCCTTGGGCGCATGTGCCACATGCGGCCTGAACCTGGGCACATGTAAACATGGGTAAGTGCCAAAAAAAAATTTTTGCACTGCCTATTCTCTAGGTTTTTGACTTATGGAACTTACCTTACCCACATGCAGTCCATATGTGCTACATGCGGTCCGCATGTTGACATAGGGAAGTGTCCAATGTTCTTTTTTAGCTTATTGACTATCTGGATCTTCAATTTTGGTACTTACCTTAGTAATATATGGACCACATGTGCTACATGTGGTCCATATATAGACATAGTAAGTGCCAGGCCTTCTAAATATTGTAACCAAGCTTCCAAACTTCAAGTTTCAGCACATGCTTTAGTCACATACAAACAGAAAGTGTAAAAAATACCCAAAAATGATCAAGTATCCAAAAACTCCATTTTCATCTTTTTCTTAAACTTTGCCTACAAAACATTATTTCTTGCAAAACATACCCAAAACAGATCATATCTAACAAAACAACCTAAGAAACTTGCATGTTTTTATAGTTTTAAGCAATGAAAGTGCTATATTTTTATAGCACATCAACACCCTCAACATAGAACATTTGCATGTCCTCAGGCAACACAACACAATAAAATCAAACACAACGCTTAACTAGGAGAATCTAAGCTATCCAATGTCGTCAATCAACACTTTATGTTCAAATACCAATACCCTCTCCTATCTCACCTTTTCAAAACCAACGACGTATAAACATGAAGCACAATAATGTGACTCAATAGGATAAGGGTATGGCATTATATTAGTAACAGACAACCATACATATGTACAAGTTACACTACCCAAACATGTAAGCAGCTAGAAATATGAATCCTGTGCCCTCTTAACAAAGAAATCACACTCACTCATATGAACTAATGCATGTCAATTTAGGGACAGCCAAGAGAAACTCACATTGATGAGAAGTTCTAATCAATGTGCATTAAATATCATAGGCTTACCCTTATTTTTTTTACCTTAGCATTCAGATAGTCAAGTTAGGATCACTATAGGGCTTTCCTAGGCTTTTAATATAAGCTTTAGGGGATGGTATGGTACATATGGACATATCAAGTGAATAATCTTTCTTGGCACTACACTACTTTTGGGGTCCACACATTAACCATCTTTATTTTTATTCCACCCTTATTTCTCCATTAATATTCTTTATTACATATTCAGGTTGGGTATGATCTTTTATTCTTTCTTTTTGACTTTTCACAATTATTCTTTTTCTTTTTCTGTTCTTTTGCTACCACATCAAGTCCTACTAAATTTTTTTCTCATTTTACCCTTCTACATACCCACTTTACATCACACCACCCACCCTCAACTTAGACAATTTGTTGAGTTAACGTGTATAATGTCCAAGGAGGTACGAGCCAAAATAGGTTACTGTAACACAAATAGAAAGGTGATAGGTGAAATAAGAAAAACAAGATATAAGGCTCAAGCAGGGATCAAGGGATACTTTTTCACATTGGGAAGGTTATTTATGCTAAAAGTGGACTAATATAAAAATGTGCCTATGATCCTTTCCTAACCGACAGTGCATAGAACCTTAATCATAGTGATAACTAAAACTTAAACTATATTGTGACTTAAACTTACGATGGCTCATAGTTTCTAGGAATTAAGGAAAAGCTCATCCGCATTCCCTTATCGATGCTAAATATTATTCCCATATTACTTATATTCTCATACTTTAGGAAATCCACCTTAAAATAGCATAAGGATTAGTATACTAGAAACCAATTATGCTTTTCTTTGCTTTAAATTAGAAGAACGGTAAATAATTGGGGAATTCAAGACTCATCAAAGAATCAAAAGATAAAACTTTTCCTGTAAACTGAGTGCTTGAACCTAAGCCTTAAATCTTATACTTTCTTTTATATGAATTATAATACAATATCATGCTTAAAACTCAATTGAAAATCCTTAATCAATGTTTCAAATTAAACTCATGGTATTCAAATCATAATAGAGAATTCCTCAAGTCAAGACCTAAATAAATCAGAAAAAGTATACACTTTAATACTTCAGTGACACTATAATTTTCTAAACTCAAAACAAGATAACTTGGGGATGATCCCTAATTTCAAATCATATAAGTTAAACTTTTTAAACAAGTTTTGTGCTCAAGGATGGAAGAATTTCCTTGTTCATAAACCCCACATACCTAAATAACTATATTAATGAAGATTGCTTGAACTTGGAAGCTTGAACTTTTGGATTCTAGGGGACAGGAGCTTAGATTTTGTTATTGGGAAGAGGGAATGGTTTTTAAACTGTACAGAATGCTTGGGGATATGGGAGTGGAATTTATGTGTTTAAAAAAACCTTAATTCATTTAGGAGTGATTAGGGATGGTTGAAGGTTGTGAAAATACTTCAACATCCTTGATTTAAGTCAAATCAGAGCAATTTTTGGCACTGTGCTTTTGCTATGCAGTGCACGCTAATAGCATACCTAGGGGGTTTGCAGTGCATGCCAATAGCACACTTAGGGGTTATGCGGAGTACACCAATAGCACATTTAGGGGTGTGTAGCACATGCTAATAGCACACCTCATCCAGTGGATATTTGCAATTGCCCTGCGTTGAACAATCTTAGCACAAGGCCTACCATGCAACACACACTTATTTTTATGGCCTAAAAGCACCCCCAACTCAACCCCTAACATCTAAACATTGTCTACCATCAAATGGGTGTCCTAAAGATCATTTTGAAAGAATTATTTAAGCGTTACAACTACAGGGTGTTACATTATATCCCCTTTGGGAATCATTCATCCTCGAATGAAATTATTCAAGCCGAAGTGATAAGAAGGATGAGATCATACACTAAACATTTATGCACTGAATCGTGATTTAGTAACTAAATCTAAAACATTATACATAGACTTAGCTATGTTTCATGAATACATGCTATGACATGAGGATAGTTATATATCTAAAATAGAGAATGAGATAGTCGATTTAAGTAAAACCATTACCTCAAGTTGAGTCTGAAATCATAAGGAAAAAATGGGGATACTTGGCTCGCATATATACTTCTGCCTCCCAAGTGGTTCCCTCAACGGACTATTTTTGCCATATGATTGTAACCAAAGAAACCTCTATATCCCTTTGTCGACGAATATGACGATCAAAGATCTCAATAGGTAATTCTTCGGAGGAAAGGATATCCTTAACATCCACACTTTTTAAAGGAATAATAGAACCTAAATCACCAATGCATTTCTATAACAAAGAAACATGGAACACAAGATGCACTAATGCCAAATCTGCAGGCAACTCTAGCTCATAACCTACCTTCCCAAAATGGCTTAAAGATTTGTATGGGCCAACATAACGGGGACTAAGCTTTCCTTTCTTTCCAAATCTCTTTACTCCTTTCATAGGCAAAATTTTCAAATAGACTAAATCACCAACCTCAAACTCAAGATCCCTTCTCCTCATATCTGCATAAGATTTTTGATGGCTTTAGGATGTCTTTAACCTCTCTCGAATTAATTAAACTTTCTCCATCACCTCAAACACTAACACTGGCCCTATTAAAGCAGCTTTACATGCTTTAAACCAACCAATAGGAGATCTACATATCCTTCCATAGAGAGCCTCTAATAGAGCTATCTAAATACTGAAGTGATAACTATTGTTGTAGGCAAACTCAATCAAAGATAAGTGATCATCCCAACTACTTTAAAGTCAATAACACAGTCTCACAACATGTCCTCTAAAGTCTGAATGGTCCTGTTTGCCTGACCATCTGTCTGAGGATGAAAAGTTGTACTAAGGTGAACTTGGGTACCAAGACCCTTATGAAAAGATTTCCAAAAGTAAGATGGATAATTCTTTTCATAGGGTTTAAGCTCTCTAGAGGCATAGACTATTACCTTACCTATCCATATCAAAACATAACCTAGACCAACTCTAGAAGCATCACAATATACTATGAACCAATCTAAGACATTTGGCAAAGTCAAGACAGGAGAAGAAGTGCGTCCAGTCTTCAACTCCTGAAAACTCTTCTCATAGAAATCTGACCACTGAAATTTGATCTTCTTCTAGGTTAGCCTAGAAAAATGGAAAGGAATAGAAGAAAACCCTTCAATAAACCATTGATAATAGCCAGCCAAACCTAAAAAAAGCCTGATATCAAATGGAGAGATGGGTCTAGGCCAATTTCTCACTGCATTGGTCTTTTGAAGATCAACTCAAATGCCATCACCAAAAATAATGTGTCCAAGGAAAGCTACTGATCGTAACCAAAATTTTCACTTAATAAACTTAGTGAATCTTTAATCTCTAAGGGTCTGCCACACAACCCTCAGATGTCCTGCATGATTATTCTTACTACGGGAATAGACAAGGATGTCATCAATAAAGACTATAAAAAACATATCCAAGTACAGCTTGAACACCATGTTCATCAAGTCCATGAAAGTTACAGAGGAATTTGTTAGTCCGAAAGACATAACTAAAAACTTGAAGTGGCCATACCGAGTTCCAAAGACGGTCTTCGGAATGTCATATTCTTTGACTCTATGCTGATGATAGCTAGATTTGAGGTCTACCTTAGAGAAATATCTTGGACCTTAAAGTCGGTCGAATAAGTCATCAACCCTTGGGAAAGGATATTTGTTCTTGATTGTGAATTTATTCAACTGGCGGCAGTCGATGGACATTCTAAGACAATCATTTTTCTTGCACCTAAAAAGGACTGGAGCACCCTACGGAGAGACACTAGGTCTTATAAAACCTTTATATAAGAGGTCTTTAAGCTTATATTTTAACTCTTTAAGTTCGGTCAGAGCAATACGATATGGAGGGATAGAGATGGGTTGAGTATCAGGAAGAAGATTAATACCGAATTCTATTTCACTATTTGGAGGTACCCCTAGCAAATCTTTGGGAAAACCTCGAGAAACTCGTTGACTACATAGACTGATTGAACCATTAGAGTTTCGAACTTAGTATCTTTAACTCAAACTAAATGATTGATGCACACTTTTGATATTAACTTTCTGGGCTTACGATAAGATATGATACGACCTTTGGGTGACACAGAACCACCTTTCCATTTAAAAACTGCTTCATTAGGAAACTAAAACTTCACCACATAGGTGCTACACTCTATTGATGCATAACATGAATTGAGCCAATCCATGCCTAGATTAACATCGTAATCTACCATCTTTAACTCTATTAGGTCTGCTAGTATGATCTTATAATGGACAATAATAGGACACTTCTTATAGACTCGACTGACAATAACTGACTCACTCACTAGGGAGGAAACTGTGAAGGGTTTAGAGATATTTTTAGGACCTATTCCAAAATTTACAGTAATCAATAGAGTCATATAAGAGAGATTTGATCTTGGGTGTAACAACATACATACATCAAGATAAAAGACACGAAGCATACAAGTAACAATATCTGGTTAACTCTCCTGCTCCTATCTGGATGGTAAAGTATAAAATTGTTTCTATCACTTACCATCACCGGTACTAGATGATGATCCCTGAGGGGGAACTTGGCGACCTGGAGGGGCTGGTGCATTACTGATTTGAGTCTGAGGATGAACAATCCTACTTTTCTACATATCATACGGACACTGCTTGATTTCGTTGCCAAACTTGGCACACCTATAACCCATTTTGCCTATCAAACACTCACCAGAATGGGTCCTATCACACTTTGCTCATGTCAGATAACTGGACCTTTCATC
The DNA here is from genome assembly GCA_030864225.1 of Capsicum baccatum var. pendulum. Lineage (NCBI taxonomy): Eukaryota > Viridiplantae > Streptophyta > Magnoliopsida > Solanales > Solanaceae > Capsicum > Capsicum baccatum. Next base: position 75,798,544 of record CM061554.1, on the reverse strand, counting down.
CACACTATTCTAAGACTTGGAATTCGAAGTCCTGCCCTGTTTCTCCTAATTAGGTGCAGGGAAAATGGCTGAAAATGGCACTGGAACTGATGAATAACCCTAAAACTGCAAACGGTTTACTTCTCTAGATCGTGGTTGACTATACTCAAACTATCCAGTTCTAGCCTTCTTGTTTGTTTTTTCTCTTTCCTTCAAATTTTCTGCATAAATCTTTTGAGTATGATTCATCAACCTTGCTATATACATATCCCCAAAAAGCATGGCAGTCCTATACTCCTTGACTACTAAATCAGACACTCAAGTAACAAACTTACTCATATAAGCTCTAGAGTTAGGTATATACCAACTCGGGAGCACACTTACATAATTGAGTGAACTTATGGCAGTACTCTTTCACTGTCATAGAGCCCTGCCTAAATTGATGAACTACCCCACCTTAGCTTTCCTCATTTCACGTGGAAAGAACCTATCCAGAAATACATTCTTCAAAACCAGTCAACTCACAAAAGTTGTATTCATACCTCTACCTTTCTTCCATGTAACAACCCGATCATAAGCAATATCCTCCAACCTATAGGATGATAATTCTACACTCTCCTTCTTAGTAACATGCATAATTTGAGTAATCTTTCTCACTTCATCAATGAAGAGTTTCAAATCCTTATCCACATTTAACCAATGGAACTCAGGTAGATTCATTCTCATGAAATCAAATCTTGGATAAAGTTCGATTAAGATTTTGCTGAAGTGAAACTATTTCCTATTGGTATCCCTAAACATTGGTATTCACAGCTTGGGCCTACACATAAAAGGCAACCTAAAATTCAGCATGAGATATGTTCTTATTCAGAGTGTCGGCGTGCAGGCTTTGTTAGTCACTATTTCTGCTTGCCTTGGCTCAGCGAGGAGGCATATTATGTCATGTAAAAGAATGAGTTAAAGAAGATAGAGATAATGGTAAGTACGATAGATTATGAATGAAATGATGATTCCTAATTTGTCCATAGCCTCTTGCTGATAAATGTTGCGCTCTTTATATCCATGATCAAGACTCTATATAACGCAGCTTGTCTGACTCCCTAGGACTCATTAAAACTTTATGCTCTGATATCAAGTTTGTAACTCCCTGGAAGTACCTCCTGGACATCACACAATGCTTAAAACTATGAATAGTCCCAAGCTAACTCTCTAATCCTGCTTAACTTGGAACTCATGAGAAAAGTAAAGTAACATGTAAAATCTGAGGATAAATGAATTAGTTTCCTAACTGAATGTCTTTTACTTGGAAATATTTAAACATACACTTTTGAACTTAAAACCAAAACAGTCAAATAGGCCTCTACTTCAAACTAGAGAGCCAATGGGATAAACCCCAGCTGACCCAAACATAAATAGAAATCAAATAACTGAATCACTTCATCAATATCAAAGTCTGATAAACTGGGTCCTCAGACCATGAGGACTCACCAAAAGTCAGCATGTAGGTTTGATGCCCGTAATCAACCATGTTTCTCGAATTGAGCCCCAGAACCTACATTATAAGACAATGTCGCACATTGATATATATGTGGGTCAGCAACTCTGGAATGTACTGAGTATGTAGGGGTGAATGCATAAGTAAAACGATTATTGAATATTCAAAGAAACTTTCAATAATGCATGCTAAGTGTAAACGACTTACCTTGGTATGAATAAAACAAAAGACGGCAAGATCATAATCATAAATTAAGAAGCATAAGAGTAAACTTTGTGAGCGATGACATATAGTTTCTAAAAGCTTTATTTACAATGCTTTTTTATAGAGGTTCTTCTAACCGACATAAACCATGTGAGCTATCATGGAGTCCAACGTATTACCCATGGTTGGGAGAGTTGTTCTACCCTTGCCATCAGAATATAACCTTAATCTTAGCGATCACTAAACTTAACCCATATTAGGACTTAAACCTACGGTGGCTCATAGGAATTAAGGATACGCTCATCTGCAATCCCTTGTCGTTGCTACATACTTCTCCAATATTAGTTATATGTTCATACTTTAGGAAATTCACCTTAAAATAGCATAAGGGTTAGTATACTAGAAACCAGTTATTCTTTACTTTGCATTAAATCATAAGAATGGTAAATAATTATGGATTTCAAGCCTTATCGAAGAATCAAAAGATCAAACTTTTCTCGTAAACTTAGTGCTTGAACTTAAGCCTTAAATCTTATACTTTCTTTCATATAAATTGTAATACAATCTCATGCGTAAAACTAAATTGGAAATCCTTAATCTATTTTTCAAATCAAACTCATGGTATTCAAATCATAATAGTGATTTCTTCAAGTCAAGACATAAACATATAAGAACAAGTATACACTTTAATACTTTAGTCACATAATAATTTTATAAACTCAAAATAAGATAACTAGGGTATGAACCCTAATTGCAAATCATATAACTTAAACGTTTTAAACAAGTTTAGGGCTCAAGGATGGAAGAATGTCCTTTTTCATGAACCCCACATACCTCAATAGATAGATTCTTACAGATTGCTCCTCCTTAGAAGCTTAAACTCTTGGATTCAAGGGGAAAGGAGCTTGGATTTTGTTATTGGGAAGGAGGAAGTGTTTTAACATCGTGTATAGAATACTTGGGGCTAGGGGAGTAGAATTTACGTGTTTAAAACCCCGTAATTCATTTAGGAGTTATTGGGGATAGTTTAGGGGTGTGAAAAGACTTCAACGCCCATGATTTAAGTCAAAATGGAGCAACTTTTGGTATTATGCTTTTGCTATGCGGTGCATGCCAATAGCACACCTGGGGGTGTACGGTGTACTCCAATAACACCTGGGGGTGTGCGGCATATATCAACGCCTGGGGGTGGTGTAGCACACGCTAATAGCACACTTCGGGGGGTATGCGGCGCACACAATTAGAACAACTCATCCAGTGGCAATTTGCAATTGCCAAGTGACGCACGGTGACATGAACCGATCAGGGCCTTATTATAATAGGCATCCCAAGCTGACAAGGATTGTGGACCACCCCCTGTTACCCAACCCAACAACCATTAGCATACATTGAGTTGGCTGAATTCTGAATATATATCTAGATAGCATAACTGGACAAGAACTGGCTTTGGGATAGGTCTATTCCTAGACCAACCCTATTATGTCATCCCATCCTACCAAACAGTACCAAGTAAACAACCAAGCTAAACCAATACCGAAATAAGGGCCACAAACAAGGCCAAAACCAAATGAGTTCTAAAACGTAATATGATTGATCCCAAAATGAAACACGAGGGAACTACCAATAATATCATAAACTGGTATCATCCCCAATACCAATGCCAATTCTAAGGCTAATACAAATACCAATCCTTGTCATTCTAGCCTATAGAAGTACCACAAAGACTCTAACTAAAAGAGTAAGAATATCCAGATGGGAATTCCCCCAACTATAGCAAAAACCAATATCAAGAAATAAACTAAAATCTTAAAAAATGTCCATAACATGAAATGGAGAAGTAGAATGGCCGATTCCTGTATAGCGTGGTTATATAGCCGCCTGAAGACGGCTTAGCGAGTGACCACTAGTATGAACACAGGATAAGGATAAAATAATGCCATTTATAAAACCAAATAAAACCATCCATACGCACACAACCATACCTATATACAACCATATTGAGGAAGGGAACCAAGTTTATCATGCCATTAAAACCTTTACATGGACGTTGTAGCTTTGCCATCCTAAACCACCCACGGTCTATATGGGTCCCCTTACTGAAAGGGGCCCAGTGCATGAAACCGCATGACCAAGGAAGAATAACTGGGATGACTAGTACATCCACCAAATATAAAGTGTGACATCATGCACAAGGTCACTAAAACCACCATTAATGCATATAAAAGCATAATTAAAACATGAGAAAACCATAACCAAAACCCCAAAATCATAGTTGAAAATCCAAAATCCTACAACAATGAAATCATAAAAACATTGTATAATACCATGCTTTTAATTGAAATTAACAATGAGGGAATAGAACATGCTTTAATTGACAAAGTAGACGAAGAGAAACCACCAACGAGATCACCAAATTAGTCCTCAAGTTGAAACCCTTTTTCTTGCCCAAAAGCTTTTGAGAGAATTATAGAGTGTTTAGGAAGAGTTTCTAAGTGTTAATGAATAGAATAATAAGGTAAATAGTCTCCCAAGTGAGTTAGAAGTCATGGGACCTTATTAGGGTAAGTGAGGAAATATCCATTATACCCCCACTTAAGTTGCACAAAATCTCATCACAGGGGTACGATTGACCCTCACAAGTCGTACCTTTCGATAAGAGTAGTTCTCACCACACGTATCCTAAGCATTAACCCTTGGAACCAACACTGTCCAGTGTATGACTCACCTTACCTAAGTCGTATTGATTGCATATGATTTGTACCCTTCACTTGTATCCCTAGCAAGAAAGAATCACAAAAGATTTGAACACTGTCACCATACAAGTACTGGGTATAATTCAAACCCTGGCTTACGAATCCTGGTGAGCCACTCATACTCAGATCCAACTTAAGTTACCAAGTCTAATATTATGTAAAGGACCCCAACTATCTATATCAAACAATAGGAATTATACCACCAAGTCATATCAATTCCAGTGATCAAAATCCATCCCACCAATTAACGCTGGTCATCATACCACCTGACCACACCATTCGTACCCCAACATACGGCTCGTACACGTGAGTCGTATTATGTCTAGAGTCTAGAATTCCAGGAAATTTTCTAAGGCCCAGAGTCTAGGGTGTTTAAGTCTCCCCCACTAGGAACATTCATCCCCGAATAACGGACAAGGTAGGGCAAGCCACACGCATAATTTATTTGCATTATCAAATATATTTCCAATCCTTAACGATGTTTGAAAACAAAGAGGAAAAGCTATTAATCTTTCCTTTTACAAACTAAGAAAATAAAGATGTATTGAAGACACATACCTTCCGCACGAATCCCAAGAGTAGAAAATAGATGAGAATACTTTGACTTCATGACCTTCTTTGCTTCCCATATAGTTTTTTCCACACTATGGTTCCCCCATAGAACCTTAACCAAAGCCATATCCTTGGTCCGCAAACATGCCTATCAAAAATCTCAACCAGGACTTCTTCATAAGACAGGAAGTCTGAGATACCTAAACCCTCCACAGGCACAATTGAAGAAGGATCACTAAGATACTTCCCCAATATAGAGACATAAAATACTGAATGAACAAAACTCAAGCTAGAAGGTAACTCCAACTCATAAGCAACATCACCAACCCTCCGTAGAATCTCATAAGTACTAACATACCAGGGACTGAGCTTCCTCTTCTTACCAAACCTCACTAATCACTTCATGGGAGATACCTTAAGGAAAACCTTATCACCAACCCCAAACTCTAAGTCTCTATGACTAACATCCGTATAGAACTTTTGGTGACTTGGATAGCCTTAAGCCTATCTCGAATAACCTTCACCTTCTCTATAACTTGGTAAATAAGGTCGAAACCAAACATATCTGTCTCCCTAAGCTAAAGCCAACCAATAAGAGATCTATACCTCTTAGCATAAAATGCCTCAAAAGGAGCCATACAAATACTAATATAAGTGATATTATTGTAAGCAAACTCTGTCAAAGGTAGATGCTCAACCCAACTTCCACCATAATAATCACACTAGCCTGAAGCATATCCTCCAAGGTCTGAATAGTCCTCTCTACTTATCCATTCATCTGCGGATGAAAAGAAGTACTCAGACACTCCTTAGTCCCCAACCCTTTCTGAAAAGACCACTAGAAGTAAGATGTAAACTGCGTACTACAATTTGAAATAATAAAAACATGTACCCTATGCAGCTTCACAATCTCCTGAAGATATAGCTTTGCATAATCCTCTACCAAAGAAGGTTGTTCCCACTAAAAGAATTGAGCATACATTGTCATCCTATCCACAATGACCCAAATCAAATCATAATAATTCTGAGACCGAGGAAGACTGGTAATGAAGTCCTTATTAATTACCTCCTATTTCTATTCGGGCAAAACAATCTCTTGATACAACCCACCAGGGCTCATGTGTTCAACTTTAACTGGTTGACACACTAAGCACTTAGCCACAAAATCAGCCACATCCCTCTTCATGCCATTCTACCAATATATCTGCTTGAGATCATGAAATATCTTTGTCGAGCAAAGATGAACAACATAGCATGATTCATGTACCTCGGCCAAGATCCTTTGCCATAAACCATTGACATCAGGAATACACAACCTTCCTTGGTACGATAAAGTACCATCACTACTGATCTCAAACACCATTGCCTTTTGCCCACTAACATCACCCTTGATTTTCATCAAGATAGGATCCAACACTTGCTTCTCCTTGATCTATGCACCAAGATACGATTGAACCACTTCTTGTACAATTACACCTCTATCCTTAGAGTCCAAGAGGTGACCTCCAAGATTATCCAAGCGGTGAATATCCTTCACCAATTCCCACTTTATGTTCTCTACATGAGCCCAACTCCCCATAGACAACCTACTAAGAGAATCAACAACCACATTAGCCTTACCTGGGTGATAGTAAAGACTCATCTCATAGTCCTTGAGAAGCTCCAACCATATTCTCTGCCTGAGATTAAGCTCCTTCTGAGTTAACACATACTGTAGACTCTTATGATCAGAAAAGATATCCATGTGTACACCATAAAAAATGCCACCATATTTTCAAAGAAAGCACAACCGCCAACAACTCTAAATTATGAGTAGGATAGTTCCTCTCATGTACCTTCAATTACTTAGAAGCATAGGAAATCACCTTCCCATGCTGTATCATAACACAACCAAGACCTACTCGAGATGCATCACAATAAACCACAAACCCATCATTGTCTTTCAATAAAGTCAGACTTGGAGCCGAAGTTAGCTTATCTTTCAGCTTCTAAAAACTCCCCTCACATGCTTCCAACCAAGAAATCTTAACCTTCTTCTGAGTCAACTTAGTCAATAGAGCATCTATCGGTGAAAAGCCTTCCACAAATGGTATATAATACCAAGAAAAACCCAAGAATCTCCGAATGTCAATTGGAGTCATGGGTCTAGGCCAAATTTTAACCACAACTACCTTTTGCAAATCCACCATAATCCTCTTACTAGAAATAATATGACCAAGAAAAGTCGTGGCGTTTAACAAAAACTCACACTTGGAGAACGTTCCATGTAATTATTGTTTCTTAATGGCCTGCAATACCACACAGAGGTAATTAGCATGCTCCACCACACTTTTGGAATAAACTAGAATGTTATCAATAAACAAATGGCAAAGATATCCAAAAAATGCCTGAAAACCCAATCCATCAAATCCATAAATACCTTCAGGGATTATTCAATCCAAATAACATAACAAAAAATTCAAAGTGCCCATATCGAGTTTGAAAAGCCATCTTAGGGATATCATCCTCCCTAATCTTAAGCTGATGATACCCAAACCGAAGATCTATCTTAGAAAAAACATGATAGAAGATCTTAGAAAAAATATGAAACTTTGCAATTGATAAAACAAATAATCTATCCTTGGGGAAGGATACTTGTTCTTGACCTTAACTTTAATTAACTACCTGTAGTCGATGCATATCCGAAAGAAACATTCTTCTTGTAGACGAACAACACCGGTGCACCCCACGGGGATACACTAGGAGAAATAAATCCCTTATTTAGAAGACCTTTAAGTTGCTTCTTAAGTTCCCTTAACTTAGCCGGAGCCATTTTATAAGGATAATAAATATAGGATAAGTGTCCGTAACCAAATCAATACCAAACTCTATTTCTCTATTTGTAGGAACACTAGGAAAATCATCCAGAAAGACCTCAGAAAACTCATTTACCATTGGAATTAACTATAAAAAAAGACCTTCCAAGTTAGAATCTTTCACCCGGACCAAATGATAGAGACAACCTTTAGAGATTAACCTTTGAGCTCTAAGATAAGAAATAAACCACCCCCTGGAGCTAGAGAACCACCCTCCCACTCTATAACTAGTTCACTAGGGAACCTAAAGACAACCTTACAGGTACAAAAATCCAAGGACACGTAACAAGAGTGTAACCAATCCATCCCAGAATAACATCAAAATCCATCATATCAAGTTTTAACAAATCCACCAAAGTTTGCCTACCACCAACAGATACCACACCCCCATAGACTCTCTTAGCAATAACTGAGTCACCTACCGGGGTAGAAATAGAAAAAGGATCCAAAATAGCCTCTGGATCAAAATAATTATAGACAATCACGAATGGGTTCACTTAAGAAAGAGTGGACATAGATCAAGCAAACAATATACGTTATGAGAAAAGAGTTGTAACATACCAGTAACAACATCAGGTGATGCCTAAAATTCCTATTGGGATGCCAAATCATACAACATGTTCCTACAAACACTAAAACCAGGAGTAGTAACAGAAGTAGATGCAGCACCATCAGGTGCAGGAGTAGAAGATGAAGCCATTAATACCTTATTTTCTTCCGTAGCAACCTTATTAGCTGGATAATCTATGAGTCAATAACCTTCCTGGACACACTTGAAGAAGTTGTACCTATCTTCATCACAATAACCATAATGAGGAAGGCCATACAATTGTAAAAAAAGGCATAAAGAAACCGATGAACCCCCACTCGCCTAATATTGGGCAACCTATGTCCAAAAATTATCACAACCCCGTTGAAGCCTGTCACCTAACTATTTTATTTAAGGCGAACTAGCAGTAGAGAAGGATCCACAACTCCCCCACTTTTTTCTACCATTTGCCACTATCTTGACCTTCCTGATACTGAGCACCTACTTAATAAAATAACTTACTTCTCTTACCCTGCCAATCTCCAAACTTCACCTGTTTCCTCTTCTCATCCTCATCCTACTACATATGAACAGTCAGCCTAGAAATGTCAATATTTTTAATCAGCAAGAAAGTCTTACTTTCCAATATCAAATCTCTATTCAACCCAGAAGAGAAATTTATCATCCTTGCTCTTAGGTCTGCCACCAAATCCGGAGCATCTCTTGACAGCTAATGAAACTTTAAGGTATATTCCTTGATAGACATTCTCCCTAGCTTAAGATTCACAAACTCCTCCATTTTGCTTCCCTTAGATCTTGAGGAAAGAAATGATCCAGAAAAGCTCCAGAAAAAGCATCCCATAAGGATGACACCTCCACATCTCCTATATCCCAATCCTACTCTTTGTACCATTGGTATGAAATATCTTTAAGCTGATAAACTACAAAGTTTAAACCTTCCACACTAGTGGCCTACATCACCCTAAATTTTTTCTATGTCTTATCCAAGAAACCTTAAGGATCCTTATCCACCTTCACACCAGTAAAAGTAGGAGGATTCAGTTTTATAAACTGACCAACCTTTATGGCCTCAACAGATAACCCACTATACATATCCCTCTCAGCTTGAGTAGAAACCAATTTAGCTATAGTATGAATAGAATATAGAAATTATGCATTAGTCACCTCACCCTGAGGAGTACTAGTAGCAATCGGAGGAACTCTAAAACTATCGGGGATAGGACCATAAGATCAAAGACGAACTCTAGACATAGGATGTACACCATCAACATTGACCCCTAATGGGGCTGGAGAGTTTCCTTGTGTTCTAGATCGTCGAGGAAAGATCTAAAATGTGAACATCCAAGGATTAGAGTAGAATTCCAGGACTAAGACTCCAAGCTTGCAAATAGAATACCAAAAAAGTGAAACATTCCTAAATTCCTTATAGCCTCTCTCTTATAAGTGTGGAATACTACATACCCCTAAAAGAGACTATACTTGACATAGTTTTGTGGACTCCAATAGACAATGAACCAAAATCTCTGATACCAATTTGAGAAGACTCGATCGGGGCCCTTATCGTAATGGGCATTCCAAGTCCAACTAGGACTCGGGACCACCCCCTGTTACCCAACCAAACCACCATTAGCATACCCTGAGTCAGTTAAATTCTGAATATATATATATCAAGATAGCATAATTGGACAAGGAATGACTTTGGGATAGGTCTATTCCTAGACCAACCCTATCAAGTCATCCCATCACACTAAACTGTACCAACCAAACTACCAAGCCAAACCAATACATAAACAAAGGCCATAAACTGGGAAAAAAATAAGTTCCAAAACATAATATGATTTAAACCAAAATGAAATACGATTGAACAACCATCAATCTCGTCAATCGGTATCAGCCCTAACACTAATGCCAATGTTAAGGCTGACACCAATACTGATCCCTCCCATTCTAATACATAGAAGTACCATAAAGCCTCAAACTAAAAGAGTAAGAATATTCAATTGGGACATGCTCCTAACCATAGCCAAAAGCAATATCCAAAAATAAACCAAAATGTCAAAAAAATGTCCATAACATGAAATGGAGACTTTCGGAATAATGGAAGCCCATCACTTCAATTTAATAACTATCCCTGAGTACATCAATATGTTGGAGGAGTAGAATTATCGTTCCTGCATAGTGTAGGTATATAGCTGCTCAACGACAAGTTTGCAAGTGATCGCTAGCATGAATTCAGGATAAGGATAAAATAATGTCATTTACAAAACCAAGTAAAACCATCCATATGCACACAACCATACATATATATAACCATGACAGGAATGGGAACCGGGTTAGAAGGCCATTAAAATCTTTACATGGGCTATGTAGCTTTGCCATCCTAAATAATGCATGAGCTATATGGGTTCAGCTCCCCTACTGAAAGGTCCCTAGTGCGTAACACTGCACGACCAAGGATGAAAACTTAGGATGACTAATAAATCCCCCAAATATAATGTGAGACATCATGCACACAGTCACTAAGACTATCCTCACATTGATAAATATGAGTTTCCAGGTTTGGTCCCCTCGGGATCTCTACCTTCCATGACTTTGCTAACCATCCCCCCATTATTATCCAACTAAAATAATTACCAAGAAACTAACCAATCGATTAACAATTAGTTAACTAAGGCCACTAATAATGATGTCTTCATACCAACAACAACTTGCAAGTTTTTTCCATGGACAACCATATATAGGTTTAAGGGATTCCAATTAACAAAAACCATGTATACCAAACTCTTTCCAATCCATTTACAACCATTTAAACCATTTATATAATTTAAGGTTCCATCACCAAGTTTAAACCATGCATAAATTCCATTAAAAAGCCTATATTAAGATGAAAACATTGTTAAAGACATTTTATCAAACACATTGGGGGCATAGTACTTCCAAAACCAAAGTCCATTACCAAAGAACCACTCCTATGCAACCAGTTACCACAAAACCACCATTAATTCATATTAAACCATAATTAAAATATGGGAAAACCATAACCAAGCATTTATAACCAAAACCTCCAAATCATAGATGAAAACCCAAAATCATACAATAATGAAATCATAAAAAACATTGTATAAAACAATGACTTTAATTTGAACTAACAACGAGGGAAGAGAACATGCCTTAATTGAAAAAGTAGACAGAGTGAAACCACCAACAAGATCACCAAATTAGACCTCAAGTTGAAACCCAAGCTTTCTTGACCAAAAGCTTTTAAGAGAGTTATAAAGTGTTAAGGAAGAGTTTCTAAGTGTTAATCAATAGAATAATAAGGTAAATAGTCTCCCAAGTGAGGTAGAAGTCGTGGGACATTATTAGGTTAAGTGGTGAAATATCCATAATACCCCTACTTAAGTTGCACAAATTTCCATCATAGGGGTATGACTGACCCTCACGAGTCTTACCCTTCGATAGTAGTGGTACCCACCACTCATATCCTAAGCATTAACCCTTGGATCCAATACTGTCAAGTGTACGACTCATCCTACCCAAGTTGTATTGATAGCATACGATCTGTACCTTTCACCAGTATCTCTATCGAGATAGAATAACAAAATATTTGAACATTGTCCACCATACAAGTCCTGGGTACAATTCGTAACCTGGCTTATGACTCCTAGTGAGCCACTCATACTCAGATACAACCTATGTTACCAAGTCTAAGGTTAAGTGAAGGAACCAAATGATATGTATCCAACCATACGACTCATACCACCTAGTCGTATGCATTCCATTGACCAAAATCCATCCCACCAACCAACACTGGTCAGCATACAGTCGGACCACACCATCTATACCCTAATGTATGGCTCATACCCATGAGTTATATTGGGTCCAGAGACCAGAACTCCATGAAATTTTCTAAATTCTAGAAACTATGGTGTTTCACACGACCTTAGCACAAGGTATACCATACGATACACACTAATTTTAAGGCCTAAAAGCAACTCAAAATCAACCCCTAACATCTAAACATTATCTACCATAAAAATAGGGGTCCTGAAGTTTACTTTGAAAGCATTATTTGAGTGTTACAACCACGGGGAATTCCATCCAGCTAGATGTCAGCTTGCCTGGACACAAACAGAGTCTCGAATTATACAATAAGACGAAATCATTGGGTTTGAATACTTTTTATCTATTTTCCTATCATGATACAACTATATTCTTTCTTTGTATATGGCTGAGCTCTCATAAGAACAGAGTTCAAATTTATCAAACTCATTTACCTTGCTTAACCTCAAGTTTGCTGCATTACGCCACTCAAAATTTGGCCTTTTCAATGCCCATAGGGCCTTATGCTTAATCTCAACTGATAAATATCATTCCTTGCCATATACAAGCTGATATGGAGAGGCACCAATGGTGGTATTATAGGCTGTTCAATAGGAACACAATGCATCATCTAATTTTCTAAGCCAACTAGTCTTGTTAGCATTCACAATTTTTGACAATATGAACTTTATATCGCTATAGGAGACGTCAACTTGCTACTTGTGTGAAGAAGGTAAGGTGTTTCGACCTTATGCCTTACACCATATTTGTTAAGCAGGGCTTTAAATATGCAGTTGCAAAATATGCCATAGGAGTTCACGAACGAGCCCATGAAATCGAGCCCCCATACATCAAGTACTTCTAACTCCAGAATAGGTGTCATGAGGATTCATGGCATCGTGAAATATTTCCTTGACATTGACATTGATCACAGGCTTGTTAAAAATCATATGCATCCTTGTAATTTATAGGCCAGTAAAACCCAAATGCAGAATTTTATGGGATGCTCGAATACCACTATGGTGAGCCCCAATCGGTGATGAATGACATGCTTCCAGAATGCTTATCATCTCCACCTCTGGGATACATATCCAAATCACAACATGAGAATAAATCGTAAATAGATACAACTCATCCCAAAAGAATTTCCTCACCTCATGCATAAATCTTCATTGCTACTGGAAGGATAGATCTTCTGGGATAAGATTGCTTGCCAAATAGTTAGCAAAATCAGCAAACCAGGGAATTAACTCTTGAGATACTGCTAAGACCCGATCATATGGAAAAGCATCATCTATCTCAAGATCATTCCCTAGTTTCTGCATTGCCTCATCCTCATTCCTAGACAAGTGATTCACAACTTGTTTTTCTTTCCCTTTTTGTTCTTTTACTTTAAAATCAAACTCTTGTAGCAAGATAAACCAGCAAATCAGTCTTAGTTTGGCATTTTTTTCAAAATCAAGTAAACCAGGGATGAATAATCAGTTTGAACAATGACCTTAGTCCCAATCAAATAAGAAAAAGTCTTTCAAAGGCAAAACCCACCACAAGTAACTCTTGCTCTATGACTGTATAATTTTTCAATGCGGGGTTAAAAGCTTTGCTGGCATAATAGATAGGATGTAGGATATATTCTCTTCTTTGGCCTAGGACAACACCCAAGTCCACTCTGCTTGCATCACACATGACCTCAAAAGATGCAGACCAGTCAGGAGCCACAGTAATAGGTGCCATGATCAACCACTCTTTCAGGCATTTGAATTCCTTCAGACATGATCATCAAACACAAATTTCACGTCTTTCTCTAAAATCTTGCATAGAGGATTTGCAATTTTAGAGAAGTACATCCCCAAAAAATATAAAGTGTGACATCATGCATACAGTCACTAGGACCAAACCTCACCTCAACAAATATGAGTTTCTAGTTTCGATCCCCAGGAGACCTCCACCTTTCATAACTTTGCTACACACCCCAGCCCCCTTTCAGCCTAATTAAAATTATTACCAAAAAACAAACCATTTTCCATTTATTATAAAGCAAGGTCATTAGTAGTGGAATTGTCATACCAACTTTAACTTGCAACTATTGTCCTTAGCCAAACCTTTCTACGATCAAGGGGGATCCCCATGTACCAATAGATCATATTATCCAATTAACTTAAGGGAATGCCATGTACCCCATAAGTATTTTTATTATCTAATTAATTCCCGTCATAGGGTACAACTAACCCTTATGAATTGTACCCATCATGCACGATTGGTACCCACCTCTAGTACCCTAGGCTTTCCCCCTTGGACCCAACACACTCCAAAGTACGACACACCCAAACCTAAGTAGTATCCAAGTGTATGATTAGTGCCCAAAAACTGTAGCCCTGGCTAAATAAAATCTATGAGGTTTGAACATTGACCACCATATGATTCTTGGGTACGACTCGTACCCTGGATTACAGCTCATGGTAAGCCACTCATACTCAGATCCAACCTAATTTATCAAGTCTAAGGTTAAATCAATAAACCAAAAAACCCGTATCCACCAATATAACTCATACCACCTAAGTTGTACCCATTTTAGTGACTAAATCCATCCCAGCAACCAACACTGGTCAGCATACAGCTAGACCATACCATCCTTAGTACGGCTCTTTCCCTAAGTCGTATCTTGCCTAAAAAACAAAAATAATGGAAATTTTCTAAGATCGACAAAGCAGGGTGTCTCAGTCTTCCACACTAGGAACATTCGTCACCGAATAACGAACAATGTAGGGTAAACACAAGCACCATTCATTTGCATTATCAAATATATTTCCAACCTTTAATAATGTTCGAAAATGAAGATGCTAAGATATTAATCTTTCCTTCAACAAACTCAGAAAATAAAGATGTGTTGAAGAACACATACCTTCTGCATGAATCCCAAGAGAAGAAAATAGATGCAGATACTTGGACTTCACATCCTCCTCTGCTTCCTATGTAGCTTCTTCCACCTTATGGTTCTTCCATAGAACCTTAATCGAATCCACATCCTTGGTCCGCGACCGACAAACCTGCCAATTCAAGATCTCAACCGGGACCTCTTCCAAAGATAGAGAGTCCGAGACACCAAAGCCCTCCAAAGGAACTATAAAGAGGGATCACCAATGCACTTCCTTAATATTGAAACATGAAATACCGAATGAATAGAGCTCAAACTAGAAGGCAACTCCAATTCATAATCCATATTACCAACCCTTTGTAGAGCCACATAAGGACCAAAAATTTAGGGGTTGATCCTCTCGTTCTTACCAAACCTCATTACTCCCTTTATGGGAGATACCTTTAGGAACACCTTATCCCTAACCTCAAACTCTAAGTCTTTACGCCTTACATCTGTATAGGACTTTTGGTGACTTTGGGCAGCTTTAATCCTATCTCGAATCACCTTCACCTTTTCCATAGCCTAATAGACCAAATCCAAACCGAACATATGTGCCTCACCAAGCTCGAACCAACCAATAGGAGATTTACACCTCCTACCATACAATGCCTCAAAAGGGGCCATACTAATACTAGAATTATAGTTATTCTTATAAGCAAACTATACCAAAGGTGTATGCTCAACCCAATTTTCACCATAATCAATCACGCATGGCCGAAGCATATCTTCCAACGTCCGAATTTTCCTCTTCACATTCCCATCCAACAGTGGATGGAAAAAAGTACTCATACTAACCTTGGTACCCAACCCTTTTTGAAAAGATAGTAAGAAATAAGATGTAAAATGCATACCACGATCAAAGATAATTGAAACAGGTACCCCATACAACTTCAAAATCTTCTACGAAATACAACTTCTCATAATCCTTCACTGAAAAGGCAGACCTCACTATTAAAAAGTGAGCAATCCTTGTTATTGTATCCATAATAACCCAAACTTAATTAAATTAGTTTCAAGACTGAGAAAGAATGGTAATGAAATCCATATTGATTACCTCCCATTTCCACTTGGACAAATCAATTTCTTGATACAACCCATCAGGCCTCTTGTGCTCAACTTTAACTTGTTGGCACACCATGCACTTGGCTACAAAATTAGCCACATCTCATTTCATGCCATTCTACCAATATATATCCTTGATATTATGTTATACCTTCATCAATATGGGAGTTACAATATAGTGCAATTCATGCACCTCAGCCAAGATCCTTTGCCGCAAATTGTAAACATCAGGAATGCACAACCATTCTTGGTATCTTAAAGTACCATCACCACATATCTCAAACACTATCACCTTTTTCATACCCACATCACTCTTAATTTTCATAAAGATCAGATCTAGAACTTTCTTCTTCTTAATCTCTGCACCAAGAGTGATCTAACCACTTTCTGACCATAACACCACCATTCTTGGAGTTCAAGAGCTGAACTCAAAGATTAGATAAGCAGTGATTATCTTTCACCAATTCCCATTTTTATTTCTCCACATGAGCCAAACTCCCTATGGAAAACCTGCTAAGGGCATTAGCAACCACATTAGCCTTACTTGGATGATAGTGAAGACTCATATCATAGTCCTTGATAAGCTCCAACTATCTCCTCTACCTAAGATTCAGCTCTTTCTAAGTGAAATACTGTAGACTTTTATGATCGGAAAAGATATCTAAGCACACTCCACATAAATAATACCGCTAGATTTTCAAAGAAAAAAGCACCGCCAATAGCGCCAAATCATGAGTAGGATAATTCCTCCTATGCATCTTCAACTGCCTAGAAGCATAGGCAATCACCTTCCTATGCTGCATTAAGACACAATTAAGTCCCACTAGAGATGCATCAAAGTAAACCACAAACCCCTCACTGCCCTAAGGAAATATCAAAATCGGAGACGAAGTTCGCTTATCTTTAAGCTTCTCAAAACTCCCCTTACAAGCATCCAACCAAGAAAACATGACCTTTTTCTGAGTCAATTCAGCCAGAGGAGTAGCTATTGCCGAAAAGCTTTCCACAAACCACTAATAATACCCAACCAAATCAAAGAAGCTCCAAATGTCGATTGGAGTCATGGGTCTAGGCCATCTTTTAACCACCACCACCTTTTGAGGATCCACCATGACCTCCTAAATATAAATAATATGACCAAGAAAAGTCACAACGTTCAATTAAAGCTTATATTTATAGAACATGGCATACAACTGCTCTTCCTTTGATGTCTGCAATACCACATAGAGGTAATTAGCATGATCCACCTTAATTTTGAAATAAATTAAAATATCATCAGTAAACACAATGACAAGAGATCCAAGAACTGCTTGAAAAGCCTGTTCAACAAATCCATAAATGCCGCCAAAGAATTAGTCAAATAAATTGACATCACCAAGAAATCAAAGTTACCATATTTAGTACAAAAGCCATCTTAGGGATATCCTCCTCTCTAATATTAAGATGATGATACCCAGACTGAAGATCTATCTTAAAGAAAAACTTGGCACCTTGCAAGTAATCAAACAAATCATCAATTCTTGGAAGAGGATACTTGTTCTTTACTATTACCTTATTCAACTGTCGATAGTCAATGTACATCCGAAGGGAACCTTCTTTCTTGCACATGAATAACACCATTGTAACCCATGGGGATACACTAGGATGAATAAACCCCTTCTCCATAAGATCATTAAGTTTCTCCTTGAGTTCCCTCAACTCAGCTGGAGCCATTCTATAAGGAGAAATAGATTTTGGACGATTGTTCGGAACCAAATCAGTACCAAACTCTATTTTGCTATTTGAAGAAAGACCAGGAAGATCATCTAGAAAGACCTCAGGAAACTTATTTACTATCGGAACCAAGTGGAAAGAAGGACCCTCCGAGTTAGAATATTTAACCCAGACCAAGTGATAAAGACAACCGTTAGACTTTAAACTCTAAGCTCTAAGATAAAAAAATAAACCTCCCCTTAGGAGCATAGGGAATCACCCTCCCATTATATAACCGGTTCAATAGGGAACCAAAACACAACCTTATGGATATAATAATCCAAGGATGCATAATAAAAGTATAACCCATCCATTCCTAGAATAACATCAAAATCCACCATATAAAGCTCAAACAGATCTACTAAGGTCTACTTTCTACCAACAAATACTACACACCCCTTATAGACTCTCCAAGCAATAATCGACTCACCTACCGAGTTAGAAATAGAAAAAGGATTCGAGACAATCTCAAGATCAAAACCAACATATAAAACCATGAATGGGGTCACATAAGAAAGAGTGGACCCTGAATCAAGCAGAAAATACACATCATGAGAAAAGAGTTGTAACATACCAGTAACGACATCAGGTGATGCCTCAGATTCCTAAAGAGATGCAAGAGCATACAACCAATTTTGTCCTATGCCGATACCAGAAGTAGGAGCAGACACCAAAGCCACACCACTAGGCACTGGAGAAGAAGATGAAGCAAACGAAGCTTTGACCGCTCCCGAAGCTTCCTTACCAATCAAAAATTTCTTGAGAATATAGCCTGGCTAGCCATATTTAAAACACATGTCTTTGACTTCACCATTATAGCCTCAATGAAGACGGTCACAGAACTTGTAAGAAGGGCATGAAAAAGTTGACTAACACCCACTTGTCTGATATTGGGCACCCTGTGTCATGAAATTATCACCACCTTGCAGTCACCTATCACCCAACTACATCGGTTAAGGAGTGCTAGCAGTAGAGAAGGAACTAGAACTTCCCCATTTCTTCTTCGGCCATTTACCTCCATCCCGACCACCCTAATACTGAGCACCACTTTGCTTAGAGAACCTACTCCTCATACTGATTGTTTCCCTAAACTCTTCTTATTTTCTTTTTTCATGCTCATCTATTGCATGTGTACAAACAACCTTGAAATGTCCATATACTTAATAAGAAAATCAGTCTTTGTTGCAAGGATCAGATCTCGGGATAGTCCAAAAGTGAAATTTCTTATTCTTGTCCTCATATCAGCCACCAAATTAGGAGTATACCTTGTCATCTGATGAAATTTCAAGGTATATTCCTTGACAAATATTTTTCCTTGCTTGAGATTCATAAAATCCTCCATCTTCACCTCTATCCCTATCCCACTCCTCGTACCATTGGTATACAAAATCCTTGAGTTGATAAGCTTCAAAATTTACACTATCCATATTTATGGCCTACATAACCCTGAATATTTTCTCTATTTAATCCAAGAAACCCTGAGGGTCCTTGTTAACCTTTACACCAGTAAACATAGGAGGATTCAGTTTCATAAATTGGCCAACCCTTATGGCCTCAGCAGATAACCTACCAGATGTATCTCGCTTAGCCTGAGAAGCAACCAATTGAGCAATAGTATGAATAGTCTAGGAAAATTCTACGTTAGTCACCTCATTCTGAGGAGGACTGGCAGCAACCAAAGGAACTCCAGAACAATTAGGAATAGGACCCTGAGAATGATTGTGAACTGCAGGTGTAGGACGTACCCCATCCACATCAACTCCATATGGGATAGAAGAAATTCCTTGTGCTCCAGATCATCGAGGCATGATCTAAAAAGTGAGCAAACAAGGATTAGAGAAGATTCAAGGACTTAGACTCCAAGCTTGAGAATATATTACCAAGAGAGTAAAACATTCCTCGATGACCTGTAGGCTCTCTCTTATTAGTGTGACATGCTACACAACCTTAAAAGAGACTCTACCAGACACAGATTTGTGGACTCCCAATTGATCATGAACCTAAAGCTCTGATACCAACTTGACATCACCCAACCTTAAGCCTTGTCATAGTGGGCATCCCAAGTTCGATCAGGATTAGAGACTACCCCCGCTACCCAACCCAACCTCCATCCACCTAACCTAAGTTGGTTAAATTTAGAACATATATTAAGATATCATAACTATCCAAATACAGACTATGGGATAGGTCTATTGCCGATACCGTCCAACCATACTAAGCCAAACTAAACCATATATCCAACCATAACCAAATAAGTTCCATTAATAATTAAATATATAATCACAAAATAAAATATGATAAAATAACCAATAATATCGTCAACCGGCAATATCCCCAATATAATTACTAATACTAAAGCTGACACTAGTATTGATCCCGCCCATTCAATCTATAGTAGTTCCACAAATGCCTTTAAACAAAATAATACCAAAATCTAGTTGGGACATGGCCCCAACCATAGCCAAAAACAATGTCCATAAATAATATAAAGTATGTAATAACATCCATGAAATGTAGCCTTCCTAAAAAATGAAAGGTCACCAGTTCAATACAAAGCTGACCCCCGAATGTTGAAATGCTAATCAAGAAGAGTAAAATGCTTGGTTTCTGTATTACATGGGGATACTATCATTCGAAGATGGATTAGTGGGTGAACGCTAGGATGAACTTAAGATAAGGATAAAATAATTCCATTTAGTAAGACCAAGTAAAACCATACATATATATAACCATTCCATGAAAGGGAACTGGGTTAGCATTCCATTAAAACTTTTACCAAGGTTGTGTAGCTTTGCCATCCTAAAATCACCCATGGGTTGTATAGGTTTAGCTCCCTCTACTAAAAGGGCCCTAGTGCGTGAAGCCGCACAATTAAAGAAAAGAACCTTGGATGACTAGTAAATCCCAAAAAATATAATGTGTGACATTATGCACATGGTCAATAGGACCAAACCTCATATCGACAAATATGAGTTTCTAGTTTTGATCCCCCGAGGACCTCCACCTTCCATGGCTTTGCTACTATTTTCCTTTAAGACTAATTAAAACCATTAACAAATAACCAAACCATTTTCTATTTATTATAACCAAGGAAATTAGTAGTGGTATCATCATACTGACTATAACTTGTAAGTATTGTCCTTAGCCAAACCTTTTTGAGATCAAGGGATCCCTATGTACCTATAAATCAAATTATCCAATTAACTTGGGCAATTCCCATGTACCCCAAGAGTATGTTTATTAAGACAAACTATTTCAAAACCATCTAAACCATTCATATCATTTAGGGTTCCATTACCAAGTTTAAACCATGCATAAGTTCCATTGAAAAACCAATATTATAGTAAAGGCATTTTATCAAACACATTAGGGGCATAGTATTTCCAAAACCAAAGTCCATTACCAAATAACCATTCCTATGCAACCAATTATCCAAAACCACTATTAATGCATGGAAAGGCATAATTAAAACATCGGAAAATCGTAACCAAGCATTTATGATCAAAACCCCCAAATTTTATTTGATAACCCAAAATCATACAAACATTCAAATCATGAAAACATTGCATAATATTATGACTTTAGTTGAAAATAATAATAAGGGAAGATAATATGCCTTAAACCAAGATGATGATGGAGAGAAATCACCAAGACAAGCCCCAATCTACTCCTTAAGATGAAACCCTAGCTTTCTTTGACCAAGAACCCTAGAGAGTATTTAAGAGTGTTTTCTAAGTGTTTAAGAATGGAATAGATAGGAATATAAGTTGTGGGACCTTATTAGGATAAGAAGGGAAAAGTCCAGATTGCCCTCACTTAAACTGCACTTAATTATCATCACAGGGTATGACTGACCTTTATGAGTTGTACCTATACTGTATGAGTGGTACCTACCTCTCGTACAGTAGGATTTCCCCCTTGGACCCAACACTATCCAAGGTATGACACACCTAAACCAAGTTGTATCCAAGTGCATGACTAGTACCCATAAACTTTAGCCCTGACAAAATAGAATCCAAGAGGTTTGAAAACTGACCACCATACGAGTCATGGGTATGACTCGTACCCTAGCCTACAGCTTATGGTGAGCCACCCGTACTCAAATCCAACCTAATTTATCAACTCTAAGGTTAAAAAAAGAAACCAAACAACACATATCAACCGATATAACTCGTACCACCTAAGTCGTACATACTCTAGTGAACAAATATCCTACCAACCAACACTGGTCATTATATGAATGGACTATGCCACCCATTCCTAAGAGCATGACTCATTCCCTAAGTCGTATCTTCCTTAAAAACCAGAAATCAAGGAAAGTTTCTAAGGTCCAAAAACCAGGGTATTTCAGTTACATAACCTGAATAGCATTCTCTTTAATACAATGGTCCTATAGGGACAAGTGAAAGTACTTTTCTCTTGGCCCTTGGGAGCAATCATGATTTGATTGTAACCGAAGTACCCATCAAATAAATAATTCCAAACCCTGCCTGCTAGTCAATCCATCATTTGATCCATAAAAGGAATAGAGAAATGGTCATTCTATGTCCAAGTGTTCAACTTTATGTAATCCATGCAGACGCTCCATTCTGTCACTAGCCTTATAGGTACTAATTTTTTTTCATTTGGAACCACTATGATTCCTTCTTTCTTTGGGACACATTGAACTGAGCTTACCCATTTATTGCCAGTAGTAGGTAAAACCGCTCCAGTATCTAACAACTTTATTATTTCCTTTTCACCTCCTCTTTTATAGGAGGTCAGTCACCTCTGATGCTCAATACTGGGAATTCTATATGGTATAAGTTGTATCTTGTGTGAACATATAGCTGGTGGAATACCCATAATGTTTACAATGGTCCACCTAATAGCTCTCATGAATTTTTGCAACATCGATATCAAAGCTTCCACATGTGATCCTTCCAAATCGACTGCAATAATCACCGGTAGATTATTATTGGCCCCCAAGACTGCATACTATAAAATTAGTAGGAAATTCCAATACCGATGGCTTCTTAATGGATGGTTTTGTAGGAGGTGTAGTTCAATTCTTTAAATCAAGATCTATCTTTTTAGGTGAATATTTGTAAGAACCTACGTCATGTAATGCATTAACCAGCTCATCATACTACTCTATCCTGTCATTCTCAAAATTTATGATCACTACAACTAATGCTTCTACCCCCTTAGTGTTAATAGCCAGACAGTGACCAATTGTTAAGAGATTCTACACAGTGTCACTAGGAAGGGCACCTGGATGTCTGTGAGTCAAAGTTGCAGATGGCAGAGATTTGCCCATACTACTGCTCCAACAGCTTTATAGCAGTTGTATACGACTCAATATTTTGGGTTAATCCTAAAATGTCAACCTTAAGTTCTTTGAGATAAGTTTCTTGACCCTTCACCAGTTTAGAAAACATTTTTTCTATTCTTGATTCCACATCTTATCTGCCAAGTAGAATCTATTTATCTCCCTTCTCTTAGTAATCATCTATCTATCTCCAATCACTATCTCTCTCTTTATAATTATAATAGTTTTGACCTTAGTTTTCTTGTCCTTAAGCTTGGAAACTCACCATCTTCCAATCCAGATATTGCATTAACCTTTGCAGGATTTGTTATTTTAAACTATTTGGCTAGCTCACCAATATCGATCCTTAATAGAAAATTCTCTTGGGCTAATTAATCCTCAATCACTCTCTGTTTACCGAAAACTCTAATGGTATAAGTGTCAAAACCTCTCAAAACCTCCTGAGTTTGCCACCCTCGGTTAGTTAACGAGATTTGATCTATAATACTAGAAGTTATCTCCCATTGTAATCTCAAAAAAGCTACACTAGAGATAGTGTCTACCATGTCTTTGGAATTAATGGTCAAGGCTCTATATAATATCTCATACAAGATTATCCCTGAAATCCAATGGTTGGGCACTATGCTCAGCTTTTTATTGAACTTGAACTAAGACTTAAACATAGATTCTGATTATAGGTGCCTGAAATTATAAATCTCATCATTCAGCTACAACACCCTAGATGGAGAAAAGAATTGGTTCAAGAATTGTCGGCACAACTTATTCGATGTAGTGATAGATCCTCTTGGCAGTTCCCCTAGCCATAAAGATTATTATCCTATAAGTTAGAAGGGGAACAACCTCAACCAGAGCGCCTCCTGATTTACCCTTAGATTTTATAAGAAGATCAAATCCCATTAAAGTTGTCTAGATGCATGTTTGTGTTATATTTAGGCAACCTCGCAAACTTACTCTTGAAGTATAAGAGAAGGATCATAGCCCTAGATATATTAATCTTGACATTAGAAGGCAACCCAAGAGGAATAATTGCTCAAGTCTTTGTCGCTTTAATGTACCCCAAATCCTCTTCATCATCTTTATATGGCTTTAAACATTGGTATGCTAGGATTACTTGAGCATGACCACCTCTAGCTCTATTATAATTTCCACCGAGTGTTGCTCGATGGCCTACTTCCTGCCTTTGCATAGTTAAATCTACCTTCTAATCCATCTTTTAAGCATCTTCTTCCTTACTCTAGTTACTAGCTTATGCTAACAGCACCACCCCCATCTGTTGGTCAATAATTTCCTGTACTCCTTCAGGAAGATGGGGAAGCACATCATCATGAACCCCTTCTATAAAATTATCTCTTTTTGGTTCAATCATCCTACTAGGTATTTGCTGGATACTCTATGAATTTGGATTAACTGGGAGTAAGGAATTAACTCTACTGTATGTTCTAGGCATACACCAGTGTATACCTAACTAAGAACAAAACCAAAAAAACTCAAAAACTTCAACAACCTCAATTCACAACTCAACCCATATTCCCCGATAATGGAGCCAACATTTGATAACGCCCAAGCTACACCTTCAATCTTAAGATTATATGATCGCTGTCAAATATAGTAACCCAAAAAAGGTTGGGGTCAAATTCCAAGTGAATATGTGAAATTGTGGGTTTCAGCTGCTGTAATGAACGAGCAGAATTTGAAAAGAAAATGGGGCGATTAAAGTATCAATATCAAAAAAGTAGATAGTATCAACTTTGGTTGTAATCAGTCATCGGTGAACACAGGGATTGTGTTCCCCTGGCTTCTCAACTCTGTATGCTTATTTTACTTTATTGAACCAACTGATACCTTACGTGCAAAATTTGATAAGTTATGTACAATCAATCGTCTTTTGGAATTGTTGACAGATTTCACCATTTACCTTTTGAGTCTCAGGATATCGTCTTACTCACCCTTATCTAGATCCCAATTAACTATTACTATTTGAGTCTTTAGCTATTAGATGACAGCTAACCATCTTACTTAGATAATACCTAGTAGTGTGGATCGACAGTTAAACTTTAAATTATTATTGTAGTTATCTTTTCCTAGTCAGTACATCTCTTTGGGAGTAAGTATAATTAATCTATGTGGGATCCTAACGTTTGAAACCACTAATATAGCTAATAAAGTAAAGATCATACAATTCATACGTGGGTATCGGTAGAACAGCATAGCACTTCCCCTACTTTGTTAATCCGTCAGGGTTTCCACAACCCTAACTAAGTGTTTTTAGCCGCTCATGCTTGTGAAAATATAAATAGTATTCATAGTTGAAAGCATAAGTTGTAATCACAATAATCACGAGTGAAAACCTAAAAGATTAATTAAATTAATCAACTAAAATCAATACAAGAGAATTCGAAGACCAAAATTAGATCTCTGAATAAAAATATGTTTGTAAGTATCAAGAATGCATAACTTATACTAAAAAATACATAAGGGGTATTCACGTTGGGGAGAGGTGTCATACTCTTTCCAGGGAGTATAACCTAATCTACGTGATCACATCTGTATCTGTTATCCATATAGAAATGGGAAAAATCTGAGAATCGATACGTATGTTTGCTCTTAGTTCTGGGACAAGTAAACATACCAAAATCAGTGCTAAATACTACCCCCTTTAATCTATATACTCTTCTATAGGAAATCCACTTTTAAAACTAGTATAATGGTTTATAATGAAAACCAACTGTAAATCTGTTAACTTAAACTGTAACTGAAACTGTAAAGTGGATTTCATGTCTGAACTGAAATCGAAAGATCAAATCTTTATTAAAATATGAAAATAACTAGTCCTGGGATTCTTAAAGCATAGTCATTCTTGAAATATCAACATTCAAACTAGGGCTTAGTAGCTCATGCATTAATTTATGTAAAATCATTATAAAGTTCATGCTTAATAATGAAAATATTGATAATTCAATCCTAAATATGGAAGTTTATATCATATGAATGATAATACAAAAGTAGATATGCAATTTAACATCTAATTCACTTGAAATCTCATAATCTTGCAAATAGCAATACTGGGTATAAACCCTAATTCAAAACACATGTAAATTCATGTAAAATTAACTTCAGAAATATTAATTGTTGGCACAAGGATGAAAGGATTATCCTTGTTCATAGACCCGCATACCTAAAGTGATGATTAGATGGAGAAACATAAACATTGAGTTCCTATTTGTTCTCTTGAAGATAGATTCTTGAAGTTCTTGAATTGAGAATCATTAATTTTGAACAATCTTGAAAAAAAGAATGGTGGAATTTGGATTTCTTGAGGATGAAGGTTTGATGTTCTAGGGTTCCTTTGAGAGAAAGTTGATGAAAAGTTTGCATAAGTGCTTAGAATAGGTTAAATTATGTGTTTTACACAAATTGGGGCTTGGATAAATGACTAGATTGCACTTGGTAAAATTTAACTCAGAACTAGGAAATCCTAATTTTGGGCTCTACCGAAATGCGCCACTATCCCAGTGGCTCACTGGAAAAATGAAGAATGTCATTTTGGCCTCTGGTACAACGCAACGTAATTGCGTTGCACCACTGGAAAAAGATGAGTGCCATTTTGCAGGCCACCGCGATACAGTGTATCTCCAATTGGGAATTTTGGTATGATATATGATAATCGTGGTGAGCTACTAGAATAGGACGAATGGGAATTGAAGTTTCATAGAGAAGCTGGCTAATCACGGTGCTCCACAGGAAATCGGACAATTGTGAATCTGTCCTTTACCTTGACGCAGTGCTTATCATGGTGTTCTACTGCTTTCACTAAAATTTTCATAACTTCTTAACCGAGTATCTAACATAGGAAAAATTGTTATTGTTGGAGAGATGATTCAATTATCTACATATTGGTGGGTATAGATCTTGAAAATTCAGCATATGTCAAGAGTTACTCATTTTTGAAGTTGACCCTAGGAGTTAGATTGAGCTAGGAAAAGTACGGGATATTAAATTATATCCCCCTTAGAAATATTCATCCTCAAATCATACAAATTAAACTGAAGTTACTGAGGAACTGAGGCTATACACTGGCATGCATAACTAAAACAAACTGCACAACTAAATCTAAAACATACTGAGCGACTGAACTAATTTTTGAGTGCATGAATTTACATGAAGATAATTACATAGCTGAATCTTAGACTTGAAAGGATACGAATTAAGGAATACTATTACCTTCAGCTGAATCTCAATTCGTGGAGAAGAGATGAGGATACTTGTCTTGCATGTTTTCTTCTACTTCCCAAGTTGCAGCTTCAACAGACTGATTTCGCCACAAATCTTTGACCAAGGGAACTTCTTTTTTCCTTAGTCTACGGATCTAAAAATCAAGAATCTCTACTGGAAGTTCTTCCTAAGTAAGGCTATTCTGAATATCCGTGCTTTCTAGAGGGACTACAATAGTTGATTCGTCCATGTACTTCTTCAATAAGGACACATAGAACACTGGGTGAACTAATGAAAAGTCTACGATCTCAAGCTCATACGCTACCTTTCCAACACTACTCAAAATCCTATAGGGGCCTATATATCGAGGACTAAGCTTTCCCTTTTTACCAAATCTCTTCAGCCCCTTCATAGATGAAACCTTCAAATACACAAGATCGTCTACTTGAAACTCCATATCTCTCTTTCTTACGTCTGTACAAGATTTCTGACGACCCTGACCTGCTTTCAATCTCTCTTGAATAAACTAAACTTTCTCCATGGCTTCAAACACCTTATCTAGACCGATCAAAACAACCTCACATACTTCAAACCAACAGACTTGTGATGTACATCTTAATCCATAAATAGCCTCAAATGAGGCAATCTGGATACTATAATGGTGGTTGTTATTGTTGGAAAACCTAATCAACAGCAAGTAGTCATCCCAACTGCCTTTGATGTCAAGAAAACATACCCTCAACATATCATCTAAGTTCTGAATAGTCCTCTCTGCCTGACCATCTTTCTACGGATAAAAAACTGAACTGAGATAAACTTGGGTACCAAGACCCTTCTTATAGGCTTTCTAAAACTGAAAGGTAAACTGAGTACCCTTATCTGAAATTATGGACAAAGGAACTCCATGCAATCTAACCAATTCTCTGATGTACAGCTTAGCATAATCTTCAGCTATGTAAGACTATGAACTGGCAAGAAATGAGATGATTTGGTCAATCTGTCTAGAATAACCCATATTGAATTATGCTGTCGACGCGAATTGGTTAATCCAATCACAAAGTCCATATCATCTCTTCTCACTTCAAAGTGGGAATACCAAATTCCTGCAAGGTGCCACCAGGTCTTTGGTGCTCTACCTTAACCTGTTGACAAGTTGCACACTTAGCTATAAATTCTGCTATATATTTATTCATACCACTCCACCCCTAGACTTCCCACAAATTGTGGTATATCTTTGTGGCTCCTAGGTGAATAGAATAACGCAGACCATACACTTATTCCATAATTAGCTACCTTAAATCATCAACACATGGCATACACAATATACTCTGGTATTTCAACACACCATCTCCCTCTTGGGAGAAAACCTCTACCTTTTGGTCTTTAACTGAACCCTTCAATTTGACCAAACTAGAATCCTAATCCTTCTTTTCTTTCACTTCAGACACTAGAGAAGATTCTGAACTACTCTGAACCCAAATATTACCATCAGCTGAGTCTACCAACCACAGACCCAATCTAGTTAATCGGCGAACTTCTCAAACTAGCTCTCTCTTATCATTCTCCATATGAGCAACATTGCCTATGACAATCTACTAAGGGCATCTGCCACTACATTGGCCTTGCTCGAATGATACAACACACTCATAACATAATTTTTCAATAACTCTAGCCACCTACTCTGATAAAGATTTAACTCCCAATTAGTAAACACATATTTCAAGCTTTTTTGATCCGTGAACACATCAACATGCACCCCATAAAGATAGTGCCTCTAAATTTTCAAAGCAAACACAACAACAGCTAATTCAAGATCATAGATAGGGTAATTCTTTTCTTGAGGCTAAATCTATCTAAAGGCATAGGCTATAACCTTACCTCTCTACATCAAAACACAACCTAGACCAATTATAGAAGTATCACAATATACAATGAACCCATATGTACCATCACGTAGCACTAAAATTGGAGCTGAAGTGAGTTGAGTTTTCAACTCTTGAAAACTCTTCTCACGAAAATCTAACCACTAAAACTTGACTTTCTTCTAAGTCAATCTAGACATAGGGGATGTAATAGACAAAAATCCCTCAACAAAATATTTGTAATAGCCAGCTAAGCCCAAGAAACTTCTAATATCTGATGGAGAAATGGATCAAGGACTATTTCTTACTACTTTTGTCTATTGGGGATCAACTTTAATACTATCACTAGAAATAATATGATCAAGGAAAGATATGGACCACAGTAAAAATTCATATTTGCTAAATTTGGTGAACAACTGGTGATATCTAAGAGTTTGCAACACAATTCTAAGGTGGTCTGCATGATCATCCTCAGTACGAGAATAGACCAGAATATCATTGATAAAGACTATGAAAAAAATGTCTAAATACTATTTGAACACTCATTTCATCAAGTCCACGAAGGTTGCTGTAATACCCCAAACTTTCTTTAAGCCTAATTTAGCCTTCAGAAGATTAAGAGATGACTTCCTAAGTTAATAATGTTTAAATCAGATAGAGTTTTCATAATTTTTACTTTTTATCGTGTGGGAAATTTAATTAGCTTTCCAACGATACCAATTTCGTCCAAATATAATATCGGGGTGAGAAGTTATTGTCGTTTTTCTGAGAGCTGTCAGAACTGTCCAAGTGTGACAGGCTGGTTGACGGACCGTCGAGCTTGCGATGGACCATTGCTCAAGCCGTCGTAACTAAGGTAGTATACCCTTTCAATGGCCAAGTGTGACAGTTAGGCTGAGGCACCGTCGAGCTAGTGATGGACTATCGCCCAAGCCGTCGCAACTAAGGCAGTAAGTACTTATTCCAATCCAAGCGCGATGGTCAGGCCGACGAACCATCGTACGAGCCATCACAGATCCCATTCAATAAATTTAAAGCCATTTTAAAAGGACTTTTTGGTCTTGTTCCAATTTTTTTAGCACCTAGATATATTAAAATGAAGCATAGAACTTCAAATTGATCCAAAGAATCAAGAACTAGGGTTTTCTCTCAAGATTAACCCTCAAGAGCAAGACCCAATTCCTCTTCAAGATTTCACCATAGGTTTTGCAAATTGATTTAATATTCAAGGTTCTCAAGTCAAAAGCTTTAAGAGGCCTCACTTAAGATTACGAAAGAGAGTTTCAAGCAAATTTGTTCATCTAAATTCATAATCCAACGTATGTGGGGTTTGAACAAGGACACTCATTTCGTCCTTGTGCCCAAAAGTTATTTTGATTGCAAAGATATATCGTTTTACATGTTTTCTTATGAAACTAAAGTATGGGTTATACCCTATGTGGTATTTCTTGAGATTATGATGGCTTCAATGTTTTAGAAATTGAAGTACATGAGTATGTTGAGATTATAATGCAAATTGCTGAAAATTTTTAGATTTCTATATGATTTATGAATCTCTATAATATCGAGTATGAATTTTGATACGTCTTAACATGAGATTGATATATGGGTCATTAAGCCCAATTTTAGATTGTAATTTTAAGAACTTTTGTGTTATAAGCACCCATGATTTAAGTATTTTGAGATTTTTGAGAAAGTTTTGACCTTAACGATCATTGTTGCTTTGAAATCCACTTTTCTAAATGAGATTACAGATTTTATAGTTGGGTTCTTTATGAACCACAAGATTATTTTAAAGTGGATTTTCATGAGATGAGAGTAGCTAACTAAAGGGAGTAGTATTTAACACCGAGTTGGGTAAGTTACTACGGTTTCATACCCTAGAACTACGTGCCACCATAGGATTGAGATTTATGGGCCCAAGGCCGAGATAGTGATCACTAAGTTGAGGTTATACTCCCTGGAAAGAGCATGACGCCTCTCCCAAAAATGAGATTTCTTCCTTAGGAGGACAAGACATTGGACTCCATGTAGCTCGCAGGTGTATGTCGGTTAAGAGAACCTCCCTAATAGTAAGATTTTAAGAGTAGTTTGTTAAAGTATTTTTCCCTTAAAGAAAGTATTTTTCCCTGCTAGTAAAAGTAAATAACAACTTTTGAGTATATTTCTTACGATAAGTATTTTCCCTAATGATTTTAGGAACTAAGTGTAAAGGGCTCACAAAACTTAATCAGATATTGAATTACTTGAGATTTTCATCAACAGAGTTACAACTTTAGTCTTCAGACACAAAGGTGAGCTCCTTTTTCACTTAGCCTATATGAATTAAGATAAAGTATTTCTTATGCAGAAAGAAATTTCAGATTTCATTTAGTTTACAAGATTATGAGAACAAGAAGAGAATACAAATTTTAGAACTAAATGTTGTAGATCACGAGATTTTTAAAGCATGTTTTGCTTCTTGTGGCTACTTATTTCAGTATTTCAGATATTTCAGCTTATATGAGTAACGTGCATTTAGCATGCATTGTTTTATAAATGATGACTATGAGATATGCTTTTACTTATACATTCACCCACATATACTCAGTACATCCTCAAAGTACTGATCCACATATATGTCTATGTGCTACATTGTCTCATAATGTAGGTACAAGTTTCAGTATGCATATTTAGATTCGAACAGTTGCAGATTCCAGCTTGTGAGATGATGAGTCCTCCTACTTCGGGGACTTCAGTTATACTTATTTATGTTCTTTACTTTCTCATTCATATGTATTGATTAGAGATAGTTGAAGTAGCTTCCTAGCTGAATATAGTAAGTATTAGTAGAGGCTTCATAGACAAACAGTAGAGTTAATGTATTCAGTTTCAATTTTCTTTGTAAAAGTTGAGTTATAATCATGTGAATTCAATTTTGTATTGAACAAATTTTAGAAAAGAATTATCTTCCACTGATTTTGTACAGATTTAGCTATTTTTATTCAGTTGCTTATGAGTTAAGTTAGTAGAAGGGTTAGCTTGGGGTCACTTATGATCCTAAGCATCGTGTGACATCTCAGGACCCATTTTTGGGGTGTTACAGTTGTTGGGGGCATTGGTATGACCAAACGACAAGACTAGATACTCGAAATGACCATAATGGGTTCTGAAAGCAATCTTTGGAATATCACATTTCCTTACTCAAAGTTGATGATAGCCGGATCTAAGGTCTATCTTTAAGAATTAACTTGCACCTTGTAGTTGGTCGAATAAGTCATCAATCCTAGGAAGAGGATATTTGTTTTTGACTGTGACTTTATTCAGCTGATGATAGTCAACATATTCGCAAAAAACCATCTTTCTTTAGCACGAATAGGATGGGAGTGCTCTATGAAGAGACACCGAGACTTATGAAACTTTTATTTAAGAGGACTTTAAGCTACTCTTTCAAAATCTTTAAGCTTGGCTGGAGATATACGATATGGAGGAATAGAGATAGGTTGAGTATATAGAAGAAGGTCAATACTGAATTCTATTTCCCTATCGGGAGGTACCCCTAGAAAAATCTTCAGTAAAAATATTAGAAAGTGCATTGATTATATGGACTGAATGGACTATCGGAGTCTCAGAATTTGTGTCTTTGACTCGAACTAGATGATAGATACACCCTTTTGAGATCAACTTTCTGGCTTTAATATAGGATATGAAATGACTCTTGGGAGACATTAAATTACCTTCTCACTTAAAGACTGGTTCATTTGGAAACTAAAACTTCACCACTTTAGTGCGACAATCTATAGATACATAACAAGAATGGAATTAATTCATACCAAAAATAAGGTCAAAATCGATCATATCTAACTCTATTAAGTCTGCTAGCATGATCTTATGAAGGACAGTGATAGGAAACTTTCTATAGATCTCTTTGGCAATAACTGACTCACCCACTGGGATAGAAACTAAGAAGGGCTCAGGGATCTTTTCAGGACCTACTTACAAATTTATTGTAACTAATGTGGTCATCTAAGAGAAATTCAACCCAAGGTCTAACAACACATAAATATCAAGATAAAAAATACGAAGCATACTAGTAACAACATTTGGTGAATCATCCTTCTCCTGATGGGATGGTAAAGCATAAAAACCAATTCCAGCACTGACCGCCACCGATACTAGATGATGCGCCATGGGGAGGGACTAGGAGACCTAGAAGAGCTGGTGCGCTAGTAGCCCAAGTCTGGGGATGAATATCCTTGTTTACCTTCTTAGCAT
Source organism: Capsicum baccatum var. pendulum (assembly GCA_030864225.1). Lineage (NCBI taxonomy): Eukaryota > Viridiplantae > Streptophyta > Magnoliopsida > Solanales > Solanaceae > Capsicum > Capsicum baccatum. Next base: position 75,764,964 of record CM061554.1, on the reverse strand, counting down.
GCAGATACTCTTTAGTTCAATGACCTAACTTACCACAACCATAACAACCTTACTGTCCCAATAAGCACTCACGAAGATGATTCTTACCACACTTAGCACATGGATGATAACTGGGTTTTCCACTTATACTATTGATGTTGGGCATATTTATACGTCTAAGCACCATAACTTACCCATGTTTTAGCTAAGTTTTGAGAATAAAATACATAAGTCTTGCACTTTTAGTCCATTTTTAGTTAAGTGAGCTGACCTATGTGATTAGCATGTTTTTCAGGTACTAATGAGGAAGATTTCAGCACTTTGGGGACCTGTGGACAGCAAAGGACAACTTCACATAAAAAGGAAAGCAGCTTTTGGACTGAATGTGATGTATGGGAACTTTTTCCCGGGCAAACTGAATAATTTTAAATAGTTAAGGATGCAGTAGCAATTTATTAGAGAAGGATGTTATTAAAAGCCTTATGGCTGAATTTTTAGGGATGATTGAATTATTCAGATTCTGTAATATTTTGAAAACAGTAGAAAGCAGCGTAGCTTTGACGACAGAGGGAGAGAAACGTGTTTCTCTCTGAATTTCTCTAGTCATCTTCATCACCAAGATCATTCGTTGTTTGGGTATGATGAATATTTCTATGTTGATTTCTGTTTTATTCATGAGTAGCTAAGCTTATTTGTTAGGGTTATGGAAACCTTGTAGTATACTCTCTATTGCTATGGGTTTTGTGAATTTATGATATGTCACGCCACTTATATCATTACTCTCTTCATTTTGATTGAATTCTCGTGGTTGCAAACATAGGGAATGCGCCATTATAGCAACAACTTGTTCGATAGAAAAGTTACTATTTGGAAAAGATAGTGTGACAAGAAAATAGGGTTTCCAACCTCTATTTTACACGTTAATGCCCTAGCAGGATTAACGTCTTGGAGATTTTGTACAACTTTTTGTACACTTTAGATTTGAAAGAACTAAGGTGAATAAATCCTTGATGGTTGAAAAACACTTGGATTTAGAATTAGAATACGTCTCTCTATAAGTTCATGCATGCATAAAATCCGTATTACTCATAGTTAATAGAGAAGTAGAAGCTACAAGGTAGACATAACCCTAACTTGTCATTCTCTATGATCAAATATAATAACACATATCATCTCATCATTACACTGATAATATTACTGTGCATTTAAACCAAAACCCCCCTTATCTTGGATTCTTCGATCAATAGTCTAGTAATAATCAAAATACTTTGTGACCAGAGTATTCCCTATGGGATTCGACACCCAACCCAGTTGGGTTCTATATTTGACAACGACCGCTTACACTTTCTAACGAGAGTTGTAATTTGGGCATATCTAATTTTGGCGCCGCTACCGAGGAATACGGTTGTCAACTAAGTTTGTGATAGTTAATAGACCCTTTGGTCAAAGATTCTCAAATTTTACTTTTTGTTTGTTGTTTTTGTTTTGTTCAGGTTTAGTGGAGTGCATGCCAAATACACAAAGTTCTGGTCAACCATTATTACCTATAAATCCTGAACCACATCTCATTGGCAGAATGTATGCGCAACGAGACCTTGAACGAATGGCTACTCAACAGGAGCAGGCTAGATTAGCTGAATTGGCAGTTGCACAAGTAAATAAACAGAATGCTGATAATCCAGGTCGGGAACCAAATCGTGATGATGAGGACCTGGGTGATGATGAGTTATTAAATCCAAGGTGTGCAGATAATGTGGTTTCACCAGTGAACAGGAATGCCAACAGAGATCGTCAAGCAAGAATGATACCTGAACGCCGAGCTATGCAGGTTGCTTTTGATGATGATGATGATGACTTAGATGGGACTGGTGCCACAGGGGCTATTATTCCTCTGTCCTTGGCACCCGGAGACAAGTTCAATATCACTAGAACCATGATCCAGCTATTGCAACTCAAAGAGTTATTTGGTGGACTTGCAGGTGACGATCCGAATATGCATTTGATTAATTTTATCTCAACATGAAAATCATTTGACAATCCAGGGGTTGGACAGAATGCAATTCGGCTGTGCTTATTTCCATTGTCTCTATCTGGAGAGGCAACTCTATGGTTAAACGGGGTAACTCATGACTCTATTACAAATTGGAGGCAACTGAAAGAAGCTTTCCTCAAAAGATTCTTTCCGCCATCCAGGAGAGCACAATTAAGAGATGAGATAAGCAACTTCAGACAGCTTCCAACTAAAGCCCTCCACGAGACATGGGAGAGGTTTAAGAAGAAGCTTATGCGGTGCGCAAATCATCAGATGACCAATGTCCACTTGATGGAAATATTATATAGGGTTTTGAACTTGGTGACTAAGCCAGTGGTAGATAATGTTATGGGTGGGTCATTCATGGACCTTAATTTTATTGAGGCATATGATATGCTGGATCGTATGACAAAGCAGAGTAGAGCTTGGCACACCAGGGATTCGGGGGTAGCAAGCTCGAATATATCTATTGGCATGACGACAGAACAGAGGCGCAGAGAAGAGGAACGTGACCAGGATATGGCTCACATAAAAACGCAGATGGACCTTCTTACCAAGCATTTATTATCAGGGAAGACAGAAAAGGTCAAAGCTGTTGTATCACAGGGAAGAGATGACTCCGATTCTGAGGAAGAAGCAAATTACTTGAATAATCAGGGAGGTTTCTAAGGCAATGTCCAAGGAAACCAAGGTCGGAACTATTATGAAAAATCCAAATACAAGGACCGAGACCAAGAGAATTGGAAGAATAAAAATGACAGAAGCGATTTGTATGTGCCTCCTGGAAATCATGAAGCTGCTGCATCTAGCTCTGGGAAGATGTCCATGGAGGACATGATGGCTAAGCTATTGAAAGGAGTGGAGGCAACCAACACGGGAGTAACCGAGGTAAAAAATGATTTGTCCTCAATAAATCAATTGGTTGACTCGTATTCCACGTTAATAAAACAGCTGGAACAACAAATGAGTCAACTATCGACGGTATTCAATCAAAGAAAAGCTGGCACCTTACCGAGTGACACTGTCTAAAATCCAAAAAAAGATGGATCATGTTTGGCTATTACAACCAGGAGTGGTAAGGTGTTGGAAAATCCATCCAAGGGCAAGCCCGTGGTTGATAGTAAAGAGGAGAATGTTATTGAAGAAGATTTTGATGATTTTGTAGAAGTTGAAGATCAGGATGAGCATTCACGATACTACACCTAGATGTCAACAGTCTGAAAAGATTGATAATGGGAAGCACAATAAAAACGAAGTGGTGGAGAAATCTCTTCCAAATCCACCACCACCTTTTCCTCAGAGACTGAAGAAGAAGGCTGATGACACGAGGTTCAGTAAATTCATGACCATGCTGAAGCGGTTGACTATAAATGTGCCTTTGGTGGAGGCACTGAAGCAAATTCCAGGGTACGCCAAATTCATGAAGGACCTTTTGACAAAGAAAAGGGCAGCAATCTATGAACTGGCAGATAATTTTTATCATTGCAGTGCCATTGCCATGAGGTCTTTGGTACAGAAGAAGGCAGATCCGGGTGCTTTCACTATTCCTTGCACGGTTGGATCTTTAGACTTTGCTAAGGATTTATGAGATCTAGGGGCTAGCATTAATTTGATGCCACTATCCATCTATAGACAGTTGGGTTTGGCCGATCCTACACCAACCAACATGCGGCTTGTAATGGCTAATAGGTCGATAAAACGACCTGTTGGTATCTTGTATGATGTATTAGTGAAGGTTTCTACCTTCATTTTTCCTGCAAACGTTGTTATTTTGGATTGCGAGGTGGATTTTGAGGTGCCCATAATCTTGGGTCAACCTTTCCTCGCAACAGGAAGTGTGCTTATTGATCTGCGAGCAAATGAGCTTTTATTTCGGATGAATGACGAAGTGGTACGTTTTGATGTATGCAAATCAATGAAGCAGCCCAAGAATATGAATGTGTTCTCTATAGCTGATGTTTATTATGAGGATGAGAAGGAATTATCTTTAGAGAAGCAGCTTACTATTGAGCCATTGGCCGTTGTGCTTTTGAACTTTGAGCGTGAGGATGTTGAAGAGTATGAAGGAACTATCTATTCTTTGACAGGAATGGGGTCGTATTCATATGCCCCCAAGAAGCTGTACCTTGACCTTAAACATCGACCTTCACCACCGGCGAAGCCATCCATTAAAGAGCCACCGGTGCTAGAATTGAAAGAGCTACCCAGTCATCTAAGGTATGCGTTCTTGGGTAGTGGAAATACACTGCTGGTTATTGTTGCTGCTGATTTAGGTGAACAACAAGTAGAGGCTCTCATCTCTGTTCTAAAGAGGTACAAGAGAGCTATTGGTTGGACTATCGCTGATATAATTAGTGTCCCTCCTGGCATATGTATGCACAAGATTCAGCTCGAGGAAGATTGCGTACCTACTATTGAGCATCAGCGTCGTCTGAACCCACCTATGCAAGAGGTGGTGAAGAAAGAAATCATAAAGTGGTTAGATACAGGGGTGGTGTATCCAATCTCAGGCAGTAAATGGGTGAGTCCTGTACAATGTGTGCCCAAGAAGGGGGGCATAACAGTAGTAGCAAACGAAAAGAATGAGCTAATTCCACTCAGGCCTATCACTGGGTGGAGGGTGTGTATGGACTACCGGAAGCTAAACTCATGGACATTAAAGGACCACTTCCCAATGCCATTCATGGATCAAATGCTTGATCGATTAGAAGGAAAGGGATGGTTCTGTTTCTTAGATGGTTATTCCGGATATAATCAGATTTTCATTGCTCCTGAAGATCAGGAGAAGACCACTTTTACATGCCCATATGGTACTTTTGCAGTCAAACGAATGCCATTTGGGCTATGTAATGCACCTGCCACTTTTCAGTGGTGTATGATGTCCATTTTCTCTGATATGGTTGAAGACACCTTGGAGGTGTTTATGGATGACTTTTCGGTTATAGGTGAGTCATTCGATTCATGCTTGGCAAATCTGAGTATGGCTTTGCAGCGATGTGTGGAATTCAATCTGGTTCTTAATTGGGAGAAGTGCCATTTATGGTTAAGGAAGGCATTGTTCTAGGGAATAAAGTCTCTGAAAAGGGAATTGAAGTTGATCAAGCCAAGATTGAAGTTATCCAGAGACTACCACCTCCAATTTCTGTGAAGGGGGTTCGTAGTTTTCTCGGTCATGCTGGTTTTTATCGAAGGTTTATTAAAGACTTCTGCAAGATTCCAAACCCATTATGCAAAATTTTGGAGAAGGAATCAAAGTTTCACTTTGGTGCAGATTGCTTGAAGGCATTTGAATGCCTCAAGGGGAAGCTAGTTGAAGCCCCTATTATTGTAGCACCTGATTGGTCTCTACTCTTTGAAGTTATGTGTGATGCAAGTGGTGTAGCCATAGGTGCTGTACTTGGTCAGAAAAGAGAAAAGCTATTTCATCCAATCTACTATGCGAGTAAGGCCTTGAATGGAGCACAGAAGAACTATACCGTCACTGAACAAGAGCTTCTAGCGGTTGTTTATACTTTTGAAAAGTTTTGTGCTTACTTGTTGGGAACCAAGGTAGTTCATACAGATCATGCGACTTTAAGATATCTAATGGCAAAGAAGGATGCTAAGCCAAGGCTAATTAGGTGGGTGTTACTGCTTCAAGAATTCGACTTCGAGGTGAAGGATAGAAAAGGTTGTGAAAACCAAGTGGCTGATCATCTATCTAGACTTGAGAGTGAGCACACAGTGCAAACCAACCTTGATATTGATGATGCATTCCCCGACGAAGAGATTCTAGCAACTACGATGGAAAACTTACCGTGGTATACAGATTATGCCAACAACGTGGTAAGCGAAGTGATTCCTGAGATCTCTTCTTTCATCAAAAGAAAAAGTTCATGCATGATGTGAAACATTACTTCTGGGATGAGCCTTATCTTTTTCGACGATGTGCTGATGGTATTATTAGGCGGTGCATCCCAGATGTAGAGGTGCCCAGCATACTGGAAGCAATCCATGCTTCCCAAGTCGGAGGTCACCATGCAGGTGATCGGACGGCCAAGAAAGTACTGCAAAGTGGCTACTATTGGCCTTCATTATTCAAGGATGCCTACGATTTTGTAATAAGATGTGATCAGTGTCAGTGGCAAGGTTCTATTTCAAAGCACCATGAGATGCCCATGTCCAAAATGCTTGAAGTAGAGTTATTCGATGTCTGGGGTATTGATTTCATGGGCCCATTTTTTAGCTCATTTGGGATGAAATATATCTTAGTTACAGTGGATTATGTATCCAAATGGGTCGAAGCAGTCGCGCTAGCTGATAATGAAGGTAAGAGTGTTGTGGCATTCTTAAAGAGAAATATCTTCTCTCACTTTGGGGTACCCCATACCATCATAAGCGATGGAGGATCACATTTCTGCAATAAGCAGTTCAGAGCCGTATTGGCAAAGTATGGGGTTAAGCAACATAAGGTAGCTACACCGTACCACCCACAAACTAGTGGGCAGGTGGAGGTTTCGAACCGAGAAATCAAGTTGATCCTTGCTAAGACTGTGAATGCCAGCAGGAAAGATTGGTCCAGAAAGCTGGACGATGCCTTATGGGCATATAGGACCGCTTTTAAGACACCAATTGGCATGTCACCATACCAACTAGTTTATGGAAAGGCTTGTCACTTGCCAATTGAGCTAGAACATAAAGCAATGTGGGCACTGACGCAGCTTAACCTGAACTAGGATAATGCTATAAATATGAGATTGGGAGAGCTAAACGAGATGGATAAATTCTGTCTAAATGCATATAAAAGAGCAGATCTCTACAAGGAAAGGATGAAAAAGTACCATGATCGGAGGATTATCCAATGAAACTTTTAGAAAGGTGATTTGGTACTTCTTTTCGACTCCAGACTGAGGCTTTTCCAGGTAAGTTGAAGTCTAAATGGTCTGGTCCATTCAGAATCAGCCAAGTTTACTCATCTGGAGTAGTGGAGTTAGAAAACAATGATGGTGGTGTCTTTAAGGTAAATAGACAAAGAGTGAAGCTATATATCGGTCCAACCGACTCGATAAAATGTATAGCCACCATATATCTTGATGAAGTCTGAGTAATCGAGATAACTATGTCGTGCCGCAATAATAAATCAAGTGCTACATGGGAGGCAACCCATCATTTTACTAGGATTTTGTTTTTGGTAAATAAAAATTCAAAAAGAAGAGTCGAGACACGACCAAAACTAAGGCGCTTGGTGGGAGGCAACCCATCCTTTTAATCATTTCTGTTATTTTTGATAAAGTGTAGATGCATGCAGTGCAAAGGAGGAGATTAGACCCAATTTTGATTTGAAAGTGAGCCATGTAAATGGTGGTAGGTCTAGGAATGATGGAACAATACAGGTAAGTGGGAGTGGTCAAATGTCTAAGGTTCAAGAATGATTTGCATTAGAGTCACGCCTCGAGTTATGTAGGTTCAACCTAAAGAAAAAGTTTTACGGTGCGACTTTATTTTTTGACCCCGACGTATGGCCCTTTTTCGACCAAGAGTGCGCCATTTTTCCAATTGCCTATGCTAACACAGGCAATAGGCTAGGCGCCGCCTATGCCAACATAGGCAATAGGTTAGGCTCCGCCTATTCCATTGCCTATGCTCACTGCCTCACATAGGCAATAGGCTAGGCGCCGCCTATGCCAACATAGGCAATAGGCTAGGCACCGCTTATGCCATTGCCTATGCTCACTGCCTCACATAGGCGATAGGCTAGGCGCCACCTATGCCAACATAGGCAATAGTTTAGGCGCCGCCGGAGCCGCCTACTTATGCTTAGGCAATGCTATAGGCACCGCCTATCAACATAATTTTTGCCTACTAACCCGTTTGTGAATGGACCAACCCGACCTATGGCTCATCCTTTAAATATATCCTCTACCATTGAACACCACTCAATTTTTCTTAAACCTAGGTGCCGCCCAAGCATCCTTGCCCTCTCCAAACTTTTCTCTTTTCTCATCTAATCCTGCAGGCTCACCTTCCCGATTCATCATGAATTCATCACCAAGTAAGTTGTTCTTTCATGTTCCGTAGTTGTTTCAGTGCTACTCTTATAATGGTTAACTAGATTTTGTAGTAGTGCTTGGTGATAAGAGTATGGTTAGTTTGGTATGATTTTTGAAAAATACATCTCATTGAGTGAAAGGATTCTCTTAGGTGATCTTGATTTTATTCCGGCATGTATTGATTGGTATTCACTGTCATAATTTATTATTATTATGGAGTTGAGATATTGAAGTTTAATGCATAATTTTGGGAGTTGTGAGTTTGACTATTTGAATGACTCGTTCATCGATGTAATGATCATGATTGACCACAAGCATAAGATTGTGTGATTGTTTCTATGCTATAACATGATAAGATTTCTATGTGGTAGTCTTGTTCAAAGATTGCATTACTCCAATAGAATAAAGTTGGAAATGATAGTCAAGATTACATGACCATTGTGTGCTGCTTCTCTATATCAAACTGAGAAATTGTTATGTAAAGTAAAGGGTTGACAGTGTGACTGCGCTACTAATGTTGCTGGCACATACCACCTAAATGTATGTGGATCAAGTCTGAGTAATCGACATCACTCACTCAATTAGTTTGTGCAAACAAATTAAGTGTGGGGTGGTGCCATCACTATTTTCTTTTTCGATTATACTGAATTTTACGAAGTGAGACTAACATAACCCTATTATGATCTCAGGTAACATGGCTTCAAAAGGACGACAGGGAAAGGAGAAAGCATCCACCTCTCAAAAAGGTCACAAAAGTTCAAGAAAGGACCAGGCTAATTCCTCCTCTCATCAAGTGCCTCGACGCATTTTTGGGATCAAATGGGTTCTGGAGGAGGAAGGGAAGGAATGGTATAGAAACAATAAGGTGAAGAAATATGTCCATGTGGATTTGATGCAGAAGGAAAGTTTAGCAAAGAACTGCCCTCGCATATTGGCAAAGATTATGGCACTAAGTCTTGATTTTATCTTCCGAGATATGGGCGAATGTAATCTTGATTTGACTCGAGAGTTTTATGCCAACTGGTCCCCAAGGACTACAGGAAATGAAGTCAAGATTCGGGGGCAAGTCTTGCAATTGAACGCTGATTTCTTCAACTCTTTCCTGGGTACTCCAAGTATGGATCACTCACCACTCAAGGAGCTCTACCACAGACCTCCCTACAGAGCCATCAGACATACGTTGTGTGGATCAAGGTCCATGACCCAGTGGACTCGTCACAAAGATAATGGTCTTCACAATACTTACCCATATGCTTGTTTGAACAGAGAAGCTCGCATATGGTTAAGAATAGTCAATTCCTGCTTGATTCCTGGGACACAATACACTAAGGACACACGTGATCGAGTCTGCTTAGTATATTCTCTAATGACGAATGTTCCCATCAACATTGGTGTAGTTATACGAACGTCGATGCGAAAATCAAGGGTGCAAAAAAGGTCTCATTTCAGCTTCGGCAACTTGTTGACTGCAATTTTAAGGAAAGAGCACATTGAGGAGGAGCCAGCAGACCATAAGTTTCCACATAACCCAAAGAAGGTAGATCTCACGAAAATCAAAGATCCAGAAACTGGTCAAGGCATCAACCTTACCACTGCTGAGAAACATGCTCGAGATGAAAGTTTTTCGCCATCTGTATGGCATGACTAGGTTTACTATGATGAATGGGGGTCGTGTGCCGACTAATGCAGATCTTCGGCAGTTGGACTATGACTACCCACTTAATGAGCATGCTCGGGTCATGTGTGGAGTGGGGGTAAATTTTGAGGAACCTCTAGATGATGATATGCCGACAGACGATGATCACTGACTGCTAGACTCTAATGTGGAGGACAACTCTGATGATGGAGACTCTGATGATGATTCCGATGCAGGGGGTATGACCCCGGATATAGAGGAGGAGTCTGACTAACTAGGTTTTTGCTTATTTATTTACACTGAGGGAAGTGTGTTCCGTATAAGTGTGGGGTGCGGGTATATGCGGGTATATGTCTGTGGATTGCCTTGTCTGCAGTATTGCGTACTGCTTGCCTGCATTTATTCTTAGTTGTTTTGATTTAGTCATAGTTAGTTAGTTGTAATTAGTCAGAGTTTTGCATAAAATTGTTCTTATAGACGGCATGGCATTATAACAGGAGTTTGTGCTGAATCACTACTATTGAAACATTTAGGCTCTAAGTTGTGACTCATTCTGTGATAATTGCTTGTGGTTTAATTCATTTATCTGTTGGTTCAAGAATCTATAATGCTCCTAATTAAGTTGACCATGTGCCATGTGTGTGTAAGGTTATTGTATATTCTTTGTTGTGACTGATGCTAGAACTCTCCTGGTGTGTGTGTGAAGCGAAATAAAGATTGTGAGTTTAGGAGATGATTTAGGCATTTTTTTGGCAACCCTGATTTTGTTTATCTTCTTTTTACCTACCTTTGTATATTGCCCTAGTGAACACCCTTTGAGCCTTTAGCTATTTTCTTTGGCAACCTCATATGTAGCCTAATCCATTTTTTTTTAAAAGACCATAATTTGATCCAAAAGCTCCTAAGCGTTTTAAATTGTAGAATCAAGTTGAGTAAAGAGCGTGGCAAAATAAGAGGAAAATGGTGAAAGTGATGTCCAAAGTTTAGTTATTGATACATGAAAATATTGTGAATGAGGGTGGCTATCATAGGGATGCTTAGTAAAAAAAGAGATAAATTAAAGAAAAAAAATAAGAAAAAAAAGCAATAAATAAAGAAAAAAAAAGAGAGAGTTGTATATTCCCATCATTGTGTTTCTGATTGAGTAACAAAATAAGTGAAAGAGGGTTGGTATATGAAAGGAAGGTAGAGTGGTTGTTAAAAGTTAGTGTAAATGGCATAATGTAGTGTATTAAAGCGCTTAGGGAACATAGTCACCATTTCTGGCCAAAATAGTCCTACCTGTCCCTTTAGCCTACATTACAACCCGTAAAGACCTATTTGATCCTAACATTAGCATTCTGATATTAGTGGAGCATTACACTAAGAGCAAGCATATGGTCATCAGTTGTAATCTAAGAATTCCTTGTGAGAGTGAGAGCAAGCAAGTTCTTATACCCATATTTCTGGAAAATGCAAAACTATGAGTGATTATGGATAACATTTTGTGTGAGCGCACATAGTTGATGATTGTTGGGTAGTTTTATATGATTTTCTTTGGCTTAACTTGTGTATACGAATTAACCAACTTAATGAGTCTATGTTGGAGGGTGAGCTGTTTCTAGTAATGATCAAGAAATCTACTCTGTGTTAATAATTGTAGTGTATGTCTTGTTGAAAATTTTGTGTTGCTCTTGTGAAGTTTAGTTAGGTATTCGCATGGATGCACTATTTTGTTCGAGGACAAACAAAGTTTTAAGTGTGGGGTGGTGATGTTGGGCGTATTTATACATCTAAACACCATAACTTACCCATGTTTTAGCTAAGTTTTGAGAATAAAATACATAAGTCTTGCACTTTTAGTCCATTTTTAGTTAAGTGAGCTGACCTATGTGATTAGCATGCTTTTCAGGTACTAATGAGGAAGATTTCAGCACTTTGGGGACCTGTGGACAGCAAAGGAAAACTTCACATAAAAAGGAAAGCAGTTTTTGGACTGAATGTGATGTATGGGAACTTTTTCCCGGGTAAACTGAATATTTTAAAATAGTTAAGGATGCAGTAGCAATTTATTAGAGAAGGATGTTATTAAAAGCCTTATGGCTGAATTTTTAGGGATGATTGAATTATTCAAATTCTGTAATATTTTGAAAACAGTAGAAAGCAGCGTAGATTTCACGACAGAGGGAGAGAAACGTGTTTCTCTCTAAATTTCGCTAGTCATCTTCATCACCAAGATCATTCGTTGTTTTGGTATGATGAATATTTCTATGTTGATTTCTGTTTTATTCATGAGTAGCTAAGCTTATTTGTTAGGGTTATGGAAACCTTGTAGTATACTCTCTATTGCTATGGGTTTTGTGAATTTATGATATGTCACGCCACTTATATCATTACTCTCTTCATTTTGATTGAATTCTCGTGGTTGCAAACATAGGGAATGCACCATTATAGCAACAACTTGTTCGATAGAAAAGTTACTATTTGGAAAAGAGAGTGTGACAAGAAAATAGGGTTTCCAACCTCTATTTTACACGTTAATGCCGTAGCAGGATTAACGTCTTGGAGATTTCGTACAATTTGTTGTACACTTTAGATTCGAAAGAACTAAGGTGAATAAATCCTTGATGGTTGAAAAACACTTGGATTTAGAATTAGAATACGTCTCTCTATAAGTGCATGCATGCATAAAATCCGTATTACTCATAGTTAATAGAGAAGTAGAAGCTACAAGGTGGACATAACCCTAACTTGTCATTCTCTGTGATCAAATATAATTACACATATCATCTCATCGTTACACTGATTATATTATTGTGCATTTAAACCAAAACCCCCTTATCTTGGAACCTTCGATCAACAGTCTAGTAATAATTGCAATACTTAGTGACCATAGTATTCCCTGTGGGATTCGACACCCAACCCAGTTGGGTTCTATATTTGACAACGACCGCTTACACTTTCTAACGAGAGTTGTAATTTGGGCGTATCTACTATTCTGATATCTGGACATAGAAGTCTTACCCTACTGCTCTTATCTAGCTCAAGGGGTAGGAGCACTGGCTGAAGATGGCATTGTCATAGACGAACGATTCTAAAACTGTGAACGATTTCCCCTCTAAACTTTGTCTGACCATACTCAAACTACCCGATTCTAGCCTTCTTATTTCCCCTCTCTCTACATTTCAACTTTTATACCTTAATCTGTTGAGCATGAATTATCATCCTAGTAAGATCCATGTCACCAATAAGCATGGCAGTCCTACACTCCTTGACTACCAAACTAGATACTCTAGTAAAAAACTTACTCATACTCTCCCTAGGGTCAACCATCGTATCAGGGGTATACTTAGACAATAGGTTGAACTTAAGGTAGTACTCTTTCACTGTCATTGATCCCTGCCTTAGGTTCACAAACTCCTCTACCTTAGCTTCTCTTATTTCATGCAGAAAGAACCTGTCTAGAAATGCATCCTGAAACACCTGCCAATTTATAAAAGATGCATTCTCATCTCTACCATTCTTCCATATAATCACCTAATCATATGCCAGATTCTTCAATCTATAGGATGCTAAATCTACACTCTACTCCTCAAAAAAATGCATAATATGGGTGATCTTCTTCACCTCATCTCAATAAAGTTTTAGGTCCTCACCTGTTTTTGACCCGAAGAACTCAGGCAGATTCATTCTCTTGAAATCATGAATTCTGACTGCTGCTAAATCCCCATTCTACTGAAGTACGACTGCCATATGATAGTTGCCCTGAACATTAGTAGTCGCAACTTGCGCTAACGCCTAAAAGGTAGCCTAAAATTTATCTTGGGATACATTCTCATTCAGAGGGTTAGTAGGCTGGGGTGGATGGTTATCATTTCTATGGTCTTTGGCACGGCGAGGAGGCATATTCAACTGTTATGTAAAAGAATAAGTTAAAAGCAGATAGAGACACTATAAGCATGATAGATTATGAAAGAAAGATATGATTTCTTAAAAATGTCCCATAGCCTCTTGATCATAAATATGGCACGCTTTACACCCATGACCAAGACTCTATGTAACACAGCTTGTCTGACTCCCTAGGACTCCTATAACCTTAGTCTCTAATACCAAGTTTGTAACACCCTAAAAACATATCCCAAGATGTCATAAGATGTTCAAGACTACTAGTAGTCTTAATTTAACCCTGTAAGCCTTCTACTAAATATGAAACTTATAATAGAGAAGTATAGATATAATCATAGATAAAATGCAGAATTTTGTATAAGCTAAGCTAAAACTGTCTAAATATAACATCTAAAAATATTAAACTAAAGAGTCTGATCAATCTATACTAAAAATTTGAATCATATCTAGTAGTCTGGAAAGCCTCTACTACTTATACTAGAGAGTCACTAAGACAAACCCCCAGTTGACTTGAACTGTCTGAAAATACTGAATCATCTATACTAATAAGCTGAAAACTAAATGATTAAGTCCCTAAACTATGAAGACTCACCAATTGTAAGGATGTAGATGAAGATGCTTGAAATCACACACGCTGCTGAAACTGAGCACCTAAACTTACATCATGAGAAAATGTAGCACATAGACGTATAGCTTGATTAGTACTTCTGGATTGTACTGAGTATATGGGGGTGAATTCATAAGTAAATCAATAACTTAATAGGTCTATAAATTTGTAAAAGAATGGATGCTAAATATAGATGACTCACATAAGCTAGAATATCTTAAAATTGAAAATCATGATCATGAATAGCAAGATATGTTGCATAATTCTAGTGAGTCACAACATTTAGTTTCTCAAAGCAGTACTGGTATTCTTTCTTTAAATCATGTTGTCTAAGTGTAGAACGGCTCACTTTTGTATTTGTAAATTTGATATCTCATAGCTAATTTCTTTTGTAAAACAATGTCTGAATACAGTTGTGAGCCTTTACACTTAGTTTATAAAAGCTTTTTTGTGATTCTTTACTATAATCTGTAAGCTATAGGAAATTCTTTTAAAAACTGTTATGCAAGCCTTTACTATTAGGGAGGTTCTTCTAACCGACATACACTATTTGAGCTATCATAGTGTCCAACGTCTAGTTCCCTTATAGGAAAACCTCACGTTAGGGAGAGGTGTCATACTCTTTCCAAGGAGTATAACCTAATCTAAGTGATCACATCTGTATCTGTCATCCATATAGAAATCGAAATAATCTGATAATCTGTACCTATGTTGGCTCGTAGTTTTGGGGCATGTAAACATACCCAACTCGATGTCAAATATTACTCTCTTTAATTTGTATGCTTTTCTGTAGGAAATTCACTTTTAAAACTAGTATAATGGTTTATAATGAAAACAAACTGAATATCTGTTAATTTAAACTGGAACTGAAACTGTAAAGTGGATTCCATGTCTAAACTGAGATCAAAAGATCAAATCTTTATAAAAATATAAAAATAACTACTCATGAGATGCTTAAAGAATAGTCATTCTTGAAATATCAACATTCAAACTAGGGCTTAGTAGCCTATGAATCAATTCATATCAAATCATAATAAAGTTCATGCTTGGTAATGAAAATATTGATAATTCAATCCTAAATCTGGAAATTTATATTATACGCATGAAAAATACAAAAGTAAATATGCAATTCAACATCTAATTTACTTGAAATCTCATAAACTTTCAAATAGCAATATTGGGTATAAACCCTAACTCAAAAATTATGTAAATTCATGTAAAATTAACTTCAAAAAAATGAATTTTGGGCATAAGGAAGAAAGCATTATCCTTGGTCATGGTCCCACATACCTTAATTGATTATTACATGGAGAAACTTGAACATTGAGTTCTATTTGTGCTCTTGAAGATAGATTCTTAAAGTTCTTGAATTAGGAATCTTTAATTTTGAGCTATCATGGAAAAAAGAATGGTGGAATTTGGATTCTTGGAGATGAGTGTTTGATGTTCTTGGGTTCCTTTGAGAGAAAGTTGATGAAAAGTATGCATAAAGTGCTTAGGATAGGATAAATTCTGTGTTTTATATGAATTGGGGCTTGGAGAAATGACTAGATTACCATTTGTAAAATTTAACTCGAAAATTGAAAATCCCAATTTTAGGCTCCACCGCGATGTGTCGTTATCGCGGTGCCTCACTGGAAAAAGGAAGAACGCCTTTTTGGCCTCTGGCGTGATGCAACATAATTGCGTTGTGCCACTGGAAAAGGATGAGTGTCATTTTACACTCCACCACGATGCAGTGTCTGTCTAATTTGAAATTTTGGCGCGATATAGGCTAATCACGGCAAGCTACTGGAATGGGACGAATGGGAACTAGAGTTTCACCGTGACACGGGATGATCGCGGTGCTCCACTATAAATAGAATAATTGAGAATCCGTCCTTCACCGCGACGTGGTGCTTATCACGGTGTTCTACTACTTGCACTAAAATTATCATAACTTCTTAACCAAGTATCAGACTTAGGCGAAATTGGTATCGTTAGAGAGCTGATTCAATTATCTACACATTAGTGGGTCTAGAGATTGAAAATTCTACATGTATCAAGAGTTAATTATTTTTAAAGATGACTATTAACATTCTAGGAGTTAGATTAAGCTAGAAAAACAACACGGTATTACATACAGTCAGGAGCAGGGCCCTATACTGAATCCCGCACCCCATAAATAGGGCAAACTCCCTCCACATCTTCCTCAGGTAGGATAGAGGGTCCAACAGAGATTGTACAACTGTCAGATCTTTGAGGAGACATAATCAGAAATGTGAGCAATCCAGGAGTTAGAGAAGTTTCATCAAAACAACTCTATAGCTTGGAATAGAACAAAAAAAAGGAAACATTCCTAAATGCCTTGTAGCCTCCCCTTATAAGTATGGCACGTTACACACCCATAAAAGGGACTCTATCGAACACTACTTTGTGGACACTCAAATACCCTAAACCGTACTCTGATATTAAGCTTGTCACAACCAAAACTTGGGCCTAGTCGTGATGGGTATGTCAAGCCCACCATGGACCGGAGACCACCCCTTTAGCCTTACCTCAATATCATATAAATATAAATAATAGAAGCCAACTAAACTAGCAATGGGAAGGATAGATAAGTCAAATGACAATTATAATAATTTCAAATAAAAAACCAACCCAATACTTGTGCACAAAGCCTCTAAAAAAAATACCGACTAAGTCGGGATATGCCTCTGACTATGATAAATAGAATCCAAATGTATTGAAATAATAAAGAAACCAGCAAAATAATTGGCCCTTTTGAAAGATGGAGGCTCACCATTTCACAACAAATCCACAGGAATATTGAATCACCTAATACTGCACAAGAGAACAAGAAAACCCTTCTGACTCTATATCATGAAATAATGTGGCACTTAGGGACGGTCAGTCGGACGAGGACTAGTATGTAACTCAAGGAAAAGGATAAAATAATTCCATTTGTCAAAACCACATACACAACATTTGTATATACATATATAGGATGTTCGGTTAGGGACAAGGGCTATGAATATGAGATTTTAAAGTATTAACTTGAACTATGTTTCTCGCTCCATCCTAAAGGCATCCATGGGCTATATGGGTCCAGCTCCTCTTTCTAGAAGGGCCCCAATGTGTGTTAGTTTCACGAATCAAGGAAAGGGAAAAAACACCAAGGATATAACCCACCCAAAACATATAATGTGTACAACAAGCATACGGTCACAAGGACCCCCAATGCCGGCAAACATCATTTCCAGTGATGATCCCCTCGAGACATATACTTTTACAGTGAGCTACATAATTTCCTTTAAGCCCAAATTGAAGAACTTTGCTTACAAACTAACCATTAACCCAATAGTCATTTATTAAGGCATTTACCAATTTGATATCGTCATACCAATAAGCTTGCAACCTAATTCAATTATGCCAAACTAGTCCATGTATCCAAACTGACTCCCAAGTTCCATTTAAAATCCAAACTAGGGCCATCCAAAACCATATTCATTTATTTAATCTTAAATACAATGCAATGGGTTCAAAATAAAAGTTGAACCATGCAATTATCAATATTCAAAATCAAGTTTGCAAAGTGGGTTGAGGTTAATGCCATTATCAAGTCAAAATTTTCCATCAATTTAGGGAAACCCATGTCCCCTATTCCAACCATTAAAATAATGCACCAATTCAGTCCCAAAACCTATAAATTAAAGCATGAATAATACATTTAAATCACGAGAAAAGCAATTCAAGTAATAACAATCAAAACCCCTCAACCCAATTTCAAACCCAAAAATTAGATCACATGAACATCCACTAAATTTATGCCACAACATAAAATTTAAGTTAGGAAAAGAGAAACATACCTAAAATATAGAACAATTTGAAGAGTATTTGAAGTTTGGTGCTTAGATGTTGAATTCTTTTTAAAACCCTTAAGATTTCTTGGGTTTTGAGTTTGAGAGAGAAAGAATGAGATTTGATCTTTGAAAATTGAAGAAAAAGGGCAGTTTTATATTTAAAAGTCGTACAAGGGGTAAAAACACCAAAAACCCCTAACCCCAAGTGAAAAAAGAAAAATTGGATGAATTTAACATAGCAGTATGGCACGTTGTTTTTTTAGAGGTTAGCCTCCATGCCA
This sequence comes from Capsicum baccatum var. pendulum, assembly GCA_030864225.1. NCBI lineage: Eukaryota > Viridiplantae > Streptophyta > Magnoliopsida > Solanales > Solanaceae > Capsicum > Capsicum baccatum. The sequence continues at coordinate 75,746,673 of CM061554.1, read as the reverse complement.
CGCCCTTATAGCGGAGAATAACCTCCGTGGCACGCAACTATCGTAGAGGCACACTGCCTCAAAGTTTCACAATATCCCAAACCTCTTTTAAAATTTTAAAACTTTTCCAAAATATCCTTTTAACATCCTTAAACATAATTCAAGTCAAAAATTGACATTACGCATGTGGGATGGTCAAAATAAAATGGTTAAAATTTTGCAAGATCTTACAGTTTATGCCATTGACTAGAAATTGATGGACGTATAAGTTATGTATATGAATGGGTTATACATAGCAATGTTATGTATATATTTTTGGGGCTATTTTGTAAACACAACATATACATAATATGGTTATCTATATGCTACTGACTAGATACTTTTGGACGCAACTTTATTTATGTATATGGTTGACCTAGTCAAGTCTTGGCTATGTTATTCCAAACTGATAACATAACAGAGTTATTATACATGGGGTATGTATATATTATGCATTAACATTTTATAATCTGTATTGACATAACATATATATAGTTGAATTATGTATACAAATATGTTAGACGAACTGATATGTGTTTATTTCAACCTATATACAAAACACACTTATATATATGAAAGAATGTTAGCCATGTATATGATCTTTTATTTTATGATTTTAAGATTTGTTACATTTTAAACTAATACTTGATCAACAATGCATATTATTTCAGGAGATAAATACAGAATAAAGGAAGTACTACCCTATCCTTTGCATATTGGTAGTTCATGCAATTGCGAATTTAGGCCAGATATCAAAGAATATGTTAATGAAGATGTACTTTTCCTTTTTCGCCAATCATTTTTTTGAGTATTTCTAAATTTTCCTCAATGACCCTTCTAAGGGAAAATATCAAAGTGCTCGTTGATAATTGAGAATGAGCAGAACAACCCAAATGAAATTCATATATATGTCAAGGGAACAATACGTAGGTTTAGTATTAATAGGTTTTCTATCATCATTGGTCCTAAATATACCAGTAGTACTTAGGATTTTGTTTATGTTGAGTCTTCAAAATCTAGGTTGATGGCAAAGCAGTTTTCAAAGGCTAAAACTAGAATAACCAAACTCAATTTGGTTTAACATTTTAAAATGAGAAATTTTGACACTAATCATGACGCTTTTCACATGACTATATTGTATTTCATACATACATTTTTGTTTTCATAATTACATGATGCAACAATTAGCCAAGAAAATTTCTTAATGGCTGAGGATTGTCGTTACAAATAGTTCCCATAGGAAAAGGTTTCTTTCAAGAAGTTGATGAGAACATGGAGACAAGAATTTTTTATACATAAACAAATTTACCTTCTATGAGGTGTGTCATATGTACTTAATATGTGGATGTATGAATATTATTCTGAGGTGGACAAAAAAATTGCTACATGTCGGAGTAACATTATTCCGAGGATGTTTTATTGGCTAGTCTTTGGAATCAAGTCGAAATATGAGATGTTCATGGCTATGATGTTTAGTTAGGTACAATACAGTCACAATAAATATTTTATTGACTTTTTCACATAAATTCTTATTGATCAGCTTTTTATTTGTTTATACATTAATACTTATGTATACTGATAGTTTGTTGGTTTGTTTTCTTATGAAAGTATTTCTATACCTACCTACATCCCACTATCGAGGAAATTGATAGGATTGATTTGCCAAATCAGATTGGTATTCAAACAATTAATCCCATTGGATTATCTATCCTGATTACATTCAGTGTATCTTATGATAAATCTATTTTTAATGGTAAGATGATAGTTTCTCAGTCAGAATCAATAGGGTATGTGGATTTTAGTACCTAACCATCAATTGAAATTCTAAACAAGGCGAAGCATATTTATAACACATCAGTTTCTTTCCCTTCAAAAAGAAGGAAGACACTAAATTTGTTGAAAAAATCAAACGTAGAGCCAATAAGGAAAAAGAAGTCTAACTTCTCAATCCATAGAAAAAGTGTTTGGTATCCCTTTAAAGGTGCCAACTGAACCAACATTTAAAGTGCACAAAGATACATCATATCCATCTATTCATGAACAAAAAACAATTGCAGGCGATCCTCAATAGGGAGAGACAGAAAGGACATTTTTTAGTTTTACAGCACAAATCAGGAGAACATAACTGTGAAAGTTGATACAGAAGAGATCAAGTCATACATCTAGTCATATTTAAGTTCAATAACTACTCCATTAATTCTGTTACACAATTTAATCAATAGATATTATTATTTTATTTATGCTCATGTAGGTTGACAAAAAATCACAACCTACAAACATTGATGACTAACAACATGCTAAAGTTATGAAAGCATTGACACAAAAGCAAGATTTAGCCAAAATGGTCAATTTTTATAATACAAAATTTTCTTTATAACATGTACATTTTGTTGAGGTTGCATATACGTATTGTATAGGTCGAGAATGTCACTGACAATCAAAAGAAAGGTAAATCAAAGAAAGGAAAGTTTGCACTGAATGCTCGATGAAATTCGACAGTCCAGTAAATCCTGTCCAGCTAATAAGTTTGTTCATTTCAATTTTAAATTTTCATATCTTACTTTAAATATAATCATCTAATGAATATTGATTCTCAGTCTGAAGATCGAGATACACTTTCAATGAGTGAATATCCATTAAATGCCGAACAAAAAGATGAAGAGTCTCTAAAAAGGATCAACCCATCCATTCTGAAATCAAGGCAAACACTATCTCTTCAAAGTAGTGTAACTTACATATTACTACACAATAGTTAATGTAGAATATTCATTCTTAACAATACAACAATATATAGATTAAGTAAAAAGTTAATAACTAATTGAGATAGATTAGTGATACATGGCAAACTTATGTGTATTTTTTTGGGTAGACATTCGTGCGTGAGTTTATTAATATCCTTATACATAAGTCTGTAATGTATAATATCTTCTAACATATACATAACTATTAGTGTATAGTAATTTATAAGTTTCACTATTTTAAAGATATTGTATAATAATTGTAATGTATAATATCTGCTAACATATACATTACTATTTATCTGCTAATATCTGCTAACATAGCCTTATACATAAGTCTGTAATGTATAATATTTGCAAACATATACCTAACTAATCTTAGAATGTTACTTGGTGTAATAGCTTACCTTAGAATGGTACTTAGCATTAGTATGTATATGTATGTGATGGTAGTTTGATAAGCTTTACATATCTTATTGCTTAGTTCTTTAGGTTCGCACAATATAAATCACATAATTATGTATGTGTAATACCTACAAATAAACTTATTGTTTTACTTCACTGCATATAAAAAACATGGAAATACATGTGCATGACCTACAAATTTCCTCGTCATTATAGTTCAATGCATACATATAACACTGCTATTTATTTTTCTAGGATGATTTCTCAAACACAATATCAGAATCTATTCCAGATTTAATAGAGACACTCATAGAAGAGATGTCATCCCTCTAGATGCACTTCTTTTGATGTTTGTTAGTTGGACTAAAACAAAGGCCAGTTAATTTTTAACCTCAAATAGTCTATTTTTTTCCAGATTTTCTTGATGCAAGCATGCACATAAAGCTAGGAAACACCAACTCAGAGGACTAGAAAAAAGTCTAGGATATTTAAGTCGCAGTACTTAACAAATTTTTACTTCAGTTCAAAAGGCATTCAGAATAAGCTTATAGATTTAAAATAGAACTATGCATTTGATATCACGACCCAATTTATGAGTCATGATGGCACCTACCAATTTCCACTAGTAGGTAAGCCAATACCATAACCCGAGGCTAACATAATGGGTTAATTCAATAAGAAAGGACTAATTTAGACGAAATTTAAGAACATCAATTGTAAACATAAAGGTTCTGGATAGAATAAACAAAAAAGCAAGATACCAATTGCAAAACTTGGTAGAGTAAGTACAAGTGTAACTAATAGTTTCAATACAACTCTAGGTCTAGAATAGTTAATACATCTATCTCAAATACTAAAGACTGAATACAAGAGTTAGAAGGAAATTGGGTGACTCGAACTTCAAGAGCTCACCCTAACCACGATTAATGGCGATAACTAATACTCAGATCCGGACCAAAAAGGTACAAAAGTCTATTATGAGTACCAAAACAATGGGTACTCAGCAGGCATCATCGGCCAACTAAGCTATATCATGATATTAGGATGATAAATTGCAAGATAATCATAAGTAAGTCAAGGTACAAAATCTAACCTGAATCATCTCCATCATCACTGTATATACTAAGTTAACAAACCAAAATTACAGTGTAAAATAAGGAATCAACACATGCCAATATCGTTGTACATAATAAGCATTAAATATCAGAATAACAGAATAACATAAGGCATCAATACATGCCAATATCGTCGTACATAACAAGTAATAAATGTCAAAATAACAATATAACATAAGGCATCAACGTATGGAAATACCGTCGTGCATAAGACATAAATGATTCAGAATCGTAAAGTAACCCAAGTACAATCACAAGTAAACATAAGTACAGAGTTGGCGTCCATACACCAACTAGTGGATAAAGTAAAAAATTCATCATGGTGCCCCATGCCATCAGAGAGTACACCCAAGAGAAACATAAAGGAATCAAATCAATAATATATACTTTCTCATTATCCATAGTTTTACTAAATTTTCATCAAATGACTACTTGCCAACATTCATAATCATCATCAATAATTGTAATAAAATAACATATACCAATATACTTATAACTGTAACCATACCATCATATAGGCATCTATCTCATCAATACACCATATTCATTCAATATTATCTAGCCAATGCCTACACTACTGGAAATTACTCCTATGGTGACAATTGCAATAGACAACAAAACCGTTGCAATAGACAACAAAACCGTTGTCATAGCTCTACCGCAACGCTTTAGCAAGCGTCCTATATGTGGGCGTTGCAATAGGTCTATAGCAACGGTTTATGTAGTGATTGTCTAAAACCATTGTAATAGGTCAAGCTATGGCGACGGTTGTCTAAAACCATCACCATAGGTCAAGCTATGATGACGACTATTTTTTGACTTATTGAGACGCCTATTTTCATCTATTACAATAGTTAGCAACCATTGCATTAGAGTCTATTGCAACAATATTAAACCGTTGCAATAGCATCTATTGCGACACTTATGTTATTCTGTTGCAACGCTTTTTCAATACTTATTACAACTATTTCATTACTTATTGAGACGCCAATTTTCATCTATAACAACAGTTACTAACCGTTGTAATAGATTCTATTGCAACGATATTAAACCGTTGCAATAGCATCTATTGCGACGCTTTTCTTATTTTGTTGCAATGTTTTTTGACTACCTATTGCAATGGTTTATTGATCTACTACAGCGATTGTTGCCACATGTTATTAAATTGAAACAATTTATATAAATAGCTACTCGTATTAACGATTGTTGCCACATATTTGTAACTAGCTCAAATACCAATTGCAACGATTTATATAAAATAATAACTCATATTGTAAATTAGTATTTACATACATATACAAATTGCAATACGCAATTATATACACATCACAAAACAAAATTCTAGTCAATAATTTTAGTTTGTGTTGTTTTAAGACTAATTAACAGGATGTAAAAGAACCAATTAGTGTCTTATTAGCTTGGCAGATGGCGAACCCAAATTCAAAGTGAAGTAATATGCCAATTCATCTTGACCATTAAAATCCATTATCTTCTTGTTCTCAATCTAGTATCGATGGACATTTCATGATGCTCATTAGAGGAGAGGCGGCATAAAAGATTCTGAAGTTGCCATCTGGAAAACAGCACACCTCCACAATAAAAATTATAGGCAAGACCATATCCACTCAAGATCCTACTATGCAACCAGGACAGGACAATAAGCTCTCAATCTGGCACTATAGGAGTATGGTCGTTAGCTCACACAATACATTTACCCATCAAAATATCTACAATTCAGAGGTGGCAAATAAACTAGAAAGCATCAGAAAATAGAGAACCACACATCCAGCTATTCATGTTCCATAAATGTACATAATTTGCTGCACAAGACAGTTTTAAAGAGCAAGCATTACTCCACACATATTAGTCAAAGAAGGTTTGTCTCAGTAGAACTAACCCATATGACTTGTCCATTATTTGAACTGTTTCCTGAAGAGGACTCCTTCTCTATGACCTACAACAAAGTAGGAAGTCCACTCTCTCCAACTGTTTCAAGAACACTACAGCTACCCAAAGTCACACCAGCAGGTAATCCTCTCTTTTCAACATAATCTTTCAATATGTTAACTGTTGTCTCCGTAGGATTCTGAGCAACACCGTGAAATTTCTTGAACCCCGTGACATGAATGGTCACAGATTTTAGCCCCTCTGATCCTATTTCCTTGTTCGAAATACGGAAGGACCCCTTAATACTTGATAGCTTCCACTATCAATTACCTGTTCACGCCATTTACAACAGCCTCTATAAACTTGACCAACCATTTCAACATGCATGACAAGTACATTAGTAAAAATTAAGCAAAGAAATTAATAACGAGTCGTGCCATGTATGTTACCTCTTGGATTTGGATAAACAATCAAAATGAGCAAAGCATCACAATATTTCAAGTCAAAACACCAAGAAAAAGTTAAGAAACATTCTCAGTGCTTATACAACAATTGACCAAAGACAAAACCATGGTAGCTACATGATTAAACATATATTCACCTTTGTACTCTTTTCCCCCTTATACAACAATGGTCACAGATTTTTTACATGATGAAATAGTTAATTCACAAGTACCTCTCACAATAAAAAGATTTAAATGATTCAAATGAACTAATGGTTAAGTTCTTGGCTTGCATAAAATTATATATTAACCTTGTACTAGATGGTACTTTTACAAAACCTGCTCCAATAAAAAAATGGGTAGATCACACAATCAGTGGAGGAGATTACCTCGACACAGAACGTCCTTTCAACCAAGAATGGGGCTGAGAAGAGACAGACCTAGAATGAGATCTTGCACACTTTGGCGATTTAGCTTTAGGATATTTTCTGCTAGGAAAGAAAATAGCAATGATATCCATACTAGCACTAAAAAGTGAAGTAGCTATAGAATCTGCAAAGTGTATTATCTGCTCCGGTTATGACTGTAACTTCGACTGCGGCTACGACTAGCACTCTTTCCTCTAGAGTAAGAACGATTGCAGCTGCGGCCTCTAGAATCATGTTTCCTCTCTAGAATCATGTTCTTCACCTAGATTTTGAGCGATGATCACCTTTCTAAATTCCATATTTTAATTAGGGTAAAGTCAACTATTAAATTCCTCCCATTTTAGTGTCTCAAAATTACCGATGGCCTTGGCTCAGCGGTAAGCTTGCTTACCGTGGTGTGCCAGGGTCGGGGGTTCGAAACGCCCCTCCAGCTTCGCTGGGGTGAGGGCGCGTAGGTCAGGCCCGGAGTGGTCCCCCCTCCCCGACACCTACGGAGTAGGTATGAACCGGGTCGTCCCTTTAACTATGTAAAATTTAATGGCTCTAGTATATTCATCCTGGCAAAATGATGACAATTTTCTAGGTAAAACCTAAATAGAAAGCACAACCCCACCAAGAAAGAGAAAAGTACAAAATTTCCTTATATTAAACACCTTGATGATATTAACTAAGGCTGCAATAATTTACTATTTTGAGGGCTTCTTGGGCAGACCTTCACCTCATGATCTACATTTTGGAGTTCAGTTGGTTCCTGATATAGGCAAGCTTCTTTGGTTTAGTTTTAAAAGAAACTTTAAATAACCCAAAAGATAAACAAGAGGAGCATAAAACTAGTATCGGTTGTCTATCATCTTACCACTCCCTCACGGAAAATTTGTGAGAAACAAACAGCCCCAGCTCAACGCATATGATCCTACATAAGTAACACAGAATATCAATATTCAGCGGTTTGCCGGTTAGAAGATAGATACAGAAAAAGGAGGATCACTTTTAGCCATGGTCCTTATAATTTACCTCTCAGACACCACTCACCTTGAGATCCTGCCAGGACGCTGACTGGGGCAATCTAGTAACCAAAACTGAAAATAAACAAGTGAATTAGATCAAAAGGCATGAAATGCAGTAAAGAATACAAGGCATGCACATCAACAATAAACGTGCCTCGATACTCAGTATGCTTGGGCACTCCAAATATGTGATAATTATGGCCACTATTATAGCCACTATTATAACAATCATTTGACGATGAGTTACCACGCTCACCATGTGCAAGTTCAACCTCTGTAAATATACACGATATGTAACAATTTCAAAAAGCTTAAGCACCTCAAAAAAAGAAAACTATTTGGAATTTAGGTGTCTTAATAAGTAGTAGATGTGTTAATTTTCCTTGAAAGACAGACTAATATTGAAAAGAAATAGACCTGAATAAAGTGGAATTGATACAGATGATTTTATATACTTGATCCAAACTAATTTAGGTCAAGCATTTAAATGAAGAAACATAGGATTTTAGGTGAAACACTAAGGTAAACAAAAATGCAATTAAGATACGAACTGGAAACCCTGATTCAGAGAAATGCAAGTCACACATATAGTTGATCTAATATACTAACGCATTCTTCTGAAGGAAACAAAAATAACTTGTGCTTAAGAAAAGTTTATCCAAATCCCCACAACAAATATAGATAGAAGTTATCCAATCAATGTACTGTATTTTAGAATATCATTGATGTTTAGTTCAGTTTTGATCTTACACGTAACTTGCAGATAATAATAAACACCATTTTATTTAAATCTTGGATTTATGTTCAGAGACTTCACCTCTGGTTGGAAAGGTACAACACGCAAAAAGGGTGTTTGTACAAATAGATTGTTAGATTAATTCCCAAAGACAAAGACAGTTGTGGATCAAACAAAAACATTCTTATTATATTAAAGGAAGACGACTAGATGATATTCCTATTCCCAAAACAGCCAGCTGGATGGTAAGAAAAATTACGGAAGCTATCGGTTACCTGAGGCACATCTAAGGCTCACCAAATGTAAAGTGAAGTAACCATAAGTTTCATATCTACTGTAGTTTTCCTTCTTTTTCTTTGCTTGTCTTTTGATTTAGAAATTAAACAAAAACTATATACAAGAGTGGACACAAATTACAACTAAACAATTAACTTTTTAATGCAATTAGATAAGATAAATTCAAAGAACTTATAAAAAAAAAGTAAAATAATTACACAGACAGAAATTACAATGCATACATCTAGTTATTGTATCAATTCTAGAGCTATTACTCGTAAACAGTCCAATTTCAGACTTTTTTTTTCTAAATACATCCCTTGGTATAGACTAAACATTAACCAAGACTATCTATATCTTTTAATGTGTTTTCTCGATGCGTTGACTTAACATTTCAAAAAATTTTATCGTACTAAATTTACCTGACAACACATTATTAATATAGTAATAAATGTAATGATAAATTTACCTGAGAAGGGGAATGAGATGATGAAATTTGATGTAGAGCTTTAGGAATAAAGAAGACAAGGACGCTAGGCGGTGAGATGTTGTGTATGCCAAAACATTATGAAATAAAGTAAACACTAGTGGCACCACTTTCCAGTCATCTTCTGTGAAAGCCTCGCTGTTGATGGTGGAGAGATAAGTTTGTTACCAGATTAACAGGAAGAATCCAAGATGAGGCAGTAGCCTATCTCATGTAAGCTTAACATTCTTATGGTAAAGCACAGAGAAGCCAACAAAGGACTATGACATGTCAGTATGACTGATAATGAGCCTCTATAACAGAATGTCAATGTAACTCTGGATGATATCGTCAAAGTAAGCCTAATATAACTATGTAGTAAAGGCAATATGAAGCCAAGGCCATCATTCGCTACTCAAATACAACAACAACATACCCAATGTATTCTCACAAAGTAGGTTAGCTACTCAAATCTACGGACTTTTATAGAAGCTTTGAGTCAGACGTATCTTTAAGAAGTGAACACCTTCTTAATGAAGTGTACTCTTCAACAAGAATGAACATCTCTATACTTGTAATTGCTCAGAGACTCATTCTTATGTAGTAAGCCAGAAAAAAGCTCCGTGATTCAAGGCCTAGATACTTAGTCTCTTTCCTTCCAGACCTGTTTCTGAAAACTACTAATCTTTGTAGATGAGGAGGTTGATATTTTTCCTCTTTTGTTTTATAGGATCTTTGACCCGCATTACTTTAAATTATTTGGTGCAGTATATGGTCCCAATTCTGAGCTAATTAATAGAGAAATTCCTAGCTTTTAGTTAATCAATTAAGTTTTTCTCTCACTGATTAGTAAATGGAAGAGGATCTCTAATTCATCCTAAAAAAGCAGTTGGTGCACTAAAGCTATGTGCAAAGTTCGGAGAAGGATTGGACCACAAGGATCTAGTTTACGCAACCTTACCAGACATTTCTGCAAGAGGCTCTTTTCACGGCTTGACTCCACGACCTCTTGGTCACATGGAAGGAACTCTAATTTATCCTAGTAAATTTAATTAGATTTGTCTGTTTGATAATTAGGATCGTATTCAAGCATCAAGCAACTAAGAAAAAACAAATATCCATACACAACAAAATATACTTCAATCACGTACACATTGCACCCAGCTAACAAGTTTGTTACTTTTACGCTAAAATAAAACAAGTTTGTTTTAGAAATAATGAATCTTCTATTGCAGAATTGCTTAAATCAGATTATAAGCACTTAAATCTGTCAGTACATGATCAATTTGTCCTAAAAGCATATTGCTCTGCACTATTTTAAATTGTTAATGCAAAAGTTTCAAAGTTACAATTTGGATCAACAAGACAAATGGACTTGAAAATAAAATTGCTACAAATCTTATCTCTTTGTATAATCTGTTGAACATTTCACTTTCCAAGAATAAGTCTTTTCCCAAAACAAGCCAAGAGAAGGACTTTCTCAATAAATTAAAAGAGTTACAGGTTTACATTGGAGATCCACTTGAAAAAACAATGGATAAACGATGTTGCCTAGTATAAACACTGATACACTTCACAATACAACGTCGAATTCAAGAAAAACAGAGAAACAACGAAAGAAGCTAAACCGATATAAACCAAAAATAAATCAAGGAGAAACAAAAAATGTTCACGCAATCAAATGAACCCAGCAATCAAATGTTCTCTAAAGAAAAGAAAAATCCAAAATCCCCAAAAATTAGGTCAAAGTCGTAGAAGAATACACTAACCTTAAAATCCCCAAATTGAAGTGCAAATTCGGTCTGACTTTCCAACACAAATTGAGAGCTGAAATTCGGTCTCACTTTCCAACACTAAGAGAAATTGAAGTGCGAAATTAGCCCTAATCTCAAATCGGAGTAAAAATTCGGTATGAAATTAAAGTACAAATCAGATATGGTTTATTTTTAACTTACCAAAATGCAATTCTACACTCGGTCTGAAGCTCACTACTCCAGAGCTCACTACAGTTGGTCCGAAGCTTACCAAAATAACTTAATCGCAGATATGCTGGTCCGAATATCCCTGGCACCAGTAAATCGATTTTTGAAGCGGCACCAGTAAATCCCACAAAGCTCACCAACGGCACAGATTGTCTCCATTGTCGTCTCCACAGGATTGAATTGTTGTAGCAATTGTAGCGATTGTGGCGAATGAAAGGTTTAAGAGTGTAGTAGGTTTAAGCTAAGGGACCTAGAGTGTATAACATGAATGCACAATATAGTTGAAGTAATGTTTGCATTATTAATATTTGTATTAGTAGTGCATTTATTAGTTATATATGTATTATTTCTTTTATATTATTTAGTTTGATGTATTACTTAATTTCTATAAAAGAAATATTTATTTATAAAAAACTTTTATTTGATTTTGTATATTTTTTGTAATAAAGTTCTTTTATCTTCTTAAACATAATTAGTATTATTAAACTAGTATATAGAGGTTTAAGATTAATGTCTTTGCGCAGAAATATTATGCCGTCGGATTAATATAGTCGAAATAAAAATAAAATATAAGACGTAAAATTAAAAAATATTTCAATATTTTTTAATCTTTTTAAAGACCCTCAAAGCAAAGCAAAAATATGTTATAGTTATTTAAATCAACTATTCATTATTGTAAATTAAAATGTCAGAAAAAGAAATTGTAAAATGTTTTGAAAAGATTCACTATTGCAAATTAAAATGGCGGGAAAAGGAATGGTGAAGTATTTTGAGAAGGAAATTGGGGGATATTGAGTCATTTAATAAGTTAATGCATGTGTTTAAAGTCTTTCTATTACTAATACATAGGAAATGGAGTGTATTACTAATACACACTCCAATACACAAAAGAGTGTCGTATCAAACAAGGTATTAGTAATACATATTAACTAATGCATGCATTATATTTTACAATACACACGACCCCTAAGAGAACCGACCGTCTCCAAAATTTTTATTAAAATATTTTTTTTTTGCGGACTTAATGAAATTTTTCGTGAAAATTGAGGGAATAAAATAAGCGTTGCTATAGCTTATTTTATTTATCTATTGCAACGCTTAATCGTCAAAAGCGATGGTTATAGTGTTAAATTATAGCTAATAGAACCATTATTTTTGGCAACTCTTGAAACTGTTGCAATAAACACCTATTGCAACACTTTGTTAACCGTTGCCAAAAAATTCGTTGTCATAGGGGTAATTTCCAGTAGTGTTATTACTAAACCAATTACTCACAAGTCATTATATAACCTCTAATTGTTATATATCCACTATTCAACACATAATCACTATTCAAGGTCAACTACTAACCACTATTCACTAACTAGCCCATGTCTAGCATCAAGATTCACCACTAGATTACATTTGCAATTTAACCAGTATTTATTTTTAGCCATCATAATTCAACTAGCCACCATCTAGCAAAAGTCCCCCAATCACCATTTATTCACTATTCATCTATCAACTAACATCCTTTATTAACTAGCATCATTAATGCAGAAATCCTCACTAAACAACTAATCAACATCATAAACTTAGTCATCAATAGCAACTAAGCACCACCATTGCTAAATCCTTTATCACTAACCTCCATCATAAGTAATCATCACTATTAATAGCCATCAATTCCACTAGTCCTCTTTATCACTAAGATTCACTAATCCATTAGTCACTATTAGCAACTTAAGCAATATCTAAGCATCTTTCATCCTTAAATCAAAAACTATACTACTTTATACCTTAACTCATTAGAAGACTATAACCAATATCTCTATATCAACATTATACCCAACTACACAAGAGCATAAATAAATATATAATTATCATACATAGGGCTAGTTGGATTCAAACCGGTAATATGCACGTAGGAACATCAATAATCATCCTTCGACCTTTTCGAGCATCATCATATCATCAACATATCCTTCGATTGTATCGAGTACCATCATATCATCATAATATTAGTTGATCGCATTGGGTATCAAGATATCATCATAATATCACCCAGCCATATCGGGTATCATTATATTAAACAATATCAGTCGGCCATACCGGTATCATCATATCATTACAAAATCATTCAGTTGCACCGGGTATCATCATATCATCACAATATCATCCAGCCATACTAGGTATCATTATGTCATCACAATAGCATCTGGATATATAGGGTATCATTATATCATAACAATATCCTTCGACTATGTCTGGTATCATCATATCATCCTAATAGCCTCTGGCCTTGTCGGGTATCATTATATCATCACAATATCCTATGACCTTACTAGGCATCAACATATAATCATAATATCCTCCAGCCTTGCCGGACATCAACATAACATCACAGTGAATAAATTTCTATCAATAATAAAGAATAAGTCGCACGAGGTCTAAAGTAAATAACAAGCTCCACAATGGCTAAAGTAAATGACAAGCCCCACGTGGGCTAAAGAAACTAAATATAACAGGAGAAACGAAGAAGAGCATACTTCCATAATCTAACGTTCATCATCAATGTCACTTTATCAATAGATAGATGTATATGTAATATGAATAGTATAAACTATCATCGATTTTTCCTCAAAACTTATATCTTTGATACCAACATCTTCCTCCATCCCATACCGGAGAGATGGGCATATAAATATGTATAATAAGTGGAAAAAATATTAGCATAAGTAATCATATAAGGAAGTATCATGAGTCCAATCATAATCTATATAGTATCTTTACTTATAGTCAATAAGTGTTCCTTCTAGCACCATTACCATCATCGTTTCCAATATCGACAATAAGGAAGACTTTTAATATGATATATTAGTGTAATTATTAAACATGATCATAACTTGGGAAATAGCATAGTTAACGGCCCAAACACTAGCCTAGTCAATGGATTAATCAAAAGTATAATCAAGGGCTTATCATTACATTATGTATAATCTATCATTTAGACCATGATCATAACCATAAGAGATATCATGAGAAATGGTCCATTAGAAGCACATTCATTGGCCAAAATATAATTTATCACTAGTATGAACAATAGATAAAGCATAACATAATGTATAGCTTATTCATAACATGGTCAAAACACCATTCATGGCTTAGGCCATACTATAGTCAAAGGCTCATTAAATAGCATATTAGTTAGCCCAAACAATTGTCAATCACTATAACATAATTAATAGCTTGACATAAGCTTTAGCCAATAAGGCATACAATAGCATAATGTCATTCCACATAACCAACAAGTACCAAGGATCAACAATATTGCATCAAAATGACACTCTCTAGTCAATTACTAAGCCTATGGGTTCAAGAAAGTAATAATAGGTTTTGCCTTAAGTTGGGCCAACAAACCCATAGCTAAATCACTAGATGCATTCTAAGTCAATTTCTACCCTGGACTAGGCTACAGTATCTAAATCAACTCTTAGATGTATAGCAAGCCACCATAAGCCCTAAGGTAGATATTCTACTCAAGCATCTTTACTAAGTTCAACGGAACTAAGGCTAAGTCCAATGGAACTAAGGCAACCTTTACTAGTATTAGCAACTAAGGCCAACTTACTCTAAGTATGAGCAACTAGAGTATTTCACCTAATATTTACTATTCTAAGCCATTCTTATGATAAAAAATGAGTAATGAAGTCTATTCCACCTAAGTCAAAGGAAAAATAGGTCAAGCTTTTCAACTCTAAGACTCACATAGGATAAATGATCCAACTAACTCAAGTTTTGCATTTCATCAATCCAATAATTAAAACTCATCCCAATCTAACAAGATGTCATAATCATATTATGATATAGCTCAATCTAACAATGAGTCATCCTAGCCCACCTCAGATCGAAAGAATGCTCAATAATTGGCTAAACCTTCATTTTTCCCTTTTGAGAAGCTCCTTCAAGGTGCCAAGCTATCCAAAACACAATCTATACATCATTATAAGAATATTGACACCCATATTGCACCATTGTACTTCGGGCCTAAAAACGACATCAAAAGCCCTAAGTGGGTTCCATGTATGGAAAACATATTAATGACACCTACCCAATGTTCATACACTATTAGGGAATCATAATCCTCAAGAAATAAGGGAAAACCAAGCTTATTTGGGCTAAAATCATGTCCTTAAGATAATTGGGATTTCGATCAAATAATCAAGAATTCAAACATGAAAATAAAGGATTCATACCTTTAATACATTGTTTATCATGAAAATATAAGTAAATCAAGCTTCAAGACACTCCAAAGACTCAATTTTAGTTAGCATACCATTTTAGGGCTTCTAGGTCTCAAAAATGAAGGAGAATTACCCAAAATAAAGCCTAAAGGTATATACCCATCCCAGGCCCTCTGCTATGGCTATCACTATCCAAGAATGGATATTTCATAAGGGCGATCATACCCACTTATATAGAGATCACACAAGGGCGATCACAATGCCCTTTCTGCGATCACGCACACCTCAACACTAACTATTTGGGAAATTATCGAGTTTTCCAATGACGCCTCAAGATTCATTCAGAATCAAATTTGTAAATGAACTATGTAACCACACTAACTTTGATGTTTCAAATGCGCTGGCGAAGTCATATTTTCAATCTGAGGTCATTTGACCAAATATGGGTCCGATACCTATACTTAAAATTTTTCAACTTTTCGACCAACTGGTCAAAATTAGCTCGGGCATATTAGGATCCAAACCAAAGGTTTAACGATCCTAAAATCGATATAATAGAGCTTCTGGCATAGTCAGAATTCATACCCGAGATTGTTTTACTGATGTTTTCACCCAGTGGCCATTTGGAACGAACGAAGACTTCTAAATAAGAAATTAGCTTTAAAAACTAAACGAACCACCTGGTAGCCAAGCTATCAGTTCCAGCAAGCCATAAATGACTTGGTAAAGCTATTAAAAAGCTCTAAAGAGGAAAATAAGTAGAATTATAAAAAATAACTTGGAGGATCATTATGTTTGATGGGTTAAAAATCTCTAGCGATATGCCGAATAGATTAATTGGGTTATAGAGAGAATGGATACATGAATGGCTATTAAAATACCATGCTAATAAGTATGTTTTTTAAATTGTTGAATTCAAAAATTTTCACATAATAATTTTGTGTTCTTTTTAAAACTATATACTTGTAAATGTTAATGATGATAGAGAAATAAAAGATGACCACTATAGAACTAAAGAAAAATGTCTTGGGTTCAGAGAACTTGATTTCATTGTTGCTCATCCATAATAAAAAAAAACTGGTTCTACTTGGTGCCTCAACCAAATATATGATGGAACGATGAAGTAGATATTGAATATTTTATAGTTTGGTACATATATTTCAGTAGCTTGATTATGAAATAACTACATTTTTTTTTATGTTGTAGGAATATATCAAATGTTTATCTTACATATGAAAATCAACAAATCACACTATATCATATATTTTCTGTTGTTATGTAGTACGTAAACTAAAATATTAAAATATCTGACATGTTTACTTAAAGAATACACATCACAAAGTTATGTATAGAGATGTTTTGTTATAATCAGGTTGCACTAACTTACATTTTTTATTCATACATAATTTTTGTACAAGAAGTAATATGAAAATGCTCATTTGAATAGGTCTCATACTGACACATAAAAGAATCATTTGTTTGTTATATTTTGCAATTTCATAGTGGTTGTCTTACTATTTCTGATACAACTCACAGATAAGTATTAAGATCATGCATATATATCATTGTTATTTATATGGACTTACAATATTAATCATCTATTTCCATATCATATTCTGAAACATACTATATTTTAGTACATGGTATATTAGTCATCCTAGTTATGTTGCTATATATTAATAAGTTGATATCCATTTCCTTGTTAGCTGTATTAACTATTTTTAACTTTGCAATTTATGCAACATATTAATATGGTCTTATATCACTTGCGCAAGAAGTCAAAGCAAGAAAGTTCTCAACATAAAGATACATAACTACAAACTACTTGTTTAAAATGTACATAGAGACGACGTACCTGTAATACCCCGTACTTCTACTTATCTTAAAATCATTCCAAGAATGTTAGAAAATTACTTTGAAAGATGAATCCACTTTTATACACGTGAAATTTAAATTAGCTTTCCAACGATACCAATTTTATTCAAATTCGATGTCGAGGTAGAAAGTTATGACCGAAATACAGAAAGAAGTCAAAACTGCCCAGGTGCGACGGTGAAGGCCGACGGAACATTGAGCTAGCGATGGACTATCGCCCAAGCCATCACAGCGGAGGCAGTGAGACAATATTCTGTCTAAGGGCGACGACTCATGCCGAAGGACCATCGAGCTAGCAATAGACCGTCACCCTAGCCATCGCAGCAGAGACAATGAACCTCTATTTTGGCCAGCTGCGACGGTCAGGATCGATGGACCTCTATCAGTAGCATTCTGTCAGTTAATCATGTTCATATTTATTCAGATGGTAGTTGAAATTTGCACTAAGCGAACCCAAGAATGGGAACCCACCTATTATATGAGGGTGTGATTCTTAGAAAAAATCCTTGCATTCTAGAACTCTATAGCCAGCGTACGTTGACACATCGTAGCCTATTATATGAGGATAAATGAGGTGGATTAACCTGTTATATGAGGGTTCCCATTGTTCTCACTGGAGTTACCTATTATATGAGGGTTACTCACAGATTGTCCTTACCAGTGGCGCGGTATTGACACCCTTTCAATTGGGGTTATAGATTGGACCCAACTTAGCTATAATGCATTATTTGGCGCATGTCGATTAAATGACTACTTCTCACAGTTTTAGTATAAAATTAGGACTGTCAGATATAGTCATTTAGTCTCAGTAATAAAACACAGATAGTTCTATAGGATTCAGGACTGTTCGAAATAGTTAACTCAGAAAAGTACAAAACTCAGCTAGTTCTATCAGAACCTAGACTGTCAGATACAGTTGCTCAGTATCAGTTATTTCATTTATACAGATATTAGTATCTCCTGTTATCAGTACTCAAACTCAGTAATCATGTTATCACGAACTCAGTTATAGTTATTATGTAGTCATGCATGTATTCTCACGTTCATGTTATGCAGTCAGTTAGTATAGTTCATACATATGAACCCTTTTGTATTCAGCCTACCTCACATGCATACCAGTACATTCAAACGTATTGATGCATTTGCGCTATGGTATTTTATACCATAGGTTCAGAAGCATGAGCTCCAGAGCATCAATAGCATTTCGGTTTCAGCAGTCAGAGTTAGCAGTGAGTCCACATCCTTCGATGATATGACCATTACTTTATTATCTCATTAATTAATTTATTTTAGTAGTTGAAGTTAGTTGGGGACATGTCCCATCAACTCCTTATTCAGACAATTCAGTTAGTTAGAGGCTTTTTAGGTTATCATGTTCAAAGAGTTTATTTCAGGCTTTTTTTTGGTATTATGATACCTTATCATTCAGAGATTATTTTATCAGTTTTGAACATTATGGCCTTATAGCCTTTATTTCTACATTTATATAGTATATTATGCAGTGTTCAGGTACAAATATCAGTCATGGGTTAGCTTGTGGTCCTTCAGGGTTATGAGCATCGTGCAATATTTCGGGCATCAGATTCGGGGTGTTACAAACTTGGTATCAGATCCTAAGGTTCAATAGTGTCCTAGGAAGTTTAAAGCCGCATCTAGTAGAGTCTTGTACATGGGTGTATTGCGCGCCACATTTATGTGCAAGAGGCTATGAGATGTTTTAGGAACAGTATCACTTCTTTTAGTATTTATGACGTACCAGTGAGCGTGAGCTCAAATTAACTCTCAGTCTAATCCATTTCTCTCTTTTTTCTATAGAACATGCCTTCTAAATGAAGAAATAGGAATCAGCCAGCCTCTCAGCCCAAAGAACCTTTGGGCGAACATGTTTCTCATGCATAGCTCAGGGATGCATTCACTACTCTTGCTCAGTCAGTTATTGCTCGGAATGAATGACCATCTGTCATTTTGGCCAACCCAGTGTCTAATTCAGCTGCAACCAGGATTTGGGACTTCACCCGAATGAATTCTCCATCCTTTTTCAGGTCTAAGTCAGATGAAGACCCTTAGGAATTTCTTGATCAAGTTCATAAGGTTACAAATATCATGGGGATTAGTTCTAGTGGGATTTGCAGGATATTGCTCATAATTGGTACAAATAGTGGAAGTTAGAGAGGGCTGTAGATGCAGAACCTATTGAGTTGAAGGAGTTTGATACTGCATTCTTAGATAGATTCCTGCCCCTAGAGCTGAGAGAAGCTAAAGTATTAGAATTTATCAACCTCAGGCAGGGCAATATAACAATGAAAGAGTATTCTCTTAAGTTTACTTTATTAGCCAGATATGCTCCTCAGGTGGTTGAAGATAGCGAGGCTAAGATGAGTAAGTTTTTTTCTAGGGTGAATGATAGTATAGTCAATGAGTGCAGGTCCGCGATGTTGAATAGTGACATGAACATAG
Source organism: Capsicum baccatum var. pendulum (assembly GCA_030864225.1). Taxonomy (NCBI): domain Eukaryota; kingdom Viridiplantae; phylum Streptophyta; class Magnoliopsida; order Solanales; family Solanaceae; genus Capsicum; species Capsicum baccatum. The sequence continues at coordinate 75,726,617 of CM061554.1, read as the reverse complement.
CCAGGCTTATGACCCATGCTCAGCAGATAGAAGAGCAAAAGATTAAGATAAGAGAGAAATAGATTAAGAGAGCAAGGACAGGTAGTTTCAACTTTGCTCAGCCCAAATTAGAAGAAGGAAACCGTTCTCAGTTTTGTCCTAAGTTAGTAGTTCTAGATTCTTCTTTAGCTAGTTCTCCATCTCCTAAGTTCAGGGATGGTAATAGAGATAGAGCGCCAGGCTCTAAGTCTCAAGGCAGTGTTAGCAGTGCCCACACCTATCCTCTTTGCCAGACTTGTGGAAAGCACCATCAGGGTATTTACAGAGCTGGCAGTGGTATTTTTTTGGATGTGGCAAGCTAGGGTATAGAGTCATAGACTGTCCTCAGCCAGGTCATCAGGGTCCACAGAACTATTCCTCATCTCAGTTCGGTCACCCAAACCAGCAGGGTGCCACCTCTAGTGCTACTAGTGGGCAACACCCAAATTGACTTTTATTCTCTCCAGTCCTGACAAGATTAGGAAAATTCTCTTGATATAATTACTGGTACATTACAGATCTTTCATGTGCATGTTTATGCTTTGCTAGATCCAGGAGCTTCTTTGTACTTTGTTACTCCCTATATAGCAGGTGATTTTGAAACCAGTCCCAAAATTCTAGAAGATCCCTTTTCAGTATCTACCCCAGTGGGTAAAACCATCATAGCCCAGCGGGTATATAGAAATTGCCCGATTATGATATTTTAGAAAGTCACTTCAGCAGACGTAGTCAAATTAGAAATGACTGATTTTAATGTCATTCTCGACATGGATTGGATTCATTCCAGCTATGCCATAGTTGATTGCAGAAGTAGAATAGTCTAGTTTTATTTTCCAAATAAACCTATCCTATAGTGAAAGGGTAGTACTTCAGCTTTCAGAGTTTAGCTTATTTCCTACCTTCGTGCAAGGAAAATAATATCTAGAGGATGTGTCTATCATCTTGTTCAAGTTAAGGACACGAGTTCTGAAACTCCCAGTCTTGATTTAGTCCCAGTCATGAATAAATATTCAGATGTCTTTCCCAAAGATCTAGCAGGAATTCCTTCCGAAAGGGAAATAGACTTTGGCATCGATCTTCTTCTAGATACTCAGCCTATATCTATTCCTCTATACAGAATGGCACAGTAGAACTTAGAGAATCGAAGCACCAGTTGAAGGATCTCCTAGTAAAGGGATTCATCATACCCAGTGTGTCCCCATGGGGTGCACCAGTCTTATTCGTGCACAAGAAAGACGTTTCTCTCAGAATATGTATAGACTATCATCAGCTCAACAAAGTCATAGTCAATAACAAGTATCCACTTCCCAGAATTGATGACTTGTTTGACCAACTTCAGGGTACCAGTTATTTCTCTAAGATAGACCTCAGATCAGTCTATCATCAGCTCAGAGTCAGAGAAACTGACATTCCAAAAATATCTTTTCGTACTCGGTATGGTCACTTCGAGTTCCTAGTCATGTACTTCAGTCTTACCAATTCCCCATCAGCTTTCATGGACTTGATGAACCACATGTTCAAGTAGTACTTGGACATGTTCGTCATAGTCTTCATAGATGACATTCTAGTCTATTCCTAGAGTGAGCGTGATCATGCAAACTATCTCAGAATCATGCTACAGACTTTCAGAGACCATCAGTTGTTCACCAAATTTAATAAGTGCGAATTTTTTCTAAGGTCAGTAGCATTCCTTGGTCATATCGTTTTCGGTGATGGCATTAGGGTTGATCCTCAAAAAACCAAAGCAGTAAAAAACTGGCCCAGACCTGTCTCTCCATCAGATATCATGAGTTTCTTAGGTTTGGCTGGCTATTACAAATGGTTTGTTGAGGTATTTTCTTCTATTGCATCCCCTATGTCCAGATTGACTCAGAAGAAAGTCAAGTTTCAGTGGTCAAATCCTTGCGAGAAGAGTTTTCAGGAGTTGAAGACTCGATTAACCTCATCTCCAGTCTTAGCTCTTCTAGAGGGTTCAGATGGGTTCGTAGTGTATTGTGATTCATCAAGAATAGGTTTGGGTTATGTCCTCATGCAGTATGGTAAGGTCATAACCCACGCCTCTAGACAACTTAAACCCCATGAGAAGAAATATCCTACTCATGATCTTGAGTTAGTAGCCATAGTATTTGCCTTAAAGATTTAGAGGCATTATCTTTATGAAGTTCATGTAGATATGTTCACAGATCATAAGAGCCTTCAGTATGTATTATCTTAGAAAGATCTCAATCTTTATTAGAGAAGGTGGTTAGAGCTCTTATTCTATCGAGGATTATGCCAAACTATACATTAGAGAGTTGGTCAGATTACATGGTGTTCCGTTATCTATTATCTTAGACAGGGGTACCCAGTTTACCTCTTATTTCTGGAAAGCGTTCCAAAAGGTTCTTGGTACCTAAGTTTATATCAGTACCACCTTTCATCCTCAGATAGATGGTCACACAAAAAGTACAATTCAAACATTAGAAGATATGATAAGGGCGTGTGCAATTTATTTCAAGGGTAGCTGGGATGACCACTTGCCCTTGATTGAGTTTGCATATAACAATAGCTATCATTCCAGTATTAAGATGGATCCATTTCAAAGCTTTCTATGGTAGGAGGTGCAGATCTCTAATCGATTGGTTTGAAATTTGTGAGGCCTCAGTCACAGGTCCTGACTCAGTATTTGATGCCTTAGAGAAAGTCTAGTTGATCAGAGAAAGACTTCGGGCTACTCAGAGACGACAGAAGCCTTATACAGATGTGCGCAAAAAAGATATTGAGTTCGAGATTAGTGATTATGTCTATCTAAAGATCTCTCCCATGAAGGCAGTGAAGAGACTCAGCAAGAAGGGAAAGCTCAGTCCCCGATATGTCAGTCCCTTTAAGATTCTCAGTTGATTCGACAAGGTAGCTTATGAGATCGAATTGCCTTTAAATATAGCCTCAGTTCATGTAATATTCCATGTCTCTTTGCTTAAGAAGTTCATAGGTAATCCAGCAGTCGTACTCCCTACTCAGAGCATAGATGTTCAGAACAACCTCTCTTATGAAGAGATTCCAGTCAAAATCCTAGACTATCAGACTCGTAGACTGAGGAACAAAGAAGTCCCTCTAGTTAAAGTTTTTTGACAAAATCAGTCCGTTGAGGGAGCTACTTGGGAAGCGGAAGCAGATATGCGAACCAAGTACCCTCACCTCTTCTCTGCTAACTCAAATCTAGCTCAAGTTAACAGTTCTCCTTAAGCTTACTCTATTTTATGTTCAAAATTCCATTATAAACTTTGTATTAAATACCATTGCATATTCAGTCATACATTTATGTATCAGTTCAGTTATATAATCATGTATCAGACGTGCATTCTAATTGTGAGAACCTTAGTTCACCAGAATACTCAGTCACATATTCATAAATCAGTGACACATACATCAGATATGCGTGTTCAGTATGATATATTCAGCTATCAGTCATGTCAGTCATGAAATCATGTTCCAGTCATTCATGTTCAGTATGTACATCTTCCCTCTCACTTAGTCTCATACGAGGACAAATGTTCTCGAGGGGGAGATATTATAATACCTCGTACTTCTACTTAGCTTGAAATCATCTCAAGAATGTTAGAAACTTTGAAATATGAATCCAATTTTATACCAATTTTAACCAAATTCGGTATCGGGGCAGAACGTTATGGCCGAAATATAGAAAGCAGTCAAAACTACCCAGGTGTGATGGTGAAGGCCTACGAACTGTCGAGCTAGCGACAGACCATTGCCCAAATGATTGTAGCGGAGGTAGTGAGACCACATTCTGCCTAAGTGCGATAACTCAGGCTAATGGATCATCGAGCTAGCAATGGACCATCACCCAAGCCATCGCAGCAGAGATAGTGAACCCCTATTCTTCCTAGGTATGACGGTCAGGATCGACGGACCGTCGATCCAGCGATAGACCATCGCACCCACCATCACATAGTTCATTCAGTTATTTTAAAGTAGTTTTAAAAAGGATATTTTGGTGTTTTCCACCCATTTTAACCCCTAATTATATTAGACAAAGGCTCATAAATTCATTATCCATCTACAATATCAAATTAGGGTTTTCTATCAAAGATAATCCCTAAGAACAAGATTCAAATCATTCTTTAAGAAACTAAGAGATTCTAAGTTCTTCAAACTTTAAGAAACTCACAACCCAGGTATGTCAGGTGTTGATTCATGGGTCTCTTTCACCCATAATGCTCAAGAATCTCTTTCCAAAATCCAAGATTTGTGTATTTATGAATGTTCATAATTTATATTGAATTAAAATTCATGTTCATGATGTTTTGGGGGGTTTTGATTCATGTTTGAAATTACATATTCCAATGATTGACCCTAGGATGTGGTGATTTGTATAATAATCATGATAAACCCTTAAATATTACACGTTGATTTATGTATTCATGATTAGTAGATGTGTTGATGATTGTATAACCAAAGCATGCTCCCCATGTGTTTGATTAAATGCCTATGTGAAGAAAAAGTGCCCTACTAGTATGATAATATGAAATCCCCATTCATGTACAAGTTTATGCATGTCAAATGTTTAATAAAATGTCTTAGTCAGTGAATTATGGATACATGTGTAGCCCTTGTGGTTCTTTAGAACTTGTACTTCATGAAATCTCCAACTTAATATACTATGGATTGATGATGTTGGTCATCTATTCAAGAAAGTCATGCTTTGTCAGTTTCTTTACATCGATTCCTAGGGGTACTTATACCTAAATAATATAGTTGTGTGCCTAAAGCAAGTGTTATGTTTTCACGGTATCCTTAGTCAATCCATGATCCATAGAACTCAGTTAGTCATGTGACTCAGGAAATCTCAAAAATCTAGTAATCTTAGAAATCTCAGACAGTTATCAGATCTCTGTAGCATTCCATCAATCCACGGAAATTCAGTTAACTAAGTATAGTCAGTTCAGTTAATCATGTTCAGTGTCTATTAAGATGGGAGTAGAAATTTGCACCGAGCGAACCTAAGGATGGGAACCCACCTGTTATATAAGGGTGTGATTCTTAGAAGAAATCCTCGTATTCCAAAACTATGTAGACAGTGTAGGTTGAGACATCGTAGCCTGTTATATGAGGGTAGATGAGGTGGCTTAACCTATTATATAAGGGTTCCCACCATTCTCACTAGATTTACCTGTTATATGAGGGTTACTCACTAATTATCCTTACCAGTGGCGCAGTATTGACACCCTTCTAATTGGGGTTACAGATTGGACCCCAACTCTACTATAAAGCATTATTTGGGGCATATTGATTTGATGACTACTTCCCATAGTTTCAGTATAGAATCAATACTATCAGATACAATCATTCAGTCTCAGTAATAGAACTCAAATAGTTCTACAGGATTCAGGACTGTCAGATACAATCAACTGAGAATAGTAAGAAACTTATCTAGTTTCATCAAAACCTAGATTGTCAGATACAGTTGCTTAGTATCAGTTATTTTAGTTATACAGATATCAGTATCTCATGTTATCAGTACTCAAACTCAGTAATCATGTTATCACGAACTCAGTTATAGTTAATATGTAGTCATGCATGTATTCACACATTTATGTTATACAGTCAGTTAGTGTAGTTCATGCATGTGAACCGTTTTGCATTCAGCCTACCTCACATGCATACAAGTACATTCAAACGTACTAATGCATTTGCGCTATGGTATTTTATACCATAGGTTTAGAAGCATGAGCTCTAGAGCATCAGTAGTATTCCAGTCTCAGCAGTCAGAGTTAGCAGTGAGTCCTCATCCTTCGAGGATATGACCATTACCTTATTATCTCATTAATTAATTTATTTCAGTAGTTGGAGTTACTTGGGGACATGTCCCATCAACTCCTTATTCATACAGTTCAGTCAATCAGAGGCTTTTTAGACTATCATGTTCAACCAGTTTATTTCAGGTTTTGTTTTGGTATTGTGATACCATATCATTTAGAGATTATTTTATCATTTTTGAACATTATGGACTTACAACCTTTATTTCTATATTTATACAGTATATTATGTAGTGTTTAGGTATAGATATTAGTCATGAATTATCTTGTGGTCCTTCGGGATCATGAGTATCGTGTGGCATTCTGGGTACCAGATTCGAGGTGTTACAGTTCCATAGGTATTATTCGGTTGCATTTGACAATGTACTTTTAACATAGCAGGATTAGGCACAATTATGTATTGTTGTTAAGAGTAAAGAGTGGATAACCAAATTATAAAAGTCCTCAGCATACCCACTGGTTAACCGTGACATTTTAGGGATAATATGTATGCCCCTGTCTATAGCAATGAGGGTTTCACTTGGTGTTAAATGTTTTTGTTCTAAAGAAAAGAAGCACATGCGTGTATGATACACTTTCAAAGATAAGGCATAAGGAATTATCACCTGAGATTCATAAGCTGACTGTGATGTTGCCGACATACTTTTTGACAATGGATATTTTGACAAAACTGGATTTAAAAGAGTGGTCAAACGTCGAATCATATAAGGATAAGATTAGCCAACAGACATAGATAGTGAACCAACATTTATTCAAGGTTGAATATGTGGAAAAAATTATGCACCAAGCAAGTGGTAGTTTGTAAGTATTTTTATTATTTTAATCATGTAGGGATAATGTGTACATCCTTATATTATTATAGAATAATTTTTGTTAACTCAAGTTACTTTACTATTCAGGAACTGTCGATTGTTCATAGCTGGATATGCAGAGTATTTGAGTAAAGGGATTGCAGTTTCTTCAAATGGGTTAGAAGTAGAATCTCATCGATTGAGAAACTTTTACTCATATGGAATTATGTAAATGGTCAAGGTAAAGAAAGGATATGTTAGCAAACAACAAAGATCCTCCAAGACCAAGGCCAAATTATGTTCCACCACTTGTTGCATCAACATAGTTAGTATATAATAGATTTAAAGATCCCTCTATTCTAGAATAAATTTTTTATGCAATGTTTTTTGCAAAATATTGGTAATGGTGTGTTTTGAAACTGGTATCTCAAAGACTTTGTGTTTTGCATTGTACAAAGTGATCATAACATATCAACTTATTTTTTTTACTATCACATTCAGTGATTCATGTAATGCTTGGATTATACATAGCATTGTTATGCCTATGTATTGCCTGGGATTTATATTTGTAAACTCCTAACACATCTAACTCTGTTATGTATAATTTTGTCTAGTATTTTCTTCAATACACCATATACATAACATAGTATGTGCTTAATATAGACATGTGACATATACATAACTATGTTATGTATATGTGTGGATTAAACGTAGAACTGCCATGTAAATGTATCGATTATACATAACACTATTATGTATATGCAAACCCCTAACAAATCTAACTCTGTTAGGTATAAGTTTGTCTGCAGGTTAAGTCATCGCTTGCCACTTAAAAGTGTCTCAAAATTTCACTTAATCCCCTCAACTCAGGCCTATACCTATCAGGACGCTAACCCATTGAATGCAATATATATTAGGCACAAAGTGCTAATGTGGAAAGGAAAGTGTTATTCACTCTCCTTAGGAGCGTGAATAGAGTACCAAATGACTTTTTTTGTTAAAAAAATCATTAATACACTTCTAATAATGACAATTTTAATTTAAAAAACAAAAAAGTCCCCCTTCTTTGCCCCCTGCTTCTCTTAGCTATTATTTTCATCATCCCTCTTCATCTATAATTTTCTTAATTCTTAGCGATGTTGCAGGGTATTTTGGGGAAAATTTTTCTCCTCATTGATCTAAAAATTAAAATATTTTCTTTAATCTTTTCACTTGAGTTCTTGAAAATTTAATTCTTGGTGAAGTTTTTTTTTCTTTGAAAAATTTAGTAGCAAGAAGGCAGCAAATTTGATTCTTCACTGACAAAGGCTTAATATTAAAAATGTAGAATAGAATCTTATCGCAAAAAAAGATCAAATTGGGTAAAAAAAAATTGGCGAAACTCCATTTTTTCTGCTAACTTGATATGAATCTGAAATTACTTTCTTGATATTATTAAAGAATTCAAATTCTAATTAACCCACAACACAAGAAGAAGTAAAGATAGCAATAAATATAAATTGACACTAATACAAAATTTTCTCTGGCGAAACTGCATTTTTTCAGCTAACTTGATATGAATTTGAAATTAATTTCTTGATATTATTAAAGAATTCAAATTCTAATGATCCCACGGTACAAGAAGAAGAAAAGATAGCAATAAACATAAATTGACACTAATACTCCATTGAAAAATTCAAAAGAAATAAGATAACTAAAAAAAATTGGAATCTTTTTTATAGAATTTGACGGAGAAGAAGATGACAACGGGGGGGAGGGGAAGGGAGGGGAGGTTGTAATAACCCATACTTTTTTCTATCTTAATTTCACTCCTAGAATGTTATGGGTTAGCTTAAAAAATGAACAACATTTATTCCATGTGGAATTCTCCAGATTTAGTGAAGTAGTGTGCTACTTGGGCACACACCGCATCGCGGAGATGTTTAAAATCTCCATTATCAAATTTTAGTGGTCCTCCACGATTGTACCGCATCACGGAGAGGTCCAATTTCTCATTTGGCAATTTTCAGTAGGGTAATGCGATTATACCGCGTTGAAATTGGTGGCATAAATGGCATTTCTATAGAGCGCCGTGATGGTGGCGCATCGCAGAGATCTTCTAGTTCCCACTTGTCATTTTTCAGTGAGCCACCATGATAGTGGTGCATCACGGTGGCCTGCCAATTTGAAAAAAATATTTATTTTTCCAGTTTTATTTAAATATTAAAGGGGGCACTTTGGTCAATTCCCAAGCCTCAATCCATCTACAACAAAGAATTAAGCTTATCCCAAGCACTTTATGCATAATTTCATCCATTCTTTCTCAAAGCAAAACCATAGAACTCAAAAGTTTTTTCTCCAAGAAATCAAATCCCACCATTGTTTCTCCAACAAAGCTTTAAATTGAGGATACCCAAGACAAGATAATCAAGAACTCATCTTCAAGAACTCAAATAGGAATTAATAATTCAAGTTTCTTCATCTTATCATCAATCAAGGTATATGGAGTTTATGAATAAGGATCTTCTTTCATCCTTGTGCCCAAAACTAGATTTTAACTACAAATTTACATGATTTTATAAGAATATACCTACTTTTATAGTAGGGTTCATACCCAATGTTGCTATTTTTAAGATTATTAGATTTCAAGTGATTTAGAAGTTGAATTGCATGTTTATTTTCATATTTTCATACTGATTGCAGAAATTTTTAGATTTTGAGATGAATTATCATTGTTTTCATTATCAAGCATGATTATTATGATTTTTTGACATGAACATGATGAATGGGTTACTAAGCCCAAGTTTATATGGTGAAATTTCATGAATGATGACACTTTAAGCATCTTATGATCAGATTATTTAAAGATTTTCAATAAAGTTTTGATCTTTTGATTCTTAGATAAGTTTTGGAATCCACTTTATGGATTTATTATAGATTACAAAATGTAGATCACCTTTATTTATAGAATGACTCAGATAAAAACATAATTGGTTTTGAAATGAACCATTACTCTAGATTTTAAAGTGGATTTCCAACAAAATGAGCAACCAGATAAAAGGGAGTAGTATTTAGCACCGAGCAAAAAGTGTGGGATTAGTGTGCCCTATCTCCCAAGAACAACATAGCCAACGTAGGTACAGATTATGAGATTATTCCCATTCCAATATGGGTGATATTTATAGATGTGATCACTTAGCTCAGGTTATACTCCTTGGCAAGAGTGTGACACCTCTCCCTATCGTGAGGTTTTCCCCATAGGGGAATAAGATGTTGGACTCCATGTCAGCTCACATGGTTTATGTCGATTAGAAGAACCTTCCTTCAGATAAAGTATTTTCCATAACAATAACAACTTTCAAAAAAAAGAATAACAAAAAACCATTAAGAAAACTAAGTATAAAGGCTTGCAGGTTTATTCAGATTATGCTTTATAGAAAGATAATGAGATGATGTTTTACTTATGCATTTCACCCTCATATACTCAGTACATCCTCAAATTACTGATCCACATATGTCTATATGGTATATTATCTCATAATGTAGGTTCAGGTTCTCAGTATCAGCAGCATGAGTAGCTTGAGCATCTCCATCTACATCTGACATTTGGTGAGTCCTCATAGTTTGGGAACTTATTCATTCAGATTTTGTAGCTTATTAGTTTATATTATTCAGTATTTTTTTTTCAAAAAGTTCGGGTTAGCTGGGAGTTTATCCCAGTGACTCTCTAGTTATTAGTAGTAGAAGCTTGTCAGACTACTAGACATTATTCAGACTGACAGTATTGATTTTCAGACATTACATTCAGATTATTCTTTGCTATCTTAGATTGTTTTTCATATTTAGTATGACTTTTATGTCTATATTTCCATTATTATGAGATTTAGATTAAGTAGATGGCAAAGAGGGTTAGCTTAAGGCCACTCATAGTCTTGAGCATTGTGTGACATCTTGGGATCAGATTTCAAGGTGTTATAAACTTGGTATCAGATCCTATGGTTTATAAAATTCCTAGGGAGTCTGACAAGTTGTGTTACATAGAGTCTTGATCATGGGTATAAAGTGTGCCACATTTAGGATAAAGAGGCTACGGGATGTTTTTACGTAATCATCTCTTTCTTTCATGATCTATTGTGCTTATAGTATCTCTATCTGCTTCACTCATGCTCTTGTATGATAGTTGAATATGCCTCATTATCGAGCTAATGCCCGCCAAAATGGTAACCATCCACCCCAGCCTACCGATTCTTTGAATGAGAATGTATCCTATGTCGAGTTTAAGGCTACGTATAAGGCATTGACCCAAGCTATAACTGCTAATGTTTAGGGCAACCATTAGGCTGCAGTCCTACTTTAGCAGAATGGGGATTTTGCATCAACTAGAATCAGAGATTTTATAAGAATGAATCAACCAGAGTTCTTTGGGTCAAAAGAAAGTGAGGACCCATAGCTTTATTTAGATGAGGTAAAGAAGATCACCCAAATTATGCATATTTCTAAAGAGGAGAGTGTAGAGTTCACATTCTATAGATTGAAGGGTGTGGCGTATGATTGGGTAGTTATGTGGTGGAATAGTCGAGGTGAGAATGCATCTCCTATGAGTTGGTGGGTATTTCAGGATGCTTTTCTAGATAGGTTCTTCCCACGTGAGATGAGGAAAGCTAAGATAAAAGAGTTAGTGAATCGGAGGTAGGGCTCAATGATAGTGAAGGGGTACTTTCTTAAGTTTAATAAGTTGTCTAAGTATGCCCCTGATACGATGGATGATCCCAAGAAAAGTATGAGTAAGTTTGTTACTGGAGTGTCTAGCTTGGTAGTCAAGGAGTGTAGGACTGCCATGCTTATTATAGACATAGATCTTGCTAGGTTGATAATTCATGCCCAATAGATTAAAGTAGAAAAGTTGAAGGGAAGAGAAAGGGGAAATAAGAAGGTTAGAACAGGGCAGTTTAAGTATTGCCAGGCTATGTTTCAAGGGGGAAGTTATTCACAATTTAAAAATCGTTCATCTATGCCAACACCATCTTCATTTAGTGCTTTCACTGCCAGAGCTAGGCAGGAGTAGTGGGGTAAGTCTTCTATGTCCAGATCTTAGAATAGTGTGAGTGGAAGACCCAGTTATCCTCCATGTGCTTAGTGTGATAAGAATTATCTTGGTGAGTGTTTAGCTAGATAGAAGGGTTGTTATGGTTGTGGTATATTGGGTCATGGAATTAGAGAGTATCCACTTACTAAGTAGGGACACTGAGTGTTTGTCCCCAGACTCAGGCTACTAGTGCACCAGCTCCTTTAGGTCACCCAGTCTCTCCCCAGGGTACATCATCTAGTACCGGTGGTGGTCAACGCCAGAATTGGTTTTATGCTTTAGCATCCTATCAGGAGTAGGACAATTCACTAGATTTTGTTATCGGTATGCTTCATGTCTTTTATCTTGATGTTTATGTGTTGTTAGACCCTGGGTTGAGTTTCTCCTATGTGACCTGCTAGTTGCAGTGAATTTAGAAATAGGTCGTGAAAAGATCCCTGAGCCATTCTTGGTTTCTACCCCAGTAGGTGAGTGAGTTGTTGCTAGATAGATCTGTAAAAGGTGTCCTATCACCGTTCTTCATAAGATCATGTTAGCTGACTTAATAGAGTTATACATGGTTGACTTTGATCTTATTGTTTGTATGGATTGGCTCCATTCCTGTTATACATCCATAGATTGTCGCACTTGAGTGGTAAAGTTTCAGTTTCAAGATGAGTCAGTCTTTGAGTGGAAAGGTAATTTCAGTGTCTCTCAAGAGTCATTTCATATCTTACCTTAAAGCCAGAAAATTGATTTCAAAAGGATGTATCTATCATCTTGTATGAGTCAAAGACACTAAGTTTGAGACTCCAATGGTTCAATCAATTAGTGTAGTTAATGAGTTTTCTAATATTTTTCTTGAAGATTTGTCAGGGGTACCTCCTGATAGGGAAATAAAATTTAGGATTGAACTTCTTACAATTACTCAGCCCATCACAATACCTCCATATCGCATGGCTCACGCCGAGCTTAAAGAGTTTAAAGAGAAATTCAAAGACCTTTTAGACAAAGGCTTTATAAGGCCTAGTATTTCTCGATGGGGCGCTCTAATCTAATTTGTGTGAAAGAAATTTGGTTCTTTACGTATGTGTATTGACTATCATCAGCTGAATAAAGTCACAGTAAAAAACAAATATACTTTTCCTAGAATTGATGACTTATTTGATCAACTCCAAGGTGTGAGTTACTTTTCAAAGATAGACCTTAGATCTGGCTATCATTATCTTAGGTTAAGGGAATATGATATTCCAAAGACAGCTTTCAGAACCCATTATGGTCATTTTGAGTTTCTAGTTATGTCATTTAGTCTTACAAATGCCCCAACAACCTTCATAGAATTGATGAACAAAGTGCTCAAATAGTATCTGGACATGTTTGTCATAGTTTTCATCGATGATATTCTTGTCTACTCTGGCAGTGAGGATGATCACACAGACCATTTTAGAATTATGTTGCAAACTCTTAGGGATCACCAATTGTTCACTAAATTCAGTAAATATGAATTTTGGCTAAGGTCAGTAGATTTTCTTGATCATATTGTTTCCAGTGAGGGTATTAGACTTGATCCTCAAAGACAAAAGACGTAAGAAATTAACCTATATCTATCTCTCTATTAGACATTAGGATTTTCTTAGGTTTAACTGGTTATTATAGATATTTTGTTGAGGGTTTCTCGTCAATTGCATCCCCTATGTCTAGATTGACCTAAAAAAAAGTTAAGTTTCAATGGTCAGATTTTTATGAGAAGACTTTTCAGGAGTTGAAGACTCGACTTACTTCAGCCCCAATTCTAGCATTACCTGATGGTACAACTAAGTTCGTCGTGTATTGTGATGCTTCTGGAGTTGGTCTGGGTTGTGTTCTGATGTAGAGAGGCAATGTTATAGCTTATGCCTCCAAAAATCTTAAGCCTTACAAAAAGAATTACCCGACCCATGATCTTGAGTTAGCTTCTATTGTGTTTACATTGAAAATCTGGAGACACAATCTTTATGGGGTGCATGTTGATGTGCTTACAAATTATAAAATCTTATAGTATGTGGTTACTCGGAGGTAGTTAAATCTTCGTCAGAGAAGGTGGTTGTAATTGTTGAAAGATTATGATATGAGTGTGTTGTATCATCCAAGCAATGTTAATGTAGTTGCAGATGCCCTTAGTAGATTGTCTATGGGAAGTATTGCTCATGTGGAAAATGATAAGAGAGAGTTAGTTAAAGAAGTTCATCAGTTAGCTACATTGGAAATGAGATTGGTTGATTTAACTGAAGGGAATGTTTAGGTTCAGAGTAGCTCTGAATCTTCTCTAGTTTATGAAGTGAAAGAGAAGCAAGGTAAGGAATCTAGTTTGGTCAAACTAAAGGAGTCAGTTAAACACCAAAAGGTAGAGGTTTTCTCCCAAGGGGGAGATGGTGTATTGAGATACCAGAGTATATTATGTGTGCCATGTGTTGATGATTTGAGGCAGCGGATTATGGAAGAAGCAGATAGTGCGCGTTATTCTATTCATCTAGGTGCTACCATGATGTACCGTGACTTGCAAGAAATCTATTAGTGGTGTGGTATGAAGAGAGATATAGCAGAGTTTATAGCCAAGTGTGTAACTTATCAATAGGTTATGGTAGAGAACCAAAGACCTGGTGGCATATTACAGGAACTTGGTATCCCTACTTGGAAGTGGGAAGAGGTGAATATGAATTTTGTGACTGGTTTACCCCTTTCACAGTGACAACATGATTCGATTTGGGTTATTGTAGACAGATTGACTAAGTCGGTGCTTTTATTGCCAATTCACACTTCTTACATAGCTGAAGATTTTGTTAAGTTGTACATCAGAGAGTTAGTTAGATTGCATGGTGTTCCTTTATCTATCATCTCCGATAGGGGTACTCAATTTACCTCATAGTTTTGGAAAGCCTTTTAGAAAGATCTTGGTACCCAAGTTCATCTTAGTTTAGCCTTTCATCCACAGACAGATGATCAGGTAGAGAGGACTATTCAGACACTAGAGGACATGTTAAGGGTATGTGTTCTTGATTTCAAAGGTAGTTGGCATGACTATTTGCCATTGATTGAGTTTGCTTATAATAACAATTATCATGCTAGTATTTAGATAGCTCTGTTTGAGGCTCTTTATGGGCGGAGATGTAGATCGAGTTGGTTGGTTTGAAGTGGGTGAGGCTGCTTTGATTGGGCCAGACATGTTGTTTGAGCCTTGGAGAAAGTCTAGTTGATTAGAGAGATATTAAAAGCAGCCCAGAGTCTTCAGTAATCTTATGCAGGTGTAAGAAGAAGGGATCTTAAATTTGAAGTTGATGATCTTATGTATTTAAAAGTTTCACCCATGAAGGGGGTGAAGATGTTCGGCAAAAAGGGGAAGCTTAGTCCCGGGTATGTAGGTCCATTTTGAGTTTTGAGTCTTATAGAGCAGGTAGCATGTGAGCTTGAGCTACCCGCAGATTTATCCTCAATTCATCCAATATTCTATGTGTCCTTGTTGAAGAAGTGCATGGACGATTTAGGCGTCATAGTTCCTATATAAAGTATAGGTATTCAGAATAGCCTTTTATATGAATAAGTCCCAGTAGAGATTCTTGATCATCTAATCCGTAGACTAAGGAACAAAGAAGATCCTTTGGTCAAAGTTCTGTGGAGAAATCAGTCAGTTAAGGGAGCTACTCAGGAAGCAGAAGCAGACATGCAAACCAAGTATCCTATCTCTTCTCCACAAATTTAGATTCAGTCGAAGGTTTCTTGGATTCCGCTATATAGTTATTTTCATGTCACCTCATGCACTCATAGATTAGTTCAGAAGCAGTATGCTTTAGATTCAGTTATTCAATTTATATCAGTTGTTCATGATAGCTTATTGCCTCTGATTCCTTATTATTTTTAGCTTAACTAACCATATTCGAGGATAAATATTCCTAAGGGAGAGATATTATAATACCCCATACTTTTTTCTAGCATAATTTTGCTCCTAGAATGTTATGGGTTAGATTAAAAAATGAACAACATTTATTCCATGTGGAATTCTCCAGATTTAGAACCTCTATTGTGTAGATAATTAAATAAGCTTTCCATCGATACCAAATTCGCCTAAATCTGATACGCAGTTGAGAAGTTATGAAAATTTTAGTGAAGCAGTGTGCCACCCGAGCATAATCTGATACGCAGTTGAGAAGTTATCATTGTTTTCATTATCAAACATAATTATTATGATTTTTTGACATGAACTTGATGAATGGGTTATTAAGCAGAAGTTTATACGTTGATATTTCATAAATGATGATGCTTTAAGCATCCTATGATTAGATTATTTAATGATTTTCAATAAAGTTTTGATCGTTTGATTCTCAAATAAGTTTTGGAATCCACTTTATTGATTTATTATAGGTTACAAAATTCGGATCAACTTTATTTACAGAATGACTCAAATAAAAGCATAATTGGTTTCATAATAGACCATTATTCTAAATTTTAAAGTGGATTTTCAATAGAATGAACATACAGATTAAAGGGAGTAGTATTTAACACCGAGCGAGAAGTGTGGGATTAGCATGCCCTATCTTCCACAGAACTACGTAGCCAACGTAGGTATAAATTATGTGATTATTCTCATTCCAATTTGGATGACAGTTATAGATGTGATCACTTAGCTTGGGTTAAACTCCTTGACAAGAGTATGACACCTCTCCCCATCATGAGGTTTTTCTCTTAGGAGAACAAGACGTTGGACTCTATGTTACCTTTCATGGTTTATGTCGGTTAGAAGAACCCCCCTTAAGATAAAGTATTTTCCCTAATAGTAACGACTTTTAGAAAAGAATAACAGAAAAGATTTTAGAAAACTAAGATGTAAAGGCTCACAGTTTTATTTAGATTATGCTTTACAGAAAAATAATAGTTACAGATTTTAACTTTCAGATTTCAGATATACAAGTTAGTTTTTTTTTACACTTAGACAGTATGATTTATACACAGAACATTAGCATATCTTTCAGAACTAAATGTTATGACTCACTAAATTTACAAAGTATGATTTGTTATTTATGATTATAGATTTCGGTATTTTTGAAATTCCATCTTACGTGAGTCATTTACATTTAGCAAGCATTGTTTTACAAATTATGATGATGAGATGATATTTACTTATGCATTTCACCCCCATATACTCAGTACATCCTCAAAGCACTGATCGACATAGACGTCTATGTGCTACATTTTCTCATAATGTAGGTTCAAGTGCTCAGTATCACTTGCATGAGTAGTTTAAGCATCTACATCTACATTCTACAGTTAGTGAGTCCTCATAGTTTGTGGTCTTATTCATTAAGATTTTGCAGCTTATTATTTTATATGATTCAGTATTTCTTTTTCAGATAATTCGAGTTAGCTAGG
Source organism: Capsicum baccatum var. pendulum (assembly GCA_030864225.1). NCBI lineage: Eukaryota > Viridiplantae > Streptophyta > Magnoliopsida > Solanales > Solanaceae > Capsicum > Capsicum baccatum. Next base: position 75,709,548 of record CM061554.1, on the reverse strand, counting down.
GGTTTGTCCCGGTGACTCTCTAGTTATTAGTAGTAGAGGCTTGTCAGACTGTTAGACATTATTCAAACTTACACTATTGGTTTTCAGACATTACATTAAGATTATTCTCAGCTATCTCAGACAGTTTTCCATATTTAGTATGACTTTTTTCCATTATTATCATATTCAGATTGAGTAGAAGGTAGACAGGGTTAGCTTAAGGCTACTCGTAGTCTTGAGCACCGTGTGACATCTCGGAATAAGATTTCAGGGCATTACAGAGGTAGGGAAAAGTTTTTTATCTTTTTAGTTTTTAATTAAAATTATAAATTGTATAATAGATTTTTTTCACTATTATTATGTTTTAATATTTTTTTGGATTCACATGCCAAATGGCATCATTTAATTTTTATTTTGCCACATCACCACAATTGCACTACACACACTTTACATTTATAGTTGATTGTTAAAAATATGTTTAACGATTCGAATTCAAGTAGTAAAAGTGTTCAATAGGTACAAGATTGGTAGTAAAGGTATTCAATAGGTACAAGTCTGAATTAAGGGGCTTAAGTGAAATTTTGAGACAACTTAAAGGGGCTGTCGATGACTTAAGACTCTGTCTGCTTATGTATTCAACACACCATATACATAATTATATTATGTATATGATATTGACTAGATATTGTTTGGCCATAAATTTGTTATGTATATGCTCAACATAGACAATGCCATATACATATATATGTTGTGTATATGTGTGGACAAAACAAAACAGTGTTAATATTTGTGGATTAATATTTTTTGTTATTTCTTGTGTTTAACTCATATACATAACTTTGTATATAGTTGTACTATGCATTTAATCAGGCTCTTACCATTTTTTGATTTAGCTATGTGTCTATATTAGTTATGTATATGTATAAAGTACAGTGTGGATAAGCATGACCTAAAAATTGCATAGCCTTTTGGTTCACAACATATACATAAACATTTGCATTCATATTTCTTAGCTATTTTAGTTCTGTGCATATCATAACACACTTATGTAAAAGTATGACATACAACTATATTTGTCGTCCTTCTCAAACAACATATATAACACAGTTATTTATACACTAAATGCTAAAATGTATAAGTAACAAAATTATTTAGCTTAATTATGCATAATTAGTATAGAGTACAATGTATGATTGTTGAGAACTATATATATAGATAATAATCGATCATTTTTAAGCAATGAAAAACTGAGGAAAATGCTTCTCATAAGTTAAGTTAATAAAACATTAGAAACTATTGTTGTAGTCATTACATGAAACATCATTAATTAAGATTTAACAAATATAGAAACTACTCTAAATGGAACTAATTATTAAGTAATGCAAGTGAACAATGCTATGTTTCTTGTGGCACAAATTTCAATTTTGGGAAAGAAATCATAAGTTCGCCTGTTATGACCAGCATGACCACACTTTCCATGCCAGTTTGTCCTTGATGTCAGTGTTTCACTTGATCTCTTATGTCTCTGTTTCTTCATGCTTCCAGTTGGTCTTTGATATTCAGGTGGCAAAACTTCTTCCTTGTCTATAAATTTTGGCAAATTACAATCTTTCATATCTGACTATAAAATAATTGGCACTTCATACGTCCTCATTAAAGTGCCAGGATTATAGTAGTCGAAGAAGTATGCACCCATTTCCTCTATATTTTTGCACTTTAAAACTACAATTGTGTGAGGAAAAAATATTTCATCAGGTTGAAAGCGTCCATAATTGCATGTTTTACTCTAAAGGTTGACAATGTACCTTCTACCAGAATCAATAAGACCCCGTGAAATCCTAATCTTAATTCAGTTCTTTAGTCTTGTCAATGGGTCCTAGATTTAGAATATTTTAGCTAAGTACTCAGACTTAATGTCATTTAGCCTACGAAGGTTGACAATCTTATTTCGTGACCTTTATGCCCATTAAATATTGACGTTTAGGTTGATTCATGATCAGGAATGTTCGTAGGTATTTTCGAACAAGTTTTAAATTTTTTAGACTTTTTTTGAAGCTCCATTGGAATCCCAAAATAGTGGATCAAATTGATCTTGTCACACCGCATCGACTATTGCATTGATTACTATTTTTCCCAACTACCACCATCCAATTCTAGTTAATCAGCGCAAACATAGCACGACGCATTAGCTATCGCATCGACCTGCACGTCGGTAGCCTAGTTTTATGTCATGAAAAGACCACATTTTTGGGGGTATTTAGGTCTTTTACCCACGACCTTCATCCCCTAAAACATGAAATTAAGCCCTTGTGAGAGTAAATATACTCATTTATTCTCAAATTAGCTCAAGAATGAAATCCCAGGTGCTTAAATTTCAAATTAAGAACTTAAGATTCAACCATAAACTTTCAGGAATTCTTCAACACAGGTATGTGAAGTGTTCATCCAAGGGTTCCTTCCACCCTTGGAGTCCAAGAATCTCTTATAAACTTCAAGTAATTGATTTTATGATTTCCATGGTTGGAATTAAAGTGTATCCACGATTGCTATTTGGATTAAGTTCTTAATTCATGATTATATATATTAACTTATGTGAAATTTATCATTATGTTTGTAGATTGATGTGAATCTATGAGAAACCCTTGACTTGTGAAATTAGAGATGAATTATGATGCTCACTTATTGTTCAATACTATGTGCATATTCTATGCTCACCAAGTGCTTGATAAATTTTCCATGTGAACTATTAAGAGAATGAAATCATGTCAAGTTAGCTTATGTGCAAGTTATATCATGCAAGTGTTTGTCAAAATGACCCAATGTATGAATAATGATCAAGTTCATAGTTTACATGTTTCATGTTATGCCATGTCTCATAATTTATGTTGTTGAGTCTTACGGTACTTGTACCCGATGATTTAGCTAATTACCTAGAGCCATGGTCAGTCATAGAACAGTATCAGTCATGACATGATCAGTAGTTCTCTTAATCAGTTACAGAACTCAGGAAAACTCAGTAGAATCGATATTAGTACAGTCTAATTCAGTATCCAGTTCAAACCTTAGTAAACTCAGTCAGCTAACAGAGTTCAGTAGTATTCCATCAGTCAACAGAACTCAGTGAATTCAGTTCAGTATAGCTTAGTAGTATTCTCAGTAACCATTCAGTCCAGTCTAGCACAAACTTGAAGTCAGTTCAGTGTCTATTCAGTTGGAAGTAAGATTCAACATCGAGTTAATCAAGGGGTGGGGGAATTCCTGTCAGCAGAGGATTTGACCCTGTGCAGCAATCCCTATGTTAAAAAACTACATAGACAACGTAGGTTGAGGTATTTTTCTATCCGACATTATGAGGGTTGATACTTCTCATTTGTGTTATCCAGCCAGCAAGTGTTGACGTAAGAGTTTTCTGTCAGAGAGGGTTAATTCACCGCTTGTCCTTACCCATGGTATGGTATTGGCACCTTTCCAACTGGTGTTATAGGTTGGACTGCAAATCAGTTAGAGAAAGGCATGCCGGTTAGATGATTACCATCGACGGTCTCAGTTCTAGTCTCAGTCTCAGAATAGAACCCAATTTAGTTCTACAAATTTAGGACTATTAGACATAGCCACTCAGCTCAGTATAGAACGCAATATGGTTCCACAGTACTTAGAATTGTTAGAAATAGTCATTCAGATAATTAGTAATACTGTATTCATAAACCCAGATATCGGTTATTAGTATTCTGATTCTATACTCAGTATTAGCATGATCTCTGTTACAGTCTATGTGCTCATGTATGTACTATTACTTAGTCATCCTCATGTTATTCAATTATTATTGTTCATGCATATGAACCCATGCATTTTAACCTACCTCACTAAGCATACCAGTATATTTAAAGTACTAGCGTATGCTTTTCTTTGCACTATGATGTCTTATATCATAGGTTCAGATGCACGGGCCTAAAAACACCCTTAGTAGTTCAAATTTTAGCTTTTAGAGTAGCGGTGAGTCCTTATAGTTCTAGTACATGCTTATTATTTATAGAACTTCAGTTTTATTTTAGTGATGGAGTTAGTTGGGAGATTGTCCCATCAACTCCACTGTTCAGACAGTTAGAGGCTTTTTCAAACTAGAGTATTTTCAAATATTTGTTCAGTTTTTTAGTACTTATATTCAATTTTGGTATTTTATACCACATTTAGATTTATTTACAGATTTGAACCTTATAGCATATGTTTCCACCAATTTCTACATATTATTAAGTATTATTATTCAGTTATTGCAGTAGGTACAAGTCATGGGTTAGCTTATGATCTTTAGGGTTTATGAGCACCGTGTAGAGTCTAGGGTACCGACTCGGGGTGTTACAAACTTGGTATCAGAGATTAAGGTTCAATAGTGTCCTAGGAAATTTGAAAGCCACATCTAGTGGAGTCTTGTGCATAGGTGTGTTGCACGCCATACTTATGGACAAAATACTATGAGATGTTTTAGGAAAAGATTTCTTTTTTTCAGTATCCATATCGTACGATTCAGCTGAGCTCCTGTTACACTCTCTTTCTAATCCTAGTTTCTCTTCCGTTTATAGAATATTCCTTGAAAGAGGACTCAGAGAAGAGGAATGGTATATTAGTCAGCCCCTTAGTTTATCCATCCAGATCCTTTGGGCGAGCATGTCTCCCTTGCTGAGTTCAAAAGCAGCCTTCACCACCCTAGCTCATTCATTGGTATTCCAGAAGGAACGTATGGTTTCGGTTTTAGCCAACTTGGTGGCCAATATGTCTGCTTCCAGGATTTGAGACTTCACCCAAATAAGCCCTCCATCATTTACCGGGTCTAAGTTAGATGAGAACCCTCAGGAATTTGTTGATCAAGTGCAGAAGGTTCCCAATATCATGGGGGTGACTACTATTGAGAGTACTGAGTTGGCCGCATATCAGTTACAAGATGTGGCTCACTCTTGATTCAAATAGTAGAAGGCAGAGAGGTATGCAGATCTAGGGTCCATAGAATGGAAGGAGTTTGCAGTTGCATTTCTAGATCGGTTCTTCCTGCTAGAGTTGACGAAAGCAAAAGTGTTGGAGTTTATCAACCTAAAGTAGGTAAATATGATAGTGTAGTAGTATTCTCTCAAGTTTACTCAGTTAGCCAGGTATGCCTCGTATATTGTAGCAGATAGAAAAGCGAAGATAAGTAAGTTCGTGTCAGAAGTATCTAGCAACATGGTTAAGATGTGTAGGACCACAATGCTTATTAAAGATATGGACATATCCAGGCTCATGGTCTATGCTCAGTGGATAGAAAAGGCCAAGAATAAAGAGAATGTGAGAGAGAATAAGAGGGTGAGAACATGTACTTTAAATTTTGCTTAGCCTAAGTCAGCTGGTGGGACCGTTCTTAGTTTCACCCAAAATTATTTGTTCCAGCTCTTTCCTCAACTAGTACCCTAGTTCCAAAATTCAGAGATGGCAACCGAAATAGGGCATCAGGCCCTAAAACCTAGGGCAGTGTTAGCAGTGCCCCAACCAATCCCCTTTGCCAAAAGTGCGGTAGAAACCACCAGGGTATCGGCAGAGCTGGTAGCGATATGGGTTTCGGATGTGGCAAGCCAGGCCACAGAGTTAGACAGTGTCCTCAAGTGGGTTTGCAGAGTCAGCATAACCATCCCCTATCTCAGTCCGATTACCTAAATCAACAGGGTGCCTCTTTCAGTGCCACCAGTGGGCAGCGCCCAAATAGACTCTATATTTTTTAGTCCCGACAAGATCAGGAAATTTCTCCTGATGTGGTCACTGGTACATTACAAGTTTTCCATTTGCATGTTTACGCTTTGCTAGATCCAGGAGCTTTCTTATCTTTTGTTACTCTATATATAGTAGTTGATTTTGGAGTCAGTCCTGAAATTCTAGCAGAGCACTTCTCAGTTTCTACCCCAGTGGGTAAATCTATCATAGCCCGGTAGATATACAGAAACTGTCCGATTATGATATCTCAAAAAGTCATTTTAGCAGATTTAGTCAAATTAGAGATGACTAATTTTGACGTCATTCTCGACATAGATTGGCTTCATTCCTGTTATGCCTCAGTCGACAACAGAAATAGAGTTTTCCAGTTTCAGTTTATGAATTAACTCATCCTAGAGTGGAAGGGTAGTACTTTAGCACTTAGGGGTCAACTTATTTCTTACCTTCGGGCTAGAAAGATAATATCTAAGGGATGTATCTATAATCTCATTTGAGTCCAGGAATCTAGTTTAGAAACCCCTACTCCTAAATTAGTATCTGTAGTATGTGAATTCCCAGATGTGTTTCTCAAAAATCTTCCTGAAGTTCCTCCCAAAAGGGAAATTGATTTTGGAATTGATCTTTTCCTAAATACTTTGCCCATATCTATCCCTTCATACAGGATGGCTCCAATAGAACTTAAAGAATTAAAGGAATAGTTAAATAATCTCTTAGATAAGGGATTTATCAGACCCAATGTGTCCTCGTGGGGTGCACCAATATTATTCATGCATAAGAAAGACGATTCTCTCAGAATGTGCATAGATTATCGTCAGTTAAACAAAGTTACAATCAAGAACAAGTATCCACTCCCCAAAATCGATGACTTGTTTGACCAACTTTAGGGCGCTAGTTATTTCTCTAAGATAGACTTCAAATCAAGCTATCATCAGTTTGGAGTCAGGGAACGTGACATCCCAAAAATAGCTTTCCAAACTCGGTATGGTAACTTTGAATTTTTAGTCATGTACTTTGGTATTACCAATGCCCCAGCAGCCTTCATGGACTTGATGAACCGTGTGTTTAAGAAGTACTTGGACATGTCCATCATAGTCTTCATAGATGACATTTTTGTTTACTCCCGTAGTGATCACGATCATGTAGACCATCTCAGAATAGTAGTGCACTCTCAGAACCCATCAGTTATTTGCCAAATTTCGTAACTGCAAATTTTGGATAAAGTCATTAGCATTCATTTGTTATATAATTTCCAGTGATGGCATTAGAATTGATCCCCTAAAGACCGAAGTAGTAAGAAATTGGCCTAGGCCTATCTCTCCATCAGATATCAGGAGTTTCTTGGGTTTGGCTGGCTATTACCGATGGTTTGTTTAGGGATTTTTGTCTATTGCATCCCATATGTCCAGATTGAGTCAGAAGAAAGTCAAGTTTCAGTGGTCAGATCCTTGTGAAAAGCATTTTTAAGAACTGAAGACTCGACTCACTACAACTTCACTTTTGACCCTACAAGATGGTTCTGATGGATTTGTTGTGTACTATGATGCTTCTAGAGTCGAATTGGGTTATGTTTTGATGCAGAGAGGTAAGGTCATAGCATATTCCTCTAGACATCTTAATCCCCGTGATAAGAACTATCCTACTCATGATCTTTAGTTAGCAATAGTAGTTTTTGCCTTAAAGATTTGGAGGTATTACTTGGATGGTGTGCACTTTTATGTGTTCATTGATCATAAGAGCCTGCAGTATGTGTTCTCTCAGAAAGACCTCAACCTTCATTAGGTAAGGTGGTTGGAATTATTGAAAGACTATGACATAAGTTTTTTGTATCATCCGGGCAAAGCTAATGTAGTGGCTGACGCTCTCAGTAGAATGTCTATGGGTAGTGTTACCTATGTTAAGAATAGTAAGAAGAAGTTAGCCCAGGAAGTTCATCAGCTAGCCCGACTAGATGCTCTCTTTGTCGCTTTAGTAGAAGGAAGTGTGTGGGTGAAGAATAGCTCCGAATCATCCCTAGTTTATGAAGTAAAGGAGAATTAGGATGGGATCCCAGTTTAGTCCAGTTGAAAGAATCAGTCAGAAATCAGAAGATAGAGGTTTTCTCCCAAGGGGCAGATGGTGTTTTGTGTTGTCAGAGTCATCTGTATGTGCCAAGTGTATATGACTTTAGGCATCGAATTATTACAGAAGTGCATGGTGCGCCTTACTCTATTCATCTAGGGGCCATGAAGATGTACTACAATTTGTAGGAGATCTATTGGTGGAATGGGATAAAATGAGACATTGTAGAGTTTGTGGCTAAGTGCTCAACATGTCACCTAGTTAAGATTAAGTATCAGAAGCCTAGTGGGTCTATACAGGAGTTCAATATTCCCATATGGAAATGGGAAAAAGTAAACATGGACTTTCTGTTGGGCTTTTCTCATACTCGTCGTCAGCATGATTCAGTTTGGGTCATTATAGACAAGATGATCAAATCAGCTCATTTTCTTCTAGTTCATACCTTTTATTCAGTTAAGGATTACGCCAAACTCTATATCAGGGAGTTGGTTAGATTTCATGGTGTTCCATTGTTCATTATTTCAGATAGTGGTACCTAGTTCACCTCTCATTTTTAGAAAGCATTCTAAAAAGGTCTTGGTACCCGAGTTTATCTCAGTACAACCTTTCATCCTCAGACAGATTGTCAAGTAAATAGGACCATTCATACCTTGGAAGATATGTTGTGAACATGTGCGATAAACTTTAAAGGTAGTTGGGATGACCACTTGTCTTTGATTAAGTTTGCATATAACAACAACTATCACTCCAGTATTCAGATGGCTCTATTTGAGGCGCTTTATGGGAGGAGGTATAGATCTCTCATTAGTTGGTTTGAAGTGGGTGAGGCTGCAGTAGTAGGGCCTGACTTGGTGTTTGATACCTTAGAGAAGGTCCATTTAATCAGGGAAAGGCTTAAGATAGCTCAGAGCCGGCAAAAATCATATGCAGATATGCGTAGAAAGGATCTTAAGTTCGAGATTAGTGACTATGTGTACTTGAAGATCTGTTCTATGAAAGGAGTGAAGCATTTTAGCAAGAAGGGGAAACTCAGTCTCCGATGTATTGGTCCTTACCAAATTCTCAGCCGTTTCAGAAAGGTAGCTTATGAGCCCAAGTTACCTTCAGATTTATTTTCAGTTCATCTAGTATTTCATGTCTCCTTGCTAAAGACATGCATAGGTGACCCATCAGTCATAGTCCCTATTGAGAGCATAGATATTTATAATAACTTCTCTCATAAATAAATCCCTGTCAAAATCCTTGACTATCAGATTTGCTGACTAAGGAACAAAGAAGTTCTTCTAGTCAAAGTTCTTTGGCAGAGTCAGTCCGTTGAGGGAGCTACTTGGGAAGCAGAAGCAGACATACGAACCAAGTATCCTCATCTATTCTCCGCTAATCCTGACTCAGTTCAAGGTAATAGTTCCTTAAGCTCAATCAGTTTTATGTTTAGATTTCAGTTATAAATATGGTATCAGTTCCCATTGCATGTTCTGTTATACATTCATGAATCATATTCAGCTATATCCATGCATCAGATATGCATGTTCAGTATGATAATTCAAAATACCTATAATATCAATCATATAGTCATGTTCCAGATGTTCATACCCAGTAAGTAAGTCTCTTAATATTCTCAGTCTCAGAAGTCTCATTCGACGAAGAATCTTCCCAAGGGTGAGGTAATGTAAGACCGCGCAAAATCTTAAACTTAATTCAATCCTTTAGGCTTGTCAAGGGGTCCTATATTTAGAATATTTTAGCTATGTACTTAGACTTAGTGTCATTTTAGCTTACGAAGGTTGTAAATATTATTTCGCGACCTTTACATCCATTAAATGTTGATTTTTAGGTTTAGTCAAGATCAGGAATGTCCGTAGGTGTTTCCGAAAAAGTTTTGGATTTTTTGAACTTTCCTTGAAGCTCCATTTGAATCCTAAAATAGTGGATAAACGTGATCTTGGTGTGTCGCATCAACTGCCACGTTGATTACTATTTTCCCTAGCTACCAGTATCTAATTCCAGTGAATCGACGCGAACATGGCACAATGCGTTGGCTATCGCATTGATGCCATCGACGCGCTACGTTGACCTGTGCGTCAGTAGCCCAGTTTTTAGTCATTAAAAGACCGCATTCTTGGGGGTATTTGGGTTTTTTCCCCGTGTCCTTCATCCCCCAAAACACAAAATTAAGCCCTTTGGAGAGCAAATATACTCATTCATTGTCCAATTAGCTCAATAACAACACCCTAGGTGCTTAAATTTTAAATCAAGAACATAAGATTCAACCATAAAATTTTAGGAATTCTTCAACACAGGTATGTGAAGTGTTCATTCAAGGGTTCCTTCCACCCATGGATTCCAAGAATCTCTTTTAAACTTCAAGTAATTGATTTTATAAATTCCATGGTTGGAATTAAAGTGTATCCACAATTGCTATTTGGATTATGTTCTTAATTCATGATTATATATATGTAACTCATGTGAAATTGATCATTTTGTGCGTAGATTGATGTGAATCCATAAGAAACCCTTGACTTGTGAAATTAGAGATGAATTATGATGCTCACTTATTGTTCAATGCTATGTGCATATGCTATGCTCACCAAGTGCTTGATAAATTGACAATGTGAACTATTAAGATAATGAAATCATGTCAAGTTAGCTTATGTGCAAGTTATATCATGCAAGTGTTTATCAAAATACCCCAATGTATGAATGATGATCAAGTTCATAGTTTAGATATTTCATGTTATGCCGTGTCTCTTAATTTATGCTATCGAGTCCTGGGGGCACTTATCCTGACAATTTAGGTGGTTACCTAGAGCCATGGTCAGTCATAGAATAGTATCAGTTATGACACGATCAGTAGTACACTCGGTCAGTTATAGAACTCAATAAAACTCAGTAGAATTCATATTAGTCCAGTCTAATTTAGTATCCAGTTCAGACCTCAGTAAACTCAGCCAGCTAACATAATTCAGTAGTATTCCGTCAGCCAACGGAACTCAGTGACTCAGTTTAGTTCAACTAATTAGTAATCTCTGTAACCGTTTAGTCCAGCCTAGTATAGAATAGAAATTAGTTTAGTGTCTATTCAGTTGGGAGTAGGATTCAGAACTGAGTTAACCCAGGGGTGAGGACATTCTTGTCAGCAAAGTGTTTGAACCTTGGCAGCAATCCCTGTATTACAAAACTACATAGCCAGTGTAGGTTGAGGTATCTTCCTTCCAGACAATATGAGGGTTAATACTTCTCATCCGAGTTATCTTACTAGCGAGGGCTGACGTAAGAGCTTCTTGTCAGAGAGGGTTAACTCATAGCTTGTCCTTACCCGTGGCATGGTATTGACACCCTTCCAACTAGGGTTACATGTTGGACCCCAAATTAGGTAAAGAACAGGCATGTTAGTTAGATTATTACCTCCCACAGTCTCAGTTCTAGTCTCAGTCTCAGAATAGAACCCAATTCAATTCTACAGATTCAGGACTATTAAAAATGATCACTCAGCTTAGTATGGTTCCACAGTACTCAGAACTATCAGATATAGTCATTCAGATAATCAATAATATAGTACTTGTAGACCTATGTATTGGTTAATAGTATTTCGATTCACTAAGTATTGGCATGATCTCAATTATAGTATATGTGCTCATGCATATACTCTTACTCAGTCATACTTATGTTATTTAATTATTATTGTTCATGCATATGAACCCATGCATTTTAGCCTGCCTCACTGAGAATACCAGTACATTCAAAGTACTGACGCTTACTTTTTTTTGCGCTATGATGTCTTGTATCATAGGTGTAGACGCACGGGCCCCAAAGCATCCTTAGCAGTTCAAATTCTTAGCTTTCAGAGTAGTGGTGAGTCTTCATAATTCAAGGACTTGTATATTATTTACAGTACTTCAGTTTTATTTTAGTAGATGGAGTTAGTTTGGGGATTTTCCGATCAACTCCACAGTTTAGATAGTTAGAGGCTTTTTCAGATTCTTGGCTAAATAGACTTTTTAAGTCTATTATTTAATTAAATGGACCATAAGTTTTTTTATTTAGTAAGATGACCATTTTTAAGACAGATCTATTATTTGTCCGACAGATCTACCTGACAGATCCATTATCTATCAGATAGATCTATTATCTGTCAGACATATCTATTATCTATCCTACAAATATACCGATAGATCTATTATCTATTCGACAGATCTATTATATATCCTACAAATATATAGACATATCTATTATCTTTTTGACAAATTAGAAAATAAAAGTAGGCCATTTTGCAAATTAAAAACTTGAAGAGGGTTGGACATTTTGCTAAATGCAAACTTAAAAAGGCTTAACAGCCAAATTTTCTTAACAGTTGTTCAGTTTTTCAGTACATATATTTAGTTTTGGTATTTTGATACCGCATTCAGATTTATTTATAGATTTGAACCTCATGACATATGTTTTCGCCTATTTGTGCATATTATTCAGTATTATTATTCAGTTATTTCAACAAGTATCAGTCATGGATTAACTTGTGGTCCTATAGGATTATGAGCACCGTATAGTGTCCAAGGTATAGACTTGGGTCATTAGATACGAATACATAGTACACATAGTTTGAGGAAGCTTTAACCTAACAAAAAATATAACCAAGATATCAACTGATATATAAAATTTATCTCGATTTAACAATCTTTTCAAAAAATAAATAAACATTCAAAAACAAAATTAGAATTGTATGCATTTTTAGAACATACTATCATGTGAGAAGCATTCGCACCTATAATACCCCATAGAAGTTCTAGTTTAATTCAGTCCCATATAGCTTGTAATAAGGGGTCCCAGACTTAAAAAAATTCAGCTAAGTGTCAACACTTAGAACCATTTTAGCCTTTGTAATTAGATGATCTTATTTTTTATTCTTACAATCTTAGAATGTTGACTCTTAAGTCGATTCATGATCAGGGATGTCAATAGGTCATCTTGGGTGAGTCTCAAATTTTTTGAACATTGTTTTGAGTCATATTTGGGTGACTAAAATAGCAAGCCAATGCAATCTCGATGTGTCGCATTGGCTATCACATTGACACCATCGATACGACGCATCGATTATCATATCGATACTATCGACACGTAGCATTGGCCACCGCATCACTAGACACTTTTGCTTACTAAATTATGGGTTTATGGGGGCAAAAAAGTCATTTCCACCTATTTTGACCCACCTATATCACGAAATTAAGCCTCTCAAAGGGGAAAATTCACTCATTATTGCACAAATTCTCTCAAGAGCAAAATTCTAGTTCATCAAGTCTAAGATCAAGTTCCAAAAAATCACCAACAATCTTCACGAATTCTATCACTCAAGTATGTTAAGTGTTCATCCTTGGGTCTCTTTCCATCATTGGAGTTCAAGAACTCTTTTTAAAACTAAAAGTTTTCAGATTCATGATTTATATGCACAAATTGGGTTGAATTCATATTTTTGTTGTTGATTGGGTTTCAATTCTTGATTTAATTATAAGTTTCATAAATATAAGATAGTATGTATGTTGATTGATGTAATTCCCATGTTAAAATCCTTAAAATTGTAAGTTTAAGTTGTAGTCATGATGCTTATGTGTTGTTCATTAATCATGCACCCCAATTGTTTGATAAAATGTTCATATGAATAGATTATGCATGGTAACCTATTGTTGTGTAGCTAAAGTTATGATATGAGTTTATCTATTGTGCTATAGAATCTTGGGGGTATTTATTACCCAAAATCTTGTTGTTTACATAGTTGTTTTTGTTATAGAATAGTCCCAGTAAAGGTCAAGAGCAGTAGTACTCAGTTAGTAACAGAACTTAGTGAAGTCAGTCTAGTTGAGTTAGTCAACATGATCAGTGTCAGTTCAGTCAAGCCTAGTACTTTCTAATGATCAGTTCAGTGTCGATTCAGTTGGGAGTATGATTCAACACCGAACGAACCTAGGGATGAGGGTATTCCTGCCAATAGAGGGTTTAACCCATAGTAGCAGCCCCTGTGTTACAGAACTACGTAGCTATCATAGTGTAAGTCATCCTCCTGCCAGACTAGGGTTGACACCATCATATATATATATATTTCATGAGTCTTCCTGCCAGATTTGGGTTGACCCAGCATTATTAGTATCCCGTGGCAAGGTGCTAACACCTCTCCAACTGGGGGTACAAGTTGGACCCTAAATTAGTATATATCGGGGTATATCAGTTAGATGAACACTCCCACAGTTAAAGTTTCAATCTCAGTATTCAGTAAAAAAATTAGTCAGTTCTACAATACCATGGCTATCAATTATCAAATTACTCAGCCATTATAATTTAGTACTCAGTTTTAGTATGATTTCAGATACATGATGTACAATTATATGCGCAGTATTATATGTTCAGTAGTTATAATTTTGCTTGTACTCTCATTCAATCACTTCATGATGTTCATTCAGATAGTTATCATCTCATGCATATGAACCCATATATATCAGCCTTACCTTACTTAGCATACCGGTACATTCCACATGCTAATTGCATACTCTTTCTTTGTGCTATAATGTGTCATATCATAGGTTTGGAGCTCAGGTTCCTGGTCGTAATTAGCAACTCAGGCTATCAGCAACAGTTATAGTGGTGAGTCCTTATATATCGAGGACAAAGTTTATCTATTTTAGTACTCCAAGGTTAATAGTTAATTTAGTCAGAGTTAGTTGGGGGTTTGTCCCATCAACTCCTTATACAGATAGATAGAGGCTTTCTGACTAGCATAGCTAGTTATTCAATATTCAAATGCTATTATCAGTTATACCTAGTTATAATATCATTATTTTGAGAATCTAATGGCATTTTTAGATTTCTTCCGTATTTATATTTCAGTATTATATTCAGTGTTGACCGCAAGTACCAGTCAGGGGTTAGCTTGTGGTCCTTTGGAATTATAAGTACCATGTGATGCCTAGGGTGTAGTCTCAAGGTGTTACAAACTTGGTATCAGAGCCTACGGTTCTAAAGAGTCCTAGGGATTTTGAAACGCACGTCAAGTAGAGTCTTGTGCAAAGTGTGTAGCGCACCACACTTATGGACAAGAGGATATGAGGTATTTTTAGGAAAAAGTTCCCTTTTTTCAATATTCATATCGTGTGAAAGAGCATGAACTCTATTAAAAAATTTCTTCCTAACTCATCCATTCATCCGTGTATAGAAAATGGCTCCTAAAAAGAACAATAGAAGAAGAAACGGGAATCAGCCTGCACCTTCGTCTGTTCAAGAAGATTTCCTGAATGAGCATGTCTCTCCCGCCGAATTTAGAGTTTTTTTTACAACCTTAGCTTATTTAGTAGTTGCTCAGAGCCATATATAGGATGTTATCCTATCTAGGCTTTTGATTTATGCGCAGCAGAGTGAGGAGGGTAAGAATAAGAAGAAAAAGAGAAAGAATAAGAGGCCCAAAACATATAGTTTTAAGACAAGGTTAGGGGGTAGTAACTGCTCCTAATTCCATCATAAATTCTCAGCCCCTACTTTGCTTTCAGGCAATCTACCAGTACCTATGTTTAAGAATGACGGTCAAAATAGAGTACTAGGCTTTAAGTCATTAGGCAGTGGGAAGGATATTCGTACATATCCATTTTGCGGAGAATGTGGTAGGAATCATAAAGGTGTGTGTAGAGCTAGTAGTGGTGTGTATTTTTGGTTTGGCAATCTAGGACATAGAGTGAAATATTTCCCAACAAGTGGTTAGCAGGGCCAGTCTAACTATCCTCCAGTCCCATCCGATTGCCCGAATCAGCAGGGCACCACTCTTAGTGCCACAAGTGGAAAATGTTAGAATATACTTTATGAACTTCAGTCCTGACATGATTAAAAAAGTTATCCTAATGCGGTTATGGGTACATTATAGGCCTTTCATAGTCTTACGTATGTTTCACTAGATCTAGAGCTTTACTTTTCGTGTAACCTCCCCCCCATATAGCTGTCAACTTTGGTGTCAGTTAAAAATATTAGCAAATCCCTTCTCAGTGTCTACCTTGGTAGGCAAACCCATCATAACTAAGAGGGTACACAGAAATTGCTTGGTTACACTATCCCAAAAACCCACTTTAGTTGATTTCAGAAATAGAGTCGTTCAATTTCAGTACCCCGGTGAACCAATTATTGAATAAAGGGGTAGTACCTCCTCAGTACTTAGGAGTCATACATATTTCCAGATTCCTTCTTAGAATCCTATGATAGGATATGATCTAGAATTCGAAGCATGAAACCAGGAGTTTAGCAATAGTAGCAAGTTAGGATAATATTATCTGAAGTTAAGTAGATTATATTCATGGTACTAGCCATGTGAAAGGTGAATCAGTAGGCTTGAAGCAATGTATACAAGAATGTAAGTGTGTTGAATCAAAACATGTGTTTTGGATGTGTTATTTGTAGGTTTTGATGAAAGTAGTATAGTTATAAAAGAATTGGGGATATCCATGTTATGTGTTAGGATGTATGTTCAAATCTTTGAAGGTTGAGCTAATAGAAAAAGGAGTTAAAAATTCTCAATTAGTCAGTTCTTAAGTTGTTACATGATGTATTTGGGGATATAGAAAGTTAATATTTCTATCTTAGAAGGAAGTATAAGTTGTAGGTTTTACACTTTCAGGTGTAGTCTTGCAAGGTGAGTTTAGTGTTTATGAATATAGTTGTATCTCAAACTATAGTGTAAAGTGGTTTTATGTCAGTTTTGAGTTTGTTAAGTGGTCCACATATTAATAATGGTCGCTTTAAGCTAAGGGGCAGATGGTAGAACAAGTGACCAAGTCAGGCTCTTAGATTCTAATAATGATGCCAGTAATTATAGAACAACACTGGGGATGGAGATGCCTGACCATGATTATTTTAGTATTTGTACTTCAATTATTCAAATATCTACTAATTCTTTACACATCAGATCTATGTTCATATCTCATATTTATGCACTTTCCATAGAATCATGTATGATTGTAGTCCCTCGTATGAGGGGTCCTAGTTGTCTCAGCAGTGCGAATCAGGTTCCATAAATTCAAAAAATTCCAAAACTCAGGTCATATAGCTCATGACTTATGTGCTCATGCTCTACAGTATGTTCAATTTCCAGTATTCATGTAACACTCCTAATGATCAGTGAAATTCAGATTATGTCATGTATATCCCCAGTTTAGGTCTCTTGATGAACCCATGATATTGATATTCTATTTCTCAGGCCTCTTTTAAGTGTGAAGTTCTGTATAGTATTCATTCATGCTTCAGGTCCTCATGTTTTAGCCTTTCAGTGATATCTCCTTATGAAATAATAGTAGTGATGAGCAACAACTTAGATGGGAGAGAGTAAATGTTTCATGTTAAGGAAATATTGTGGCATTCTTGTTTTACTCAAGGCTGTAGTTATAAAGATAGTCTTGAATGTCATATTGGTGTGTAAGTGGGTAAATGCTTTCCAAATTGGTAAATGGCTAGTAAGAGGTTGTATTTAATTATTGAAGGGTAAATCAGAATTATTCATGAGATGAGAAGTTATGAAAATGCAGGGTGTGTGGAAATTTATGATTAAGACTAGTATTACAGTATTATGTGTTCATCTCATAGATCCGAGTAGGCTTGTATATTGTGGGAGAATTCAGTCCAGCTCAGACTTCAGTAGGTAGAGTTAGCAGTGCCTATGTGAATATTTTTAGTAGTCTCAGGTGAAGTGCAATATTAAGGTAGAAGGCATAGTTGAGAGAGTATTCGAGGAGTATGTCTAAGCTTGAAAGATAGTAGTTGCAGCGCATAAGGCCTAGTAGCTCTATCCTAGCTGAAATTTCATAGGCTTATGTTTCATATTACTGAATTTCAGCCTTGTTGTGATTTCTTATCCAGATGTCTGATTCAGACCATGCCCAAGATTCCTTACTCCCTAAAAGTGATTAGAAATACATAGAAAGAGTGTCGAAGAAATACTCTAGTTAAGTATAAGCTTTTAGTACAAGCTAGTCTATATAGCAAGTAATTCAGTTTAGCAGTGAGACAGATAGGCTCCTATAGTGTTTTTGTCTTCCGATCTAGTCTTACTATCTGAAGTTTCATAAATATATCCCTTCCAAGAAATTGTTTGTTCACATCCATATAAATTCTGAATCCAGTTCAGTTCATTCATCATATTTCAGATCCCAAATTGTTAGTCATGATTTAGTCTGTAAGCGTCCAGAGCATCATCTTGGCTTTCCTAGTATTTCAATCAAGTCAGTATCATTTAGGGTATGAACTATCCTAAGGGGGAGATGTAATACCCCTGAGCTTTTCATGTACTAAATCTCTTATCTTTTCTTCACGAAATCGGATCCAGTTTGAAGTAATAGTTACTCTTAATTTGACTCCCTTGTTTATATCTCAACCATACAAACATTCTCATATCAGTGCATGTATTCACAAAAATTAGTTCAGTTTCAGGTATGCTGGACTATAGCATACAATCATCACTTATTCAGTTACTAGTATTTTAGTATTTTAGATTATAGACTATTTCAGAATCATGGTATACGCTTGGTCTTGCATTATCAGATATTACAATTTTCATGCATTCATGCTCAGTTATCTCATGTTGTTTAGATAGTCCTCAAATCATATGCATTGTAATCCACAGTTTCAG
Organism: Capsicum baccatum var. pendulum; assembly: GCA_030864225.1. Lineage (NCBI taxonomy): Eukaryota > Viridiplantae > Streptophyta > Magnoliopsida > Solanales > Solanaceae > Capsicum > Capsicum baccatum. The sequence continues at coordinate 75,691,136 of CM061554.1, read as the reverse complement.
CCCAGTTATTCAGACTAAGTATAGTTTAGTCTCACATGACCAGTATTCTGCAAGCAGTCATTTATCTAATTAGATAAGTTTAGTCTATGACTATGTTGGTTTTGTATATTTATGCATTCATGATCAGTATAATTGTACACTCAGATCCTCGAGTTATGTCATTCTCCATCACACAATTTCAAACTCAGTATTAATATAGTAGCCATATGCCAGCTTTAGTTCTACTTATATCCTTAAAGTATAGTCTTACAGAATTTAAATGTATAGATTCACCATCTTATCAAAGTATGTTTGTCATTCATGCTTTAGGATATTTTATTTTTCAGTTTATTCCAGCTTATTGGTGAGTCTACTTACACTTAGTGTGCATATTTTAAGATTACGTATGAAATCAGTTTTACTTATTGCATTCACCCCTGCATTACTTTATTCCATGCTTAGTTAGTGTTGTATAATCATTTATGCATTCATGAAACAGTTCAGTCACATGTCTTGTCTCCAGAATTTAGTCATGCTTCAGTTATGCATGTCAGTGTAAGTACAGTTCCTCAGTTCCTGTCTGTTCAATTAGTCTCATTCGAGGACAAATGTTCTCAAGGGGAGATATTATAAGACCTCATAAAAGTTCTAGTTCAATTTGGTCCTATATAACTTTTAATAAGGGGCCCTGACTTAGAAAAATTCAGCTAAGTGTTAAGACTTAGAAACATTTTTAGCCTTCGTAATTGGATGATCTTATTTTTGATCCTTACGACCTTAGAATGTTGATTTTTAAGTTTATTCATGATCAGAGATATCAACAGGTCATCTGTGTTTCAGATTTTTCAAACATCGTTTGATTCATATTTGGGTGACCAAAATAGCTATCCAACATGATCTTGATGTGTCGCATTGGCTATCGCATCTATACCATCGATGCAATGCATCAGTTATCGCATCGATACTATCGACGCAATGCATTAGCCACCGCATTACTTGGTACTTTTGCTTACTAAATTACAGCGTTGTGGGGGCAAAGGAGTCATTTTCCACCCATCTTGACCCACCTATATCACGAATTAAACCTCTTGAAGGTCAAAATTCACTCATTATCTCATAAATTCTCTCAAGAGCAAAACCCTAGTTCATCAAGTCTAAGATCAAGTTCTAAGAAATCACCAATAATCTTCACGAATTCTGTCACTCAGGTATGTTAGGTGTTCATCCTTAGGTCTTCCTCCTTCCTTGGAGTTCAAAAACCCTTTTTAAGACTATAAGTTTTAATATTCATAATTTGTATGTGAAAATTGGGTTGTATTCATGTTTGTTTTGTTGTTTGGGTTTCAATTCAAGATTTAATTATAAGTTTCATGAACATAAGATAGAATGTATATTGATTGATGTAATTCCCATGTTAAAACCGTTGAAATTGCAAATTTAAGTTGTAGTTATGATGCTTATGTGTTGTTCATTATGATGTGCATTAATCATGCTCCCCAAGTGTTTGATAAAATGTCCATATGAGTAAATTATACATAGTAACCTATTGTTGTGTTGCTAACGTTTTGATATGAGTTTATCTATTATGCTATCGAGTCTTGGGGGTATTTATTACCTGAAATATAGTTGTTTACTTAGTTGCAGTAGTTATAGAATAGTCCCAGTAAAGATCAAGAATAGTAGTACCTAGTCGGTAACAGAACTCAGTGAACTCAGTCCAGTTCAGTCAGCCAACATGATTAGTGTCAGTTCAGTCAAGCCTAGTACAGTATAGTGATCAGTTCAATATCGATTTAGTTGGGAGTATGATTAAGCATCAAGTGAACTCAGGGATGGGGGCATTCCTTCCAGTAGAGGATTTGACCCTTACTAGCAGTCCTTGCATTACAGAACTATGTAGCCAGTGTAGGGTAAGTCATCCTCCTGCCAGAAAAGAGTTGAGGCCATCATATATATATTTCATGAGTCTTCCTGCAAGATTAGGGTTGTCCCAGCATTGTTAGTATCCCACGGCAAGGTGCTAACACCCTTCGGACTGGGGTTATAGGTTGGTCCCCAAATAAGTCTATATCGAGGTATGTCGGTTAGATGAAAACTCTCACAGTTATAGTTTCAGTTTCAGTATTTAGTAAAGAACTCACTCAATTCTACAAAACCATGGCTATCATTTATCAAATTACTCAGTCATCAGAATTCAGTGCTCAGTTTCAGTATGATCTTAGATACAAGATGTATAATTATATGCATAGTATTGCATGTTCAGTATGTTCAATAGTTACAGTTTTGCATGTACTCTCATCTAGTCACATCATGATGTTTATTCAGCCAGTTATCATCTCATGCATATGAGCCCATGTATATCTTCCTCACCTCACTTAGAATACCAATACATTCCACGTACTGATCGTATACTTTTTCTTTGCACTATGATACCTCATATCATAGGTTCGGATGCTCAGGTTCCTAACCGTACTAAGAAGCTTAAGCTATCAGCAACAGTTATAGTGATGAGTCCTCATATTTTGATTACCGAGTTTATCTATTTCAGTATTCCTGTAGTAAGTAGTTATTTCAATGAGAGTTAGTTGGGGGTTTGTCCCATCAATACCATATTCAGACAGATAGAGGCTTTTAGACTAGCATACTCAGTTATTCAGTTTTCAGATGTTATTATCATCTATGCCCAGTTATTATATCAGTATTTTGAGAACCTTATGGCAATTTTAGATCTCTTCAGCATATATATTTTAGTATTATATTCAGTGCTCACCGCAAGTACCAGTCATGGGTTAGCTTGTGGTCCTTCGGAATTGTAAGCACCGTGTGATGACCTGGGTGTTGTCTCGGGGCGTTACAGCACCGTTAAGAGTTCAAATATCTTCAAACCTTTGTCCTACTGTTGTCTTTGTATATGACACTATTTCTCTATTTTTAGTTTCAAGACCCAAATAATATTCTAGATTCTTCAAGAAATCCCAATATAGGAAGTTGTCGCGCCTCTACCAAACAACAATTTATACATTCAGCAATTATTAGATGTCATCATCCTTCCCATGTTTAATTGTGTATGACATTTAGATCATATTTTATAACCTTTTTCATCAAGGTAATGCTTTAACCTATGAGTCGGCTTACCCACCTTTGCCAGAAGGTAATCGAAATCATTTTTCTATAAGCTTTTGCTATGAAATAGTACAAATCACTAGTTTTATCCTTTCTTTTTTGAAATTTAGTGCATACATTCTTCCAAAGATGCCAAATGCATGCAGGATGAAGGACATTAGAATACACAATACTCACACTTTTGATGATGCTTTCATAGTGATCTGATACAACATGCATGTTGTCACATTCTCCAAATGCATATCTAAACTGCTAAAAAAATCATATCCATAAATAATCATTCTCCATATCTACAACCACATACGTTATTGGCAAAATACAACCTAACCATAAAAAATTCAATTAGTTTATTAGAATGATGTTTAGCAAATATTTTAATGCATAGGTAAAATATTCAACTAATGTATAAGTAAAAATTTCAACACATCAAAAAGTATATCATTAAATGTCATGAAACAAATTGTTAAAACAAGAATATTTCTAATACCTATTCCATCGAGTGTGGTCTCTGAAAGAAATATTTCTTTGTATTGTCCACTTAGATGAGTGATGTCAACCACTACTACAAATCTGAAAACTCAAATCACTTATCATTGGATGTAAGACAATATAAAAATACCTGAACTCATTTTTGCTGACTTGTGCTTCCTAATGTGAGAGTTAGGATCAGTGTTTAGCATATGAATGTATCTCTATATTTTCTTATATCCATCAGTTGATCTGTTTATAAGCTATATAATATGCTCCTTAGCTTTCCATGTCTTCATATAATAAATATTGATCCCATAAACAGCTTTTATATCTTTAATTATATGTTTAGGTATGTGTGTCCACGTATGATTAACTAACTCAGGTGTTGTAAAGTCACCAACGAAAGTTTTTGTATCGTGCAAATTTGTAAGGACCCTATCATTCAATCAGCATATATGTACAACATTGAACGCCCTAACTATATGAACCTCCAATTTGTTGAGACTAGATGCCTCTAATATTTATTTGTCTTCATTATAACAGTGCAAGTACAGATGTAAAAAATACAATCATGTATAATAATAATGCAACTTATACAAAAATTACATTATACATCAACAAAAAATTTTTACTCAGCAAACAACATAGAATATACAATCATGTTATGTACAATAACTGATCAATATGAAGCAGATACATAGTAGGTTAATAAAGAATACCTTGTAGTAATAACAAAATAATAAAGTCTAGCAGTTCTACAACAAACATATACATAACAAACTTATGAAACAATTCAGTCTACCTGTTCTGGGATATCCATATGCATAAGACCATTATGTATATGCTCTAAACTAAACAATGGCCTTTCATCACTTATAGATATGCGATTAAATAACAAAGAAACATACTTAAATTAACTTATGTAAATGAATTTCTAGAAAAAAATAAATTCACAACATATTTAAATATGCATAACAATTTTAAACATTAATAAATTTCTTATGTACATGGCTGATAAATAAAATAATCGACCAAATATATATACATAAGACATATGTATTTGGCTATCCAGAATATACATATACACCAGACAACTATGTATATGGTTGGTAAAGCTTCCTAATAGTTATAGAATGTCAATATACAACATACACCAATGTATATGTAATAAAATAAACGTCCTTTCAACACAATCAACAATGGTATATATACGCAAACTTAAACAATAATCAACATAACTGACATAAATAGATAACATGACAATCGAGATGGTACTCAACAGTATATAAAAAGATAAATGTATAAGAATAATGTTTTATGTACAAAAAATAACAACTCACCAATTAGCTATGCATAATTTTCTTCTAATGCAAAAACTATTACGTTGAACACATACCTCGCTTTGTCTCATTGCTTAGCTCTGAAATCAAAATTATGCCCTAAGGCATGTCTATCCATTACAAAAACAAGAGTCAATTTGTCCTTATAAAGCTGTTTCACTTTCACTTCTTTATTTTTTGTATCAGTTATGAAGTTCTTCACTTTCAATTCAGGGACATATAACGAGTATTCCTTTGGACACTTAACAATAGAAAGTGCAAACGCATTTGTATTTATTATTTTGATACAAACTATAGTTCATGTCTCACCATCGAACTGTAACTCTTGTAATGACTTATCCAATGTTGTTATGCATAAAGGATACATTACAAATTCTGAAACTCTTTTCTTCAACTCAACATAAAGCTTTACTCCATTATCGTTCCTTATAATATTTGGTGATGAATTACCTTCAATGATGCATCAAACATTAATGTTTTTCCAAGATTGCTCAATATTTAATTCTGCCGCAATTGTTGAAATCAACCTCAAATATGAAATACTTTCTGCAACAATAATTTCATCACTTTTATATTATTCGTATTGCAATTCTAATTTACATACATTGAAATACCTCAAAATATTGAAATGTTCATCTTCTTAGAAATTTGTTTGAAAAAATAGAGCATGAAATAATAGATAATTTTTTTTCGAAAATACAAAACTGATGTTTGTTTTATTGAATCCCTTGTTTCATTGTTTCAAAATTTTAAAATTCAAAAGTTTTTACTGATTTTAAGAGATTCATTAATCACATCTAAAAAACTTTAGGATTAATTGCGATCTCAATTAAGAAAAAGCTGTTATTACATTCAGATTGGTACATTAGTTGCAGCTATGTATATGAATGTAATGCATACGGTAACTTTGTGTTGTATATGTAAAAACAAAATTTGAGAGAGAGAGTGTTAATTAATAAATCTAGGAGAAAGGGTAATTATAGTTATAAATCCTGAAATTTATGCTATTTATACATAAATAAAATGATGGGAGGAGAAATTGAGCTTCCTAGCCAGCTGCGACCATTGTCCAGATTTGGACTTAGGCCCATTTTCTCCATGTATACCAACTGTATATCAGTAGACTTTTCCTCTGCATTTTCTATATACCACCACATATATACTATTTATTAGTGTAAAAACCTGCATATTTTTCCTCCAATTTTAGATATACCATATAATAGTATGTAGCAGCTGGTTCCTAGTGTATTTTCACTATGTATTAGAGTGTATCCATGTATACTAGCCCATTAGCGGACTTGGTTGATGTTTTGAATCCATGGTGGTTGGGTTTAATCCACCAAAATGCAAGATTATATATAGTTTGATGGACTCAATAAGGGAGTTCATGCATAAAGAAAGATATGAATATTAATGATAAAGTAAATGAAATCAATGTTATGCTTAAGAAAAATTGTTAAATACCATATAAATTGATTACTGAATAAACCATAAGTGCAACCACTAAATAGAAACTTAACAATTATTTTGGGAGCAATTCGGGTGTAAGATTTACATGAGCTTAAGCCCTTCCCACTCAAGAACTGAATCAGTCTAAAGGATTTGTTCTAAAAATAGATAACACAGACAAAAGGGATAGGGAGAATATAAGGATCATAGTGTTATTTTCTTATAGAATAACACTCAACTGGGCAACCCCTTCATTCCATAATTAAAAAAAAAATACAACCAAAATACTCAAAGGGAAATGGAGGAGAAAGAAAAATTCGCACAAATGCTTGACTAAAAGAGAGACAAAATTTATGAATACCATAGGGTAGACATCTCTTCACCCTTTAATGCTCACATGAACATCTATTTATCTCATATTTTTTATATCAAATCAACTTAAACCAAATAGTAAAAATAAGACAAAAAAGTAAAAGAGAATGGGAGAAATGGGAAAAGAATTTATACAAGTTTGGGAAATGGGAGATGGAAGTAGCAAACACCAATTGACATTTACTCCTCACACCATGATTCTTAGATGAGCTTCCCCCCCGCCCCGTGTTTGACAAGACCCGACCCTAGATATTATCGTAATGGGTATCCCAAGTCCAATGAGGATCGGGGACTGCCTTCTGTTACCCAACCCAACCATTTATATCATGCCTTAGATGGGCTAAAGTTTGAGCATATAACAAGATAGCGCAAATGATCTCCTGAAGACTCTGGGATAGGGTTACAACCGTGACCGACCCAACAAAGTTTCCCTACACCATACCAACCATCCAACCATACCAAGCCAAACCAAAGGCCATAAACCAGGCCATAACTAAATAGAATACCAAAACATAATATAATGGTCATTCCCAAAATGTAATATGATGTAACAATGAGTAATCATGTGATTTGGTATTAGTCCACAGGAAAAGTGTCTAACGATATCCATAACATGAAATGATGCTTTTCGAAAGGATGGAAGCTCACCACTTTAGTCTAAATGCTGATACCAAATCTGAATGTTAAACACGAAGAGTAGAATGGTTGGTTCATACATAACGTGGGTATACAACCGCCAAAAGATAGGATTAGCGAGTGATCTCTAGCATGAATCTCAAGATAAGGATAAAATAATGCCAGTTATAAAACCAAGTAAAACCATCAATAATACATACCACCATACATATATAAGTATTGGGAAAGTGAACCAAGTTTAGCATGCATTTAAAACCTTTACCTGGTCTATGTAGCTTGGCCATCCTAAACCACCCACGGGCTATATGGGTTCAACTTCCCCTGCTGAAAGGGCCCCGTGCGTGTAGCCATATGACTAGGGAAGTATCCCATGGGATGACTAGTAAATCCCCTAATGGTGTGACATCATTCACACAATCCACTAAGACCAATCTTAATATCAACAAATATGAGTTTCCAGTTTTGGTGTCCTTGGGGCCGCCACCTTCCACGACATTGCCACACACCCCGCTATTAATGCTAAATTAAAACCATTTTCCAAATAACCAAACCTTTATCCATTTATTAACATAGGCCAATATTAGTGGTATCGTCATACCACCCCTTACTTGCAAGTAATATCCATAGCCAAACCATTTAGGTTAAGGGGACTTGTAAGTGCCCTTCCATATACCATATTAAACCATTTGGGAGACTTCCATGTTCTCCACAAGTATAACCATTTGGCCTTTAGCCTTTTTAAATCATTTAAACCATGAATAATTCCTTTACTAAGTTTAAAACATGCAAGATTTACACTAAAAGAAGTCAATGTAGTGGACATATATTTATAAGCATTTCATCAAATACCTTGGGAGCATAATATAACCAAAACCAATTCCAAAGACCATTAAACCATTACCATGCAATCAATTAGTCAAAAATCACCATTAATGTATATAGAAAACCTTGACCAAGAATTTAATATCAAAACCCCCAAATAATAGTTGAAAACCATAATCATAAAATAGTAAAACCATGAAATCAATCGCATAAACCATGCCTTTAATTGAAACTACAATGAGGGAAGATAATAATACCTTATACCAAAGAATTAATACAAAGAAATCACCCAGACAAGCGCCAAAATAATCCTTTAGTTGGAACCCTAGCCTTCTTGCCCCAAAAGCTATTAAGAGAATTATTAAGTGTTTTGGAATAGTTTCTAAGTGCTAATTAATAGAATAATAGGATAAATAACCTCCAAAGTGTATTAGAAGTCATGGGCCTAATTAGGGTAAGTAGGGAAATATCTAGAGTACCCCCACTTAAATCCGTTAAAAACCAATCACAGGGATATGACTGACCCATACGAGTCATACCCTTCTATATGATTGGTACCCACCACTCGTATATAAGCCTCAATCCTTAGATCAAGCATTGTCCAATATACAAATCATCCAACCAAGTCGTAACTGCTGGATACGATCCGTATCCATAACCCATATCCCTGGCAGAATGAAATACTAGGAGGATCAAACACTACCCACCATACGAGTCCACCATACGACTCGTACAAGACCTACACTCATAACCCTAAGTCGTACCATTCCAATGACCAAAACCATCCTACCAACTAATACTGGTTAGTATATGACAGGACCATACCACTCATAACCCAACGTACGGCTCAGACCCATGAGTCGTATTAGGTCAAAAGAACAGGAATTCCAGGAAATTTTCTAAGGGTCAAAACCCATGATGTTTCAATCTCTCCCACTAGGAACATTCATCTCTGAATAAAGACAAGGCAGGGGTAACCACACTCAGAGTTATTTGTATTATCAAACATCCTTTTAAGAAAGTTTGAAGACAAAGATGCAAAGATGTTAATATTTTCTTTAAAAAACTCAGAAAATAAAGATGTGTTGAAGACACATACCATCTGTACGAATCTCAGGAGCAAAAACTAGATGTGAATACTTGGACTTCATGTCTTCTTCCGTTTCCCATGTAGTTTTTTTCACCTTAGGGTTCCGCCAAAGAACCTTAACCGAAGCCATATCCTTGGTCCACAGATGAACTTGCTTATCTAATATCTCAATCGGGACCTCTTCATAAGACAAAGAATCTAAAATACCCAATCCTTTCAAAGGAATAACTGATGAAGGACTACCAATGTGCTTCTTTAACATAGAAACATAAAAGACCGGATGAACCAAACTTAAGAGAGATGGCAACTCTAAATCATAAGAAACATAGAAAAATCTTCGCAAAATCTCATAAAGACTAACATACCGAGGACTGAGTTTCACCTTTTTGTCAAACTGCACTACTCCCTTAATGGGGGACACCATGTGGAACACCCTATCTCTGACCTCAAATTACAGATATATATGCCTAACATCCGTACAGGACTTTTGTTGACTTTGGGAAGCTTTAAGCCTATCCCGAATAGCCTTGACTTCTTCATCGCTTGATAAACCAAATATGGGCAAACATGTCCACCTTCCTAAGATCAAACCAACCAATATAAGATCTACACCTCCTACCATACAACTTCTCAAAAGTAGCCATACCAATACTTGAATGATAGTTATTGTTGTAAGCAAATCCACCCAAGGTAGATGCTCAACCCAATTGCCACCATAGTCAATCACACAGGCCCGAAGCATATCCTTTAATATCTAAATAGTTCTCTCGGCTTGCCCATCCAGCTGTGGATGAAAAGCAGTACTCAGATTAATATTAGTCCCTAATCCTTTCTTGAAAGATCGCCAGAAGTGAGACTTAGACTGCGTACCATGATAAGAAATAATCGAGATAGGTACACCATATAGCTTCACGATCTCCTAAATATAAAGCTTCACATAATCCTCTACCGAAAATGTAGTATACACTAAAAAGAAATAACATACTTAGTTATCCTATCCACTATGACACAAATCGAATCAAACTAATTCTGAGATCGAGGAAGACTAGTAGCTAAATCTATATTGATCATCTCCCACTTTCGTTCAGGCAACTCTATTTCTTGATACAATCCACCAGGCCTTATGTGCACAATCTTAAACTATTGACACACCATACACTTGGCTACAAAATTAACCACATCCCTCTCTATACCATTCCACCAATAGATCTCCTTGCGATCATGATACATCTTAGTCGAGCTGAGATGAACAACATAGTGAGACTCATGTGTCTTAGCCAAAACCCTTTGCTGCAACCTGTTGACTTTAGGAACACACAACCTCTCTTGATATTGTAAAGTACCATCACCACTGATCTCAAACACTACTACCTTTTTCCCACCAACGTCACTCTTGATTTTCATCAAGACAAAATCCAGTACTTGCTTCTCCTTAATATCTTGAACAAGAGGCGATTAAACCACTTCTTGTAACATCACACTACCATCCTTTGAGTCCAAGAGACGAAACCCAAGATTGGTTGAGCGGTGAATATCCTTCACTAATTCCCACTTACTTTCCTCCACGTGAATCAAACTCCCCATGGATAACTTGCTAAGAGCATCAGCAACCATATTAACCTTACTTGGGTGATAGTGAAGACTCATATCATTGTCCTTGTGAATCTCAAGCCATCTCCTCTACCTGAGATTAGTCTCTTTCTGAGTGAACACGTACTAAATACTCTTATGATCAGAAAAGATATCTATGTGAACACCATATAGATAATCCCACCATATTTTCAAAGCAAACAAAATTGCCAACAACTCTAAATTATGGGTAGGATAATTCCACTTACGTACCTTCAGCTTCCTGGAGGCATAGGTAATCACCTTCCTATGTTGTCTCAAAATATGAAAATGCCCTACTAGAGATGCATTACAATAAACAACAAACCCCTTATTGCCTTCCAATAATATCAGTATTGGAGCCGAAGTCAACCTATCCTTCAATTCCTCAAAACTCCTTTCATAAGTATCCGACTAAGAAAACTTAACCTTCTTTTGAGTCAACTTAGTCAAAGGAGCAGCTATCCAAGAAAATCTTTCCGCAAACCATATATAATACCCAGCTAAACCTAAGAAGCTCTGAATATTAGATGGATTCATGGGCCTAGTCCACCTCTTCACCGCAGCAACCTTCTGCAGATCCACTATGATACCTTTACTAGAAATTATATGACCCAAAAAAGTCACAGTGTTCAATCAAATCTCACACTTAGAGAACTTAGCATACAACTGTTGTTCATTTAAGGTTTGCTATATAACACATAGATGATTATCATGATCCACCTCGCTCTTTGAATAAACCAGAATGTCATCAATAAATATATTGATGAAGAGATCTAAATACTGCCTGAAAACTCTGTTCATCATGTCCATAAATGCCGCCAGAGCATTGGTCAGCCCAAATGACATCATCAAGAACCCAAAATGCCCATACCGAGTATAAAAATCCATCTTAGGGATATCTACCGCCCTAATCTTAAGCTGATGGCACCCAGACTATAGATCTATCTTAGAGAAGAACTTGACACCTTGTAACTGGTCAAATAAGTCATCTATTTGAGGAAAAGGCTACTTGTTCCTGACCGTCACCTTGTTCAGCTGCCTGTAGTCAATGCACATCTAAAAGAAACCATCTTTCTTGCACACAAACAGCACCGGTGCACCCCATGGAGAAATTCTAGGACAAATAAAACCTTTTTTCAAAAGATCCTTAAGTTGCTCCTTGAGTTTCCTTAACTCAGCCAGAGTCATTCTATATGGAGGAATAAAAATTAGATGAGTGTTCGGAAGCAAATCAATACTAAACTCTATTTCTATCTTCGGAGGAACACTAGGAAGATCATTCGGAAAGACCTTTGGAAACTCATAAACCACAGGGGTTGAAGACAAAAAAGGACCTTTTGAGTCAAAATCTTTAACCCATACTAAGTGATAAATACAACCCTTAGAGATTAACCATCGAGCTCTAAGATAAGAAATAAACCTTCCACTAGGAGCTAAGAAACTACCTTCCCATTCTATAATCGGTTTACCATGGAACTTACAGATAACCTTATGGGTTCGATAATCCAAAGATGTGTAAAGAAAATACAACTAATCCATAACCAAAACTCTATCAAAATCTACCACATCCAACTCAAATAGATCCTCTAAGGTTTTCTTACTATCAACAGATACCACACACCACCTATAGACTCTCTTAGCAATAATCAAGTCACCTACTAAGGTAGAAATAGAAAAAGTATCTGAAATAACTTATGTATTAAAACCAAAAGATACAACCACATATGGAGTCACATAAGAAAGAATGAACCCTGGATCAAGAAAACAATAAATGATATGAGAAAAGTTGTAACATACCGGTAATGACATTAGGTTATGCCTTAGATTCCTATCAAGACGCAAAAGCATACAACCTTTTTTGACCAACACAATAACCTAGAGAAGTAACAGTAGCAGATACCTCACCACAAGGTGCAGGAGCAAAAGATGAAGCCACAAGAATCTTATTCGCCCCCATAGAAACTTTATTGATCAGATAATCCTTGAGCTGATAGCCTGCCTGGACACACTTGAAAAATTTGTCCCTACCATTATTGCAAAACCCCAATGACGAACACAGAATTGACAAGGATAACGTGAAAAGACTGACTAACCTCTGCTCACCTGAGGATGGGCAACCTGTGCCCGAGAATTATCACCACCTTGATGATGTCTATCTCCTAACTAGTACGGAGAAGTAGTATAAAAGGATCAAGAACTCCCCACTTCTTTGTCTTCCACTTGCCACCATCTCTACCACCTTAAGACTGAGCACCTCCCTAATAAAAAAATTGGCTTCTCTTTCCCTTCCTATTCCTAAACTTTACCTACCTCCTATTCTTATCCTTAAAGTATTGTATATGAATAGTCAACCTTGAGATATCCATATCTTTAGTGAGAAAAGCATTCTTTCTCTCTAAGATCAAATCTTTATTCAACCCAGAAGCAAACTTTCTCATTTTTGACCTCATATTAGCCACCAAGTCAGGAGCATCACTAGGTAGCTGATGGAACTTAAAAGAATATTCCTTTATTGACATCTTCCCCTGCCTGAGGTTCACAAAATCCTCTATCTTAGCTTCTCTTAACTACTGAGGAAAGAACCAATCCAAGAAGGCATTAGAAAAGGCCTTCCATAACCCTTATTCTTCTATGTCACCTCTATTTCTATCCCACTCCTCATACCACTGATAAGCAACATCCTTGAGATGATAAGCTATAAGGTTAACCCCCTGTATATTATTAGCCTGCATTACCTAAAAGATCTTTTCCATTTCATCCAATAAGCCCTATAGATCCTTCTTCACCTTTACTCCAGTAAAAGTAGAACCCATATTCATAAATTGACCAACCCTTTGTGCCCTAAACATACAAAGAACCAGTTGTACCTCACTCATCCTGAGCAGCAACTAGTTGGGAAATAACATGAATAGACTGATGAAATTTTATGCTCGTCACATTCCCTGAGAGACCTGAGGAGAACTAGCCGAAATAGGAGGAACTCCAACACCATTATACATAGGACTATGAGATCGAAGATGTACTCTAGATGTAGGATGTACCCCTTCAACATTATCTCCAGATGAGACAAAAGAATTTCCTTGTGTTCCAGATCTAGGGGGCATGATCTGAAAAATAAGTAAAAAAGGACTAGAGAAGATTCCAAGATTAAGATATCAAGCTTGAAGATAGATTACCAAGAAAGTGTAACATTCCTAAATGTCTTACAGCCTCTCTCTTATGAGTGTAGAGCACTTCACACCCCTAAAAGAAACTCTACTCGATATGGATTTATGGACTCCCAAGTGACCATAAACCTAGGGCTCTGATACCAACTTAACACGACCCAACCTCGAGCCTTATCGTAATGGGCATCCAAAGTCCAACCATGATTAGGGATGTAATGTCCTGAGACTACACCCTGAGTGTCACATGGTACTTATGATCCCGTAGGACCATATGCTAACCCATCACACTAAATAATAATCATGAAACATAAGTGGAAGCGAAATCGAAAAAAAAACATAAGGTTCATAAAATTGAATCAGAACTGAGTACATTTATAGAATAACTGCTAACTGAAAGTGTCTGAAAGCCTCTAACACCTGATATAAATGAGTTGAAGGGACAAGCCCCAATAACTCCAACTACTGTCTGATAGTAACTGAAAAACTAAAATAATGTAAATAATAAAATAACTAAATAAGTGTCATATCCTCAATGGATGAGGACTCACTGTTGTAGCTGCGACTGATTTGGCTAGGTACGATCAGGAGCCGAGCGTTCGAATCTATGATATGAGACATCATAGCATAAAGAAAGAGTATGCATCAGTACTTTTAATATACTAGTATGCTAGGTCAGGTTAGGCTGATATGCATGGGTTCATGTGTATGAGAATAATAACTAAATATCATGAAATAACTATATGAGAGGATATGCAAGACTGGACTATTGTAAGTACTAAACATGCAATACCAAGCATATATCGTCTATCTGAATTAGTCTGAAGCTAAAGTACTAAGTTTATGATAACTAAATAACTAATAACTGTAAGTCATGATCATGTAGAACTTAACTAAATTCTGTACTGAATACTAATACTAGATACTGATTAATGAATGTTGAATACTAAAACTATAATTATGGGAGTTATTATCTAACTGACATACCCTAATTATGGACTAATTTGGGGTCCAACCTATAATATCAATTGGAAAGGTGTTAGTACCATGCCACGGGTTAATAACATTAGTTGGGTCAACCCTAATCTAGAAGGAAGACTCATGAGATATATATAGTTACATGAACCTTAGTCTGACAGGAAGACGATTTACCCTACGTTGGTTACATAGTTCTATAACTCAGGGACTGCTACTAAAGGTCAAACCCTCTGCTAGTAGGAATGCCCCCAACCCTGGGTTCGCTCGGGCTTAATCGTCACTAAACTGATCACTAGATTGTACTAGGCTTGACTTAACTCACACTGATTCTATTGACTGACTGAATACAACTATTCAGGATACTACGAAATAATTCTACTTCAACTGGAGACTAGATAAATAGCTAAATTTTGGGTATTCAATACTCCCAAGACTCGATAGCATAGATAATGGGACCATATCTCAACTTTAAAAGCATCACACATAGGTTATCATGCATAATTCCTTCACATAAACATTTTCCCAAACACCTAGGATACATAAATCTTGTACATGAGAATGAGCAATATATGAATGTTATGACTACCATATTCAACATCACAATTCAAAGACTTAACATGAGGGTTACACATATCAACACACATTCTACTTTATTTACATGAAATTTAAAATATTCTTGACTTAAAACCCATACTACAACACATACATAGACACAATTCCATTCCAAAATGTAAATCATAATCTAAGTTTTAAAAAAAGTAATTATTGAACTCCAAGGATGGAAGGAACCCAAGGATGAACACCTAAACATACCATGATTGTTGAATTTGTAAGAATTTTTGGTGAATTCTTGGGGGTTGGTCTTTGCTTGATGAACTAGGGATTTGCTATTGAGAGAATTTGTGAAATAATGAGTAAATTTGCCTTTTGAGAGGCTAAATTTCATGTTATGGCTGAATTATGTGAGGGTAAAATGACCTATTTACCCCTATAAACCCGTAACTTAATACACAAAATATGCCCAGTTATGCAATAGGCGACATTATACGTCGATGGTATCAACGCGATTATCAATATGTCGCATCAATGGTGACGATACAATAGCCAATGCGACACATCCTAAAAGCATTGACCTACTATTTTGGTCATCCAAACGTGCCTCAAACGATGTTTGAAAATTCCAAAACTCACCCAAGATAACCTATAGATAACTCTGATCATGAATCAACTTAAAAATCGGCAATCTAAGGCCATAAAGATAAAAAATAAAACCATTGAAATATCATGACAAAAAATAAGACTAAATGTCAACACTTCGCTGAAATTTTCTATGTCTGGGACGTCTTTTGGCATGCTATATGAGGTTGAAATAGACTAGGACTTTACGGGGTCGTACAAGGGACTGCCCCCTATTACCCAACCCCACCAACTATATCTAACCTTACATAGGCTAAATTTCGAGCATATAACAAGATAGCGTAAATGCTTTTATGGAGACTCTGGGATAGGGTCACAACCGTGATCGACCAAACCAAGCCCACCCATACCAAATCAATAATCCAACCATACCAAGCCAAACCAAAGGCTATAAACCAGGCCATAACCAAAGAAAATACCAAAACATAATATAATAATCAATCCAAAAATGTAATACAATGAAAAAGTGAGAAATTATATGATTTGGTGTTAGCCTACCAGCCTATTCCAATGTCAAGGCAACCACCAATACCGATTCCTCCCATTCCAACCCCCAGAAGTACCACAAAGCCTTTATCCAAAAGTTTAAACAAATCTGATTGGGACATGCCCCATATCATGACCAAAATCAATATCCAAAATATAATAAAAGTGTCTAACAATATCCATAACTTAAAATAATGCCTGACAAAAGGATGAAAGTTCACCACTTCAGTCCAAATATTGATACCAGATCTGTATGCTATATAGGATAAGAAGAATGTCTAGTTCCTACATATCATGGGTATACAACTGCCAATAGATGGGGTTAGCGAGTGACCTCTAGCATAAATCTCAAGATAAAGATAGAATAATGGCAGTTATAAAACCATGTAAAACCATCCATAATGCATACAAACATACATATATAAGTGTTGGTAAAGGAAATCGAGTTTAGCATACATTTAATACCTTTAACTAGGTTGTGTAGCTTGGCCATCCTAATCCACTCACAGGTTAAATGAGTTCAACTCCCCCTGATGAAAGGGCCAGTACATGTAGCCACACGACCAGGGAAGTATCCCATGGGATGACTAGTACATCCCTTAATAGTAAGACATCATGCACGTGGTCCATTAAGATCAATCCTCATATCGTCAAATATGAGTTTTCAGTTTTGGTCCCCTCCGGACCGCCACCTTCCACGGCTTTACTACACACCCCACCATTAATGCCCAATTAAAGAAAGTTTCCAAATAACCAAACCGTTATCCATTTATTAACCAAGGAAAATTAGTGGTATTGTCATACCACCCCTTACTTGTAAGTAATATCCATAGCTAAACCCTTTTGGTTAAGGGGACTTTCAAGTGTCCTTCCATATATAATATTAAACCACTTTGGAGACTTCCATGTTCTCCACAGGCATAACTATTTAACCTTTACCCTTTTAAAATTATTTAAACCATGCATAATTCTTTTACCAAGTTTAAAACATGTAAGATTTCCATTAAAAGAAGTCAATGCAATGAACATATCTTTATAAGCATTTCAAAAACCATTTCCAAAGACCATTAAACCACTATCATACAATCTAGTTGTCCAAAACCACCAATAATGAATATAAAAACATAATTAAAAAAATTGGAAACCGTGAAAAACAATTTAATATCAAACCCCCCAAATAATAGTTGAAAACTATAATCATAAAATAGTAAAACCATGAAATCAATTATATAAACCATGCCTTTAATTAAAATTACAATGAGGTAAGAGAATCCTGCCATATATTGAAGAATTGATGAAAGAAATCACCAAGAAAATCCCTAAAGAAATCCTTTAGTTGAAACCTTAACCTTCTTTCCCTAAAAGCTCTTGAGAGGATTATGAGGTTTTTTGGAATAGTTTCTAAGTATTAATGAATTGAATAATAGGGTAAATAACCTCTAAAGTGTATTAGAAGTCGTGGGTCCTAATTAGGGTAAGTAGGAAAATGTCTCGAATACCCCCACTTAAATCCCTTAAGAACCCGTCACAGAAATACAATTGACCCATACAAGTAATACTCTCCTATAGGATTGGTACCCATCACTCATATCCAAGCCTCAATCCTTGGATTAATTACTGTCCAGGGAAGTTCACAAAAACATCCCTTTCTTCCCTATCCTCTACCAAAATTAAACAACTAATAAACAATTAACAAGGAAGTAGAACATTTAGCCACATTTACTCAAATAATAAGAGAGAGCATATGAATTAACAATTATAAGATATAAGCCAATTAATCTTTTGATAGAATAGAGAAAACTAGGAGTGTAGGAGTAGGAAAATTTGAAGTTCTTTGAAAAGAAGAAGTAAGAATGACAAATATCACAAGCTAATTGATTTTCAACTCATAATGCTCATGTAGGTATTTTCCTGTGCCGTACTTCTTAAAAGTTAATCAAATAAATTCAAAGTAATGTTAGCCATCAAGAAGTATTCCATAATGGTCTCAACTAAATGGTCAACCTATCGAAAACCAAAATAAGGCCTAAAAACCTACACCAAATACACTAGTACTCGGCCAAAGATGCAATCCAACAACACTGCCAAACAAATTAAATACTATAATAAGTTTAGAGAAATAAATTAGATGAGCACAGAGATATTACTGACCTTTTCCATGGTAGAAAACTAGAAGAAAATGAGTTAATGGAAGTTTCCATACTAACTTCGAGCGTGAGGCAAAATATATATAAATATATAGCACAAACAGTAAGTTGGTTCCGGGTCTGGTTTGGTTGTGTTTTTACGATTGGGGTGGAAGAAGAAAAGGGAAAAGAAATTTAGTTATATTTAGGGATTTGGGCTGGGTCAAGTGCTAATTGGGCCAGAAATTGGTTGAAACTAAGGGATGAAATTGAGTAAGTTCGGGGCTGATTTGATGAACTAAAATAGGCCAAATGGAAATTGTATTTGGAGTAATGAATCCAAATGAAAAGCATTGATAGGGACTTGGCTTCTTTGAGAATTCGTTAAATTATTATGAGACAATTTAGAAACCAAGAATAATTGAAATGAGATAAATTATACCTATAATTAATTACTGAGCTTCTTAATTTTGACAACATAAAATAATTATTTTTTCCAAAAAGCTTAAAACATTTTGAAGCTATGATCGATTTTTTTAGGTAATAAAATGCATAATTTATTTCAACACTATATTTTGTGGGGAATGACTTTTCAAATAATTGTTAAAGGAAGAAATTATATAAATCTATGCATTATGGAATATAAAGATATATTCATTATTGATAAATTACAAAATTGCCTCAAAAATGATTTTGAAAATTTTGTAAGTTTTAATAAAATAATTATATCAAACTATTTGAAATTAAAGAAGCTCGAAAATTAATTCAAATTATGGAGGGTAAATATAAGGTGTCAATAGTGCTTAGCATGGTTCGTCGACGTAGTGTGTCCCTTTTTCCAAGAACCAGTGCTCAACCTGTTAGGGATGACATTCTTTTATCTTAGCTCATTGTTGGTTTTGACACTTTGTGAATGTATTTTGAATGTTGTTTATGTTTTGAAACATTTTATGAGTCCTTGTGATTGATATATTTATGTGTTTAGCGATGATTTTGAATATAATCAGTGTGTTTTATCATATATGTTTTGACAACAATTATTGTTGCTTGGGACTCTATATTGAATTGCATTTTAATTGACAGGTGGGATGCAAAAGCTACAGGTTTTATATCCAAAAAAATAGAGAAAGGTAACATACATGAAATCTTCGTCCATTGCCTTTCTGATTTTTGTTGATATCTTTTTCAGAAACGCGACCTTGTCCATCACTTTTCTATTTTTTTTTTGAAAAATAATCCAGAAAAGTGGTGTTGTCTATAACATTGTTCTTCATATTGAAGAACAAAGCAATAGACGTGGTCGTTCTATATGAAATTTTTTCAAAAATTATTTTTTTAAGATTTTGTCCTTGTCTGTCGTTTTAAAAGTGTTTTTAGTATTTCCACAATGGTACCAATGTTTTACAAGTGCATATAATATGAGAATGCAATGTTCACAACCAACCAAAATGAGATAATCCAATAACCAACCAATATACCAACCACGTGAGCCAAGATACAATCAATATGCCAACCATCATGAATTCAATGTAATTCATATGTCGATATACACAAAGATAGGCCTTTGATTCCATAAAAATTTCAATTTAGGCTTTTCACCAAATAGAAACAACTAAATATACATACATAAATGCCGAAAACATTATAGAAGGACCCAAACGATTACACATAGCATATATTGTCTCAAATCCACTAAATAGCAACGAGATAGGCCCCTACACGGGCACAACACATTAATGCATCCATTTCCATGATTGATTCCCATACTCCTAACATGATTTTATACCAATATTAACTACATAGCCTAGTCTTAAGAAAGTTAAGCCATAACCTCTATCAAATATCAAAAATCGGTGCAAACAAGACTTCAACACCGTGCATTCACCTCACGAACAAAATCATAATCAACTAAAATACACAAATATAGAATCTATGAGTCAAAATATAGCTAATGATACTCATATTGCGCATTTTCGAGTTTAGATCAAAGCGGACCCCTAAAATGGATTTTCAAAAAAGAAGGATAAAATTAATTTTTTGGTCCAAAAATATATTTCTCATGATTAAAGGAACTTATAAAAGAAATCCAAGTGAAAATGAATTAGAATTGGGGTTTAATCAAAGAATTATCAATTTCAGGCACTACAAGCCAAAATCTCTAAGTTTCATCTTTGAAACTAAGCTTTGAAAGGATTTAAATGACAAGAATAAAAGAAAAATAATTGAAATAGGAGTTTTGGAGCTTACCCAAGCAAAAAATGAAAGAAATTGCCCAAAAAATTAAATCCCCAAGCTCCAGGTCTAAAAAATGGTGAAAAATCATGAAATTAGGGGATTTAACCTACCCATGCATCGCTTAAACGACCACCGGGTCACTTAAGCGACCAGACGTCTCTTACGCAGTTTACTTCTCATTGTGTATGCGACTTGGCAGTCGCTTAAGCGACTATCGCCAAATAGATGGGGGAGTCACTTACGCGATACTCCATATAGGCATCCAGTCTCTTAAGCGATCAAAAGGTTGCCTATGCGAGTTCACCAACTGAGTGGAGCACCATCTGGAGACATGTTAAATTCTAAGTCTCCACGGACCCCTCGAGATTCATCCGGAATCTCAAGAATGGAAACAAACTATGCTACCATATAAAATTCAGCGCTTTGCACTCAATGGCGATATCAAATTTTAAAAAAAATATCATTTTCACAAAGTTGATCCCCGAAACTCAACTTTACAACTTTCCGACTCGAGGGTCGAAATAAGGCATAAAAGTCGTAAAACCATACTAACCATGTTTCCAACCTAAAATCGACGTTCTGAATCTGCTGGTGCAGTCTGTTTTGTCATCCGATGGACAAATCAGTAAATGTTGATCGAAGCAAGCTATAAAAACTTTTTAACACCAAAACCATAATCACATATAAATCAT
Organism: Capsicum baccatum var. pendulum; assembly: GCA_030864225.1. Lineage (NCBI taxonomy): Eukaryota > Viridiplantae > Streptophyta > Magnoliopsida > Solanales > Solanaceae > Capsicum > Capsicum baccatum. The sequence continues at coordinate 75,669,365 of CM061554.1, read as the reverse complement.
ACCAAAATACATTAAGAACCACGCAAATCATGTCCACACCCTAGAAATACCACAATGCAACCACGAAGGGGGATAAAAAAGGTCAAATCACACAAAAATGAATAATTCACATAAATCACCAAAAATTATGTCACTATATGATCCATTTACATATACATCTTTTGAATTATCTTCCAACTCCAGAGAAATAAAGCATTTAACTAGTTGTCCTTGAATAGAACACTTATGCATACACATATAGACCCCAGAACAAGTCTTTCTAAACTTCTCCAACTGATTAACAGAAAGTTTTTCCTTCATATCTTCTATTATATTATCTTTAGATTAACAACACATGTGAGGTGATTCTTAAGGAAGTTCCTTAACATAATATTGCACAGTCAGCATATACACAAAAACAATAGCATATGAATACAATGTAATAAATACTAAATATACATCAAGTACCAAAAAATACATACAGTACAAAATTATGTATACAGTTGCTACCAATAGTGGATTTATACATATATATACATACTTGCATATAGTACAAACTATACATACAGTGCAAATAAAATATTCATCATTCAGAAACCAGTAATGAATAAACACATATACATACATACAGTACCTAATATACCTATAATACAAATAACTATCATTCAGTATACAGTAATTGTTAAATACATATACATACATATAGTACTAAGTAATGCATACAAAAGGCATACCAAATACACAATGCGTACAAAATTGTATTTATTGCATAAAATTGACCCATATGCATAAGATGGAGCACGAAATTGATACTCATAAAGTGTATAAGAATATATCTAAATACAATCATAGGTTGGAGCATAAATTAGATCAAATAGATGTCTCGACCCGACCCTAAGTCTGGCCATAATGGGTATCTAAAGCTCATCGTGGATCAAAGACCACCCCTTAACCTGACCTTAAGAGTACAACGATAATAATAATAACAATGCGGAAGACAAGTAAAAAATAATATAAAGACGAATAGATAACTCAAAAGAATACTAAGAGTTAATCAACAACAAACCCACATATGTTCATAATATCCTCTAAAACCAGAATAACTATTAAATCGAGACATGTCCCCAACTATGATGAAAAAAATTCATAAGTACTGAGTCAATAATGAAAGACTAATGAGATAATAAGGCCTTCCGAATAATTAAGGATCAACACTTCACAACAACTCAAAAGATATGTTAATCCACCTAACACTACACAGGAGCAACAAAAATGTCTTCAGACTAGTGGGATAAGCAATGGCATGTAACTCAGGGAAAGTGATAAAATAATGTCATATCCAAAATTAGGCAAAATCACATGTACTCATTCATATATAAGATGCTGGGATAGGGTAAGGGTCATGAACCTGAGAATTTTAAAACCATTAACTTGGACTCTGTAGCTCGTTCCATCCTAAGGGTACCCATATGCTATATGGGTTCAGTTGCCTCTGCTGAAAGGGCCCTAGTACGTGTTAACCAATCGAACCAAGGAAAATCTGAGGAAAAACTAAAGCCACCATGGGCAATAGTCATCCTAGATATATATATATCAAGTGTGTATCAAGTACATAGTCATATAGACCCTCAACATTGGTAAACATGGTTTCCCGTATTTATCCCCCATAGACTTACACCTTTACTATGAGCTACACAACCCCTCTTTAAGCCCAAATTAAAACACATTGTACATAATTTCAACCATTAACCCAGGAGTCATTTATTAAGGCATTTAACACTTGGTATAGTCATAGCAATACTCTTGCAAGCTACATTAAACATGTTAAACTAATTCACACAACAAAATTAGACTCCCAAGATCCATTACAATCTAAACCATGGCCACCAAGCCATCCAAATCTATTTAATATCCATTTACCCATTAATACAGTGCATTAAGTTCAAAAGTATGTTAAACCATACAATTTTCCATAATAAGAATCAAATTTACAATGTGGGATGGGGTTCATGTAATTCCAAGCAAAAATTTATCTAAGTTAGGGAAACCCAAGTCTCCCATTCCAACCATTTAAATAATATACCAATTCAGTCCCAAAAATATCAATGTAAAGCATGACTAATCACTTCAAAACATGGGACAAGTAATTCAAATTGTAATAATAAAAACCCCTCAATCAAATTTAAAAACCATAATTTAAATCACATGGAAACTCATTAAATTGATGCCATATTGTAAAATTAAAGTTTAAGGAAGAGAAACTTGCCTGAAGCACACAAGAAATTGAAGTCAATTTGATGTTTGAGTCTGGATGATGAATACACCATGAAACCCTTGAGTTTTCTTGAGTTTTGAGTTTTAAGAGAGAATGGATGATTTTGATCCTTGAAAATTGAACAAAAGAGGATTATTTTATGTTTAATGTGGCACAACCTTATTGTAGAGGTTAATCTCTGTGACACACCAATTTTGTGGAGGCTAACCTCCATGGAACGGTGATATCACGGAGGCACCATGCCTTGGAGTTTTAAAATATCCCTAAAACCTTTCCAAAAATTCTGAAACTTTCTCAAATTACCCTTTTAACATTCCTAAAAATAATTCAAGTCAAAAATCGATATTATGCATGTGGGAAGGTTAAAAATAAAATGATCAATATTTTACGGGGTCTCGTATTATCTCCCCCTTATGATCATTCATCCCTGAATGATGAGTTAGGATACTTTTAGCACGAGAATAGTAAAAATACATTAGAATCAAATAAAAGTCTTTAATTATGATAAGAAGGAAATGAAACTCATACCTTAAGCACTTTTATCTGACCCAGGGAACATGAATGGATACTTGGTCTTCATATCTTCTTCAACATTGTAGCTTCTTCTACCTTTTGATTTCTCTAAAGAACTTTCACCGAAGCTACACCCTTGATCCTCAACCAACAAACTTGTCTATCCAATATCTCAATCGGGGCTTTCTCATAAGACAAGGAATCCATCACAGCAACATCCTAAACTAGCACTATCAGGGAAGGGTCACCCACATACTTTTTAAGCATGGACACATAAAACACGGGATGAATAAAACCCAAAATCACAAGAAAATCCAACTCATAAGCAACATTACCAATTCTCTTCAAAGTATAATATGAACTAATGTAACGGGGACTGAGCTTCCCATTCTTCGTAAATCGCATGCCTCCATTCATAAGAGACACTTTTGAATACCTAATTACTTACTTAAAACTCCAACTCTCTTCCCCTCACATCTGCATAGGACTTTTGACGATTTTGAGTAGTCTTAAGCCTTTCTCTAATCACCTTTACCTTCTTCATGGCTTCATGAACCAAGTTAGGACCAAACAACCTAGTCTCACTAATATCAAACCATCTATAGGAGACCTACAACTCCTACCATAATGATCCCCAAAAATAGTTATCTGAATACTCGAATGATAACTATAATTGTATGCAAACTCAATAAGAGCAAATGATCAACTCATCTACCTCCAAAATCAATCACACAAGACCTTAGAATATCCTCTGAAGTTTTAATAGTATGCTCCGCTTGCCGATCTATCCGAGGGTGGAAAGTTGTGCTAAGGTTTGACCAAGTATCTAAACCCTTCTAAAATGATTGCAAGAAGTAAGATAAAAACTATATACCTTGATCTAAAATAATCGACACTGGCGCACCATGCATCTTCACAAATTCTTGAATAAAAAACTTAGCATAATCCTCCCTTGAGCACTTAGTCCTCAAAAGTAATAAGTGAGTGTACGTATTTATTCTGTCCACAATGACCCTAATCGAATCATACTAGTTTTAAGACCGTGATAGACCCGTAATGAAATCTATATTAATCGAAACTGCAGTAGACCCGTAATGAAATCCATTTTAATTATCTCAAACTTCCACATAGGAAACTCTATCTCTTGAGACATACCACTAGGCCTCAATTGGTCAACCTTGACTTTCTAACAAACCATACATTTGGTAAAAAAATTTGCCACATCCTTCTTCATATTGTTTCACCAGTAGATTTCCTTAAAGTCATGATACATCTTAGTTGAACCCAGGTGAACTATATATCTAGAATCATGAGCCTTAGTCAAAATCCTTTCCCGTAGCTCATCAACATCCGAAACATACAACCCACCTTCATACCTCAAGATATAATCTCCTCCAATCTTGAAGGTCATAACTTTTTACTGGCCCACATCATCCTTAATTTGCATAAGTATGGGATCTAAAGTCTATTTTTCCTTCACTTCAGCACCATGAGATTGTTTGACCACTTCCTGTTCAACCACTCCCCCATCCTTAGAGTCTAAAATTTGAACTCCCAAGTAAGTTAACTTGTGAATATCCTTCACCAGTCCTCTTTTCTCCTAATTAGCATGGGATAAGCTCTTCATAGAAAGTCTGCTAAGAGCATCAACATTAGATTTACTTGGATGGTAGTGAAGACTAATGCCATAATTCTTGAGTAGCTCGAGCCACCGCCTCTATTTGAGATTCAACTCTTTCTGAGTAAACACATACTATGGTCTAAATATATATCCATGTACACCTCATACAGATAATGGCACCAAATCTTAAAAGCAAAGACCACAACTGCCAATTCCAAGTCATGAGTCAAATAGTTTCTCTCATGAACCTTAAGATGCCTAGAAGCATAAGCCACAACCTTATCATGCTGCATCAAGATGTAACCTAGTCCTACACAAGATGTATTACAAAACAAAACAAAACATCAGTTCCGTTAGGTAGGGTCAAAACTAGTGCAGAAGTCAACCTATCATTCAACTTCTCAAAACTATCCTAACAAGAATCAGACCATAAGAATTTCACCTTTTTCTGAGTCAACCTTGTTAGCAACGTAACAATAGAAGAGAAACTCTCTATAAATCTCCTATAATACCCAGCAAAACCCAAGAATCTCCTAATATCAGTTGGATTCGTGGGTCCAGGCTATTTCTTAACAGCCTCAATATCCTGTGGATCCTCCTTTATCTCCTCACTAAAAACAACATATCCGAGAAAAGTCACAGCATTTAACAAAAACTCACACTTAAAAAATTTAGCATACAACTTCTGATCCTTAAGGGTCTGCAACATAATTCGGAGAAGATTGACATAATCCTCCTCACTCTTATAGTATAAAATGATGTCATTAATGAAGACTATCACAAATAAGTCCAAAAACTACCTGAACATTTGATTCATAAGATCCATGAATACAACAGGAGAATTATTCAACCTAAATGACATAAACAAAAACTCATAGTGACAATTGAGTTAGAAAAGTAGTCTTAGGAATATCAGCCTCCCTAATGTTTGACTGATGATAGCCTGAATAGAGATTAATCTTAGAAAAGCATCTAGCACCCTTAAGCTGATAAAAAAGAAAATCAATCCTAGGAAGAAGGTACACACTCGATTTTTCTAAAATAGCCTAAAAACTTTTTTAAAAATTCTAAGACTTTCTAAAATTACCCTTTTAACATCCCTAAACATAATTCAAGTCAAAAATTGATATTACACAAATGGAAAGGTCAAAAATAAAATGATCAATGTTTTATAAGGTCTCATAATAGGTTGTTTATATGTATGTAAATTTTGAAAAACTATAATAAAATAAAATTGAAACATGCAATATATCTTTAGCGAACTTGTTGTCAACATTGTTTGAACCCAGAGCATTATTTGTAACTTTTCTTTTATGTCCAATACAACTCTATTATTCTTGAGGCAATGCATCTTCTTCTTGCGTTTGAGGGATCCCTAAATCAAACCTTGGAAACATATGTACATCAGGGTCATTATGCGTTGTAGTTCTAGTAACCATCTTCATAGAAGTATTATCCACCATTGAAAAATCAAAATGAATGATCTGTGAAAAAACTAATAATGTTGGTATTCAAATTAAAAATTTATGATATACACGTACAAATAGTTTAAAAATTAACCTAAAATATGAATGTCAGTTGCTTGATTTTGAGGATTAGCAATTTATGGATTGCTATCGTGAGAGAGACATGGGTTAAAGAAGAAACCAAAAAGAAAACCATAAAATTTATAGGTAAGGGGAGAGAGTATGTCGGTGGTATATTGAGTAAAATGAAAGACAATATTCCGTTATTGTATTTTTTCCATAAATACAGTTATAGAACAGCGTAGGCTACAAATCGTAACTAATGTAAAGTTTACCACATGTCTAGAGTACGTTATATAATTAAGGTAAAGAGTAGCTATAAGTGATAATTATGGGATTTGTGAAATAGTAAAAGGAAAAATAATCGTTTACTTTTGGTTGTAAACAATCTAAGATGAGCACTAGGCTTATGTCCTCCCTAGCTTCTCAACTCTGCAGATTTATCATGAACTGTCAAACTATTTCGATAGCTTACATGCAAAATCTAATAAGTTATGTACCATCAACTATCTTGTGGACTCATTAGTGGATCTCACCCTTTACCTTTTGAATCTCAGGGTGTCGTCTTACTAACCCTTATCCTGGATCCTAGTTTAACTATTACCTTTTGTGTCTAAAGTTATTTGATGAAAACCGCCTTAAAAAGATAGTATAGGTAAGCTAGTTTTGGAAGTTAACCCCAAATCACCATTGTAATATTCTTTTCCTATTCATTAACTCTCTTATGGAGTACGTAGTGTCATTCTGGGTGGGATCTTAACATGTGAACCCGTTAAGAAATCAATACAAATAAATAAAACCCAATACATGAAAGAATTTTTATCTAGAACAACTTAGCACTTTCTCTACTTTGTTAATCTGCTAGGGGTCCTGTAACCCTTGCTAAAGAAATTAGCCAGTCATAGTTATGAGATCAATTATGGAATCCACTGACAAAATTACAGAAACAATCTCACAATAGTGAAAGAAGAAATCCCAAAGTCTTGAAATTAATAACATATAAAGAACGAACTAATAACAATAAGATATTTTTGAATGATGTAAATTTATCCCTAAAGGGCCTCTCTCAGACCCTCTCTCTTTTTTAAATAAGGTCTAAGGAGTATTTATAGATCACCAAAAACCCTTAAAATCAAATCCTAGATAAAAAAAGAAAACTTAAATAAACGTACATAATAAGACCTAAAAACATCACAGGAGTGTATGCAGGTTATATGGAAACCCTACGAAAGAAATTCAAAACAATCCAAGAAACTTGAAGTCGGTGGCAACTTACTAAGATCACATACGGACCGTATGTACTACTTATGGACCAAATGTGGTCCTTAGTAAGTGACAGACTTTTTTTTTCTCCTGATCCTATGGACTTGGACTTCTATAACATACTTTGATCACATATGGACCGTATGTACCACAAATGGACCGTATGTTCACTTAGTAAGTGACAAAGTCTTCTTTTTCCTACTTTTGAGCCTCTACACTTCAAGTTCTGGCTCCTACTTAGGTTACCTATGCCCGATAAGTGTCACATACGCCCAAAATTTCCTCGATAAGTATCCAATATCTTCAATTCTTATTTTTTTCTTTCATTTATCATCTAAAACCTGGTTTCCTACAAAATCACTCCAAAAACACATCAATCCAACAAAATAGCTATAAATACATGCATATTCTCTATATTTAAGCATCAAAAGTTCTATAAATTTATAGCACATCAAGACCCTCAACTTAGAATGTTACATCTCCTCAACAATAAAAACACAACACAATATACAACAATGATTAACCAAGAGAAGCGAAAGATACCTATGGCAGCCAATCATCATATTTAAGCTCAAGATCATTAGCCCCTCATATTTTAAAACTTCAAAACAAATTGTGTGCAAAAATGAAGCACAACAATGTGACTCAAAAGAATCAAGGTATGGAAATTACATTAGCAATAGACAAACATGCATATATACGAATTACACTACCCAGATAAGTTAATAGCTAGCAATGCAACCCATGTGCCATTAGAACAAAGAAGTCTCATTCACTCATATGAAATAATAGATGTAAATGCAGGTATTGTCAAGAGACACTCTCCCTCAAAAGAGAAGTTCCACCAATGTGTATCAAATAACATAGGCTTGCCATTATTTTATTTACCTTACTTTTTGAACAGTCAAGTTAGGACCACTATAGGAATTTATTTAGCTTGAAATGTAGGCTTGGGGGGCTAGTATGGTACGTATGGATATATCAAGTGACAGCCTCCTTGGTACTACACTAACTTTAAGGTCCACTTATCAACCAATTTCTTTTTATCCTACCCTTATTACTCCCTTTTAATTCTTTTATTGCACATTCATATTAGGTGTGATTTCTTTTATTCTTTCATTGTATTTTTCTTTCTTTTTCAAAATTTTCTACCACACCCAACCCTACTTTTTTTTAATCTTATTTTACCATTCTTCATACCCACTTTACATTACTTACCCCTATGATAGCTGCCCTTAGTATAGCCAATTTTCCTAAGTTGAGATGCATAATGACTAAGGAGGACCAGGGCCAAAATAGGTTCATTGTAACTCAAATGGGAAGGTGAGAGGTGTAACAATAAAAATAGTCATACATGCTTAAAAATCGGGATCACGGGATACTATTTTACATTGGAAAGGTCATTTAGGCTAAAAGTGGACTTTTATCAAAAATGTCCTATGATCCTTTCCTAACCAACTATCCTACAACTGAGGCAAGACTAACCGGGCAAGTTCTCAATTTAGCACACAAAGGGTACTAAGTAGCATCTCAAACATACATGGCACAATCATATCATAAGCTACAACTTATCTGGTTCATGCATAAGTTAGCTATGATTATCATGTCCCTAATTCTTATGCCATAATAAGATTCATAATAGTCACATATATATACATATCACACAATTCAAAAAAAAAGATTGTAAAGGGATATCGTTTTCTCAAGAATGAACAAAAATATTTCAACTGCCTTAGATACTTATTTCTATCCTAGTTAAACATAAAACATCATGAAATAAACACAATATGCCTAAACATATCGGTTCTACTAGGAATAGGACTCTGGGAAAAGAGGTACGACAACAAAAATCTCAAGAGGACATCATGACACACATGTTATCCCACCCTTACCTTAAAATCATGCATAGTCCCCAATGCATAAGACCGCTACAAAATAAGAGAGTTAGGAACATACTCGCAGCACCATAGGTGCGAAGCTCTGATGTTAATCACATAACACGTAAAACCAACTAAATACCTTGGGTTGCCTCTCAAGTAGTGCCTATTTTAATGTCGCAGCATAACAAGGCTTGGTTGTGTACTCAAACTTCCCCAACAAGACCATGGGTACCTTGATTACTCAAACTTCATGAAGGTAGCCAAAAATCTAGCCTCCAGTTTTCACTTTCTATTTTGAACTTATGAATTTCACCATTAATTATTTTTCTGATTTCCTATTATGTTAAAGGGGAGGGGATGTAAAAATAAATTACCCAAGAAATAGATGTTGTAATTCTTGGCACTTACATGAGAAATGTAATTCTTTGATTCTGGATCAGCAAATTGAAGAATATAGACATATATTTCCTCCTTCTTGCACTCTTCTTCAGGTTCAGATGGCTCGATCAAGATCTGACTATCCAAACACAAAGTGAGGAATTGCTTTGAATGAGGTCCAACAAGCCCCAACTCAGGAATTGCATTCTTATTTACATCCCCACACAGTTCTAGTATGCTCTTCTTAAAAGTGACACTATCCATAAGACTATGAGCAACTTTAGACTCCTTCAATTTTAACTCCTCAAGTTGGCTTCTTAGAATTTTTTTAATTTCACACCACTCATAACTAAGTTATGGCATTACATACAAAAACTTTTACATTCAAATCTACTTGTAAGGGGTAAATATCCAAGCCAAACCTATCAACCTTTTAAATAAGCTAATGATTATTGTGTATAAGGTGCGTCAATGTTTCCAACCGTGTATCCTTTTGTTCATACACTATATCTGCCACACTCTTATTATAATGCACCATATCAAAAGGATCAGGATCAATAATCAAGAAGTCTTCATCACTCTACACTTTCTCTAGATAAGTTGTCATATCAAGAAAAGTAGGCATACACTAGAGTATGCCCAAAGAGGAATAGAAAAAAAAACTAACAATAACAATAATTCCAATCAGTCAATCTAGAATAATATTCCTCAATAATAGTGTCAAAATGTGATAACGCCCAAACTACCCCTCCAAAGAAGGATAAAGTGATCGCTATAAAAATATAGTAACCCAACTAGGTTAAGGTCGATCCCACATGGAATACGTCATAAATCCTTCTCGAAATTATTGATATCACCAGGAAATGCAAAAAAATAAAAAGGGTAGATTTGATGAAATAGTAAAAGGGACAAGAATTGGTTGATTTTGGTTACAAACTATCTAAGAGAAACACTAGGCTTGTGTTCCCACAGACTTCTCAACTCCGTATATTTATTGTGCACTAAAGAACTATTCCAATACCTTGCATTCAAAATATGATATGTTATGTACCATTAACTGTATTATGGACTCGTTGAATGATCTCACCCTTTACCTTTTGAGTCTCAGGGTATTGCCTTACTAATCCTTATCCTAGATATTTCTTTAACTGTTACATTTTGAGTCTTAAGATATTGGATGAAATTTAATCATCTTAAGAACATAGTATAGGTAAGATTATTTTAGTAGCTAACCCCAAATCACCATTGTGATCTTCTTTTTCTAGTCACCATTCCTCTTATGGAGTAAGTAATGATATTCTAGGTGGGATCTTAATGTGTGTACCCATTAAGAAATCAATAGAATGAAGAAAACCTAATACATGGAAGAATATTTATCTAGAACAACTTGGCACTTCCTCTACTTTGTTATTACGCTAGGGTTCCAATAACCTTAGCTAAAGGAATTAGCCGCTCATAGTTATGAGATCAATCGGGGAATCCACTGAAATAATTACATAATCAATCTCACAATAATAAAATAATAAATACCAAAGTCTTGAATTGAATAAAAACCCAAGAGTATACTAAGAACAATAAGATGTTTGTGAATGATGTAAATTTAACCCCAAAGGGCCTCTCTTAAGATTTTTTGGTTTAATTTGGTATTTTATTAATCAAAAATAATAATGTTTAAAAATAAATGGTTCAAACCATCAAAAAACAAATATTACTTCTTCTGACCTACTGACCAGGCCCAACCCAGGTCCATTAACAACACATAAAATCTGAGTAAGGTTTCCAAAAAGAAACATAGTTTCCAAATCAGCTTCTTCTTCACACCTCTCTTTGAAAAGATGATATTCATCACCAACTTCAACTTCCGTTTTCTCTTTTTTTGGGTGATTAATGTTGTACCTTCAATTGCCTAGAATCATTCTGTTATCAGCTTGCAAAAGTAAGTATTGGTTCTATTCCTTTATTTTTCTTTGAGATCCTTCATTTTCTTAAACTGTTGTTACTTCCCTTGATTTAGTTATGTTCTTCGGTGTATGGGATAATGACCTTCCTTGTTGTACTACTATGAGAGATCTAGTTAGCTGAAATGTGTTGCTATAATCGAGTGAGCTAACCTTTTTTTCTCTTTCTCTTCTTTCTCTGGTTCTGACTTTATTTTCTCTGATGTATTCACTTACTTGTGCTTCATAGATATGGTTTGGTATGAATATAGTGAGATTCTTGGACCTACAAGTATTTTGTTATCAATAATATTCCCAGGTTTATCTATGTTTAAAATGACCCATAGACCCTCCCATGGTAATGAGACTGTTTTTTGTTGGTTGAAGTAGACTAGGCTAGCTATCTAGTTCACTTGGTTACCTTCTCTATATATATGTTGATATTGCACCTGATTTCCTTGCATAAGCTGATTTACCTATCTAACTATAGTAGCTATATTCCATGGGCATTTCCATTCTTCTGTGAGTATCTGCTTCATGATTAACGAATCCATCAGGATGAATACCCTACTATTTTGTGTCTTCTTACAGTGTTTGGCTACCTGTAAAATTGCTATAGATTCTTCCTATATATTGTCTGCATCTTTAATTGGTACTCCTTTAGCATATAGTAAATCACCCTTCACATCTCTTAAACAAAAGGCATATGAACTTCCTCCTAAACCTTCTCTTACTGCTCTATTTGTGTTGTATTTGACCCATCCCTCTCTAGGTATCTCTTATATTTCTTTGGTAGCCTTAATCTTCACTTTCAAATTATGAAACCCCCTTAGAATATCTATCCATTCATTTGGGAATTTAATATTTAGATTCCTCCCAATCAATAGAACCCTCAGATTTTTTGTTATATTGTAAATAACCCTCAGCCTTGCTGTTTCATTGTTGTCATGCTTTCTCTTGTTTCTTCTCCTCCATAGCTCTCTTTTAAACAATGTTTAAAGGGTATTTATAGATTACAAGAAACCCTAAAAATAAAATCTTAATAAAAAAGGAAAACTTAAAAAAATGTACATAATAAGGACTAAAAACATCATAGGACTGTATGTAGGTTACATGGAAACCATACGAAATGATTTCAGAATGATAAAAAAAAACTTGAAGTTGGTGGCCACTTAATAAGGTCATATACGGACAGTATGTACTACATATGGACCATATGTGGTCCTTAGTAAGTGACAAACTTCCTTTTTTCTGCTCCTAATCCTCTAGACTTAGACCTCTATAACATACTTTGGTCACATTCGGAACTATGTACCACTTCCACACTGTATGTGCCCTTAATAAGTGACAGAGTATTCTTTTTCTACTATTGAGCCTCTAGACTTCAAGTTCTTGCACCTACTTAGGTAATCTATGCCCGATAAGTTGAACATACACCCAAAATTGCCTCAATAAGTAGCCAAAATCTTTAATTTTCATCGTCTTCCTCCATTTATCAGCCAAAACCTAGTTTCCTACAAAATCACTCCAAAAACACATCAAATCCAACAAAATAGCAATAAATATATGCATATTCTCCAAGTTTAAGCATCATAAGTGCGATAAATTCATAGCACATCATATATCTCTCGCCGTTACAAAGTACGTTCATTAATGCCACTAATTTTTAATGGTGATTTTGCAAGGACATTTTTGTCATATTGTTTTTTATTAGAGGTCCATGTCACCAGATCCAAATAAACTAATATCACTTAAATTAAAATTAAAAATCAAATCTATTAAAATATAATATGATCCACACTGTTTAAATAAAAGCCAATCCTTATTGAAAGTTAATAAAGTAGTGATTTGAGAGGGGCAAATAATATTATTAATTTTTCCCTTCCTTGCCATTTTTTAGAAGGAAAGTTATGCACATACCGTTCGGCTAATAAATCTATTGGTATGACCAATATATATATACAATCTATAGATTTTGTAACCTAGATGGCCAAAGTGTTTAGGGGAGATTATCCCTTTTTTGTGACATGAGTCCAAATTCATCTTCTGTGTATAGGGAAATTAACACTTCAGTAAGAACTGAAGGGAGAACACAAAATTGGGAAATTCTCTATATGTTTATTACTGTAACAAATTACATCTACTTATACAAACTACCATGGCCTACTAGTAGCTCTTTGAGGATGAAAAAACTAATTACAAGAGAAATAAATAATTTATACAACTCACTATATTCTAATAAAAAATATGGAGTATATTATTCAAACATCACTTCTATATGGGCCGAATTGTATGTTGAAGCGTAGGTCTAAACCTTAAACTCATCAACCTTTTATTTTATCAGTCTAAATACTCATTTTCTACATCATCCCCCCTCCAAGTTAGAAGGAAAATTAAGAACCCTTAATATGTCCATGATGTGATAGTGAAATACCTCAGAAAGAGGATTAGTAAGTAAATCTTCTAGCTAATAATGAGAAGGTAGAAACTACAGAGTAATGAGATCAGAGAAAAACTATTACCGCATGAAATGACAATCCAAATATACATACTTGGTTCTCTCATGATAGATGGGATTTTGTGTGATGTGAATTATAGATTGATTATTAAAGTAGAGAGGAATAGGTAGAATAGGAGGAACAGATAGATCCCTAAGCAGTCGTACCATCTAGGTGAGCTCTATTGTTACCCTGTGCATGTATCTATGCTCTGCTTTGGAAAAAGATAAAGAAATAAAAGTTTTCTTTTTAGATTTTCATGAATAGATGTTTCTCCTAAAGTAATAAATACCCATCAATCACCTTTGTGTCCTTGCAAGATACCCAATCATCATTATAGAAGGCAAGAATATTCTTTGAAGTAGTAGAGGAAAGTAGAATTCCTTGACCAGGATCTACTCAAAGAGCCATTGTATCATGTGCCAGACTGGTCCTTTGCATGAATTGACTAATACAAAGTTCATCATAAAAGTGATCAGGACTTGTCTGAGTAAGATAATTAATATTTCCAATTAAATATCTATAGTTAGTAGGATTTGATAATAAGGTAATGTCATCTAGTTGTAGTTTGACATAGGGATTGAGATGAGAAGAGACAACAAATTCTTAAAAATCAAACTCATTCAATATGTCCAAGGTAAAAATATTTCCTTGGAAGAAAAATATGATTCAAAGTAAAAACTAATTCTTAAAATACAATGCTTACGGCCTAGCATGTCATTGTCTTGAAGCTTATTTAATCCCATAAAGATATTTCCTTGGAAGAAAAATATGATTTAGGTGTAGGAGGTAGTACACTTGCTGGAAGCTTTATATAGCCCTCTGCTTGCAACTCAATTGGCATGACCTGGACCTGACATGTTACTCGAAAAGAGTAACATAATGCTCTACAATGCAAAAAAGCATTATTTACATATAAATATGATACCTTACACCCTTTTTTACTTTAACTAAGAAGATATTTGATAGTGGTTATTTTGATCAGTGTAGTCAAATATTTCTTCTGTAGATACCACCATAGCACTAGTCTTTATTTCAATATTTTAGTTGAATCATATGATTTTTAAGTTCCTTGTAAGCCAATTTACAAGGTAAAACTTTCTACACTGGGTAAAAACAACCATCTCCCAAGTGTGGTGTAGTTGAAGTGTTGTTATCTATGCCTCCATTGCTTTAGACCAACCTGAATGGTTAAAGGCCTCAACAAAACTCTATGTTTTAGTGACACAGGGACAAAGAATGCAGGATATGTTGATCAGGAATAGATAAAGCCCAATGAAAAAGGAAGTAGAAGGATTAGGATGGACAAAAGTAGAGCTAGTGACATCAGTGAGAAGAATGGAATTGCATATGTAATCTTGAAAATAAAACAACTCTTTACTACATATTTGGGCCTCCTAATAGGCAGAGAGATTGAATAGAAGATGAAGAATCAGTAAAAGGTAATGAAATTAGGTTAAATTGATTGAGTATCTGGATTAAATGGTATACTAGAAGGATCCAATATGGTGACTTCACTTTAAGGAACTAGAAAAAATGCTGATGTAGGATTTAGAAGGTCTAGGAAACTCACATGATAATGAAAAATTGGGTATTAATAAGAAGGATAGTAAGTGTTATAGTATGAGAAAATGACTTCGTGAAACTTGATGTCTCTAGCAACAAAGACTCTCTTGTATCTAGTTCTAAGACCGTATAACCTTTATAAGTTTGAGGGTATTCAAAAAATATACACACTTTTGCTCTTTGTTAAAATTTATCTCTGAGATGAAATAATGTGGAAATATACATAAACATCCAAATTACCTCAAATCATCATAACAAGTTTTAGAACTAAAAGGTATTTCTTATGGCATTTTCCCTTGAATTACTCTAGAAGGAAACATATTAATCAAATAAGTGGCAGTTAAAATACACTCACCCTTATATAAGAAGGTTGTTTGGAATGGAAAAATAGACCTCGTGCTACTTTTGAAAGGTGTTTGTGCTTTGTCTCAATAATACCATTCTGTTGATGTCGCGACCTAAACCTAAGCCTCACCGTGATGGATAATATCAAGCCCACCATAGACCAGATACTACCCCCTTAGCCTTACCTGAAGAGCACATTAAAATTAAATAGCGAAAGCCAACCAAAATAGTAATAAGAAAAGATAAGTCAAATGATAATTCTATGAATTCAAACAAAAAAAAAACCAACCCACACTTGTCCACAAAATCCTTTAAAACCAGAATACCGACTATGTCGGGACATGTCCCCGACTATGACAAAAAGAATCCAAAATAAAATACTAAGATAATATTGAAAATAATGAAATGACTAGGCCTTCCAAAGCATGAAGGCTCACTACTTCTAAGTTGATCAACAGAAGTACTGAACCACCTAATGCTGCACAAGAGTAAGAACAAAGTCCTCAAAACCTACATCTTGAAATAATACAGCATCCACAAATTCTCAGTGGGGTGATCACTAGTATGTAACTCAGTCATAAACTATATACACTACATTCAGAAATATGTACATAGGATGTCGAGATAGGTACAAGGGCCATTAACATGAGAGTATAAAGATTTATCCTAAACTATGTAGCTCGATCCATCCTAAAGGAATCCATAAACTATATGGGTCAGCTCCCCCTGCTAGAAGAAACCTAGTGTGTGTTAGCCACACTAATTGAGGAAAGGCTAAAGACACTAAGTTTATAGCCCTCCTAATAGATATATATATAATGTGAGCGCCAAGAACATGGTCACATAGATCCCCAACGCCAGTAATATTGTTTGTAGTGTTGATCAACTCAGGAGCTACACCTTTACGGTGAGCTACCCAATTCTCTTAAGCCCAAATTAAAACAGTTCCACATAAATAAACCATTAAACTATGAATAACTTATTAAGTAATTTACTATCATGGTATTATCATACCAATATGCTTGCATACTAATTCAAATATACCAAACCAATTCATATAACCAAACTGACTCACAAGCTCTATTTAAAACCCAATCCATTGAATCCAAGGCCTTTAAAACCATTTTTATATCCATTTATACTTTAATTCAATAAAATATGTTAAAAAAAAAGTTAAGCCATGCAATTATCCATATTCAAAACTAAGATTTATAAATTGGGTTAAGGTTAATATTGTTATCAAGTCAAAACTCTATCAATTTGGGAAACCGATGTGTAATGACCCTCTAGGACATTTTCCATATTTTCTCTTATTTTCATTGTTATAGTCTTTATATTGCTTCTCTAAGTCATTTAGGACTTGTTGGGACTGACATTTCGGTCACCGGGCAGATCGTTTGGTTTTAGAGCCAAAATCCTATTTAAAAGTCTTTATTGGCTCCAAATGGCCATCGGGCAAAAACTTTAGTAAAATGATTTTCTATACATATTCAAACTATGCTAGTAGCTTTGGAATTATGATTTTAGCCTAGTTAGACCTTTGGTTTGGGTCTCAAGACACCCAAGCTCATTTTGATCTATTAGTCGGAGAGTTGAGAAATTAAAATTATGGGTGTAAGACCCATATTTGGTTGAAATAAGCTCAAATGGAAAATTCAAGTGATCCATCGTATTTAGAATATGGAAATTTTTTTGTTAACATAGTTTGTTTACGTATACAGGACTCTGGATGAATCTCGAGGACTTGGCAGAGACTTGAAAGATTTCTAAGTCTTCAGCTGTCATCTGGTACAGCTGCTATCGCCATACTAGGTCCAAGATCATGGTGATGCAATCATAGGCATGTTTTTTGATTGCAACTCACCTATAAAATCCCAAAATTATGCAATCGCAGGTCCTAGGCCCTGATAGTAGGAGTCAAGAACCTGTTATGTGTATAAATAGACCCCAAGTCTTAAATTCAACAATTTTCTCACTCATTCTT
Organism: Capsicum baccatum var. pendulum; assembly: GCA_030864225.1. Classification (NCBI taxonomy): domain Eukaryota; kingdom Viridiplantae; phylum Streptophyta; class Magnoliopsida; order Solanales; family Solanaceae; genus Capsicum; species Capsicum baccatum. The sequence continues at coordinate 75,651,600 of CM061554.1, read as the reverse complement.
GAGAGAAAAAACCCTAAATAGAGATATTAAGTTAAAGATTTTTAATGATTGGGAAGCTAGATTAACATTTTCTTTTGCGATTATCTTCTAATTTGTGGTTAGAATTCACCCTTTTCTTAGTGAAATTTCTTGATTCCCTCCTAAAAAATTCAAAACCTTTAGGGCTTGATTTTAGCACCAATTTATCTTGGTTTTCACCCATTTTGCGTCTAATGATTCCTCGAGCTTGATATTATGTTGGGCTGGTTTGTGAAATGCAATTTCCATAAGTGGGACCCATATAGGGTTTTGAGGTAATTTTTTAATTAAAGCACAATGGTCAAATATAGGTATCGATATTCTTATATTGATAAGTATAATGTGTTTTTGGTAGCTTGGCATCTTTAGAAGGCTTCTCAAAAGGAAAAATGATGGTTTAGCGGTTTGTTGAGATTTCTTCAGTGTCGAGGTAGACTAGGTTTATTACTTGTTAGATTGAGCTATCTCATAGTATTATTATGATATTGTGTTAGATTTGGGATAGGTTTTAGGTGTTGTATTGATTGAAATGCAAGACTTAGATTAGTTGGATCATTTAGGCAGATTTTAAACTGTAGAGTTGATTACTTATTTTCTTTCCTTATTCCTTTGGGTGGATTGGACTTCATTACTCATGTTAAGCATGAGAATGCCTTAGATTACTCAAGTTAGGTAAAAATTCTATAGTTACTCATTTTTAGGGTAAGTTTGGCCTTAGTTTCTTACACTAATGAAGGTTGCCAAGTTTCCATTGAACTTATTTAAAGTGGTTGAGTAAAATCTCTACCTTTGGACTAATGTGGCTTGCTATATATCTAAAAGTAGATTTAGATACCTTAAGACTAGTTTGGGTAGAATATGCCTAAAATTGAACTTTACGATTAGAAGTGGATTCTTAACCCACTTTAAGCTATGATACCTGTTAACTTTGGTAAAAAAAATTTACACTTATTAGACTCTTGAAAATGTGTATCGAGGCAATATTGAGAAACATTGATACTTTATGGTTATGTTGATTGATGTGAGGGTTGACGCCTACTGACTATGCTATTATTTATCCATATTGATGATAATATTTATGATGTGGATTATATTAATTTATCCGGTTCGAGTATGGAAGATGATTATGTTGATGATTATATATACTCAATTCGAGTCCAAAGGATGACTATGGTACTATTGATTATATTTACCGATTCGAGTTTGGCTATTGATTATTTATTGTTTTAAGTTTAGATATTGACTATATTTACTAGTTCGAGTCTGGGTATTGATTATTTACCTGTTCAAGTCTGGCTATTGATTATATTTATCGGTTTAGGTTTGGATATGCATATTATGCTATGATGACATACTTTTTATGATTGACAATATGAGGATATGAGATTTAAAGGTAACAATTTAGCTATGTCAAAAAATGGTGAAATTATTAAAATATGGTATGACATAAATGGACTCTATTAATTAATTGGATTGGATAATAAGTAATGATTAGCTAATAAAGGGTGATTAGTGAGTAATGACGATAAGGTTATTAAATGCTGGTAACATTATGTAATATGGGTAAATTGAGGAATGTTAAAGGACAATAACGGTCAGTTATAATGTTGGTTGATTGCTTATTCTTCTCTTGAGTGTACTATCTAATTCTATGGAGGCCTGTGATGAGTTCTTTACTTTTTTGCACCAATTGGCATATTGGAGTCAATTTTGTAGTTTGTGATTGCTTGTGTGGTCTTATGTTATGTTATGTTATTACTCTGGTTACATATTGATTATGTACAGTCATATTGGAGATGATTTAAGTTCATTTATGTAATTTGACTTAGTTATGTTATGTTGCAATTTATCATACTTATATCATGATTTAGCTCAGTTGATCGATGATGCCTACTGAGTATCCATTGTTTGGGTACTCATACTACACTTTTGTACCTTTTTAGTGCAAATTCAAGTACAAGTTGGCACCGTTGATTGATGTTTTTGCAGTGATTTATTTTCGAAGATAGGGTGAGCTCTTAGAGTTTGAGTGGTCCATTTCTATCTATCTTTTATATTCAGTCTTTTGTTATCAAGATAGTTGTTGTTAACTATTCTAGAAATTTGAGTTGTACTATGATTAGATGCTCTTATACTTTCTCTACCAAGTCATGGGATGGTATTTTGTGTTGACTATTTTTATCAATTTAGAACACTTCATCTATTTATATATTATGTTCTTAAAATTAGCCTATGTTGGGCATTTCCTACAAAATTAACCCATTGCATTAGCTTTAATTTATGATTTATCTTACCTACTGGAGGCATTTAGTAGGTGCCATCATGACTCATAAAACATGTTATGAAATATTAATATCAGATCCAGTTACATCGCAATTATTGGTATAAGAAAAAGTGTATAATAAATTCTCGTGGATCTGAATAATGATGTTTTTTTCAATCCTCGGGAGGCTATGGGACATTCTTAGGAGTTATTCACTTCCTTCACTCATATCATTCTAAGAGTTTGAGTTGTTTTGTAGAAGTATTCCCTTGACTTTATGCCTTTGCAGATGGCCAGGACACGTGCTACCGCTATATAAGATGAGAGTATCAAGGCCGACCCTAGGGATCCTACTACTATTTGTGAATGACTCAGATAACGTGGATAACCCCATGATGTGTCCCTAGCCAGGGGCCCATATAGAGGTCCCTTACTAGATCTTATTCGCACTCATGAGCCAGAGATTCATCCGCCCCAGCTAGTGGTAGGCCAAGGACCCAACCAGGCTTCACTAAGGTTTATTTCTTCTTTAGTGCTCAGAGATGCAATGGTTTAACTTTTAGAGATAGTTGGTGGTGTTCCCTCTGATGGTGCACAATCTAGATATAAAAGTGGCACTAAGGCAGAGGCACAACCTGTACCTGTGGCTCCAAAAATTGAGGTTCCTCTAAAACCAGTAGTTGCTTAGTCGATAGTTTCTCAGCCTGCTATGTTTTTTGAGGAGCATAAGATATTGGGGAGATTTTTTAAATTGGCTCTGCATAGGTTTTCTACTGCTTTGAGCGAGGATGCATATAAGTTTCTAATTGCTTGTGAGGATAGAATCCATAATTTGGGACTTGTTGAGACTTGTGGTGTTGATTACATCATATTTTAGTTTGATTTACCTACTCATCATTCGTAGAGGGGTTATATGGATTCTTGACTAGCTGGATTCTCTCTTTTGTCATTGGATCAGTTCTCTAAGATATTTATGGTGAAGTACATGCCTCATAACCTTAAAGATTATTTGAGGGATCATTTCTCTATATTGGTGCAGGGATCCATGATAGTTATAAAGTATGAGGCTCATTGTTATGAGTTAATTAGGCATGTTACTTTTATTTTGGATATTGAGTACAGGAAGGTTCGTTACTTAATTAGAGGGTTGAGAGTTTCCATTTGTATGTCTACTCAGAGTTTTATTATTATGGGTAGGTCTTTTTCTGAGGTGTCAAATCACACTTGGGTGATGGAAGAGATGCAGGGCAGTTTCAGTAGGAGCCATAGTAATTCCTAATTTAGGGGTAGTAGTTCTCATGGTAGGTATTATCACATCTATCCTATCAGCCCCAGAGTCAGCCTAGTTGACCTATTTAAGCAGTGTTTTAGATTACTGACGAAGGTTTTTCTAATGCCAAAGGTCGCCTTGATCAAGGTGGCGGTCAGTCTTTCAAGGTTTTATCTTCTTGTCATCTAGTCGTGGTTTGAGTTAGCTGGATCTATTAGTTCAGATTAAGTTTAGGGCTCGTGTTATACTTATGGTGCTCTTGGTCATTATTGGCATAAATCCACTAGTCATGGAGCAATTATTCTTTTAGCTTATGGTATTTCCCTTATTAAAGAAGTTTATCCTTTAGTTAGAAGTGGTTCTCATGGTCACAGTGGTGGTTTTTAAGGTACTCGGGGAGGTACTCAGGCAGCCAGGATAAGAGGTCGATCAGGTACCCAACCAAGTGGTGGGCATGATCAGTTATATGTAGTACCTACTAGACCTAAGGCTGAGACTTTGATGTTGTTGTTATAGGTATAATTTTGGTGTGCCGTCATTCAGACCCTACTTTATTTGATCTGGGATTTACTTATTTTTATATATGTACTTATTATGCACCACTGTTGGTGTTATCTTATGATTTATTATTTATTTCATTACGTATATCTACTCCAATGGGTGATTCTTTAGTTGTGGATCAGGTTTTCTGGTCATGTATTATAACTATTAAAGATATTGATACTTATGCTGATCTTATTATTCTTCATATGGTGGATTTGAATGTAATTCTTAGAGTGGACTGGTTATCCCACTATTATACTATCATGGATTATTTTGCCAAGATCATTACTTTAGTCATGCTTGACGTACACCTAGTCATATGGTAGAGAGTATTTAGCTGGGAGCTAATGAGAATTATTTCTTATGTTCATGCTAGGAGGCTTATTTCGAGGGGTTGTAAGTCTTATCTTACTTATATTTGTGATACTAGTGTGGAGAGTCCGCCACTTGACTCTGTTCTTGTTGTTTGTGAGTTTCCTGATGTGTTCCCTATCGACCTACCTGGTATTCCCGCTGTTTTTGATATTGAGTTTCCTATTGATATTGAGCCTAGCACCCAACTTATTTCTACGAAACCTTATCATATGGCTCTTGTCTAGCTTAAAGAGCTGAATTTTTTGCTTCAGGATCTTCTTGGTAAGGGTTTTATTAAATTAAGTATGTCTTATTTTGGAGCTCCTACATTGTTTGTGTAAAAGAAAGATGGCTCCATGCGTCTGTGTATTAATTATAGGCATCTTAATAAGGTGACGGTGAAGAACTGTTATCCTATGCCTGGCATAGATGATTTTTTTGACCAGCTAGGATTAATTTCAGATCTAGTTACCATTAGCTGAGGATTCAGACTGAGGATATCTCAAAGACAACCTTTAGGACTTGTTAATGGTCATTATAAGTTCTTAGTGATGTCTTTTGGGTTAACTAATGCCCCAGCTAGACTCTTGGACTTGATAAACTGAGTATTCAGGCCTTATTTAGATTCTGTTATAATTGAGTTCATCAACGACATCTCTGTGTATTCGAGGAGTAGAGAAGAGAATGCACAACATTTGAGGATTATGCTCCAGAATTTGAGAGATTATTTATTTTTTGTCAAGTTCTCTAAGTGTGAGATTTGGCTTAATTAAGTGAAATTCCTTGGACATGTTGTGTCTAATGATGGTCTTATGGTGGACCCAGCCAAGATTGAAGTGATTCATGATTAGGGTCGACCTACATTTTGATTGAGGTTCATAGCTTTATTAGTTTGGCCGGTTATTATTGATGATTCATTGAGGGTTTTTGCTAAGATTTTAGCCCCTATGACCAGATTGACTCAGAATGAGGTTCCTTTTTTATGGTCTGAGGAGTGTGGTTGAGCAATGGAAAGCTCAATGATTTTCTCACTTTAGCTTCTATTTAAGCTCTTTCGATTGAGGGTAAGGGATTCACCATGTTTTGTCATATTTTTTGTGTTGGTTTGGGTTGTGTATTGATACACCAGGTTTATATTATTTCCTATGTGTCTAGATAGCTTAAGGTACACGTGCACAACTACCCCATTCATGATTTGGAGTTGGCGGTGATAGTTTTTGTGTTTACAATTTGGAGGTATTATTTTTATGGTGCGCATTGTGAGATTTCACCGATCACTGCAGTCTTTAGTATCTTATGACCTTGAGGGAGCTTAATGCTAGGTCGTGTAGATAGATGGAGTTGCTTAAGGACTATGTAATTTCCATCATGTATCATGCAGGAAAGGCAAATGTAGTAGCAAATGCCTTGAGTCGGAAGGCAATATCTATGGGTATCTTGGCTTGCATTTTAGTTTCTCAGAGGCCATTGGCATGGGATATTCAGCCCTTCGCCAACTTGATGGTTCATCATGATATTTCAGATTCTAGGAGGATTTTGGCTAGTTTGAAGGCGAGGTCCTCCCTATTTGAGCAGATTTGAGATCTTCACTTTAAGGATAATAAGCTTTGCTTCATTCATGATTAGGTGTTTAGTGGTGATTCTAAGAGGAACACCATAGATTCTTAGGGTGTTTTGAGATTCGATGGCCGCATTTATGTTCCACAGATGATGACTTGACTCAATTGATTTTTTTGTGAGACTCACAACTCGAGATGTTCTATTTATCCTAACAAAAGTAAGATGTATAAATATTTGAGACAACATTATTGGTAGAGTGGTATGAAGAGAGTTGTAGCAGACTTTGTAGCATCAGCGACCAGGTGGTTTGACTCAGTGGTTGCCAATTCCCAAGTTGAAATGAGAGTGAATTACCATGGATTTCATTATTTATTTGTATCGCACTTCCCGCAGTTCCAATGGTATTTGGGCCATTATAGATCATTTGACCAAGTAAGTATATTCTATTCCCATTCATATGTCCTTTAGTTCTGAGAGATTAGCCCATATTTATGTTCGAAAGATATTTCTTTTGCATGGTGTGCCATTTTGATTATTTTAGACCGTGGTTCTGTATTCACTTTGAGATTTTGCATAGCATTTCCAGAGGAGTTGGGCACTTAGGTTGATCTTATTACAACCTTTCATCCGTAGAATGATGGCCAATCCGATCAAACTATTAAATTCCTTAGGGATATGCTCCAAGCATGTGTTATGGATTTTAGAATGCAGTAGGAGAATCACTTGGCCTTGGCAGAGTTCACATATAATAATAGTTATTAATAGGGCATTGAGATAGTACCTTTTGAATCTTTGAATGGTAGGAGATGTCGTTCTTCGATTGGATGGTTTAAGACTTCAGAGGTTAGGCCTCGTGGTACTAATTTGCTTTAGGAGTCATTAAATAGAGTCAGGGTGATTCAGGGTAGGTTGAGATCGATTTAGAGTAGGCATAAGTCCTATGCAGACTGTAGTCTTTGTGCCATGAGATTTGTAGTTTGTGATTGTATATTCCTCTATGTATGTGATGAGGTTTGGATGGAAGGGAAAACTCAGTCCTATATATATTGGACCTTTTAAGATTCTTTACGCAGTGGTGAGGTGGCTTATGAGTTAGCTCTACCTCCATATTTTTCCACTATTCATCCTGTTTTCCATGTCTCCATGTTGCAGTGATATATTTTTGTTCCTTCAGATGTGCTTAGATGGGACTCGGTCTATTTGGACGAGTATTTGACCTTTCTAGAGTAGTCGATACTCATTTTGGTTAGTGATGTCAGGCGATTGCGCACTAAAGAGATTCCTGTAGTTAAGGTTCAGTAGAGGCACCACCCAGTAGAAGAGGCCACGTAGGAGATTAAGAGCGACATGCAGACCCAGTATCCTCACCTGTTTGAGACTTTTGGTATATCCTAATCCTTAACTTTCACGGATGAAAGTTCCTTTAGTAGTGGATGTTGAAATGACCCTCGAGGTCATTTTCCATATTTCTGCTTATTTTTATTGTTAGAGCTTTGCTATAGCTTCCCCAAGATTTTTCTAACTTGCCGGGACTGACAGTTTGATCACCGGGCAGTTTATTTGGCTTTTAGAGCTAATTTTCTATTTAGAAATCTTCATTGGTTCCAAATATCCACTGAGGAAATTTTTTAGTAAAACGATCTCATATGCAAATTCTAACAGTGCCAGTAGCTCCAGAATGTTGATTTTAGTCTAGGTAGACCTTTAGTTCGTGCCCTAAGACATCCGAGCTCATTTTGACCTATTAGTCAAAAAGTTGAAAAATTGGAAATATAGATGTGGGACCCAAATTTGGTCAAAATGACCATGGATGGAAAATCCCTGAGTGCCATCACATCCAGAACATTGAATTTAGTATGGTTACATAGTTTGTTTGTGTTTCTTGGTAGAGACTTGGAAGATATCTAAGTCTTCAGTTTTGTCATTTGGTGCATCTGCTATCGCCATCCTAGGTCCATGAATATGGTAGTGTGATCGCAGGACATGGGTTACAATCGCAACTCACCCATGCAACCCTAAAATGGTACGATTGCAGGTCTGGGGCCGTGATAGCGGGACCTGAGGGCCTGGTATGTATGAATTCAATGATTTTCTCACTCATTCTTGAGATCATAAACCCTATAGAGATTGAGTGAAATTGAAGCTTGTTGGTGATTGGGAAGCTAGATTAACATTTATTTTCATAATTATCTTACGATTTGAGGTAAGAACACACGCTTTTCTTAACTAATCGATTTAATTGAAGTTGAAGTTGCATCCATTGCTTACTAGGTGCCATATTTGAGGTATGACATAAATGGACTATAGTAATTAAATCGATTAAGAAGCTTGTTGTTAAATGATGGTAGCATTATGGAATATGGGTAAATTGTGGAATGATGGTTTAGTGACAATTAAGGTTATTTATAATTTTGGTTGATTGCTGATTTTTCTCTTGAGTGCTCTCCTATCATATGGGATGCTGTGATGATTTCATTACTTTTTTACACCAATTGGAGTATGGTAGCCAATTTTGTAGTTTGAGATTGGTTGTGTGATATTATTTTACATTATGTTATTATTCTGGTTACTTACTGATTATGTACAACGGTATTGGAGATGATTCAGGTTCGTTTATATACCTTGAATTAGTTATGTTATCTTGCATTTTATCATACTTACATCATGATTTAGCTCAGTTGGCTGATGATGCCTACTGAGTACCCTTTGTTTTGGTACTCATACTACACTTTTGTACCTTTTTAGTGCTGATCTGAGTACTAGTTGTCATTGTTGATCGACGTTCGTATGGTGATTGATTTTTGGAGATAGGGTGAGCTCTTGGAGTTTGAGTCACTCATTTTTCCTCTATCTCTTATATTTAGTCTTTTTTTAATCATGATTGATGTTCTTAACTATTTTAGAAATTTAAGTTGTACTATGATTAGGCACTCTTATACTGGCTCTACCAGGTCATGGGATAGTATCTTGTGTTGACTGTTTTTATCTATTTACAATACTTCGTCTATTCATATATTGTGCTCTTGAAATTCGCTTATGTTGGGCATTTCCTACCAAATTAACCCATTGAATTAGCTCTGGGTTATGGTTTGGCTTACCTACTAGCGGTACATAGTAGGTTCCATCATGAATCGTAAAACGGGTTTTGACACCATGTCCCCCATTCCAATCATTAAAATAATGCATCAATTCAGTCCCAAAACCTTAACTAAAATATAAATAATCCATTTAAACATGAAAAAAGTAATTCAAGCAATAAAAGTCAAAGTACCTCAACCCTAATTTAAAATCAATTATTTAAATCACATAAATATTCAATAAATTAATGCCACTATGTAAAATACAAGTTATGGATGATCAACATGTCTTATATGTAGAACAATTTGAATGGAAATCGAAGTTTGGACCTTGGATGTTGAATTCCTTGTAAAACCCTTGAGCTTATTTGGTTGTGAGTTTAAGAGAGAAAGAATGGATTTTGATCTTTCAAAACTGAAGGAAAAGTGTCACTTTTATGTTTACAAGTCATGGGTAAAAAGACCAAAATCTCCTCACCACAAGTGCAAAAAACCTAGACGACATTAAAATAGGAGCGTGGAACGCCTTTATTGCGGAGGGTAGCCTTCCTGCCACGCCCTTATCATGGAGGTTAACCTCCGTGGCACTCCACTATCATGTAGGCTTATTACCTCTGGATGCCAAAATGACCCTTAACACATTTTGAAAATTTCAAAACTTTCCCAAAATAACCTTTTAACATGCCTAATCATAAGTCAAGTCAAAAATTAACATTACATATGTGGAAGGGTCAAAAATAAATTTGTTGAAATTTTATGGGGTGTTACATTATCCCCTTTCCCTTTGGATTATTCGTCCTTGAATTAGAAGTTAGGACTTTTTAGCACGAAAATTGCAAGAATACATCAAAATCCAAGGACAAATTCATAAAATGGTACGCGGGAAATAAAATTAATACCTTAAGAACTTTCATCCGACTTGGGGAACAAGAATGGGTACTTAGCTTTCATATCTTTTTCAACTTCCCATGTAGCCTCTTCTAGCTTTTCATTTCTCCAATGAACCTTTACCGAGGCTAAATCATTGGTCCTCAATCTATGAACTTACCTATGAATTGTATATCGGGACTCATGAGCCTCAGTTAATATCTTTTCCCACAACCCATCAACATCGGAAACACATAACCTTCCTTGATACCTCAAGATGCCATCTCCCCCAATCTCAAAAGCCATAACTTCTTGCTGACGCACATCATCCTTTATATGAATAATTATGGGATACATAACCCATTTTTCCTTCACATTGTAGTAAGAGATTATTTAACCACCTTTTGAACATTTACTCCTTAATCCTCAGAGTCCAAGAGATGAACTCTCAAGATATCCAACTTGCGAATATCCTTCACCAATCCTATTTTCTCCTCATCAATGTAAGATAAACTCCCCATAGATAACCTGTTGAGAGCATCAACAATAACATTAGCATTACCTGGATGGTAGTGCAAACTCATGTCAAAATCCTTAAGTAATTCAAGCTACCACCACTTCCCAAGGTCTAATTCCTTCTACGTAAACACATACTACAAGCTCTTACGGTATGAATAAATATCCATATGCACCCTATAGTAATAATGGTGCCAAATTTACAAAGTAAACACCAGAACCACAAACTCTAAATCATGAGTCGAGTAATTCCTCTCATGAACCTTAAGTTGCTTGGAAAAATAGGCCACAACCTTACCATTTTAAATCAAGACACAATCCAGTCCCATATGGGACACATCACAATACAAAAAAAAACTATCAGTACCCTCGGGCAGGGTCAAAACTAGCACAGAATTCAATTTATCCTTCAATTTTTGAAAATTACCCTCACAAGCATCGTACCACTTAAACCTAACCTTTTTTAGATTTAACTTTGTCAGTGGAGCAACAATATATGAGAAACTCTCCACAAACCTCTTATAATACACAACCAAGCCCAAGAAGCTCCTAATGTCGATTGGAATAATGGGTCTAGGCCACTTCTTAACTGCCCTAACTTTTTGCAGAGCAACCTTGATCCCCTCACGAGAAACAAAATACCCAATAAAGGTCACAACACTTAGCCAAAATTCATATTTAGTAAATTACACATACAATTTCTCAACCTTAAGAGTCTGCAACACAATTCGAAGGTAATTGGCATGATCCTCCTCAGTTTTGGAGTACACCAAGGTGTCATCAATGTAGACTATAATAAGAAAATCCAAAAATTTCCTGAAAACCAAATTTATAAGAACCATGAACGTAACCGGACCATCAGTCAAACCAAATCACATAACCAAAAACTCATAATGACCATACCGGGTTCGAAAAATAGTTTTTGGAATATCAACCTCCCTAATTTTCAACTGGTGATAAGCCGAACGGATATTAATATTAGAGAAAAACCTAACTCCCTAAAGCTGATCGAAAAGGTCATCAATCCTAGGAAGAGGATATTTATTTTTTACAGACTTTATTCAACTGACGATAATCTATACAGAACTGAAAATACCTATCTTACTTTTGCATAAAAAGTGCAGGAGCACCCCACGAAGAAATACAAGGACAAATGAACCTTTTTCAAGAAGTTCCTTTAACTACTCCTTAAGCTTCTTTAGTTCATTCGGAGTCATCCTATAAGGAGGAATAAAAATAGGATGGGTATCCGACAAAAGATCAATCTTAAAATCTATTTGCCTATTGGGAGGGATCTCAAGAAGATCATCAGGAAAATCCTTGGGAAATTTATTAACCATAAGGACTAATTTCAAAGAAGGACTATCAGAATTTAATCCTTAAATAAATTTAGATGATATAGATACCCTTTAGAAATCGATTTCTGAGCTCTAGGATAAGAGATAAACCTCTATTTGGGTACAACGGAACACCCCTCCCCTTCTAATACCGGTTCATTAGGAAAGTAAAAACTTACCTTTTGGGTCCTACAACCTAGAGAATCATAACATGAATCAATCCAATTGTAATGATCTGAGACTACCCCCTAATCATCACACGGTGCTTAGGACCATAAGCTAACCCATGAATGATATCTATTGTGAGCACTAAACAATAATACTAAAATAATTATGGAATAATATGATGAAATGCCATAAGGTTCAAAACATCTAGAATACTGATAATGAATAATAACATCTGAGTCTGGAATACTGTCTGAAATCTAATCTGAAAAGCCTCTAACTGAAACTGTCTGAAAGTGGAGTTGGTAGGACAATCCCCCAACTAACCCAATATACTAAATCCTGCTAAGTTGAAGTACTGAAATAAAAGCACATCCTTGATAGATGAGGACTCACTGCTAAATCTGCTAGTGCTGGCTAAGTTTGGCTAAGCACAGTCAAGAACCTGAGCGTTCGAACCTATGATATGAAACACCATAGCGCAAGAAAATGGGTATGCGATCAGTACGTGGGAATGTACTGGTATTCTAAATAAGGTAAGACTAAATGCATATGTTCATATGCATGAACAATAACTAACTAAATGATATGCAAGAGCTGGATTAGCATACATGAATGATTTGTAACTACTGAACATATTGTGCATACTATAACTGAGTATACTAGAATTGAATCTGATAATTGATAACTGAATTTACTGATAATCTGAGATCACTGATAATCTAAATTACTGATAACTGAGTGATTATATCTGACTGTTCTGATTCTATAGAACTGAATTGAGTTCTATTTTGAAGACTGAGACTGAAACTAAAATTTTGGGAATTCTCACTTAACCGATATGCCCCTGAGCAAACTAAGTGGGGTCCAACCTATAACCCTAGTTGGAAAGGTTCCAGTACTGTGCCATGGGTAAAGACATTATTGTGGTCAAGCCTATCTGACGGGTGACCCTAAACAGAAAGTCAAGCCTGATCTGATGGGTGACCCCTGGAAGGTATCCAAGCCTTAATCTGATGGGTGACTCCTCACATCCTATGCTGGCTACATAGTTTTGTAGTGTGCGACTTCCACTAAAGACTCTGCCTTCCTAACAAGAGAAGTCGTCACCTCGATACTTGCTCGGTGCTAGTTCCTACTCCCAACTGAAAGACACTGAATTGAGTATACTGAACAAGACTGGACTGATACTGAGATTATTGAGTTTTCCTAAGTTCTGTAACTGACTGAATCCTACTGAGTTTTGTAAGGTAATGAGAGTACTACTGATCGTGACATGACTGATACTATTATGTAACGGGCACTGGCTCTAAGAAACAGCTAGATTGTCGAGTATTAAATACCCCCAGGACTCGATAGCATGAAAAGTAAAGCAAAGTATAATCTTGAATAACATGACAATGTTCACTTAGGAATAATTCATTCACAGAGATATTTCATCAAACACTTGTAATGCATTAACTTGTACATAGATGGGGAATATACGTTAGCATGCTATAATGACATTATTTCATTCTCATAAACAATTTATCAAACACATGGGAAGCATACATGGTTCATTAAATCATAAACACTTAGGGTTAACATGGATATAATAATCAACTTGCAAGTTGAAGGGTTTATCATGAATATCATGCAATTCAATACATTCTAGAATCAATTCTTAAAATTAATTTTTTAATCTAAATCATGGATTTAAACTCAAACAACATCATGAACATGAATTCAATCTAATTCAAACATAGAAATCATAAATCATAAAATTTGAATTTTGAGAAAGGATTCATGGGCTCCATGGAAGGTAAGGATCCATGGATGAACATCTAACATACCTTAATTCGTGAGATTCTTGGAGTTCTTAGATAGATTATTGGGATTGACCTTGATTCTTGAAAGCTAGGGATTGTTTTCTTAAGAGATAAATACCTTTTGATTTTGGGGAAAAGTTAATAATGAAGGGTTTTACACGTTTTTAGGACTTAAATCCCACACCTGGGAGGAATAAAATCATGGGAAAAGACTGTTTTAACCCTGGGCACAACTTTAATTTTTTATAAAATTTTCCCGATCTGGACTCTTGATGCAATGCGACGCTATCGCGTTGTGTCACTGGAAAATGACAACTGAGAAATTGCATGGTGGCGTGATAGATGGCATCGCACTGACACTTTATTTGTGAACTAGAAGTGCACCGCGACACGATAAAATTGTGTTGGTACACTGGAAATTGACAATTGTGAACTGGATCTATGGCGCGATGCGCCAATATCGCGGAGCAACACTGAAAATTGACCATTGCTATTTTGACACACTCTGAGATGCACTACTGGCCTGAATGATGATGTTTAACAACTGAAACTTAAAATAGCCATAACTTCTTATCCGGTTGTCGAATTTAGGCAAATTTTAAATCGTTGAAAAGCCAATTGAATTTCTTATGCAATGACAGGCTTTAATCTGAAAATTACTGAGTATTCCAAAAAATTTATTTAGGATAACTCATGTACTAAGGGTTAATCTTGGCTAAGAAAATATGGGGTATTACACCAATCCATCCCCAAGATTACATCAAAATACACCATGTCAAGTTCTATCGAATCTACCAATGTATCCACATGAAGAACAGACACCACAAAATCCCTATAGATCTTTCTAGAAACAATGGACTCACTCACTGGAGTAGGACAAAACAGGGTTAAAAATATTTTTAAGACCAAAATCGAAGTGTATAGCCATATAAGCGGTCACATAAGATAAGGTCTAAACCGAATCAAGCAAAAAATAAACATCACTCTAAAAGAGTTGTTACATACTTGTAATAATTTCTAGAGATGCCTAAGATTCCTGGAGAGTAGCAAGTGCATAGAAACTATTCCATCTATTCTGGTACCAAAAATGGCACCCTTAGGTATTGGAGCCAAAGAAATAGCAATCAAAACCTTATTAGCTCCAACGGAGAATCTGGCCGAAGGACAATTTCCCTGCATATGACCAAGCTAACCACAAATATAGAACCAATTTGTCCCCTCCTTATAATATCCACGGAGAAGATGCCCATGATAATGGCAAGGAGGATAAGGTGGTGATGACTGAGCTCTACTAACCTGAGATTGGGCACTTTGTACCTTAGGACCACTGCTAACCTAAAAACAATGATTAAAAAAGGCTTAGGATACGAAGAACTAGATGACGAATAAGAATTTTCCTAATTCTTCTTCATAGTACATTGTCTACTGATCTGAGGTGATTTTTTACACTTCAGTGTTAGTATTTTAGTTTATTTTGCCTTATTTTGAGAGCAATTCATGTTCTTAACGTGTTCATATTGATATAAATAAGAATTTAAGTGTCCAAGTATGTTATTACAAAGTTCAAAGTATTTTTAAAACAAGTTTGTGCTTAATTGAGTAATTTAGAGTTCAACCAGGAAAACTAGTTTTACTAGCTTGAGCTAGTTGTGTGTCTAGTTGGTCTCAGTGGATTCTAATGTGTTTAATTTGTTTTAAATATTTTAATGGTGTAATTTTATGCGGAAATAACTTGTTTTTAATGTACAAAGTTTAATTTAATTAAGTCAAGAGTCGAAATAATTAGTGAAAGATCATGATGAATTTGTCTTATCTTAGCTTTTGTTTTGATTTGTTGTTGAGGTTATTGTGTTGTTTTGATCTCTAAATTGTGGTGTATGATATTGTAGGAGGCTTTGTAAATTAAATACAGTGATATATTGATAATTTAAAGACCGAAAATGTGTTGAAAGTATACCACAAAAAGTATGAGCAAAGAATAGAACGTTCTACACTTAACCAAATTTTTTAACGCAAATTCTAGTGAGATGAAGTGAAGTCAACGCGTCGCATCGATGAGCTAATGCGTTTAACGACACGTCGCGTCACTAAAATAAATTTTTTCGCCGACAATAGCTGGTGAGAAAATTAAACAAAGTCGGGGAAGGTGCACGTGAAAGATTTAATTTGGTGGAGAATATATTTTATTAGTGGACACATATGGGAAATTCTTGGGTCACGTGCCATTTAAATCCCACTCAAAGTTGAACAAAGATAATATATTTTATATAGGCAAAATGACCTTCTGAACTCTTGTTCTATATTGATTTTGTAAGTTGGATACTTCAACTTATAAGTTTGTCATCTGAATTCTTGAACCTATTAAAAAATAATATTTTGCATTCTTTACCGTTGAACTTGTCTATGTGGCATTGAAATGGTGACTAGGACAAAGAAAGTGTAGCCACTCGCCTGGAGTACGAGTGGGGCTTAATTTTTGGTCAATTTTACATTAAAATAATTTAAAAAATAATTAAAATTTAAAAAAAATTAAATGGGTTCTTTTTTCCCTCTTTTTTTTGTTAATTAAAAAATACTTTTAAAAATTTAAAAATATTTTTAAAAATTTAAAAAAATAAAAATATTTTTCCCTCCCCACCCGACCCCAGCCCGTCCCCACCCCCACACCCCACCCATCCCCATCCCACCCTACTCCCAGCCTCCCTTCCCTATCCCCACCCTAGCCTGTCCCCACCCCCATACCTTACCATCCCCCATCCCACCCCTTCCCCAGCCCCGTCCCCGCCCTACACACCTCACAAACCCCGTCCATCCCCCACACCCCTTCCAGCCTCGTCCCCACCCTCAGCCCTTTCCAGCCTCCACACCCCACCCCAATACTCTTCCAGCACCCCACTACCTTTACTTTTATTTTTTCTTTTACTTTTCCCTTAATTCAATTCTTTTCATTTTTTTTTTGAATAAAATTTTAAATTTAAATTGAAATCTTTTGTTTTTGGATTAAAATTTAAATTTGAATTAAAAGTGAGTGATAGTGAATATTGAAAAAAAAATAGTGAATTTCGCTTGAAACAAATTAAACTTTTTGTGAATTTTTTAAAGATATTCAAATTTAAAAATCAAAAATTTATTATGTTTGTATATATGAATTTATAGTTAAAAATTTAAATTAGTTGGAGAAGAATTTTAATTATTTGTAATGAATTTGATGTTTAATTATTGAGAAAAAATAAAAACATGATTATTCAAATTTTTCTACAATTATAAATTTTTTTTATTTAATTAAATTAATTTTAATATTTAATTTATTATTTAGCATTTTAAAAATGACTTGGAATTTAATATAATACTTTTTTTAATTTATTTATTTTAAATGACGTGGCAGATGATGTGGCAGATAAGGTAGACGTGGCAGCTGACGTGGGGAGTGTGTTACACTCACCAAAAAAGGGTTTAAAATATTATTTTTTAGTGGGTTCAGAGATCCAGATGACAAACATATAAGTAGAAGTATCCAACTTACAAAATTAACATAATACATGGCTATAAAAGGTCATTTTGCCTTTTATATATATCGACATCTGGTCACCACTTGAAAGAACTTGGACAATTTTGGTTACAAATTAACCACTAGACACGTGATTGCATAGAGACGCTTGGCACTGTTTTGAGGAGAAAAATTGTGGAGCGGCTACACGGTTTATTAGGTTTTAATTTTATTTTTAGCCTATAATTTTTCATATCATGTATTCAATTATTCGGATCGTGATTATGAATATTAGTGGCTAAAAACCCTCCCTTTCCAGGATTAAAGCCAAGAACATGAGTACTATTATTTTGGACTAAATTCATTAATTTTATTTATCATATTTAGTTATTTGTTTATTCTTACTTTAATTATTTTTTTGGAATGATCACCCATAAAATACTTATATTAACGACCTTTTGATCTCGTGAGAGGGAATAGGGAGATAAAACACGGGAATAAACAAAGTTTGGATTTTATTCTTTTATAAAATAAAGAATTAAACTTAGCGTCTAGGACAAAGATGTACTTAGATGCCTTACTTGATTCAAACGTAGGATGATAGTTTGAATTATCTTAATTGGATTATTACATCCCCGCTCAATGATGTAGTTGGAATGTCCATATTAGGTAAAAGATTATAGGTTGAGAAACCATGATCATGCAATTAAACCTACGAATCAACAACCAAGATAAGCAAATTAATAGGTTAATTTTAATAACATAGTATGATTGTTCAAAGTGCTTTAACTCTGGGCTTTTCACTATTGATTATTCCAAAAATTTATTTTTCTGAATTATTTATTTTATTTTTAATTTACAAAATAATTTAAAATTCTCTTTTTGATTAATTTTGTACTAAATTAATTTAGACAGTGAACTAAAATTAAATCATTGTTAAATCAAGTCTCTGTGGGATCGATATTCGGCTTTCTTGAAGGCCACTATATTACTTGGTAGACCACGTACACTTGTGTGTGCGCTTGGACGCTGTCAAGTTTTTGGCGCCATTACCGAGGACTTATATTTTAGCAATTATTTATTTTAGTTTTACTTTTTAATTTATTTGGTGTTTTTACGCTTAGTCTTGTTTTTGTGATTTGTAGGAAACAGGTTAAAAGAATAGTAAGTTGGCAAGGGATCGGGAGTTGGTTAAACCAAACTCAGAACCCAAGCAGCTTTACAATCAATACAGGAGAGAAGCATTCCGTCTCCCAAGAATTCCGCAAATTTGAGAAGACCAAGAGCATACTGTTCCTATGGCTGAACAACAAGCAGCTGGTAGGAAGGTTAGGGAAATAGAAGTCTCACTTCCAATGAACTTTACTTTCCCAATTCAAAGACCGGCTTCTGGGGAAAATTTTGAGTTGAAACATAATATGGTGCAGCTTCTTATTAGCAGTGGACAATTTGTAGGGCTTTCACACGAGGATCCACAAGTTCACTTGTGGAATTTTATTGAGCTTACTAACACATTCATTCCAACAGGGGTGAATACAGATTATGTGAGGCTGACACTGTTTTCCTATTCTCTATTGGGGGAAGCAAAAAGATGGTTGAATGCGGAGCCGGCCAGTTCAATCACAACATGGGACAACTTAGCCAGAAAGTTCCTCATCAGATTCTTTCCATCAGGAAAGGATGGGAGACTTTGCAGTGAGATAGTGAACTTTAAACAGAAGCCTGATAAAAACCTCTATCATGTTTGAGAACGCTTCAAGGCTCTTCTTCGAAATTGTCCACATCACCAACAGTCTAATAAGGTACTTGCTCATACTTTTGTAGAAGCTCCTGGTCACAATACAAAGATTTTGTTAGATTCAGTCACAGGTGGTCAAGTGTTAGAGATAACTTATTATAAGTTGTAAACATTGCTGAACCGCATAGCAGAAGGAAATCCAGAGTGACATTCAGATTCTAGAAGTGCCATAAAAATAATTGCGGGAGTGTTAGAGGGGGACCAATTTTACAGCCCTATCAGCACAGATTTTTGCATTACAGAATTTGATTAACACAATATTCAATAGCATAAAGTTGGGAGCAACACAACCTGTAGTCGCAGTCAATGCCATCTACTAAGCTACAGGTTGGTGTGAGGTAAGCAGAAATAGTGGTAAACGGCTACCATATGTGCTTCAAATCTAAAATCTATGATTTATGTGGGAAATGCCCAAAGGTCAAATTATGGTAATACCTACAATATGGAGTGGCAAACTCAGTCACCAAATCAGTCATGAAATACCCCACATCCACAGGCCTAATCGAATCGGTTTATGAGCAACATAGATGAGATAATGAAGCAATTTATAACTCGGCAAGCACAATTGATTATGGATCTAAACAATCAAATGGTAGAAATACATAATCAGAAAATGGCCCAGAGAAATTTAGAGTTGCAGGTTGGGCAAATACAACAAATATTAAATAACCATCCTCAAGGTAGTTTGCCCGCTGATACAGAAATTCAAAACAAGCTATGGCAATCACCTTGAGGAGTGGTAAAGAGCTATAAGGAGAACCTCCCAAGACAACAAATGAGGTAGATATTGAGGTGATGACCCAACAGGTAAATAAAAAAGTTGCTAAAAATTCAAGAAAGTCTGAGTACTTGAATAAAAAAGTTGTTGAACCAGTGAAGAAGAAGACATTGTCATTACCCTTTCCTCAAAAGTACATAAAAGCAAAGGAGGATGCATTGTTTAAAAAGTTCATTGACATATTCAAAGAGTTGCATATAAATTTACCTTTACTAGATTTTTTGCAGAGTATACCTAAGTACGCAAAGTACATGAGGTATGTGGTGGCAAAGAAGGTAAAATTGTAAGATGTGGGAGCCATAACACTAACTGAAGAGTGTAGGGTTGTGATGACATAGAAAATCCCTAAAAAATCAAAAGATCAAGGGAAGTTTACCATCCCTATTCAAATTGGGAGCAAAGAGGTCCATACATTAAGTGATTTAGGGGCAAGTATAAATTTGATGCCCTTATCGTTTTTTGAAAAATTAGGCTTAGGAAAGCCGAGATCGACCACTGTTGTTTTGCAGCTAGCAGACGGCTCCATGGCATATCCGGAAGGAATAATTGAGGATATACTCATAAAGGTTGGTAAATTTGTTATTCCTACTAACTTTTTTATTCTTGATTTTATGGCAGATAAACAGGTACAAATTATTTTGGAGCACCTATTCTTAGTAACTGGAGGGGCTTTGATTGATGTTAGAGAAGGTACCCTTAAGATGAGGGTAGATGATGAAGAGGTGGTATTTGATGTTTACAAGGCTCCCATTGAAAATTCCTTATATAAAGATTTATGCATGATAAATGTGTTGAAAAGAGATGAGTGTGGGGTGCTTAAGCCACCAAAGACCTCTTTCGACTACCTAATTGAGCAGCCCAAGATGAAACCACCAATCCCTAACAGGTTAAAAGGTAAAAGAGGGTTGAAATGAATTAAAAATGATTTCCAAAAGGGAGTAAAAGGGTGAAGGAATATGGTTGAGTTGATATGGGTCTTGCCGTAACACTAAATTAGGCGCTTCTTGGGAGGCTACCCATGTTAATTAGGTATGTTTTCTTTTCAGTTTTTAGTTTTAATTTTATGTGGTTTTTGTTTTTGGTTGAGTCACAGGTTAATGGGAAGTCTGAGTACCATAAACTTGAGCTTGAAGCATGGCAAAGATTGAGTGGTGGGTCCTATGGATCTTCTTTATGTGAAGATGCTACAAGCTAGGCCTAAAGGCCTCAGGGAGTATTTTTATCTTTTTACTTTTGAATTCACTTTGGGGAGAAAGTAGATTTTTAATTGTGGGCTTGGGAAATTCCCAAATTTTGCTCAATTTAAATAATTTAAGTTTAGAAATAAGTGAGATATTCTTGTTAGTGCTATTTTTGATTACATGATCAATTGAATTTGTTTGTAAAAGCATGTTGATTGATGTGAATTGCTATTTTTGAGACACCTAGGCTCGAGTTTTTGACTCTTTTTCATGATGGCTTAATTTGGAATTTGTGCTATTGTTTGGTTGGAAATCTATGATGATCCTATTGAGTTGAGCATGTGTTATGTGCGTGTGAGATTTTGTATAATTCTTGTTGCATGAGATGCCTAGAACTTGCCCAGTGTGTGTGTGAAGCAAAATAAAGAATGTGGATTTAGGAGATGATTTAGGAATTTCTTTAATAGCCTTGTTTCATACCTTCTATTTCTCCTACCCTTTATGTATTATCCAAGTTAACCCCATTGAGTCTTTAGCCTTTTCTTTGGTAGCCTCATAAGTAGCCTAATTCCTTCTTTGATAGACCATAATTTGATCCCAAATCTCCTAAGTGCTTTAATTGAACAAAAAGAGAATTGAGAAAGGAGTTTGAGAAATTGAAGAACAAAAATGTGAAATTAATGCTCCAAGATAATAATTATTGGTGTTTATAATTGATGTGTAGTAAATTGATGTGATATAATTTATACTAGAAATATTTTCAGGGTTGTGAAAAAGATAAAAATTAATTCTTATGGTAGTAAATTATGTGTTCACCAAGTGTTTGTAAAAATGTTTAAAAGAGATGGGGCAAAATAAAAGAATGGGTAGACAAAAATTATGTAATTTGATTATTGAAGAGCAGATTTTAATTGCATAATGTAGTGTATTAAAGTACTTAGAGAGGTTAGTCACTATTCTCAAATAGTTCCTACCTATCCCTTAGCCTATATTACAAATCGAAAAAGTCCTAATTGACCCTAAGCTTTACATTCGACTATTAGTGGAGCATTATACTAAGCGCAAGACTATGGTTCATTATATGTAACTTGTGAATTCTTTGTGAGAGTGAGCATAATTTGATTCTTGCATCCATTATATTATAAATTGCATTGTGGGTAATTTGTATGATGTTCTTGATTGAGCAATATGAATGAGTTTGACACTTAGGTGAGTTAATTTTTGAGTCTAGGATGTTTTAGAGTAGTGTTCATGAGCTTTAAATTGTGTAAATAACATGCTTTGTGTAGAAACTTGCATTTCGTGTAGTCATTGTTGTACTAGCTTGAGTGTCTTGCATTTAGTTGAAGTATAGCGTTACCTCAGATTTTTATGCTTAGAGTAAAGAGTTGTTCGAGGACGAACAAGAATTTAAGTGTGGGGTGATGACCTGAGGTGATTTTATACACTTCGGTATTATTATTCTAGCTTATTCCGCCTTATTTTGAGAGCAATTCATGTGCTTAACGTGTTCATATTAAAATAAATAAGCATTTAAGTGTCAAAGTGTGTGATTGCAAAGTCCAAAGTATTTTAAAAACAAGTTTGTGCTTAATTGAGTAATTTGGAGTTCAACCCAGAAAATTAGTTTTACTAGCTTGAGTTAGTTGTGTGTTTAGTTGATCTCGGTGGATTTTAATGTGTTTAATTTGTTTCAAATATTTTAATGGTGTAATTTTATGTGGAATAACTTGTTTGTAATATGCAAAGTTCGAAATAATATGTGGAAGATCATGACGAATTTATCTTATGTTAGCTTTTGTTTTAATTTATTATTAAGATTATTGTGTTGTTTTAATCTCTAAATTATGGTGTATGATATTATAGGAGGCTTTTTGAATTAAATATGATGATATATTAATAATTTAAATACCAAAAATATATTATAAATATACTACAAAAAGTATGAACAAAAAATAGAACGTTCTTCACTTAACCACTTTTTTAACCCAATTTTCAGTGAGATAACGCGAAGTCAACGCGTCTCATCGATGAGCTAACGGGTTTAATGACACGTTGCGTCACTAAAATAAAATGTTGCGCCAACAATAGCTTGTGAGAACATTAAACAAAGTGGGGGACAGCTACACGTGAAAGATTTAATTTGGTGGAGAATATATTTCATTGGTGGACACATATGGGAGATTCTTGGGTGACGTGCCATTTAAATCTCACTCAAAGTTGAACTAAGATAATATTTCCTCCGTCCTATTTTATTTGTCCCAAATTAAAATGACATAATAATTAAAAAAAGTAATAAATAATATAACTAATTTATCATATATTTCTATTAAATGATGTTTATATTTTAATTTAAAGAAAAGATAATTAATACAAAGGGTAAAGCATAAAAAGAAAAGTTTATCTTATCTTAATAAATAAAATGGGACAATTAAAATGAGACATCAACTTAGCTAATTTGGGACAGATAAAATAAAACGGAGGGAGTATATTTTATATATATGGACAGCTGGTCACCACTTAACAGAACTGGACAATTTTGGTTACAAATTTACCACTGGACACGTGATTGCATAGAGACGCCTGGCACTGTTTTGAGGAGAAAAATTACGTAGTGACTACATGATTTATTACGTTTTAATTTTATTCTTAGTCTATAGTTTTTCATATCATGTATTCAATTATTTGAATCATGATTATGAATATTAGTGGCTAGAAACCTTTTTTTCGGGGTTAAAGTCATGAATATGAGTTCTATTATTTTGGATTGAATTCGTTAATTTTGCTTATCATATTTGATTGTTTGTTTATTTTTGATTTAATTATTTTATGGATTAATCATTTATAAAATACATATATTGTTGATCGTTTGATCTTGGGAGAGGAAATAGTGAGATAGAACACCGGAATTAATAAAGTTTGAGTTTTTATTCTTTTATAAAATAAAGAATTAAAGTTAGTGTCTACGACAGTGATATATTTAGATGCCTTACTTGATTCAAACGTAGGATAATAGTTTTAATTAACTTAATTGTATTATTACATCCCCGCTCAATGATGTAGTTGTAATGTCCATATTAGGTAAAAGATTATAGGTTGGGAAGCTATGATCATGCAATTAACCCTATGAATCAACAACTAAGATATGCAAATTAACAGATTAATTTCAATAACATAATATGATTGTTCGAGTGCTTTAAGCCTAGGCTTTTCTCCATTGATTGTTTCAAGAATTTATTTTTCTGCATTATTTATTTTATTTTTAATTTATAAAATAATTCAAAATTATCTTTTTGGTTACTTTTGCACTAAATTAATTTAGACGGTGAACTAAATTAAATCATTGTTTAATCAAGTCTTTGTGGGATCGATATTCGTCTATCTTAAAGGCCACTATATTACTTGGTAGACCACATACACTTGCGTGTGCGCTTGGACGCTGTCATCTACTATCTCTCCCAATGCTCTGTTGATTAGCACCCTGCTCTATGATAATGCTCAATGCACTCCCATCTTTGAGGGGTGAGACAATCGTTGTCAATAACCTAACTTGCGTTGGGGTTTAATCCACAAAGAGCAAATTATAAATTTCAAATTCTATAGGTGTTCTAATTACTAAAAGGTTACCTGAGGTGCAGACAAACGCAACATATAAGATAAAGTTGGGAGGGGGGAGGGTTAATTTGGATTTTGTTTGTAACAATCTTTGGTCAAACAACACACTATTTTATCATGTTTGATTTAAATGCAAGGTTAGACAGAATCTTGGGATTATGTCTACCTAAAGGTAAAAAGTGTGTAGGTTATTGATAGTTTAACATAAAACTTCACTGTTAAGTGAAGGCTAGGCTAGGTTAATAGTCTTTCAACAAAACCACAAGTATTTCACTCATTGGCCCTTTCAAGCACCTAACAAGTGTTCAATTCATAGTCACCCAAAACCTCAATCGAGCATCCTTATTTCTAGGATGATGCCCCTGACATGATTTATACTCCAATCACACTTATTTCTAAGATTGCAAAAGGTAGTACACCATAGGATTGATTGTCCACCATTGTCTTGTCTCCCTATAACCCCTTTTCAAGGATGTTATGGGTTCCCATAACTTTACCTTCATCCCTCTTTCAAGGATGATGAAAGGTTTCTAGAGTTTGGGGTTTTCACCCATCATACCAATTTGAAGATTTGATGTTTTCACCCATAAATTCCAACTATTAATCTCAAGCAATGGTGGATCAATAATTAACAACTAAAATTCTTGCAAATACATCAATCCCCACACAAAAATATACTTTAGTTCAACATAATCCTAAGATTAAAGAAACTAGCTACTCATGTAGTAAGGAGGAAGATTTATACCAAACAATTCTTCCATGGCATCTATAATAATAGAAGGTAAAAATAATCTTCACTTCCACACTTAATTTCACCAACTTCTTCTTGTAACAATAGGTACAAAATAGATTTTCTCCCCAAATTCTAAGATTTTTCTTGTCTCTCCAACCTTGCTCTAATATATTGAATAATGCCCAAGGGAAATAAATTTGGGTCTTTTATAGAAATTTTTAATTATCTATCCCAATTAACCGAAATTCCCTTGATTCTTAATGGACCACAATCGCGTTACCTAAAGTTGTATTTGTTCTATAATTAACTGACTTCGATTACGGTAACTAAGGTCATGTCTGCTCTGAATCGCAAGTCATACTTTCTTGGTTCCTTTTAATCGACTTTTAGATCTGATACACATCTTTCGATCTCATCGATTTTTTACCTGTAAAATAAGATATTAGTGCATTCCATAGCAATAATGTCTCATTTACTCATTCAAAGCATAGCAATGTGCACTAATGTTGAGTGCCAATGAGTGATGAATTCACTACTCATCAACACCCCCAACTTAAAATCTTGTTTGTCCTCAAGCAACATCACCCTTTACTATGAGACAAATTCACATATATGCCCATATTTTATTACTCAATGATCATGATGACTCCAACTTGCTTATTACCTTAAAAAGCTCTTCATACATGGGAAAAATAATTTTAACGACACCCCTCAACATATAATGGAATAATTAAGGACACAATAGACTTCGAGGAGCAACTATGCGGCAAC
Source organism: Capsicum baccatum var. pendulum (assembly GCA_030864225.1). Taxonomy (NCBI): domain Eukaryota; kingdom Viridiplantae; phylum Streptophyta; class Magnoliopsida; order Solanales; family Solanaceae; genus Capsicum; species Capsicum baccatum. Next base: position 75,625,459 of record CM061554.1, on the reverse strand, counting down.
TACTACTTTAGAGTTGACTCACTTTGTGACCTTAGCCACATTACACTTCATTTGTCTCAATTTTTTGAAAGATGAAAAAATCACTAACTTAACTTGTTCACATGCCTCCTCAAAGATAAAAAATTTTAACTCTCCAAGTTATTAACCATTAAACAAGGAATTTAAGTGCAAACACTCTCTCTCTTAAGAAATTCTCAATGTTAATGCGTACCATGTCGTAGGCTTGCCCCTATTTTTAATCGCCTCTATAATGACCACACTTGGTTGGGAATCACAAAGGACTTATTTACGCTTTTAATGTAGGTTTAGGGTAGGGTAGGATATCAACTTAAGACGGTAAGGTTAAACCCTCCTTGAACTTCTACACCACACTCTTTTCACTTTTTGCTATTGGGCCACTTCTTTTCCTTCACTATTGTGCCTACTTTGCCTTTACTTGGTTTTCCCACTTTCCTCTCTCTTTTGTTATGCATAAATTATAACTTTCTTGCCTTTGTTGGATCTTTTGTTTCTTCTAATCATTTTGCTTTATTAGCATAAACTTGTAGGTACTTTCTTATGATTCTATGGCCGAACTATACCTTTTTAATTTCCACCACCCCAACTTAGGATTTTAGCCTCAATTTGTCTTCTTAAGTTCAAGGAGGGTAGGGTTCAAAATAGGAAAAATAGAAGGTTCATGGTTTGTAATGTGTTTGCGAAAGAAAAGTCCAAAGTCTCAAAGAGGGTGACTAGGGGTAAATCCTATGCATTGGTAGGCTTTTTAGGCTAAAGTGGGCTTCCAATGTCACAAGATGGTCTATGATCATTTTACCAATCAACCACAGTAAAAATTTAGCATTAAAGACTAATGGGGCAAGTTCTAGATGGTACAAGTACACATGAAATGTAGACAAATGATCTCACATAAATGGCATGCAAAGCTCGTCAAAAGGGTTCAATTATTCCACCCGCTCAAGATAAAATGGAGTACGAACTATTTTCCAAAGTCACTTTGTGGATTCATAAAAAGAGAAAAAGTTTTGTTACAAGGTTGCTCACGTCCATGCCCTTGAATTTTGCAAAAAGTTTTTAGACGGAGGGTGGTATTTTCTTTGCATACACACTATGCATAATTTTGCTAATCATGGAAAAAACCCAAAGCTATTGTCTCACATTGTGGATCTAATATGGGCTAACCATCCATATGACTACTAGACTTTGCCAATGGGTATGAATGCAATCTTAAATTATCAATGCCACAGATACTCAGACTTCCCTTGCATTTACAATGATTCCTCGGGTACTCAGACTTCCCCTATATCTCTAGCACAAGATCCAAACATGATACTTTAACCTTAAGAATACGTCACTCAATCTATCATAAGGCAAAGTTTGTACACTGCTTAAGAAAACCCATCTAGACTCACTACACCAAATGTCCTCACTGAAGTAAATTGAACACTAAAAGAATAACAACCTTTAGAGAAGGGAAATTTGGTCCCTAAAAGTCCAATTCTGGTTGCGGTTCGTCCTAATAACCTTTTTCGCTAAAGGTCAATTGCAATGAGGTGCTCTAATTGGTCGTTAAATATCATTAGCGACGCTGACATATCCGATCTCAAAAATACTTTTAGAGACTATATATGTCATCCCAAATAGATGATTTTCATTTTAAAAAAGTAGTTATTTTGTGGTTGCTAAAACAATTTTGCGATGAGTAACTACCTTTTCCTAAATTACACTATTTGGATGAGCAATTAACTTGTCCTTGATTAATCATTAGAGATAAGAAACTAACCTGTCCTTGATTAACCTTTAGAGACAAGAAACTAACTCGTCCTAAATTAATGTTTAGACCAAACAATATTATATTCGTATCTCTCATTTACCACCAATGGTACGTCCTGAAACTTTATATCATAAAATTATATATTTCATTGTTAAATATAAAATTATTAATGAAAATGTCTAACTACAACAAATATAATTTCAATATTTACTAAACAAAAAAAACTTAACCAATTAACATCCGGAGCTAGAATATTGCAATAGTTTCAATATTTTTTAAACAAAAAAAAACTTAACAAATTAACATTCTGAGCTAGAATATGATGTCAAGTTACAACAGTTTGACTTGTTCCACTAACATTTTAAAATCTTGCACCTTATGTGATTGATGATTTCTACAAGGATGCAGGACATAACTATCAGAATACACATTTTTCTTATGTAGGTGTTTGAATTGGCTATCTGGATATTAGGAGGTCTGGCAAGTGATAAACAAAAATTTTCCACATAGCTATCCATAGACGACAACAACAACAGGACAAGTGTATTCCCTCGATACCACTATCTCATGATGAAGTAGAGAGGTTGTTTCCAATAGACCTCCGGTATTTTCTATGGTCTATAGATTACAAATAAGCTTAACTTTTTGGCTGGGGATATTGGAAGAAAACCATTGAAAGACTCTATTCAAGTTGATATAAGTAGAATAAAGTTGGTAATTGGAGCTTTAAATTTTGTGAAGGTCTTGCTCATTCAGAAGGGAAAAGAAACTATGATTGGCATCTACTATTGCAGCAATCTGGTGTTGAATCAGATGGGTGTATGGAACTCATAAAACAAGTTACTTAAAACTGCCTAATCTTAAATTCTTTACCTGATAACCACTGGAGTGCCAGATTATATGTCAACTCCTGAGTACTTTAAGATTATGGTTTCATATACATTTGTTTCTTCTTCTTGTACAGGTTTATATCCTCAAGTTAAATATTTTTTTATTAATCCTTTTCTAGTTTTAGAATTTAACAAGATGTAGAAGTGAGGTTTGCAAGGCATTTCGAATATCTGAAGAATAGTGTAAGCTATCAAAAAGGCATATCTAGTGACTTTGAACTTGCTGTGAGTGACCTGACTAACTATGGCACATCACAACGTTAATAGGCATAAAAGGACCTCAAAAGATATAGGTTTTCTATGGATTACCCATTAAATTCGTTAGACCACATATATTTTTCTTTTAATAAAGTAAACTAAATCTGTCCAGAGATATGTTTGACTAGAGAGAAATTGAAGCAACAAATATTCTTGTAGAAAAGGTGAAAGCGGTTTGTTGTTTTCCAATCAGAAACTTGTTATTTTTTTATATAGGGATGTCAGACTGTAGATTAACTTAAGATACCATGAAAGATTTCTGCCAAATAAAGAAGGATATGTAGCTAGATAGCATCAGGTAGAAAATTTGGAATGCAGTCAAATATTGAAACTCAAATTTAAGAAATAAAAGATGTCTCTGCTATCTAGATGTGTAGACACACAAGAAGCAGCAGTCTGCTCTTATTACTCGGAGCATCATTTGTGCAGCTGCATTTTCAGTCATACACCTTCTTTGTTAAAAAAATACACTATGTCAAGCAGCACATTTACTTATAATCCAAGCATCACCAAGAAATACTCAAGCCCCACACACCCTAATCCCCATACTCCAGTCCACTTATAATAATGCTATTTATGAAAATAAAGGTAAATGCAGCGTAACATAATTCTCCAACCAAGTTCAAGGTATAATTTCACAAAATGTAGTTAAATAATAACCAAGTAAAATAAGTACTAACTTGGACAGTAAAATAAGCCAGTGTCATTAAGTTGAAACGGGCGAGGTCATATGAGGGATATATGATTGTTGAGCGACAACAAAATATTGCATTTTTCTTATTTTTTCCATCTCATCATCTAAGTTTGACAAATGATCATTCAATGATTTGTTTTCTTCAATCAAGGATTTATTGTCCTCTCTAGTTGAATGGAGAGCGCACAGTAATTCAGTCTTTTAAGAATTGCCCCCTTTCAAATCTTTCGCCTTTACACCATCGCCAAAGCAAACTATGACTACAATTTTGAGGTTCCCAACATTTTTCTACAATCTATATGGTAGGTAGAGATGGCTTTGCTTTAAGAATTTCTTTGATCTGAGCCTACACAATAGACAAAAGGACATGTTTAATCAGAACCCATAATAATTTTAAGTAATTTACAAATTTAATTTACCAAACGTCCATGTTTTTCAATTGCTTCAGCTTCGACAAGCTTGTTGCCTTTCTAACGAGTCTCATAGAAAATAGTCCCCAAATATGGAGGATTGCCATCTTTCCCGCCCTTTAAATCAAAGAGAACATGTCAAATAATACCTCATAAATATTTTCTTATGGAAATAATTTTTGATACAACCTGCTGATACATTATCTCTCGAATAGGTTTGCTACTAATATGATGAAGCATTGTCAAATTAGCTCGGTTTGTTGTATTCCTTCTGCTTCTCGCCTGTATTATTCTTAAACAATAAGATTAGCATCTATTAAAATACAAATTCTAAAATTGAAACAACAAATAAAGTTTATAGGGAAGAACTAGCAGGTAATACAGAGCAACATAAACAGAAACATTGAATTTTTTTTTAAAAAAAGCCAATCCACACACAATTATAAAGAAAGTAATATAGTGCTATAAAATGGAATACCTGAAACTTTCGGAACAAAAAATTTCCGTTGCTAATCACTCCCAGTCCTTCTTCTCCACTCTCTTTTATTTACACTTAAGAGCATGTACTATTGAATTATTTTTCACATACTTACTATGCAAGTGTCCTCTCCATTTGTTCCACAACTCATTCATCCATCCAAAGATATGATCATGATGATCATTCATGTCATCACTCTCAAATTTATCCTTCAATAATCAATACATAACATCATATAAAATGAAACAAAAATGGTCCAAATGCCCATTCATACTATCGACTACATTTGTTACCTCAATAGCTACCCACATGTGATTCAAATTTTGTTTATTAATATCACTCCAGGATGATACAACCAATGGACACATGTTACTATCACGAATTATTTTACACAAGTGTCTTGAAAACAGATTGGTATTTTTTCCAATCGTTTGGTTATTGTAAAAGGTTACTTTCAGCTTCTGACCGACTTCAAGTGATACAACTTCCTTGCACTTGTTTCTCCTTCGAATTCTTTTTACCTTTCTAGGATTAGATGATCCTACAACTGCATAATTTGGTAAGAAATATAATAATAAAATTCAATTCTATAAATTTAATAATACATAAAGCCTAAATATTATACCTATTTCAACAGTTTAGGAGGGTTTCATAACTTGATCAGTAGACGGAGGCAATGAAATATTAGTTTGCATCTTCTTTTTTCCAAGAATCAAGGGATTATTACCCATTGATTGTATTCCTTGATTAGTTCCCAAACTATTCTTAAAAATCTCAAACAAGGAGCACAAAAATCTAGGTATTAGATCCCACATTATTCATAGAACCCCCTATTATAGAGAAAACATTTGTATGATGTGGTGAAAGTGGACAATACTGAGTAGATTTGGAAAAACTTTTTAGAAACCCCTAAACTAAGCATGATATGATTCATATGGACAAATACTCATAGATTTGGAAAAACATACTTTTTTCAACCTCTTTGGTGCATTACTTAACTCCATTAAAACTCAATAGACTTGAAAAAAAACTTACTTGTTTCAGCTTCATTGGTTTGTTCATTAACTTGATTAGTTTATTGAGAAAATGGAGTATGAACTTGCATATACGCTTTCTCAAGAACCATGAAGTTCTTACATATCGTTCCCAATCCTTGAATAGAAGACATGGTAATGTTTTTAAGTCCTCCTTCTGGTCTCTTCCCAATAGCACCTAGAAAAAGCAAATTGTATTACTAATACTTAAATTATAAATACAATCAAAAACTCAACAGACTTGAAAAGAAACCTACTTGCTTCAGCCTCTTTGGTTCATCGCTTAACTTGATTAGTTGATGGATAAAATGGAGTATGAACTTGCATATTCTCATTCTCACGAACCATGGATTTTTTTACGTATCATTCCCATTACTTGACTCGAAGACATGGTGAAGTTTTTAAGTTCTCCTTCTGGTCCCTTCCCAATAGCACCTAGAGAAAGAAAATCATATTACTAATACTTAAGTTATAAATGCAATCAAAACTCAACATACTTGGAAAAAACTTACTTTCTTCAACCTCTTTGGTGAATTTATTAACTTCATTAGTTGATGAAGAAAATGGAGTATCAACTTGCATATACTCGTTCTCACAAACCATGGAGTTCTTATGCATCGTCGTTCCTATTACTTGACTAGAACACATGGTAGAGTTTGTAAGTCCTTTTCCTCGCCCTTTACCAATAGAACCTTACAAAACAAATATATAGTTGAATGATCTTAATATTTTATGTTTAATATGGCAGCTGTAACAGGACGATATAGTTTCACTCTTAAGAAGGATCTTTTCTGCCCTTTATTTGAAGTCATTTATGTGGTTAGTACAACTTTCAGAAAAGTTTGTTATTGGTCTATTAGGTTCTCCATAATCGTGGTCTGTAAAAGTTCTCCAATGAATGTAATATATATATATATATATATATATATATATATATATATATATATATATATATATATATATGGTTGATTTACTTACTCACATTTCTAAATGGTCCCTTCAACAATCTAGAAGATAACAACCAGATGGTTAGGTACAAAAATTCTCTTCCTCTTTCCATTTCATTCATTGTCCTCTGTAAGTTAGGTACCTTAACAAGTTCGCCAATAATAGACAATAGTTACTGTTGATTAAGACTCAATTCCAAGAGCGAGAATTTCATATTCTAGTGAACGAAGTTCATCATCATGAACAGAAGAAAACTTGGCAACCTAGTTTGTGGGAATATACTCTAAGGCAGTACACAATATAGTCAAAAGTCAGCTATGCCCAAGCAATAAAAATCATACATCTAAAACAGACATAAATACTGCTCTTAAAAGAGCTATGCCTAAGCAACAAAAATAAAAGATAGCCCCTAGCTTCACCAGGAGGATAGTGAGACATCTGTACTAGCAACAAATGATCGATATTACAATGCTTTAAAGATTGGATATTTAACTTATATGGAAGACCTATGGTTGAGGGGTGAAAATATGTATATTGTGCACCCTGGGGTGAGTGACATATCCGGTTATAATATTATAACGGGAAGCTGGGAGTTTTTCGGGGCAAAATATGATTTCCCACTTGATATAGAGATCACAGATGTCCTAATTAACATTAGTTGTGATATCAGGTAAGTTACTTGCATTGAAATGGGCAAAACAAAGGGTACCAACTGGGGAAAAAAATTTCCTATAATGTGTTTGAGAAGGTTGATGGACAACAGTTCATATGTATACACCATGCCTCTTTTATTTACCTGTAAATTATCAACATGAACCATTTTAGATGGAGTTAGAAATGCATATCATATAGTTCTGGAGGTTTCCCAATTAGTGTATATATATGATATAGTGAAGTAGCATAACTATTACAGATGAGCCAGTTTTTAGGTTTATGATCTAGCCATAGGTGACATAAATATTACAACTCATCAAACAAAAAATGATAAGAACTAGATTATGTCAAGAAGTAGCAATTACAACCTTCACAGAATAAGGAAGGAATTATACAACAACTATTATATCTTTCACAGATAGAAAATCCTTAATAGGAATTTGATTTAAAAAACTTACTTGTTTATACTTCTTGTATGTATGGCTTAACCTCATTAGTCGACAGAAGTAATGAAGTATTAACTGGCATGCACTCGTTATCCCAAATCACAAAGTTCTAATGTATTGTCATTCCCATTACTTGACTAGAACACATGGTAGAGTTTATAAGTCCTTCTTTTGGTCCTTTTCTAATAGCACCTGGAGAAAGAAAATTATATTACTAATACTTGAGGAATTATAATTTGTAGCACAAGGAATAAAGACAAAAAATAAGTTAGAAGAACAAGCTATTTTTTTGACCAAAAATAAGCTATGGTGTTTAATTCAAGTTATTTATGCAATTTAAAACTCTAATAAATTTGAAAAACCTTACTTTTTTCAACTTCTTGGATGTATTGCTCAACTAGATCATTAGGTTGATAAAATGAACTTAATAAACTCTTAGTTAGAGTTTTTCCTTTTGCTATCAAAGATCTAAGCCCTTATCCCCATCCCTTTCCATTGCACCAGGTGCGCAGAAAGTATATCTCATAGTGCTCTTAATAGTTGATCCATCCTCATTTTCAATCTTCATAGTAAACCTGCAAAAAGATCCAAAAGTAAGAAAATAGTAAGAAAACGTTTTAGCCAGTGACCTAAAGAATACAGTCAACATAGTCTGTGTGCTTTACAAAATCTCAAAATCTATACAAAAAGTATTATAAGTAAAAATACCTTGGATTTTCGGATGAGGAAATCTTGGATGTTGTTAAGGGTAAAATACCTTGGTATGATGATTTTGCAAATTATGTGATAAGAGAGGTGATACTAGAGAATCTTTCCTTTTATCAAAGGAAAAATTTTCTCCATGATGTGACCCATTACTTCTAGGATGAGCCGTATCTTTTTCAGTGTTATGCGGATGGTATTATTAAATAGTGCATCCCAGAAGTAGATATGTTAAGTATATTGGAAGTGAGTCATGCTTCGCTAGTTGGAGGTCACCATGCAGGTGATCGGACTGCAAGAAAAGTGCTTCAGAGTGGCTACTATTGGCTCACTTTTTTCAAAGATGCCTACGAGTTCGTGATGAGGTGTGACCAATGTCAAAGGCAAGGGTCCATATCAAAGCTCCATGAGATGCCAATGTCTAAAATGCTGGAGGCAGAATTATTTGATGTCTGGGGCATTGATTTCATGGGGACCTTCGTGAGCTTATTTAGGATGAAGTACATATTAGTGGTCGTTAACTATGTGTCAACATGGGTTGAGGCAGTGGCTCTGCAAAATAATGAAGGGAAAAGAGTTATTGCATTCTTGAGGAAAAACATCTTCTCTTTCTTCGAGGTACCACATACTATCATCAGTGATGGAGGATCACACTTTTACAACAAAATATTCAGAGCTGCCTTGGCAAAATATAGAGTTAAGCAGCATAAAGTGGCTATATCATACCACCTGTAAACCAGTGGGCAGGTAGAAATATCTAATCGACAAATCAAAGCTATCATTGCCAAGACTGTAAATGCTAGCAGGAAGGATTGTTCTAGGAAGATGGATGATGCCTTATGGGAATATAGAATGGATTTTAAGACACCTATTGGCATGTCTCTATACCAATTGGTTTATGGCAAGGAGTGTCATTTTTGATTGAGCTAGAGCATAAAGCGTTGAGGGTACTGAAGTATCTTAACTTAAATTGGAATGAGGCAGCGAATATGAGGCTGGGGAAGCTGAATGAGATGGATGAGTTTTGTCTCTACAAGGAGAATATGAAGAAGTACCATGATCGGAGAATTGCAAAAAGAGGGTTTCAGAAAGGTGATTGGGTGCTTCTCTTCAACTCCAGGCTGAAGCTGTTCCCAGGTAAGCTTAAATCAAAATAGTAAGGCCTATTTCAAGGTAATCAAGTCTACTCAGCTGGAGTGGTTGAACTTGCAAATAAAGACGTAAGTGTCTTTAAAGTGAATGGGCAGCGAATGAAGTTGTACATCGGTCCAATGGACTCGATAAAGTGCACAGACACTATCTATCTCAATGAAGTTTGAGTAATCAAGATGAATGCATCATGCCACAATACTAAATCAGGTGCTAGTGGGATGCAACCCACCAAGTGTTGTTGTAATCCTAGCTAAAGTTCTTTTATTGGTTTCTTTTTGTGCAATCTGACGTGTTTGTGAAGTATGCAGGACTGAAAACCAGGAAAGAATGGAGTTTCATAGTTATGAAAAGGTTGACAGAGTTACCGACGGACCGTGAAGATCTTGACGGACCGCCGCTCGGACCACCAAAGCCGTTCTAAATAGTTGAACCTACTGGATAAGGCCTGACGGTCGAGTTGGTAGACCATCATAAACCTGGTGGACTATTCCTTCTTTCGTCAACCTGAGGCTAAGAATTTAAGTTTATGAAAGGAACTGATAGGTAGATAGATGGATCATCACAGAATTGACGGACCACCAGTGTGACCATCACAAAATGTCCTAGAAGGTACACCTCTATTAAGGCCTGATGGTCAACCTGGCAGACCATCGCAATTCTGATGGACCATCGAGTTAACCGTCAACTTAACCCTAGTCACGAGTAGGGCCGTGTTAAGTTGGATGCCCATTTAAATGACCCGTGCTTGACCCAAAAGCTTTTAAAGAGATAAATAGGGTGGTTATATACGTTGTAACCTTTTCAAATTCTAAAACTGTCTAACTCCCTTTGGATTCAAAGTATCTGAAGGTAGTTACTCCCTCTAGGACTCTCCAACTTCTTTCTTCTCCTTTATTTAAACAAGCCTCTTGCCTTTTTTTCTCCTCATCACAACAATAGAATAAATCATAAGTTAACGGTTAAATAACTGTTCTTTCTGAAGTGTAAGCAACTAGAGTGAAACTTCTGCATCATCAAGGTATGATTTTAACTCGTTTTCTTGCTTATCCAAAATGCACATAATTGAAATAGTTGTGGGATGTAAAATTTTATCTTGTCTCCTTCTGTGGTTTAAATTATTGATGCTCTGAGTTCTGAACATTGGTATTTGTTGTTTGGGTGAATTCTGAGTAACCCAGATGTTTAGAGTAGAAAAATATGTGTGAAAACATAGAATTATTGTTGTTGCTATGCTAAAAAGCAAACAAGGTATACCATCTGTTCGACAAAATCCCAAAAAGAAGTCTGAAATTAAAAATGGGGACTGATGGTCATCTTGGCGGACTGTCGAATCTGTGATGGACCATTAGGTTAGCCATCGTAAATTTCCAAGGAAAGTTGTTCACTGGATAAGATGCGATGGATAACTTGGTGGACCGCCAGTTACTTGATGGACCGTTAGTTTGACCATCGCAAGGCCCTAAAAATCAGAACTCATTGGATAAAGCCTGACGGCCCAATCGGCGAACTATTGCATCATCGACTACCCGTCAATGTGACCGTCAAGCCAATGTTTAATATTATTTTTTTCTTTAGATTTTTCGATTTTTAATTGACTCCATACTTATTTTTAAGTCACCATGGCACAAAAACTCCTATTTACTACAGGCGGTGGTCGGGCAAGAGGTTGAGGCGAACCTTCTAGGAGCAGGGAGGCACTAACCTTCAACACTTACCAAAGGGATTGGACACTTCCAACATCTCCCAATCTAAAGAGGAGTGTGACAGTAAAACCAAAAACACTAGATCCAGCCCTGATGACGATCGAGAGGTCACACTCACCCCAATCCAGTTGAGGCTGAAACTGTGGCTGCCAATGTAGAGGCACAAACTGAAGCATCTAATTTTGAGACATAGTCTTAGAATGCCAACTTGATTAGATGTAAGGATATTTAAATTAGAGAGGCCATTAGATGGCAACTGGATAGAGCAAGGGAAAAATTTTATGATGGGTTGGCACCAACAACAAGTAGTCCAGTCAAAAGGCCATTTGCTGATGAGTATCAGATTATAATGAAGGAGCTGTACGAGTATCTTGAGTTAGATCATCATTTTAATAAGTACAAACTGGCATGGATGAGCAAACCCCCAAGATTATATCAACCAAATTTGTTAAGAAAATTCTTTGCTAACTATTTGGTATTAGCAGAAAAGGATGTTCAAAAGGGCTCAAAGATTTTTGATGTCCCGAACAGAGAATCAGTGCCAGTCCATGGAGTTAACATTGACATATCAGCCTGAACCATCATCAAGATTCTATTTGGGCCAGATTATGAAGCCCCACCTACTATTCCAGAACTAGAGTGTCGACTGTGTAATGCATCCGTCTAACGATTCTAGTGTAGTGGGGTATTGATTGATGAGGTCAATTCTTCTTAGGCTGTAAACTCACGTGAGCGCATAGCGAAGTCATCACTTAGCTTCAGAGCTAAATTTTGGTAGGATATGGTCTGATTGAGACTTATGCCAATGGGAGGTGATGCTAATCTGACTATTCACTGAGCTATACTTATTGCTAGTTTGCTGTCAGGACTAAAGATTGATTTCGGTCAGATCATTGTTGATGAGTGGTTTGTTAGAGTGCACAAGGTGGCCAGTGCTCTACCATTTCCGTGCTTAATCACTGAATTATGCAGGTAGGCAGGTGTGCCTCTGATTCGTGGGGTGGATAATAAGGTTCTTCTGTCACATAGGCAGGACATTGAGAATTTCAAGGATGATTCAAAGTTCTAAATGAGGGTCACCAAACCACTATCCTATCAAACTTAATCTGTACCATCCCCATATACTTCAGAGATTCCAATAGGTATGCCATTGTCGATAACCACTTATGTACCACCTGATTATATGCCATCAAGTGCGTCTGCAGGGTTAGAATCTGCACCACCAATGGGTGGGGTAGAATTTTCAGAATATATGTTGACACAGGAAAGCTTCACCAAGTCTATGAAATTGCAAAAGAAATTTAAAAGGAAGCTTGACACTTAGGCTGCAGAATTCAAGCATTTTGTTAACAGAATTGTAGCTGAGATAATTCATCCTTTTCAAGACATTCAAATAAGGATAAATAATATGGAGGAGAGAATCAACAAAGGATGGATTCACTGTCTATTCTAGACTTGGAAAGATTCATGATAGAGTTTAAAAAAGCATAGGCTGACATCGAAGAGTTGAAGAACAGGAAATCATAGTAGCCCACTTTTGATCCAACTTTTGTAATGAGTGATGATGATGAAGGAATTGTTGATATGATGGAGAGACCCATGAAAGATAAAAGAAAGAAACAGGTAGATGAATGGGATGAAAAAAAAGCTGAAAAGGGAAAAGAAAGGAAGGCACGACACCAGAGAAACGAGAGCAGCATAATTTGAGGAAAGTGATAACGCTCAATCTACAGCTCTCGTAGGAGTGTAAAGCAGTCGTTGTCAAATATATAACCCAACTGGGTTGGGTATCGACCCCACAGGGAATAGCTTTGTTAACAAGTAAGCAAAGATTACTAGACTTTTAGTGCAAGTCTCGTAAAAAGGGGGGAGTTTTGTCGTGCAGGTAATGTAACCAAAGTAATAAGGTAAAAACGGAAAATAGCAAAGTAAAAAGTAAGAATGTTTGGTAAGATGTAAAACAATGAGAATTGAGAAGTTGGGGTTATGTCCACCTTCTGAGTTGTTGATGATAGGCGAATTTACATGCCTAAAGTACTATATTTTACCCATATTTTAGCTCAGTTTTGAGAACAAAATATATAATTCATGCACTTTTAGTCCTTTTTCCTATAATTGAGCTAACAAACGTGATTAGCAAGTTTTCAGGTATAAATGATGCAGATTTCAGTATTTTATGGATAACTTGACGTCAAAGAAAGCTTCACGAAAGAAAAAAGGGAAAGCTTGGATGCCAAGGACCAAAAGTGACGCATGGAAAACCTATCCCGGGCAAAAACAACATTTATGAAGACTTTGGGGACCAGCTGTAACCTATTAGGATTAGGATAATAATGCCGTAATTTATTAGGATTAGGATAATAATGCAGTAATTTATTAGGATTAGGATAATGATGCAGTAACCAAGTAGGATTGGGTTAAGTAATTCATTAGCTTAGTAGGAATAGGATATGGGTATTATAAATACCCTATTTTGCTAGAGATTTTGAGGCATTCCTCCATTAGTTACAATTCATTCCTCTATTATTCTAGTTCCAAATTCTCTTTCTAATACATTCTACTTCTGACAATTCTTCTACTTTCAATTCTTAATTTCCGCAACAAGAGAAACGTTACTCAAACAAAGGATTCACGCCATTCTTACCCCTATACCTAACGTGAGATCTTTATTGTGGTACAATGATAATGTCTATTGTGATTTCCTTCGCACTCATGGGTAACTAAACTTCTCTGTTGGGGTTATGGAAGCCTTATGAGATACTATCTAAGGCTATGAGTTTGTGAATTCGTGACACGTGTGTTGCTTATATCATTATTCTCTTCATCTTAATGCAAATTCTTGTGTCTGCAGACGCATAGAATAATGCCAGTATAGCATTAACTTGTTCGAAAGAAAAGTTATATGTCTGGAAAAGAGATAATGTCAAGGTAATAGGGTCCCATCCCCTATTAAAAAGTTAGTGCCGTAACTGGATTAACCTCTTGGAGAATTCGTACCATTAGATACTCTTTAAGCTCGAAAGAGTTAAAGTGAAATAGTCCTTGTTTAGGTCGAAAGACGCTTGGATTTACCATTGAATACAATTCTCTATAAGCACATGCATGTCTGAATTCCGCACAACTTATAGCCAATAGAGACGTACAACTCAGAAGGTGGACATAACCCCAACTTCTCAATTCTCATTGTTTTACATCTTACCAAACATTCCTTCTTCTTACTTTGCTATTTCTGTTTTTACTTTACTATTTTGTTGACAGTACTTGCACATTACAAAATCCCCCCTTTTACGAGACTTTCACCAAAAGTCTAGTAATCCTTACTTACTTGTTGACCAAGCTATTCCCTGTGGGATCGATACCCAACCCAGTTGGGTTCTATATTTGACTACGATCGCTTTACACTCCTACGAGAGCTGTAGATTGAGCGTTATCAAAAATTGGCGCCGTTGCCGGGGAATATGGTTGTCAACTAAGTTTGTGATAGTTACTAGACCCTTTGGTCAAAGATTCTCGTATTTTACTTTTAGTTGTTGTTTTTGTTTTATTCAGGTTTGTTCAGTGCATCAATGGATGCACAACGTGAAATTGAAAGGATAACTGCTCAAGTGCATCAACAGTATATTGATAACCCAGGCCGAGCAACAAATCCTGACGATGAGGACCTGGGTGATGAGGAGCTACTAAACCCATGGCATACTACTGAGGTGGTGGCACCCATGCAGAGAAGAGATCGTCAAGCGCGATTGAGGCCTGATCGCCGAGCTGTGCAGATTCCTTTTGATGACAATGATGATGATTTGGATGAAGCTGGTGCCACAGGAGCCATAATTCTGCGACCCTTGGCACCTGGAGTCAAGTTCAATATCACAAGCACCATGATTCAACTAATGCAACTCAAGGGATTCTTTGGTGGACTTGCAGGTGATGATCCGAATATGCATCTGATCAATTTTATCTCAACATGCAAGTCATTCGATAATCCAGGCGTTGGACAGAATGCAATTCGGTTGCGCTTATTTCCATTGTCTCTATCTGGGGAGGCAACTCTATGGTTGAATGGGCTAACTCCTGATTCTATTACTAATTGGAGGCAATTAAAAGACGCTTTCCTAGAAAGATTATTTCCGCCATCCAAGAAAGCACAGTTGAGAGATGAGATCAGCAATTTTCGACAGCTTCCAACTGAAGCTCTCCACGAAACATGGGAGAGGTTCAAGACAAAGCTTATGCGGTGCCCAAACCATCATATGACCAATGTCCACTTGATGGAGATATTATATAGAGCCTTGAATTCAATAACTAAACCAGTGGTGGATAATGCGGCTGGAGGATCATTTATGGACCTCACCTTTGGTCAGGCAAGTAGTATGCTAGATCGGATGGCGAAGCAATGTAGAGCTTGGCATACCAGGGATTCTGAGGTAGCAAGCCCCACTTTATCTATTGGCATGACTGCAGACCAAAGGAGAAGAGAAGAAGAACGTGATCAAGATATGGCGCACATGAAAACACAAGTGGATCTTCTTACAAAGCATCTATTATCAGGGAAGACCGAAAAAGTCAAAGCTGTTGCATCAAAAGAAAGAGACGAATCTGATTCGGAAGAAGAAGCCAACTACTTGAACAATCAGGGGGGTTTCCGAGGTAATACCCAAGGAAACCAAGGTTGGAACTATTATGATAAATCTGGAAACAAGGACCAAGGTAGTTGGAAGAACAAGAATGAAAAGAGTGGTTTATATGTTCCCCCAGGAAGACGTGACACCACCACATCTGGTTCTGGAAATATGGAAGATATTATGGCTAAACTGTTGAAAGGAGTGGAAGCAACCAGTGATAATGCTTAATCTACAGCTCTCGTAGGAGTGTGAAGCGGTCGCTAGCAAATATAGAACCCAACTGGGTTGGGTATCGATCCCACAGGGAATAACTTGGTCAATAAGTAAGCAACGATTACTAGACTTTTAGCACAAGTCTCGTAAAAAGGGGGGATTGTAATGTGTAACTAGAATATTAAAGTAAAAACTGAAAATAGCAAAGTAAAAAGAAAGAATGTTTAGTAGATTGTAAAACAATGAGAATTGAAGAGTTGGGGTTATGTCCACCTTCTGAGTTATACGTGTCTATTGGCTATGAGTGTGTTGAATTCCGACATGCATGTGCTTATAGAGAATTGTATTCGATGGTAAATCCAGGCGTCTTTCGACCTATTCGAGGATTATTTAACTTTAACTCTTTCGAGCTTAAAGCGTGTCTAACTGTACGAATTCTCCAAGAGGTTAATCCAGTTACGACACTAACTTTTTAATAGGGGATGGGACCCTACTACCTTGACATTATCTCTTTTCCAGACAGATAACCTTTCTTTCGAACAAGTTAAATGTTATACTGGCGTATTCTTGCGTTTGCAACCACAAAGAATTTAGATTAATATGAAGAGAATAATGATATAAGCAGCATACATGTCACGAACTCACAAACTCATAGTAATAGATAGTATCTCATTCGGCTTTCATAACCCCAACAGAGAAGTTTAGTTACCCATGATTGCGAAGGAAATCACAATTGACATTGTTATTATACCACAATAAAGATTTCGTGTAATAATGATGTGGTAGGCGTTAGGCGTGAACTTCCCTAGCAAGTAACGTTTCTCTTGTTGTGGAAAAATAGATGAATAGAAGAAGAATAAAAAGTAGAATTAATGGAAGAATTAGAAGTAGTAGTGAATGTATAATAGAAAGATGGAAAGAAGATCTAAGGTAGAATGTATTTTAGAAAAATGGAAAGATGATCTAAAATCTCTAGCAAAATAGGGTATTTATAATACCCATATCCTATTCCTACTAAGCTAATGAAACACTTAACCAAATCCTACTAAGCTAATGAAATACTTAACCCAATTGTACTAGGTTAATGTATCATTATCCTAATCCTAATAAATTACGGCTAGTCTCCAAAGTCTTCAGAAATGCTGTTTTAGCCCGGGACAGATTTTCCATGCATCACTTTTGGTCCTTAGGCATCCAAGACTCCCTTTTCTCCTTTCGTGAAGCTTTCTTTGGCGTCAAGTTATCCATAAAATGCTGAATTCTGCATCATTTATACCTGAAACTTTGCTAATCATGCTCGTTAGCTCACTTACAGGAAAAAGGACTAAAAGTGCATGAAATATATAATTTGTTCTCAAAACTAGGCTAAAATATGGGTAAAATATAGCACTATAGGCGTGTAAATTCGCCTATCATCAACACCCCACACTTAAAGCTTTGTTCGTCCTCGAACAAACTATCATTTCCATCTAGACATCAACTTAGGGTTTCACAGTATCAACACAAAATATTCATCAAGACAAGCACAACAATTATCAACAAAGAGTAGTTTTCCGATCATTAGTAGAAACAATTTAACCTCTAGCATAGACTCGTGATGGTGGTCAACTCATATTCAAAAGTTAAGGTACAAAGAATCATACACAACTACCCAAAACTCATCAACCATGTGTGTCTCACAATATATTACCCATAATCACTCACAAGTATAGCATCTTTTTCAAACATGGGTATAAAAATATCCTTGCTCTCGCTCTCACAAGGAATTCATATGCAGCAATTGATGACCATAGGCTTGCCCTTAGTGTAATGTTCCACTAAATGTCAGAATGCTAGGCTTAGGATCAAGTAGGTTTTTTGATGGTTGTAATGTAGGGTAAGGGACGGGTAGGACTATTTTGGCCAGAAATAGTGACTATGTTCCTAAGCGCTTTAATACATCACATTGTATCATTAACACTTTTCTTTCAAACAACCTTTCTACTTTCTTTTATTCTACCACCCTTTTTCTCCTCTTTTGTTTTTCAATTTTAAGCAACTTTTCAGCTTTCCTTTCCTTTTTCTTTTCATAATATACCTCTTATGATAGCACTTTCTTTTTCATAACAAATTCAAGCACCAATACATTCTAAAGCATCATACTCACCCAATTTCCTCTTATTTTGTCACATGACTTTATACTTTAAAGAACTTAGGAATTTGGATCAAATTATGGTCTTGAAAATGGATTAGGCTTACATATGAGGTTTGTCAAAGAAAATAGGCTTTAAAGGCTCAAAAGGGTTTAACTAGGATGATGTCCATGGGTAGGTAAAAATGAAGGTAAATAAGTGTAGGTTGCCAAAGGAATGCCTAAATCAACTCCTAAACTTACACTCTTTATTTCCGCTTTACATACATACCAGGCAAGTTCTAGCATCAGCCACAAACATAGAATATACTATCATCTCACACACAAGGCACATGGTCGACTTTATTGGGAGTAGTATAGACTCTTGACCCAACAACTGAAGGAATTATACCACACAATATCACGTAGTGAGTCACAATTAGAGCCTAAACGTCTCAATAGTCATGATGTTAGCACAAACTCTTGTTATAATCTCATGCTGCCTATTAGAATGATTTTATGTGAAGAAAATTTTACTACTAAAAAAACAAAAACCAATTTCGAAAAACAACAAACTAAGCAAAGAAACATAAATAAATGCAACTACGGATAGAGAAGTAAAGCATGAAAATACCACCACCCCACACCTAAACGGGACACTGCCCTCAGTGGAAAATAAATACGAAGAACCTGGTCAGTCGGACTCCTCCTCTATGTCGGGGGTTATACCCCCTTCGTCGGAATCATCATGGGAGTCGTCGTCATTAGAATTCTCCTCCACGTCGGAGTCTGGCATTCGTCGCTCATCATCGGACGGCACATCATCATCAAGAGGTTCCTCAAAGTATGTACCTACTCCACACATCTCCCTCGCATGCATATTCATTGGATAGTCATGGTCCAGCTGTTGGAGCTCTGCAGCAGTTGGAACACGTCCACCACTCATCATTGTGAACCGAGTCATGCCATAAAGATGCCGGAAGAAACTCTTATCTCGAGCATGTCTCTCCGCAGTAGTAAGGTTGACGCCATGTGTTGTTTCAGCATCTTTGACCTTTGTGAGGTCAACCTTCTTCGGGTTATGTGGGAGTTTTTGATCAGCTGGTTCCTCTTCGATGTCCTCCTTCCGCAAGATTGCTGTCAATAGGTTGCCAAATATGAAGTGGGACCGCTTGTGTAGTCTAGCCTTCCACATTGTAGAGCGAATGATTGCCCCAATGTTGATAGGGACATTCGTCATCAATGCATAGACCAAACACACTCTATCTCTTGTTATTTTGGTGTATTGGGTCCCAGGAATAAGGCAAGAGTTGACAATACGCAACCATATTCTTACTTCCCTATTCAAAGGAGCATATGGAAAGGTGTTGTGTCGTCTGATGTCTTTTTGTCTGCTCCACCTTGCCATGGATCTACTTCTACAAAGTGTGTGTCGAATTGCTCTATAAGGAGGTCTGCTGTACAGCTCTTTGAATGGTGCTGGATCGACTGAAGGCAAGCCAAGAAAGGAGTTGATCAAATCCACATTGAGTTGTAGAACTTGGCCCCAAATCTTGACTTCGCTGCCTATGATTTTCGGCGACCAGTTAGCGTAAAATTCCCTTGTTAAATCAAGATTACATTCTCCCATGTCGTGGAAGATGAAATCCAGATTTAATGCCATGATTTTCGCCAACATGCGCGGCTCCTTCTTTGCTAGGCTGTCCTTGTTGATCAAGTCGACATGAACATATTTTCTTTCCTTGTTGTTCCTATACCATTCCTTGGATTCCTCCTCAAGAACCCATTTTATTCCAAATATGCGGCGTGGTAATTGCATTGAGGATGATTCTCCTTGGTCCTTGCGACCTCTTTTCTTGCCCTTTTGGGAAGTGGTAGCCTTGTCTTGTCTTGCTTTAAGAGCCATTGTACCTGAGACTTAAGCACATTCATGAGGGTACAATCCATAAACAAGCCATAGGGGTACCACCCCACAATTAGTTTTGTTGATACAAATTAGTGAAGTGAAAGTGGTCGATTACTTAGACTTTGTCGACATACGTTGTTAGGAGCTATATTCCGACAAGAAAATCAGAGATGTATCACTTCTTGCAACCTTTGAAATGCTTTCATGTTAGGTATAACAATACTACTACATAGGGATTACATTATGGTATAGTTTCTATCAATAATCACAACGTCCTATGTCGGTAGGCAACTATAAGTCTTATCCTGATGAACGGGATCTTCTAACATGTAGGTATCTAAGTGACAAGGGTATGCAATGTTCATGACTATGTCAATTCCGCAAGTAGTATGACAATGCAACAAAATCAAATTCAAGTCGGAAATAAGTTAAGATCATCCTAACGTACATGTTCACTCACTTGGTTTTGTATCAACAATTCAAACACATTAACATCACCAATATTTCTTCAAGATGTAGCAATTCATAATAGACATAGCAACGTAGTACTTACGAGAAATAGATGAAGAACAAGAGAGTACTTACGTGATTGAAGCCTTTGGAGATGTTCTTGTGAAGTGGGAGAGCAAAAAGAAAAGTTTTGGGAGGATTTGGATGCTATGTGCGGCGCCTAGGTTAAGTTTTCAATGTGTTTATGTTTCAAGACTAAGTCCCCTTTATATAGGAAAACAATGGGTCGGGTTTTGACCCATTTAAAATCGGTTTTGGAGACAAAAAGTGACCATAGGCGGCGCCTTTAGCTTTGCCTAAGCATGGTATAGGTGGCGCCTAATGCAAAGCATTTGTTGGCATAGGCGGCGCCTAGTGCAACGCCCTTAGTGACCATAGGCGGCGCCTTTAGCATGGCATATGAGATTCCGAGACCAAATGCTTTAGCATAGGCGGCGCCTATGCTATAGCATACTTGAGCATGGGCGGCGCCTATGCCTTTGCACACTAGATTCCGAGACCTTAGGCTATAGTATAAGCGTTGCCTTGTTCGTGGCCTAGTTTTACCTAGGCCTAGCCTTGGTCGATGCCTATTTTGTCATGAGCAATGCTCAATCCATAGCCTTATGCATCTTAATTCCAAACTTACCACCTTTACCATGCAATACGTCCAAATCGTCATTTGAAACCAATCTCCTCATTGAATACCTCTTGCACCTACATTTGCTTCAAAACCAATGAAAACGATTAGTACGATGGGTTGCCTCCCATCTAGCGCCTTAGTTTTGGTTGTGGCACGACTCTTATTTTTGGATTTTCATTTATCAAAAGCAAAACAAGTACTAGAACAAAAGAAAGACAAAACGATAAACGATAAACGATAAACGATAAACGATAAACGATGGGTTGCCTCCCATCTAGCGCCTTATTTATTGTCGTGGCTCGACATAGATACCTCGAGTACTTAGACTTCGTCGAGATAAGTGATGGCCGTATAATTCATCGAGTCAAGAGGACCGATATAAGGTTTAACACGTTGACCATTCACCTTGAAGACAACACCATTATTGTCTTCCAATTCATCTACTCCAGACGAGTAGACTTGGCCAACTTTGTATGGACCAGAACACTTGGATTTTAACTTACCTAGGAATAACTTCAATCTGGAATTAAAGAGAAGCACCATATCATCCTTTTGAAAGTTTCATCGAACAATCCGCTGATCATGATACTTCTTCATTCGCTCCTTGTATAGGTCCGATCTCTCATAAGCATGAAGACAGAATTCATCTAATTCGTTCAGCTGCTCCAACCTCAGATTCATTGCATCATCCCAATTCAAATTCAATTGCTTCAACGCCCACAATGCCTTATGCTCAAGCTCAATGGGTAAATGACAAGCCTTCTCATAAACTAGTTGATAAGGGGACATGCCGATGGGTGTTTTGAATGCAGTCCTATACGCCCATAGTGCATCATCTAGTTTCCGAGACCAATCCTTCCTATTAGCATTTACCGTCTTCGCAAGGATCTGCTTGATCTCCCGATTGGAAACCTCTACTTGTCCACTCGTTTATGGGTGATAAGGCGTGGCTACATTATGTTGCTTGACACCATACTTGGCCAACATGGATTTGAATAGCTTGTTGCAGAAGTGCGATCCTCCATCACTTATGATAGTATGTGGTACCCCAAAGCGAGAGAAGATATTCCTCTTCAAAAATGCTACAACACGCTTTCCCTTGTTGTCGGCCAACGCTACAGCTTCAACCCATTTCGAGACATAATCTACAGCAACTAAGATGTACTTCATTCCAAACGAATTCACGAATGGACCCATGAAATCAATGCCCCACACATCAAAGAGTTCTACCTCAAGAATTTTCGACATGGGCATCTCATGGTGTTTCAAAATAGCACCTTGTCTTTGGCATTGGTCGCATCTTCTAACAAAGTCATAGGCATCTCTAAATATCGAAGGCCAATAATATCCACTTTGTAATACTTTCCTTGCTGTCCGATTACCTGCATGATGTCCACCAACTTGGGAAGTGTGGCATGCTTCCAATATAGTAGGCACCTTTACATGTGATATACATCGTCGAATAATACCATCCGCACATCGTCGAAACAAATATGGCTCATCCCAATAGTAGTGTTGTGCGTCATGCATAAACTTTCTCTTTTGATGGTATGATAAATTGGCAGGTATCTCATTACTCACCATAAAATTTGCAAAGTCGGCATACCATGGTAACTTTTCTGTTATCGTCGCTAGGATCTCCTCGTCAGGGAATGCATCATCAATCTCGATATCAGGCTGCGCCACATGCTCGTTCTCGAGTCTAGATAGATGGTTGGCCACTTGGTTCTCGCACCCTCTTCTATCTTTAACTTCGAAATCAAACTCTTGCAGCAGCAATACCCATCGAATTAGTCTTGGTTTTGTATCCTTCTTTGTCATTAGATACCTAAGAGCTGCATGGTCTGTATGAATGATCACCTTAGTACCCAATAGATAGGCACGAAACTTCTCAAACGCATACACAACCGCTAGGAGCTCTTGTTCTGTCACAGTGTAGTTCCTTTGGACTTCATTAAGGACCTTACTCGCATAGTAGATAGGATGAAATAATTTCTCCTTTATCTGACCAAGCACAGCTCCAACGGCTACACCACTAGCATCACACATGACTTCGAACGGGAGAGACCAATCTGGTGCTACCATGATAGGGGCTTCAATGAGTTTTCCTTTGAGGCATTCGAATGCCTTTAAGCAATATTCATTGAAGTCAAACTTCGCATCTTTCTCCAAGAGTTTGCACAATGGACTAGCAATTTTGGAGAAGTCTTTGATGAACCGACGATAGAAACCTGCATGGCCGAGAAAACTACGAACTCCCTTCACCAAAATTGGAGGCGGTAGCTTCTCAATGACTTTAATTTTCGCTCGATCAACCTCAATTCCTCTTTCAGAGATTTTGTGCCCACGAACGATTCCTTCTTTTACCATGAAGTGGCACTTCTCCCGATTCAACACTAGGTTGAATTCTACACATCTTTGCAATGCCATGCTTAGGTTTGCCAAGCACGCTTCAAAAGACTTACCAACATCTGAAAAGTCATCCATAAATACCTCCAAAGTGTCTTCAACCATATCAAAAAAAATAGACATCATACAGCATTGAAAGGTGGCTGGTGCGTTACATAACCCGAATGGCATACGTTTGAAAGCAAACATACCATGTGGGCATGTAAACGTCGTCTTCTCTTGGTATTCGGGTGCAATACAAATCTGATTATAGCCTGAATAACCGTCTAAGAAGAAGACCCATCCTTTTCCCACTAATCGATCTAGTATTTGGTCCATAAATGGCATTGGAAAGTGATCTTTGAGTGTCCAAGAATTCAGCTTTTGGTAGTCCATGCAAACTCTCCATCCAGTGACGGGTCTGAGTGGAATAAGCTCATTCTTCACATTCGCGACCACCGTCATGCCTCCTTTCTTGGGAACACATTGTACCGGGCTTACCCATGTACTGTCAGAGATTGGATACACAACTCCTGCGTCTAACCACTTAATTATTTCTTTCTTCACCACTTCTTGCATAGGTGGGTTTAGACGCCTTTGATGCTCAATCGTGGGTGTGCACTTCTCTTCAAGATGAATCTTATGTGTACAAATCCCAGGTGGAATACCAATAATATCCGCAATGGTCCATCCAATGGCTCTAATGTACTTCCGTAGAATAGCAATAAGAGCTCCAACTTGTTGCTTACCCAAATCTGCTGCAACAATGACTGGAAGTGTGTTTCCGCTTCCTAGGAATGCATACTTTAAATGTCTTGGCAGCTCCTTTAATTCTAACGTGGGTGGCTCTTCAATAGATGGCTTAGCTGGTGGTGTGTGTCGATTTTTAAGATCAAGGTCCAGCTTCTTGGGAGTATGGCGATATGTCCCTAATCCTGATAGAGCACAAATAGTTTCTTTATAATTTTCAGCATCTTCATTCTCTCCATTCATGAGCACAACCGCCAAAGGGTCATCAATAATTTGCTCTTCTTCAAGTAATTCTTTCTCATCATCAAAGAAAACATCAGCCACCGAAAATACACTCAGATTTTTGGGTTGCTTCATTGATTTGCAAACATCAAAGCGAACCACTTCGTCATTTATTCAGAACGAAAGCTCATTAGATCTCAAATCAATAAGTACGCTTTCTGTAGCAAGGAAAGGACGCCCCAAGATTATGGAAACTTCTGAGTCTGCCTCACAATCCAAAATAACAAAGTCTTCCGGAAAGATAAATGAAGAAACCTTTACCAAGACATCACATAGAATACCAACAGGTCGTTTTACCGACCTATCTGCCATTACAAGCCTCATGTTGGTAAGAGTAGGATCACCTAACCCCAACTTCTTATAGATAGATAATGGCATCAAATTGATTCTGGCTCCTAAATCACATAATGCTTTGGCAAAATTCAAAGACCCAACGGTGCAAGGAATAGTGAAAGCTCCCGGGTCGGCCTTCTTCTGAACTATTGATCGGGTAGCGATTGTGCTGCAGTGATTAACATTATCTTTCAACTCATAACTTGCTGCCCGCTTCTTTGTCAAAAGATCCTTCATAAATTTCGCATACCCAGGCATTTGTTCAAGTGCCTCCACCAATGGAACATTAATGGTCAGCTGCTTCAACATAGTCATGAATTTGCTGAACTTTGTGTCATCCGCCACCTTCTTTAATCTTTGAGGGAAAGGTGGTGGTGGGTATGGAATTGTTCTTTCCACGACTTTCTTCTCCTCTTGCTTCTGTTTTTCAGCTTTTTCAGGTTGTAATCCATTGGGATTGACGTCATGGACGTTGTGCCCTTTTTCTGCGTCTTCTATAGCCTTATCATCAACGTCCACTACTTCGTCATCCACTTGCTTGCTTTTTGCTAAAGTTTCTAGCACCTTACCACTTCGGGTAGTAATGGCCATGCATGACCCATCATTCCTTGGGTTTTGCACAGTATCGCTAGGTAAGGTGCCAACCTTTCTTTGATTGAGTGCTGCTGAAAGTTGGCTCAATTGCTGCTCTATTTGCTTGATTGAAATGGAGTGAGAATCAACTATTTGTTTCATAGAGGAAAAATCATTTACTACCTCCGTTACTGCAGTGCTTGTTGCTTCCAGTCCTTTCAATATTTTGGCCAGCATGTCTTCCATACTTCCAGAACTAGATGTGGTGGCATCACGTCTTCCAGGGGGAACGTACAAACCACTCTTTTCATTCTTGTTCTTCCAACTGCCTCGGTCTTTGTTTCTAGATTTATCATAATAGTTCCGACCTTGGTTTCCTTGGGTATTCCCGCGGAAACCCCCCTGATTGTTCAAGTAGTTGGCCTCTTCTTCCAATTCAGATTCGTCTCTTCCTTTTGACACAATAGCTTTCACTTTTTCCGTCTTCCCTGATAATAAATGCTTTGTAAGAAGATCTACTTGTGTTTTCATGTGCGCCATATCTTGATCACATTCTTCTTCTCTTCTCCTTTGGTCTACAGTCATGCCAATAGATAAAGTGGGGCTTGCTACCTCAGAATCCCTGGTATGCCAAGCTCTACTTTGCTTCGTCATACGATCTAGCATATTGCTTGCTTGACCAAAGGTGAGGTCCATAAAAGATCCTCCAGCCGCATTATCCACCACTGGTTTAGTTATTGAATTCAAGGCTCTGTATAATATCTCCATTAGGTGAACATTAGTCATGTGATGGTTTGGGCATCTCGCTAGCTTTGTCTTGAACCTCTCCCATGTTTCATGAAGGGCTTCAGTTGGAAGCTGACGAAAGTTGCTGATTTCATCTCTCAATTGCGCTCTTTTGGATGGCGGAAAGAATCTTTCTAGGAAAGCGTCTCTCAATTGCCTCCAATTTGTAATAGAATCAGGAGTCAGCCCATTCAACCATAGAGTTGCCTCCCCAGACAGAGACAATAGAAATAGATGTAATCGAATTGCATTCTGACCAACACCAGGATTGTCAAATGACTTGCATGTAGAAATAAAGTTGATGAGATGCATATTCGGATCATCGCCTGCTAGTCCACCAAATAATCCCTTGAGTTGTAATAACTGAATCATGGTGCTTGTGATGTTGAACTTGGCTCCGGGCGCTAATGGTGGAGGAATTATGGCTCCAGTGGCTCCGGCTCCATCAAGATCATCATCATCATTGTCAAAAGCTGATTGCATGGGTTGGCGATCATACCTAAACCGATCTTGACGACCTCTTCTGTTGGCAGGTGTTGCGATTTCAGCATCATGCCTTGGGTTTAGTAACTCGTCATCACCTAAATCCTCATCGTCAGGATTTGTTGCTCGCCCATGGTTATCAATGTTTTGTTGGTGTACTTAGGCGGCGGTAAGAGTGGCTAATCTTGCCTGCTCCTGTTGAGCAGCCATTCTTTTGATTTCCGTTTGTGCCTCCATTCTTCCAATACGTTGTGGTTCAGGATTGATAGGTAATAACGGTTGACCAGAACTTCGAGTATGGGGCATGCACTAAATAAAAACCTGCAGTAAACAAAAACAAAAACTAAAAGTAAAAGTACGAGAATCTTTGACCAAAGGGTCTAGTAATTATCACAAACTTAATTGACACTCGTATTCCCCGGCAACGGCGCCAATTTTTGATAATGCTCAATCTACAGCTCTCGTAGGAGTGTAAAGCGGCCGCTAGCAAATATAGAACCCAACTGGGTTGGGTATCAATCCCACAGGGAATAGCTTGGTCAACAAGCAAGCAACGATTACTAGACTTTTAGCGCAAGTCTCGTAAAAAGGGGGATTGTGATGTGTAACCAGAATATTAAAGTAAAAACTGAAAATAGCAAAGTAAAAAGAAAGAATGTTTAGTAGATTGTAAAACAATGAGAATTGAAGAGTTGGGGTTATGTCCACCTTCTGAGTTATACGTCTCTATTGGCTATGAGTGTGTTGAATTCCGACATGCATGTGCTTATAGAGAATTGTATTCGATGGTAAATCCAGGCGTCTTTCGACCTATTCGAGGATTATTTCACTTTAACTCTTTCGAGCTTAAAGCGTGTCTAACTGTACGAATTCTCCAAGAGGTTAATCCAGTTACGACACTAACTTTTTAATAGGGGATGGGACCCTACTACCTTGACATTATCTCTTTTCCAGACAGATAACCTTTCTTTCGAACAAGTTAAATGTTATACTGGCGTATTCTTGCGTTTGCAACCACAAAGAATTTAGATTAATATGAAGAGAATAATGATATAAGCAGCATACGTGTCACGAACTCACAAACTCATAGTAATAGATAGTATCTCATTCGGCTTTCATAACCCCAACAGAGAAGTTTAGTTACCCATGATTGCGAAGGAAATCACAATTGACATTGTTATTATACCACAATAAAGATTTCGTGTAATAATGATGTGGTAGGCGTTAGGCGTGAACTTCCCTAGCAAGTAACGTTTCTCTTGTTGTGGAAAAATAGATGAATAGAAGAAGAATAAAAAGTAGAATTAATGGAAGAATTAGAAGTAGTAGTGAATGTATAATAGAAAGATGGAAAGAAGATCTAAGGTAGAATGTATTTTAGAAAAATGGAAAGATGATCTAAAATCTCTAGCAAAATAGGGTATTTATAATACCCATATCCTATTCCTACTAAGCTAATGAAACACTTAACCAAATCCTACTAAGCTAATGAAATACTTAACCCAATCGTACTAGGTTAATGTATCATTATCCTAATCCTAATAAATTACGGCTAGTCCCCAAAGTCTTCAGAAATGCTGTTTTAGCCCGGGACAGATTTTCCATGCGTCACTTTTGGTCCTTAGGCATACAAGACTCCCTTTTCTCCTTTCGTGAAGCTTTCTTTGGCGTCAAGTTATCCATAAAATGCTGAATTCTGCATCATTTATACCTGAAACTTTGCTAATCATGTTCGTTAGCTCACTTACAGGAAAAAGGACTAAAAGTGCATGAAATATATAATTTTTTCTCAAAACTAGGCTAAAATATGGGTAAAATATAGCACTATAGGCGTGTAAATTCGCCTATCATCAACCAGCGTGGGAGTAACGGAGGTAATAAATGATTTGTCCTCGATGAAGCAATTGGTTGACTCACATTCCACTTCAATCAAGCAAATAGAGCAGCAATTGAGCCAACTTTCAGCAGCACTCAATCAAAGAAAGGCTTTCACCTTACCTAGCGACACTGTGCAAAATCCAAGGAATGACGGATCATGCATGGCTATTACTACCCAAAGTGGTAAGGTGCTGGAAACTTCATCCAAATGCAAGCAAGTGGTTGACGAGGCAGCAGACATCGATAATAACGCAAAAGGAGAAGATTTCGCAGAAGCTGGCCACGACGTCCATGACGTCTCCCTCAGCGGTTTGCAGCCTGAAACTACCAAAATTCGGAAGCAAGAGGAGAAGAAAGCCGTGGAGAAAACAATTCCACTTCCACCACCACCTTTTCCTCAAAGATTGAAGAAGATTATGGATGATACAAAGTTCAGCAAATTCATGAATATGTTAAAGCAGCTGACCATTAATGTTCTGTTAGTAGAGGCACTAGAACAAATGCCTGGGTATGCGAAATTTATGAAGGATCTTTTGACAAAGAAGCGAGTAGCAAGCTATGAGTTGAAGGATACTGTTCATCACTGCAGCGCAATCTCTACCCGATCACTAGTTCAGAAGAAGGCTGACCCCAGTGCTTTCACTATTCCTTGCACGGTTAGATCTATGAATTTTGCTAAGGCATTGTGCGATTTGGGAGCTAGCATCAATTTGATACCACTATCCATCTACAGAAAGTTGGGGTTGGGCGACCCTACACCAACCAATATGTGGCTCGTGATGGCAGATAGGTTGGTAAAATGACCTGTGGGTATCTTGAATGATGTGTTGGTGAAGGTGTCTACCTTCATCTTTCCTGCAGACTTTGTTATTTTGGATTGCGAGATGGATTCTGAAGTTCCCATAATCTTGGGACGCCCTTTCCTCACAACCAGAAGTGTGCTTATTGACATGAGAGCTAATGAGCTATTATTTCGATTGAATGACGAAGTGGTTCGTTTTGATGTATGCAAAGCAATGAAGCAGCCCAGCGATATGAATGTGTTCTCTGTAGATGATGCTTGTTATAAGGATGAGAAAAACTTATTTGTAGAGAAGCAGCCTATTGATGAGCCATTGTCTGCTGCGCTGCTGAATGTTGAGCATGAGGACGATGAAGATTATAAAGAAACTATGTGTGCTCTAACAGAAATAGGGTCCTATTCTCATACTCCTAAACAGCCGAACCTTGATCTTAAGAAGCAACCGTCACCAACAGAGAAGACTTCCATTGAAGAGCCACCAGTGCGAGAATCGAAAGAGCTACCAAGTCACCTAAGGTATACGTTCTTGGGAAGTGAAAATACACTTTCGGTAAGTGTTGCGGCTAATTTAGGTGAACAGCACGTAGAGGCTCTTACCTCTGCTCTAAAGAGGTACAAGAGAGCTATGGGTTGGTCCATTGATGATATAATTGGTATCCCTCCTGGGATATGTATGCACAAGAGTCATCTCGAAGAAAATTGCATGCCTACAAGTAAGTATCAGCGTTGTCTAAATCCATTCAGAAAACGATGCATCATCTATCTCAATGAAGTCTGAGTAATCGAGATAGCTATGTCGTGCCGCGATAATAATTCAAGCGCTTGGTGGGAGGCAACCCATCGTTTTTAATTGTTTTTGTTGTTTTTGTTTTCTTAGGATTTTGTCGAGCCACGACCAAAACTAAGGCATTTGATGGGAGGCAACCCATCGTTCTAATTGTTTTTTGTTGTTTTTGATTAAATGTAGGTGCAAGAGGTGTAATGGAGGAGATTGGTTTCAAATTTTGATTTGGAAGTCTTGCATGTCGAAGGTGGTAAGTTAGTAATGAAGAATCAAAAGTCTATGGGTTAGGCATTGCCTATGAAAATATAAGCAAAGAACAAGGCAAAGCCTATGTAAATCTAGGCCACGAACAAGGCAAGGCCTATGCTATGGCATAAGCTCTCGGATTCCAGAGTGCCATAGTAGAGGCGCCGCCTATGCTCAACAATGCCATAGCATAGGCACCGCCTATGCTCAACAATGCCATAGCATAGGCGCCGCCTATGCCAATGCCTTTTGTCTCTGAATCTAGAATGCCACGGCTTAGGCGCCGCCTATGCTTACTTTTGGTCTCCAAATCCGATTCCAAATGGGTTAAAACCCGACCCAAGCTTGTCCTATAAATAAAAACTTCATCCTTAAGACAAAGTCACATTGTTTACTCAATCTAAGAACCGCCTACCCTTCCAAAATCTCTCAAAACTTTTCTTTTTTCTAATCTAACCTTGCAAGATCATATTCCGAATCCATCACCAAGTAAGTTCTTATTTTATATTATGTAAGTACTATGCTTATAATTATTCGTTAGATCTTGAATTGGTGTTGGTGATTTGAATGTGCTTGGTTTGTTATGATACATCTAATTGAGTGAAAGAATACATGTGAGTGTTCTGGACTTGGTTCCAACTTGTATTTGATTTTGATACACTGTCATACTTTTGCTGAGTCGACCTGGCAAAAGATGCATTAGTCCAAACACGAAAGCATTGTCAAGATTGCATAACGTTAAGAGGACATGAAAGTATGACTGTGCTGAACATATTGTTGGAACATATCACCTAAATGTATGTCGATGAAGTCTGAGTAATCGACATCATTCATTTAATTAGTTTGTGTTAACAAATTAAGTGTGGGGTGGTGCCACTATTGTCTGTTTGTCGATTCAATCTTCTAAGATGAAGCTAACATGACTTTATTGAGATCTCAGGTATAATGGCACAAAAAGGACGACAAGGAAAAGAAAAAGCGCCCACCACACAGAAAGGTAAGAAAAGAGGAAGAAAAGAGCAAGCTGAATCCTCCGTGCTGCAAATACATCAACGCACTCTAGGAATCAAGTGGTCTACAATTTGAGGAAACTCTGAGGATGAAGACTCTGATGATGATTTCGACGCAGGGGGTATGACCCCAGACATAGAGGAAGAGTCCGACTAACCAGGTTCTTCGTATTTATTTTCAATTGAGGGCAGTGTGTCCCGTCTAAGTGTGGGGTGCTGGTATTTGTATGCCATACTTCTTTATCTGCATTTTCTTATTTATGGTTGTTTGTTTTAATTTTTTTAGGAATTGTTTTTACAAACTTTGCATAAAATTGTTCTGATAGGCAGCATGGTATTATGACAAGAGTCTGTGATAAAATCATTACTATTGAGATGTTTAGGCTCTAAGTATGACTCACTGTGTGATATCTATGTGGTTTAATTCCTTCATCTATTGGGTCAAGAGTCTATACTACTCCCAATAAAGTTGATCATGTGCCTTGTGTGTGTGAGATAATAGTATATTCTGTGTTTGTGGCTGATGCTAGAACTTGCCTGGTATGTATGTAAAGCGAAATAAAGAGTGTGAGTTTAGGAGATGATTTAGGCATTTCTTTGGCAACCTGTGATTGTTTACCTTTGTTTTATCTACCCATGGACATCATCCTAGATAACCCCCTTTGAGCCTTTAGCCTATTTTCTTTGACAGCCTCATATGTAAGCCTAATCCATTTTTTCAAGACCATAATTTGATCCAAATTCCTAAGTGCTTTAAAATTGTAAAGTCATGTGACAACATAAGAGGAAATTGGGTGAGAGTAGTGCCTTAGAATGTATTGGTACTTGAATTTGTTATGAAAAAGAGTGGCTATCATAGAGGTGTGCTATAAAAAAAAGAGAAGAGAGAAAAATGAAAAGAAAAATAAAAAGTTAATTCTGTTCAAAATTGAATAACAAAAGAGGTGAGAAGGGGTGGTAGATAAAAGAAAAGTAGAGAAGTTGTTTAAAAGAAAGAGTTAATGGCATAATGTGATGTATTAAAGCACTTAGGAACATAGTCACTATTTCTGGCCAAAATAGTCCTACCCGTCCCTTAGCCTACATTACAACCTGTAAAAGGCCTATTTGATCCTAAGCTTAGCATTCTGATATTTAGTGGAGCATTACACTAAAGTCAAGCCTATGGTCATCAGTTGCAACATATGAATTCTTTGTGAGAGCGAGATCAAGGAGAAAATTGTACCCATGTTTCGAGAAATGTAATATTTGTGAGTGATTATGGGTAAGATCTTATGTGAGACACACATGGTTGATGAGTTTTGGGTAGTCATGTATGATTCTTTGTGCCTTAACTTTTGAATACGAATTAACCATCATCACGAGTCTATATTAGAGGTTGAATTGTTTCTAGAAGTGATCAGAAAACTACTCTTTGTTAATGATTGTTATGCCTGTCTTGATGACTATTTTGTGTTGTTACTGTGAAACCCTAAGTAGATGTTTATATGGACATGATATTTTGTTCGAGGACGAACAAAGCTTTAAGTGTGGGGTGTTGATGATAGGCGAATTTACACGCCTAAAGTAATATATTTTACCCATATTTTAGCTAAGTTTTGAGGACAAAATATATAATTCATGCACTTTTAGTCCTTTTTCCTGTAATTGAGCTAACAAACGTGATTAGCAAGTTTGCAGGTATAAATGATGCAGATTTCAGCATTTTATGGATAACTTGACGTCAAAGAAAGCTTCACGAAAGAAGGAAGGGAAAGCTTGGATGCCAAGGACCAAAAGTGACGCATGGAAAACCTGTCCCGGGCAAAAACAACATTTCTGAAGACTTTGGGGACCAACAGTAACCTATTAGGATTAGGATAATAATGCCGTAATTTATTAGGATTAGGATAATAATGCAGTAATTTGTTAGGATTAGGATAATGATGCAGTAACCAAGTAGGATTGGGTTAAGTAATTTATTAGCTTAGTAGGAATAGGATATGGGTATTATAAATACCCTATTCTGCTAGAGATTTTGAGGCATTCCTCCATTAGTTACAATTCATTCCTCTATTATTCTAGTTCCAAATTCTCTTTCTAATACATTCTACTTCTGACAATTCTTCTACTTTCAATTCTTAATTTCCGCAACAAGTGAAACGTTACTCAAACAAAGGATTCACGCCATTCTTACCCCTATACCTAACGTGAGATCTTTATTGTGGTACAATGATAATGTCTATTGTGATTTCCTTCGCACTCATGGGTAACTAAACTTCTCTGTTGGAGTTATGGAAGCCTTATGAGATACTATCTAAGGCTATGAGTTTGTGAATTCGTGACACGTGTGTTGCTTATATCATTATTCTCTTCATCTTAATGCAAATTATTGTGGCTGCAGACGCATAGAATAACGTCAGTATAGCATTAACTTGTTTGAAAGAAAAGTTATATATCTGGAAAAGAGATAATGTCAAGGTAATAGGGTCCCATCCCCTATTAAAAAGTTAGTGTCGTAACTGGGTTAACCTCTTGGAGAATTCGTACCATTAGATACTCTTTAAGCTCGAAAGAGTTAAAGTGACATAGTCCTTGTTTAGGTCGAAAGGCGCTTGGATTTACCATCGAATACAATTCTCTAGAAGCACATGCATGTCTGAATTCCGCACAACTCATAGCCAATAGAGACGTACAACTCAGAAGGTGGACATAACCCCAACTTCTCAATTCTCATTGTTTTACATCTTACCAAACATTCCTTCTTTTTACTTTGCTATTTCTGTTTTTACTTTACTATTTTGGTGACAGTACTTGCACATTACAAAATCCCCCCTTTTACGAGAATTTCACCAAAAGTCTAGTAGTCCTTGCTTACTTGTTGACCAAGCTATTCCCTGTGGGATCGATACCCAGCCCAGTTGGGTTCTATATTTGACTACGACCGCTTTACACTCCTACGAGAGCTGTAGATTGAGCGGTATCAGTTGTACGTCTCTATTGGCTATGAGTTGTGCGGAATTCAGATATGCATGTGCTTATAGAGAATTGTATCCGATGGTAAATCCAAGCGTCTTTCAACCTAAACAAGGACTATTTCACTTTAACTCTTTCGAGCTTAAAGAGTATCTAATGGTACGAATTCTCCAAGAGGTTAATGCAGTTACTGCACTAACTTTTTAATAGGGGATGGGACCCTATTACCTTGACATTATCTCTTTTCCAGACATATAACTTTTCTTTCGAACAAGTTAATGCTATACTGGCGTTATTCTATGCGTCTGCAACCACAAGAATTTGCATTAAGATGAATAGAATAATGATATAAGCAGCATACGTGTCACGAATTCACAAACTCATAGCAATAGATAGTATCTCATAAGGCTTCCATAACCCCAACAGAGAAGTTTAGTTACCCATGAGTGCAAAGGAAATCACAATAGACATTATCATTGTACCACAATAAAGATCTCACGTTAGGTATAGGGGTAAGAATGGCGTGAATTCCTTGCTGAGTAACGTTTCTCTTGTTGTGGAAATTAAGAATTGAATAGATGAATAGAAGAAGAATAAAAAGTAGAATTAATGGAAGGATTAGAATCCGAGTTGTAAGTTGTGGAATAAGAAGTAGAATGAGAATTAGAATGAATTGTAACTAATGGAGGAATGAATAAAAATCTCTAGAAAAATAGGGTATTTATAACACCCATATCCTATTCCTACTAAGCTAATGCATTACTTAACCCAATCTTACTAGGTTAATGTATCATTATCCTAATCCTACTAAGTTACTGCATTATTATCCTAATCCTAATAAATTACTGCATTATTATCCTAATAAGTTAATGCTAGTCCCCAAAGTCTTCAGAATTGCTGTTTTTGCCGGGACAGATTTTCCATGCGCCACTTTTGGTCCTTGGCGTGTAAGATTCCCTTTCCTTCTTTCGTGAAGCTTTCTTTGGCGTCAAGTTATCCATAAAATTCTAAAATCTGCATCATTTATACCTTAAAACTTGCTAATCACGTTTGTTAGCTCACTTACAGGAAAAAGGACTAAAGGTGCATGAATTATATAATTTGTCCTCGAAACTTAGCTAAAATATGGGTAAAATATAGTACTTTAGGCATGTAAATTCGCCTATCATCAAAAATCCAACAGAAGATCAAAGAGAGATGAAGAGAGAAGAAGGAAGAAGGTTGAAGATGAAGTAGCCAGAGTGTCTACTAGTTTTGCCCCAGTGAGGGGGAAAACTTCAGACTCAGTTTGGGATGTTATACCTCTAATTTTGGAAGGAGAGTTTTTGAGTACCCCTACTACCATGGGGGTCAACATTGCACCAGGTGAGGATGTTGGATCCTCACCACACTTCAAAGACGCCTTAGATGAATAAGAGGCAATACAAGTATACCCACTCCTTTGAACTTTTAAATTGATGCTTTAAGGACAATGCATATTATTTTTTGTGGGGGGTGGAGTACTTATACCATGGGGGATTGTGTTGCCCTATTCTTTTTCTCCTTTGTTCTATCTAGGGAAACCGGCATGTCAAGGATTATGTTTAAGTTCGTATTTTCGTTTCTTTTCTAGGATTACTTTTAGGATTGCATTTTTCCTTTCTTAAATCTTATTCTGTTGCTAATGTTTGTCCATGAAATAAAAGTGTCGTTTCTGTTCGTACCTTGTTGTGAATATGGATAATGAATGATATTGGTAGCAAACTATGACTATGTTCATATGACTGTTTACTTTTGTCTTCTAGTGTATGTTATCAATTATTAGTGATTATGTAGTTGGAATTAACTTATAAAAAGTACATGACATGTGATACTAATCTTAGGAACAATAGAATGAGTATGACTCAGTTGCCTGTGTGTGGGAGTATTTGTATCAGTTCTTACTTAGTGTAGTACCTAGAACTTTCCTGGTTCAATTAATGTTGTGTTGTAGTTGAAGAAATAAGAGATGATAGTAGGCCGCCTTGTGATCTTAGTCTACTTAGCTAAAATAATTAACCCTACCAAAAAGAATTCTCTACTTTTGAAACTTTCTTTGAGCCTATGTTAATTCTTTTTCTTTATCACCAATCTCTCTAGTTAACTCTCCTTAAGTTGTTAACACTTAGCTAGGGACCTGGCCCAATAGTGGGCATTGTGTACCTAAACTTAGGCAAAAAACCTAAGTTGAGGGTGGCTATTGTCAAAATTGTTAGCTATCTAAGAAAAATTTGATTTAGAGCATCCGACCCTGGTCTACCCAAGACATTGTGTACCTTGACATATTGCATCAGCATAAGTTGAGGGTGGCTGATGCTTGTTTGTAAAAAAAATGGTATTGGTAGGTAGAGTTGAAATGAATGAGAAAGGATGAATGAGCTAGTTCAGAAATGGTATTGATAGGTACAACTTGAGGCTAAAGAGAGTTAAATACTAGTATTGAGTCACTTTATCCTAGGAAACCTTCCTTACCTAACCCCAAAGCCATATTACAAGCCTGAGAAAGACCTATTTGATCTTAGTGAATCAGCTATAAGGGAGTGTTAGATGATAAAGGCAAGCCTATGGGTATGTGTACTATGTTTGTAACTTTCTCGATGAGTGTGAGAGTTCTGATTTGTATCCACAAAATAAAATAACTGGTGGATTTCTTTGACTGTGAGGGCGATCTGAGTCACACTTAATTTGCCTGTAGATTCTTGTATCCATGTTTATGTATATGTATTGATTGTGAAATAATGCCAGCTATGGACTATGATATGTTGAGGCATATAAGCAGGAGGACAAGTGAATGGTTTTGTAAAAACTAGTTTAGCAAGTTTAATGCCTATTATTTTAATGCTCATATTCGTAATATGGTCCTGAGTCACTTGAGGACAAACAATTATCCTAAGTTGAGGGCGTTAATGTTCTGGCTTTGGATGAAATATTTTGCATTTTTTTCTCAGGAAAATTGAGAGATTTTAAGAAAATAAAGTTGTATTTAATAGTGGATTTGAATGATTTCAGGTTCAGGAGTTAGCTGAAGGAGAAAACTTAGGAAAACTATAGAAAAAGGTCAATGACAGCCCAAATGGCGGATCGTCAGTCATGCGATGGACTACCAGGAAGACCGTCAGAGCTAAATAGATGGTTCCAGCTGGAAGACCCATGCGATGGCCTAAGTGACGGACCATCAGGCTTGCAGTGGATCGCCAACTTGGCCGCCAGACTTAAGTAGAATGCAATATTTTTAGAATCCTGAGCGACGAGCCATACAACAGACCTCGACACATCAACAACGCGCCAAGGTAACCGTCAGACTTAAACAGAATGAAAGATCTCAGAAGCTTGAGAAATAGACCATGTGAAGTCCGACGGTCTGCCAAGTTAGCCATAAGGTTTAAGCAGAACATGATATCCTGGGACACTCAATGATAGTCTGTATGACGGACCGTCAGACTCCCGACGGACCATCTGTTGGACCGTCACTTTGGACATGGGTTTTATAATTTTGAATTTTAAATCCTTTTTGAATGGGAATATATAAATATCCATTTTAGGTTTTATTAGATATCTATTATCTTTAATTAGGCTTTCCATAAGAAAATACATTGTTACTTAGTTTCTCTCTAAGATTCATTTGAGATTTATGGATCTATTTTTTTTGTCATATTTTCTATTGAAGAACAATAGTTGTGACTTTGTAAGTAAACTTTTAATTAATTTATGAAATAACACAATGGTTTCTTCTCTTTCTTGGGTGGAAATGTGTGGCTAAGCTCCCATAACTAGGGTTTTGGGAGCCTTGATGTGAAAAGCTGATTTTGGATTGTGAATCTAGTAGATTCCCATGATTGATTGATATTGTATAACCCTTCTTCATTTTAATGACTTTTCTTGGTTGCAAACTTTAAAAGTGATCCCAATAACAACACTTGTTCGAATAGAAAAGTGTTTTTTGGGAAAACAAAAGGTTTACATAAATCTAAGGGCTTTAACCTTTGGATAGAGGGTAGATGCCTTAACCGGATCAACCCATGTGAGAATATAGTAGAATGAATCATATATTCCTTAAGTTTGAAAGAATTAAGGCATAAATACTCATTTAGGTTGAGAAACT
This sequence comes from Capsicum baccatum var. pendulum, assembly GCA_030864225.1. NCBI lineage: Eukaryota > Viridiplantae > Streptophyta > Magnoliopsida > Solanales > Solanaceae > Capsicum > Capsicum baccatum. The sequence goes on along the minus strand of CM061554.1, from coordinate 75,586,949 downwards.
AATAGGTAAACCATAGAATTCAACTACTCTTGCAATTAGAATTGTTCATTGAGAATCCAAAATAGTTCACAACCCTAGCTGCTTAAGCATCTTGGTAACCATAACTCTAGTTTGACTTCTCTTATTGAATTACTATTAGCAATATAACCTACAGTTGGATTAATTTTTTTTGACAAACACTTGAATCTAATTGATAAATCAAAATCCCCTCTATTCTGGAACCTTCGATCAACAGTCAAGGAGCAACCACAATACTAAGTGAACACAGTATTCCCCATGAGATTCGACACCCAAACCAGTTAGGTTCTATATTTGACAGTGACCGCTTACAATCTCTAAGGAGAGTTGTAATTTAGGTGTATCAATCTTATCCAATAAATCATGGTTGGGTCATTTTACAAGTGTCTCCTTGAAACTACCCCAAGCATCATACCACGATTCTTTATGGTATTAGCAGAAATTGACAATCTTGTCCCACAATTTCAACATTCTAGAAGGTGGGAAATATTGACTTAAGAAGTCCTCCATGAGATTTTCCCATGAAGTAATGGATCAGACGGACAACGTTCTTTGCCATAACACCGCTTCCCCATAAGAGAGAATGGGAAAAGGCATAATCGGATAGACTCTTGAGATGTATGTGCACTAATGAAAGGATCACAAATTTCCACAAAACCCATCAAATGTGCATTAAGGTCCTTATGGGCTTCACCTCAAAAAATTCCCTTTAAGTGGAGCAATTGCATCATTACACTAGTGACAAAGAAAATTCATGCTTCTCGGTGGGGGGATACAAATAGAACTTTCATGATCTTAAGCTCTAAGATAACCCGAGTCTTCTCGATTCATGATTATATGGATAGAATAATTCTTACCTATTCAAAAATAAAAAACAACGATGAAATAAGTTACACTCACCATGGGTACAACCAAGTAACAATCACACCGCATAAGGAAAATCTATATTCCACTCCCCGGCAATGACGTTTTTTAATAAATCTCAAATCACTCCCATGTTTGAGGGGTGAGGCGATCATTGTAAATAATCCAACTCGTGTTGGGGTCGAATCCAGAAGGAGTAAATTAGAAATTTCAAATCATATGGGTGTTCTAATTACTAAAAGGTTACCCGAAGTGTAGAAAAATGTAACATATAAGATAAAGTGTGTTGGGGGGGTTAATTTAGATTTTGTTTGCAACAATCTTTGGCCAAACAACACCCTATTATATCACATTTGATTTAAATGGAAGGTTAGAGAGAATCTTTGGATTATGTCTACCTAAAGGTAAAGAGTGTATAGGTTGTTGAAAGTTTAACATGAAACTTCATTGTTAAGTGAGGGATAGGCTAGGTCGATAGTCTTTGTGGTCAGTCTTTCAACAAATCCACAAGGATTTAACCCATTGGCTCTTTCAAGAACCTAACATATGTGCAATTCATAGTCACCTAAAACCTTAATCGAGCATCCCTATTTCTAGGATGATGCCCTTGACATGAGTTACACTCCAATAACACTTATTTCTAAGATTGAAAAATGTAGTAAACCATAGGCTTGATTGTCCACCATTGCCTTGTCACCCTATAGCCCTCTTTCAATGATTCTACGTGTTCCCATAACTTCAACTTTATCCTTTTTTCAAGAATGATGAAAGGTTTCTAGAGTTCGGTATTTTCACCCATTATACCAATTTGGAGATTTGGGGTTTTCACCCACAAATTCCAACTATTAAGCTCATGTAATCGTGGAATCCAAACTTAAAAACTAAAATTCATGCAAAATTCCCTTTCTTATTAATCCGCTAGTCCGCAGTCGTAAAGCTTTAATTGCGATAGCGCCCACCACGATTGCGGATAGAGAAGAACGATCATGGCATAATGACCTTTTTGATGAACCACGATCACATTCCTATGACCATAATTGCATTACCTGAAGCTATATCTATTCTCTACTTAACTTACTATGGTTGCGCTTCTTAGGTGCAACCGTAGTAACTGAGGGCATGTCTGCTCTGAGTCATAAGTTGCACTTTCTTTCTTCCTTTTGATCAACATTTAGATCTTATCCACATCTTTCGATCTCATTGATTCTTTACCTGCAAAATATAGATATTAGTGCATTCCATGGTAATTATATAGCATTTACTCATTCAAAGCATAGCAGTGTGCACTAATGCTAAGTGCAAATAATTGATGAACTCACCACTTATCACTCAATATATCTAAAATTCTTTCTCTGCCTCTCTCCCATCTCTACCTATTTTTTCTTTTCATCCTCTACCTACTGCATATAAACCAATACCCTAGATATGTCCATATCACTATTTAATATCACAATCTTACATTCTAACACTAACTTGCAGGACAATCCAGAAGAAAATTCTATCATCTTGGACCTCATATTATATACCAACTCTAGAGCATAATGGGACAGATACTAAAATTTCTGGCCATACTTCTTCAGACTCATTTTACCCTACTTCAAGTTCACAAACTCTTCATCCTTAGCATTTCTCAACTCTTGAGAAAAGAAGTAATCAATAAAAACACCTAAAAATTCATCCCACAATGCATGTTTATGTAATACCCTCACAATATTGAGTGCTTATTTTTTTCTTTCCTGTGATCAAAATATTTATTTTGAATCAAACCATATTTAGGGATGTTAAAAGAGTAACCCAAATAAGTTTTTGTATTTTCATACGGAGTTTGAGGTAGTTTTGGGTCACAGAGGTATTGAGTGTCCGTGATAGTCTTGTGGCATGAATGTTAGTCTTCATGATAACCTTCGTGTCACAGAGGTTGGGTCTCTATGATAGGGTCCATGGCACGGAGGCTAGTCTCCATGTTGAGGTTTGTGCCATGGACCTTTGTTATATTTTGGTTGTCTTATTATTTTTAAATGAGACGAGGTGTAGTAAGGTCCTTTAACTTATACAGTACTTTTAAACATCATAAAGGCCTATTTCTATTAGTTTTCATCCTACGTTGTTCATTCATATTAATCTCAACCACTTACTGTCAAATTTTTTCCTTTTTAAGTTAAGTCTAGGGCTCAAAGAGATGATCTTCTAGGGTCTAAAGGTTATTGCTTTCTTCTAATTCTCTTGCGTTTACAAAATTTACCTATTTCCCCTAAACTTGTACTTTCTTAATGACATCAATTAGTTGTTAATGTATGATTTTGATGTGGGTATTGATATAGTTTAGGTCTTTTGGACATGGTTGGTTAATTAATTAATTTTCCATGGTTATATATGCATATGATTTGAACATTATGGAATTCATGGGAAGGGTAAATGAATTTTGGGGTACTACTGGTTCCCCCAAATTACTTAGTTACGATTTTGGAAAATTATGTGCCCTCAACCTATTTTGAAAATGTCAATGAATATGATTTTATCACTTGGTTTGACTTATTCAACTATGTAATTGCATCATTTAAAAGGGTTAAGCAATGAACATACATATTAAAGGCCATGTTTTTTATGTCTTTATTTAATGAACAACAAGGGGGTCAAGATATTCCCCCAAATTAGTGTGATTATAATGTATAAAGATAAGCTTGCAAGCGTAAGGGTATAAAGATCCCATATGTGCCTTAATGGTTGGTTCATTGAATATTAAATGGGTTATACGAAACTTATTTTAAATTGAGATTAATGGGAGTTACGTAGCTAAGCGATGAAGGTGTGGGTTTTGGATGAATTATACTTGAAATTCATGTTTGCCAACATGAGGTTTGGTCTTGATGACATGTGGGCATGGTTCACACTATTGGTGTATATTTGTATCTTTGATTGACTTGGAGTTTGGGCATTCCATGGTCTTCCTTGACACCTCTGGTTCATGCAGATAGCACTCACTGGATCCTTTTCAATAAGGGGAGATGAACCCATATAGGCCTTGGTTACCTATTTATGATGGTTGAGCTACATAGTCTAGGTTAAAGTTTTAAAGTGAATGCTAGGCCTTGTTCCTTTCCTCGGCATATAATATAAATATATACATATACGTATGTATTTGCATTTGGTAATGTGCATGAGTTTTGAATGGTTTTGGATTATTATGCATGGAATTATTTGTTCCTTTATCCCTGAGCTACGTACTAGTTCTCCAAATGATAATCATCTTCAAACACGGTATTCCCATGAAATTTAGGAGTTGGTCATACTTCTACTCTTCCTGCATAGTGATTAGGTATTTATGGTTTGTTCAAAAGTTAGCTTGAAGTAGTGAGCTTCCATCCTTCAAAGGATTCATTGCATGTTTGGTTTCTTATGTCATAGAATTTATTTCCTCTTAATTTTGGGTTATGGTCGGGGGCATGTACCAACACTTTATTGGTACTCAGTTTTGTTAGAGACTTTGTCGATACTGTGGACATAGGTATTGTGGATAGTTTTGGATTTTGATTCTATATATCTTTTGAGTTTATCTTTCAGTTTTATTAGACTATTTTTGTTGAATTCCACCTCTCTCCACTGATCTTTCTCCAGCTGGTGGTATTCAGACTCAGCCACTGACAGCACCCAAGCACACACGGAAGTGTACATGTTCCTATCAAGTAGTAAAGTGGATTCAAGAAAGTCCAATTATCGATCTCTCAGGGACTGACTTGCGTTCGCCGACTATCCAATTCTAGTTTAACAAATTGAGAAGAGTAACAAATAGAGTTTTAGAATTGATAACTAAAAAGAAACTAAACTAATGTGAAAAAATATTGACTTAGGACAATCAATGGAAGCCTAGGGTTAAGGCTTAAGACCAATCATACTACGTTATTGAACTTCATTTGTTAAATCGCTTATCTTGGTTGTTGATTCATAGGGTTAATTGCATGATCATGGTTTCTCAACCTATAATCCTTTACCTAAGTTGAACCTTACAACTACATTGTTGAGCGGGGATGTAATAGTTCACATAAGTTCTTTACAAATATCATCGTACGTGTTAATCAAGTAAGGTATCTAAGTACATCCTGTCCAAGATACTAATTCAAATCTCTTATTTTATAAAGAAACAAGAACCATACTTTGCTTATTCCCATGTTCTATCTCCCTATTCCTCTCTCGAGATCACAAGTTTGATAATTGATGTATTTTAAGGGTAATCAATACTTAAAATAGTTAAAATAAGAATAAACAAACAACCATAATGATAAACAATTTAAAAAAAATTAATTCAAAATGAAAGTAGTCATGATCTTGGCCTTAACCCCGGATAGGAGTTTTAGCCTTTAATGAAAATATTCATCATCCAATCCCTTAGATTGATGATATAAACTATGAAAGAAACTAAAATAAAAGAATGATAAAAACCCCTAAAAAGAAGTTGTGAAGCCTCCAATATCTTCGAAGGATGTACAAAAGTTAGTAAAAAAACGTGAATAATGTCCTATTTATAGTGGAAGAAATAGCCGATGCCTTGTTGAACAAGAAAACAGTTTCTGGTCATCTGTGAACCCAGTGACACGCCGCGTCGATTATAGCATTAAGCGCATCGATGCAAAATGTCGACTTCAAGTTGGTTCACTATTTTTGATGCCTTATGAATCAATTTATATTTCGAACGTGTCAATAATCTTTCTCACATTACAAAACTCTCCCAATACTTTTCAGGTATCCAAATTGGATCAAGCTATGTTTTGTGCCTGCGTGATCCATTCCAAACCTTTTTTTAGTTGTTTCCACTTTATTTGAGGCTTGTAAATCCTTCATATATCATCATAGTCCATTAAAAAGCATCCTATAACATTAAAAACAATAATTTAGATCTTAAAACAATACAACATTCTCAACGATGAACTAGAAACACGAGCTAAGCATAGGCTAAATTCACATTGAGCCTTAACTTCTTGTTTTGACTCTTTTCTTGATCCAATTGACCATTGAACATTATAACTAAGTTTTTTCACATATAAATACATAATTACAACCTTAGTAAATTATTAAAATACATTATAACCTAACACAAAAGACTAGAAAAACACCTAGCTCAAGCTAGTTATACTAGTTTTCTTGGTTGAACTCTAAATGCTCAAATTGAATCATAACTCACGTGAAACCACCATTAAACATTGTAAACACTTACTTGGACACATAAATTCTAATTTATATCATTCTAAACCCATTAATTACATGAATCATCCTCAAAACAAGACTAAATAGGCCAGAATAGTAGCGCTAGAATGCATAAATACACCCAACATCACCACCCCACACTTAAAGCCTTGTTCGTCCTCGAATAAATCTTAACTAAAAGCATCATGAGCTGGAAAGTCACCATACTTATACTACATGCAAGAAATTCAAGCTATCACTACAATGACTACATGGAATTCAAGTTTACAACACTAAGCATATTATACACAATTGAAAGATCAAGAATCCTACTCCAACACATCCTAGCCTCAAGAATTTACTCAATATATGGCAAACTCATTCATATTTATCAATATAACACATCATAAAAATCACCCACATTCATGAAATATGTGTCCTCACAAGAATAGAGCTACCCATAAACACTCACAATATAGGAATTATAATAATGGGTATACAAATCAAGCTACGCTTACTCTCACAAAGAATTCACAATTTACACATAATGAACCATAGTCTTTCCCTTAGTGTCGTGCTCTACTAATATTCAAATGTTGAACCTAGGATCAAATATGTCTTTTCCGGGTTGTAATATAGGCTAAGGGATGGGTAGGAACTATTTTTGCCAAGAATGGTGACTAACCTCTCTAAGCGCTTCAATACACTATATCATACATTTAAAACAAATCTCTAACAACCAAATTACACTTTTTCATCCATCCATATCTTTTGTTTTTGCCCCATCTCTTTTAAGCATTTTCACAAAAACTTGGTGGGCATATAGTTTATTACCATAAGAAACAATTTTATTCTTTTTTCTCAACCATGACGATATTTATAGCAATAATTACATCACACCCAACCACCACAGATCAATTATCAACGCCAATAACTATTATCTTGGGGCATCACATTCACATTTTTCTTCTTATTTCTCAAACTCCTTACTAATTCAATTTTTTTTATTAAATTACTTAGGATCTTTTTGGATCAAACTATGGTCTATCAAAGAAAGGAATTAGGCTACATATGAGGCTACCAAAGAAAAACCCAAAGGCTCAATGGGGGTTAACTAGGATTTTGCACAAGGGGTAGGACAAATATAAGATAAAAACATGGCTATCAAAGAAATGCCTAAATCATCTCCTAAACCCATATTCTTTATTTCACTTCACACACACACCGGTCAAGTTTTAGACATCATATGGAACAAGTAATATACAAAAATCTCTCACACACAAGGCACATTATTAACTCAATAAGATGATCATAGACTCCCAACCAAACAATAACATGAATTTAAAATTAAGCCACAAATACAAGAGTCACAATATGAGCCTAAGAGTCTCAAAAGTAGTAATTCACTCATTCAACAAGCTTTTTTCAAACAAACCCACTTGCATTATGTAATCAAAAATAGCACCAATAAGAATATCTCACTTATTCCTAACCTAAAGTTTTTTAAATTGAGCAAAAATTTGGAAATTCCCCACCCCACACTTAAACATCTACTTTGTCTCCAAAGTGAATTTAAATGTAAAAAGATAGAAATACTGTCTGAGGCCTCAAATCCTATATAGTAGCATCTTCACATAAAGGAGATCTATAGGAACCCACACTCATTCTTTTCCACGCTTCAAGCTCAAGTTTATAGTACTCAAACTTCCCATTAACCTATGACTCAACCAAAAGCAAAAAATATGTGAAATAAAAACTACGAAATACTAAAAAGAAAACATACCTTAGCTTGGGTTGCCTCCTAAGAAGCACCTAATTTAATGTCGCGGCACGACCCAACCAACTTTTTCCTCCATCTTGGGGATTTGAATTTCACCCCTAACTTTGTATCCATCATTTTGCCTCGATCATAGGAAGGTGGTACAAAGATTAAGGAACCAAGTAATAGAATATGCATGGTAAATCACTCGGCTTTGAAGTGAGGTGTGTTTTTATGTTGCTTTTGTAGTACAAAATCAAGAATATAGGATTCTTGTTCCTCATCTTCACATTCTTCCACTATTTTAAATGATTCCACAGACAAGACATCATCTAAACATAATGTAGAAAAGTGCTTTTAATGTGGTCCAACTAATCCTACTTCATAATTTACACAATCTACTACACACTCACTTTTATTCACCTTATCAATTTCAGTCTCAAGATTAAGATGACAATTGAGTAGCTGCAATTCTTGTATTTGCTCCATACATTGGCTAATATCCTCCCCATATATTTCATTGCTTAGCCACTATAGACATGGTGGAAGTGGTGTCTCCTTAATAATTTCCACAATATTAGTTTTTAAGTACTCAAACTTTCTCAAATTATCCGCATCATATTGTGAAAGTTCCATCCACGCACTTTTATAAAAATCTGGACAATAAGCCACAAGGTGGTGTCCTCCAGAAAAAAAGCAAGCATTTTCATCACTTGAAAACTATCTATCCCACACTGACATCTAAAGAAGAGTGTGAGAAAAATAGAAATAAAGGAAAATAAAAAGAAACTAAACAAAAACTATTTACAACTCAATATAGAAAAACTAAAAATAAGATAGTTGCCTAATAATAAGTCCCCGCCAATGGCGTAAAAACTTGACAGCTCCCAAGCGCACACACAAGTGTACATGGTCTTATCAAGTAGTAAAGTGGCTTCAAGAAAGCCTAAGTATCGATCTCTCAGGGACTTGCGTTTGTCGCCTATCCAATTCTAGTTTAACAAATTTAGAAGAGTAACAAATAGAGTTTTAGAATTGATAACTAAGAAGAAACTAAACTACTGCAAAAAAGTAATGACTTAGGACAATAAATGGATAGAAGTCTAGGGTTAAGGCTTAAGACCAATCATACTACATTATTGAACTTCATTCGTTAAATCACTTATCTTGGTTATTGATCCATAGGGTTAATTGCATGATCATGGTTTCCCAACCTCTAATCCTTTACCTAAGTTGAACCTTACAACTACATCGTTAAGAGGGGATATAATAGTTCACTTAAGTTCTTTACAAATATCATCCTACGTGTTAATCAAGTAAGGTATCTAAGTATATCCCTGTCCTAGATAATTCAAATCTCTTATTTTTTAAGAAACAGGAACCATACTTTGCTTATTCCCAGGTCCTATCACCCTATTCCCTCTCCTGAGATCACAAGTTTTACAATTGATATATTTTAAGGGTGATCAATCCTTAAAATAGTTAAAACAAGAATAAACAAAAAACCATAATGATAAATAGTTTCAAAAAAATTAATTCAAAATAAAAGTAGTCATGATCTTGGCCTTAACCCCGTATAGGATTTTTAGCCTTTAATGGAAATATTCATCATCCAATCCCTTGGATTGATGATACAAACCATGAAAGAAACTAAAATAAAAGAATGATAAAAACCCTAAAATGAAGTTGTGTAGCCTCCAATATCTTCCAAAGATGTCCAAAAATTAGTAAAAAATTTGAATAATGTCCTATTTATAGTGGAAGAAATAGCCCATGCCTTTTTGAATAAGGAAACAATTTATGGTCATCTGCAAACCCAGTGATGTGCCGCGTTGATTATCGCGTTGAGCATATTGATGCGATGCGTAGACTTTCTATTGTTTCACTATTTTGGGTGCCTTATGAATCCATTGATGTGTTTCACGAGACACGATTCCTTCCCACACTCTAACACTCTCCCAATACATTTCAGGTATCCAAATTGGCTCCAAGCTGTGTTTTGTGCTTGTGTGATCTATTCCAAGCCTTTTTTAATTGTTCCCACTTTATTTTAAGATTGTAAATCCTTCATATATAATCATAGTACATTAACCAATAATACTATATCATTAAAAATAATAATTTAGAGATAAAGACAACACAACATCCTCAACGATGAACTAGAAACACGAGCTAAGCATAGGCTAAATTCACATTGAGCTTTAACTTATTATTTTGACTTTTTTATTGATCCAATTGACCCTTGAACATTATAACTAAGTTGTGTCACATATAAATATATAATAACAACCTTAGTAACTCATTAAAATACATTAGAACCCAACATAATAGACTAAAAAAATACCTTGCTCAAGCTAGTTATACTAGTTTTCTCGGTTGAACTCTAAATACTCAAATTGAATAAAAAATTGTGTGAAACCACCATTAAACATTGTAAACACATACTTGGACACATAAATTCTCATTTATATCATTCTTAACCCATTAATCACATGAATCATCCTCAAAACAAGGCTAAATAGGCCAGAATAGTAGCACTAGAATGCATAAATACATTCAACATCAGCCACCTTAGAGGGATATTCTATTGCTGAGTTTTACTAATCCATTCATATATTGACCCAGTTGGTGGAATCCCAGTCATGTTAGATGGGTTCTGTTGGTATTGCTGTAAGTTCTTCTGAGGCTACTAGTGTTGGCCACTTTATATAGTTGAGCTCTCCTACTTTAATAAGTACTAAGATGGAGAAGGATATTTATAGATTTATAGAGGATATGGAGAAGATCATTCGAGTTATGCAAGCTACTGAGATAAAGGGTGTGGAACTTTTTACTTATTAGTTAAAGGATATAGCATACTAATGGTATGAAGAGTGGGAGCAGCTTGGAGGAGATGATGCTAAGTCTAATTTTTGGGATCACTTCTCTAGTAATTTTCTTGACCACTTCTTACGTCAGAAGTTGAGGGAGGCAAAAGTGGAGTTTGTAAACTTGAAGCAAGGCAAGATGACATTAAAAAAGTATGCCCTGAAATTCCTCCAGTTGTATCGGTATGCTTTTGAGTTATTGTCTAGAATGAGGGATTGAATATGGTAATTTGGTTTTTCTTTGTCTTGTGAGTTGATTTTGGAGAGAAATATTACCTTGTTTAACAAGGATATAGATATCTCTAGACTAATAGTATATATATAGTAGGTTTAGGAGGAAAAGAAGAAGAAAGTGGATATAGAGAATAGAAAGAGTAAGGAGTTTTGGTATCATATTAGGGTGGAGGTCAATAGCAGAGTGGTAGGGATGGTGTTAAGTGGTCTAAGAAAAAGTGGGGTAACTCTGGTTCTTATTCGATGGCTAGTGCTCCATATTTGAAGTCATCTGGGGATCATTATTTTAAGAATGGTGAATGTTATCAGGCGTAGGGTGCCCAATCTCACACCAGTGGGGGCCAGTCATCTCTATCATATCCCCTTGCTAATTATATGGTTGGTTTCACCATAGTTTTTTTGATAAGGGAAAGAATAAGTTTTTGGATGATACCAGCCTGTCCATATTAGAGGAACTGTATCTTTAGGCGAGGTTTCTAGAGGGGCAAATAAGGTTTCTATTGCCTTTTCATCAGTTCTTGTACCAAAGAGTGCCACCTCTGGCTCCAACACTGATCGAAACCGTCTTTACGCTATTATTAACCATCAGGAGTTTAAGGCATCACCTAATTTCATCACTGGTATATTTAAAATTTTCTCTCATTTAGTGTATTTCTTGCTGATTTGGGGTCTACTCTTTCTTTGCAATCCCAATTGTGGTTGTGCATTTTGGTTTCAGTCCTAAGTGTATTTAGGACCCTTTCTCTGTTCCTACCTCGTGGGTGAATCTATGGTTGCCAGGAGAGTTTATAGGGGTTGTGTGGTATACGCTGGCGGTAGGGAGACTTTGGTGGATTTATTTGTGTTAGACATATTAAATTTTGATGTCATTTTGGGAATAGACAGGTTGTATTCACGTTATGCCTCTTTAGTCTATCAAACCTATATATTTAGATTTAAATTTCCTAATGTGCCAATTATTAAGTGGGAAGGTAGCTTCATAGTACTTAAGGGGAGGTTCATATCGTATCTTAGAGCCCAAAAATTGATTTCCAAAGGTTGTCTTTATCATTTGGTCTGGGTTAAAGATTAAAACTCAAATCATCCTTTGTTACAATCTGTTCTCATGGTTAGTGAATTTTCCAATGTCTTTCCTGATGATCTTCTTGGTGTTCCTCCCGATAGGGAAATTAATTTTAGGATTGATCTTATTCTGGACACTCATCCTATCTCCATCCCTCCTTATAAAATGGCTTTAATGATTTGAAGGTTCTTAAGTATTAGTTGAAGAATCTTTTTGACAATGGTTTTATCCATCTTAGTGTGTCTTTGTGGAGTTCCCCCATTCATTTTGTTCATAAGAAGGATAGTTCCCTTTGGATGGGTATTGATTATAACTAATCAAATAAGGTGATGGTAAAAATAAGTATCCTCTTCTAAGAGTAGGTGATTTGTTTGACAATTTTTAGGGTGCTAAGTATTTCTCTAAGATTGACATTTATTTGAGCTATGATAGTTAAATATTAGCAAGAAGGACATACATAAAACCATTTTTCGTATTCGGTATGGATATGTTGAATTCTTTGTCATGCGTTTTCATTTGACCAATTCCACATGGCTTTTATCGATCTCATGAACTACGTTTTCATCAATTTTCATATTTGTGTGTGATTGTACTTACTAATGATATTTTTGTGTATTCAACAAGTGAAGTGGATTATGCCAATCAACTTCATGTTGTGTTGGAGACCCTAAAGGTCAAACAATTGTATGCTAAGTTTTCTAAGTATGAAATTTTGTTGGATGTTGTTACTTTTTTGGGTTATATTTTTTCTAGTGAAGGGATCATGGTGGATCCTTAAAAGGCTGAGATGGTTAAGAAGTGGCCTAGACCCATAACTCTAACTAATATTAGGAGTTTTTTGGGTTTAGCGAGTTATTGTAAGAGATTTATAGAGAGATTTTTTATGATTACGACCCCTTTTGACCATGTTAATTTAGAAGAAGGTAAAGTTTTTTCGGTCTGATACTTGTGAGAGGATTTTTGAGAAGCTAAAAGATAATTTAACTTCTGCTCTAGGTTTGACCCTCCCCGAGGGTAGTGATGTCTTCATGGTTTATTATGACATATCCCGTGTGGGACTTAATTATGTATTGATGCAACATAGAGAGATGGTACCATTTGCTTCTAGGAAGATGAAAGTATATGAGAGAAATTAGCCAACTCATGATTTAGAGTTGTTAGCTGTGGTGTTCACATTGATGATTTAGATACATTTTCTATATAGGGTTCATGTTAAGATTTTTCAGACCATAAGAACCTTAGTATGTGTTTACCCAAAATGAGTTAAATCTCAGAAAATAAAGATGGCTTGAGTTGCTTAAGGACTATAACATAATTCCTAATTATTATTTATAGGGAGTCTATCACATGTGGATGAGGAGAAGTAGGATTTGGTGAGGGATATTCACCATTTGGATAATCTTGGAGTTTATCTCTTAGATTCTGAGGATCGTTGTTTTTTAGGCAAGAGGTGTAAAGTTATCTCTTTGTCCTGAGGTAAAGGAGTAAAAGGTGTTGGATCATCTATTGATATAAATAAAGGATGATCTTAGTAAGCAGAAAGTGATGGCTTTTGAGATTGGTGGTTATGGTATCTTAAGGTACCAAGATAGGTTGTGTTCCTGATGTAGATGGTCTGTGAGGTAGAATTTTGACCAATACTCCTGAGTTATGTTATTTGGTTCATAATAGTTTAATGAAGATATATTATGACCTTTTGGAGATTTATTGGTGGAATAATATTGAGAGAAGGCTAAGTGTGTGGTGTGTCAACAAGTGAGAAGGATCACTTAAGGCTTGGTAGGTTGTCTCAAGAATTAGAGTTTCCGTTATGGAAGTGGGAATTGATAAATATGGATTTTGTTACCGATCTTCTGTGTTCACAGAACCAATTTGATTTCTATTTGGGTCATCATGGATAGGATGACTAAGTTTGCTCACTTCTTACTAATGAGGACTAACTATTCTGTTGGGGACTATGCAAGGTTATTTATTCTGGAGATCATGAGGTAGCATGGTGCTCCAGTTCTTATTATTTGTGATTGTGGAACTCAGTTCTCATTAATTTTTTGGTGGTCATTTCACTGAGGTTTGGGGACTAAGGTGACCCTGGTACCTCTTTCTATCCGCAGATTGATGGACAAGTAGAAAGGACTATTCTGAGTTTAGAGGATAAGCTTCGAGATTGTGTGAGTGACTTTTTAGTAGTTAGGTTGACCATTTGCTTATTGCAGAGTTTGCATACAATAATAGCTATTATTCTAGTATTGGTATGTCTTTGTTTGAGGCATTGTATGGTAGAAGGTGTAGATCTTCTATGGGGTGGTTCAAAGTTGGAGAGGTAAGGTTGTTCAATCATTATTTAGTCCATCAAGCTATAGAAAAGGTGAAGGTGATCTAGGATAGTCTTAAGACTACCCAAAGTTACCAAAAGTCCTATGCGGATATGAGGCGAAAAGAGTTGGAGTTCAATATAGGTGATTGGGTGTTCCTAAATGTGTTTCCAATAAAAGGAGTGATGCATTTTTGGAAAAAAGGAAAAGCTCAGTACCTATTACATTGGTCCTTATTTGATTCTGAGGAGAGTGTGAAATATTACATATGAGTTAGAGTTGCCTGGAAGTTTGGGTTCTATACACTATGTGTTTCATGTGTCTATGTTGAGGAAATACAAAGTGATCCTTCCTTGGTAGTGCCTATTGAGAATGTTGGTGTCTTAAATTCCCTGTCTTACAAAGAGTTTCCAATATAAATCTTGGATGGACAAGTTTGTAGGTAGAAGACTAAAGATATGGAATTTGTAAAAGTCCTACAACACCCCAGAAATTTGACCTATGCGAAATTTCCTTGGTTTTGGACTTTTGTACTTGGTATGACTCAAAGGTACCAATAGTACCCTTAGATATGTGTTAGGGGTCATTTTGAGGGTTCACTCGTACACTAGGTAGTATGTTTGGTTTGAGTTCTGCCTAAGAAATAACTCATCAAGGTACGAGTCATATAGAAAGATATGAGGGGTGTAAGGCTAAGTCATATGGTGCTTGAATTATTAGACTTGTGAAACTGTCCAAGATACAATAGGTTTATACAATTTGGTGAATCACTCATACCTTAATGTATGAGTTAGGTTGGTGAGTCATATAGGAACCAGTGTGTAGTTTCTTGTCAAGGTCTTAGGTAAAAGTTGGGGAACCCCTCATACCCTAGGGTTTGGATGACATAGGTGAGTCGTACCCTATACCATGGCTTGTTTTAAACTTAAGTCAAGGGTAGTCCAGACATTTTCTACTTTAAAACCCTTATGTCCTCACATTATATAACCCTTGGTGGCCTTCCATAATATTTGTTAAATGATTAAAACATATCAAATACTCTCTCAAACTCACTCTTGAAGATTGGAGGCTTGGGTTTCTTCATGTGTTCTTCAAAGGGCTCATAGGTCAACATTTCTTCCGTGAATCTTCATATATAAGGCATATACTCCTTCCCACATTGTTAGTTCCAACTAAAGGCATGTTTATTGTGTTTTAAACATTGATTTATGAATCATAAATGGTGGATTTGAAAATAAATGTTTAGGGTCATGATGCATATGGTTTGCTATTGGTTTAAACAATGTTTTTACATATTTTTTGGTAATGGTTTGCACATGTGGATGTTTGTTGGTTATAGTTTAACAAATGTTTGTAATAGTATGCCCTCAACATGTTTGATAAAATGCCTAAAAGAATGTTTTCACTCTATTGTTGAACTTACATTGGAACTTTTGCATGGTATGGTTTGGTAATGGAACCCTAAATAGATTTTGATAGTTTTTTGGTTTAAATAGTATAAATAATATAAATGCTTTAAATGTTTTGCATGGTCCAAAATGGTTTGGGATAGTTTGAAGGGTAAGATCTTAGTGGTCATGGTTGGTCTATTTAAAAACCTTGCGGGGTATATAGGAGTCATCCAAGGGAATGCATTAATGAAATTTGTTTGAATAACAATTATGGCTTAATTGTTAATACCTGTGAGGTATATGGGAATCCACCAAATAGTTTAATATGGTTAATTGAAGGGTTCATAGGAATTCCTTAATCTATAAATGGATGGATATCGACAATACTTGCAAGTTATAATTGGTATGATGATACCACTAGTAATGGACTTGGTTGATAAATGGATAATGGTTTGGTTGTTTAGTAATAATTTTAATTAGGCAATAATGGTAGGGTGTGTAATAGAGTGGTGGAAGGTAAAGGTCCCGGGAGGATCAAAGATGGAAAGTCATATATACCAATGTGAGGTTTGGTTCTTGGTGACCGTGTGTATCATGTCATACTTTATATTTTGGGGGATGTACTAGTCATCCAGGTTCTTTTCCCTAGTCATGCTGCTACACGCATGGGGCCCTTTCAACAAGGGAAGATGAACCCATATAGCCCGTGGGTTATTTAGGACGGCAAAGCTAAACAACCCAAGTAAAGGTTTTAATGGCATGCTAAACCCGGTTTCCTTTCCCGGAATAGTTATATATATATGTATGGTTTGTATATATGTGGTTGGTTTTACTTGGTTTTTCACTGGTTTGCATTATTTTATCCTTATCCTGAGTGTATGCTAGTGTTCACCCGCTAACCTATCTTTGGTAGGCTATATCCCGACGCGATGCAGGAACCGACCATTCTTCTCTTATACTTTGTGATCGAATTTAGGATCAACTATTGGATTTAAGTGGTGAGCTTCCATAGTTCGGAAGGCATTTATATCATGTTATGGTTTACTTTATGTACTTTTATCTTTTATAGACTTTGGGATTTGGCTATGGTCGGGGGAATGTCCCGACTAGGCACTCTTTAGTTTGTATAGAGGTTTTAAATGGACTACTATGAACTTGGGTATGGTATGGATTATATGTCATATATATATAAATACAATGGATTATTATACTTTGGTTTTGTCTTACGGTTTCTGCATTGGTAAGGTTGGTTATTGGCTGGTAGGACTTATTTTGGTTGATCTCAGTTATAGAATTATCCCAAAGTCACCATATTAAATTAATATGATATCTTGTTATATGCTCGAAATTTAGCCGACATAAGGTATGCGTTTTGTTATTGGCTTGGGTAACAGGGGTGGTCCCCTGTCCTGGTTGGACTTGGGAATCCCATTACGACAAGGCCCTAGTTCAGGTCATGTCAAGTTAGTATCAGAGCTTTAGGTTACAGTGTCATGGGGTATCCATTAAGCCTTGTTGAGTAGAGTCTTGATTATGGGTGTATCGTTCACCACACTTATAATCAAGAGGCAACGAGGAATCTAGGAATGTTTCACTTTCTTGGTTGTTCAACTTTTGGGCTATAGAGTCTAAGGTCTTAAAATCTTCTTTAAATCTTCCTTGTTTTACTTTTCTGATTAGGTCTTCGTAATGATCCAAAGTTTATGGAAACTTGTCTTTCCCACTTTAGGACTACATAAATGGATCTAGTCTAACTCATAGGACATAGACCTAGTCATGGGTTCTAACTTCTGGGTTTCTCTGTGGTGTCCTATCGGTCTCCTCAAACCCTATTTTAGAAGGTGGAACTCATTCTTAATTTTCTTAATAAGGGGTTACTAAAATTGAGTTTCGTCATTCTATTAATCTATTGACCCAGATGGTGACAATTATGTCAAGTCAATTCGGTCCTATTAGCATTAGTATAAGGAGGAATGAGGTAAGCTTGTAAATAAGAAAGGTAAAGGGTCTCGATTTTCTTAAAAAAAGGGAGACTAATGGTATGGTGGTAAATAGTCCAAGAGAGAGAGCTAGGTGAGTCCTAACTCCTATCCTATGGCCTGTGCTCTCTACTTGAATTTATTGGGAGAAAGGTGTTTTCAGATTGGTAAATTTTTCTAGGGCACAAGATGCCCAGTTTGAGGCCAATAGGGCTAAATTCGCATCATCCTATCCTCGATCGCACTATGGTTATCTGTAGGAAGGAAGGAATTGGTGTTTTAGTTGTGGTCAATTGGGTCACATATAATAGGTGTGTCAATAAGGGTTGTCGCTTGGGAAAATAGAATATTGGTTGCTACTTCTGGCACCAACACTGGTCGAGGTTATCTCAATGTTCTTCCTTAGGAATTCGAGGCATCTTTTGATATTGATACTGATATGTTGAAAACCCTTTTCCTTGTGGTTTGTATGGTTTACTTGGTTCGGGGTTCTCTTTCTTTTACGACTGCATTTGTGGTTGTGTATTCTGGAGTTGGTCTTAAGGTTACTTTAGACTCTTTTTTTGGTTTCTACCCCGGTAGGTGACTCTGCGACGTCCAAAAGAGTCTATAAGGGGTGTGTGGTATCTGTTGGTAATAAAGGGGTTTTGGTGGATTTGTGAGACTCGAATATGGTGGATTTTGATATCATTTGAGGGAATGGATTGGTTGCACTTGTGCTATTCCTTATTAGATGGTCAAATTCCTAAAAAGGTTATCTTTAGGCTCTATAGTGAGTTACTTATAAAATCGGAGGGTAGTTTGGTTCCCTAGCTTTTTTAAGGGAAAGGTTATATCATATCTTGGAACATAAAGATTAATCTCCAAAGGGTGTCTATATTATTATTTGGTCCCGGTTAAACGATTCTAACTCAAAAGGTCTTTCTTGGCATTTAATTGATTTTTCTTAGGTTGTGTTGCATTATTCAACCTTTATTAATGTTTATGAATAGTGTGGGCTGCATAGGAATGGGAAATGAATTTTGGGGTACTACAGATTTCCCAACTACTTGGTTTTGATCTTCGATATTATAGTTCCTCAAATTTGTTTGTAAAATTTCCATTGAATATGATTTTATCACATAGTTTGACTATTCTTGAATCTTTGCATTGCATAAATGGTTAAGGGAACATAAATTGGTTTTGGTTGTATTCAATTGAATTTGAAAAGGCCTTAGTTTCCATGTTTTGATTATGAATGGTTTTGGTTTAATTGGAAACCTTGGACTAAATTTGGTCTCATGGTTTTTGCATATCTATGTTGGGCTCTAGGTAGCATTGGGATAAATAAAGTTTTGGGTATAGGAGAACCAAACGTCCCTAGTATTTAGAGTAGAGTGTTGTGCTTGTAGGTGAAATGGGATGAAGGTTGGTAGTTAATCTTGAATTCCCTTTTAGTGGTGGACTTCAAGGGAAGGTTGGGTTGCATATTGTAGTGATTCTCTTCTATCTTGGTACTCAACAAGTGTTGTATGTATTTTTATAGCACAGATGTCTAAGGTTCGCATTTTGCATTCCCCCTGTTCCCTAAATATGAGTTTTGACTTTGCATTGCATTACTCATGTTATGTTTGGTTGTGTTTATTTTGATGTCAGTCTAAGGACTCTTTTTATGGTCTAATTTGGTTGGGATGTTTCTTCATTTATGGTCTAGGTGGTGACTATAAAGTACTTCATGCCTATGGTGTCGTGTCTTATTTTGGGGATCTTTTTCATGCCTTTGGTGGCATAGATAATTCTTGTAATTTGGTCTCTTAAATAAATTTTCTTCTTATTCTAGGGTGGTAGTGACTTGGAGAGCATGATGATGTTTCAAATCAAGAAGTGTAGAAGTCCCTAAGTGGGGGAAGTCTAGGGTAACTACTAGAGTTAAGGTTTTAGAAGGTACGGTAAGGTCATTGTTATGAGAAATAGTTAGGAAAGGAAAAGGTGGTGAAAATCCTTGTGGAAATAATAAAGGGTGCTAGATCTTTTGATGGATATATCATACTGATAACGCTCAATCTACAGCTCTCGCAGGAGTGTAAAGCGGTCGTTAGCAAATATAGAACCCAACCTGGGTTGGGTATCGATCCCACAGGGAATAGCTTGGTCAACAAGTAAGCAAAATTACTAAACTTTTGGTGCAAGTCTCGTAAGAAGGGGGGATTGTAATGTGTAACGAAAACAATAAAGTAAAAGCTGAAAGTAGCAAAGTAAAGAGAGAAAGATTGTTACGTAAGTTGTAAACAATGAGAATTGAAGCGTTGGGGTTATGTCCACCTTCTGAGGTATACGTCTCTATCGGCTATGAGTGTGTAGAGTCTTGACATGCAATTGCTTATAGAGAATTGTAGTCGATGGTAAATCCAAGCGTCTCTCGACCTGAACAAGGACTATTTCACTTTAACTCTCTCGAGCTTAAAGCGTGTCTAATGATATGAATTCTCCAAGAGGTTAGTCCAGTTACGGCACTAGCTTTTTAATAGGAAAGGGTGTCCTACTACCTTGACATTATCTCTTTTCCAGACAAATAACCTTTCTCTCGAACAAGTTAAATGTTAGACTGGCGTTATTCTATGCGTTTGCAACCGCAAAGAATGTAGATTAATATGAAGAGCGTAATGATATAAGCAATATACGTGTCTTGAACTCACAACTCACAGCAGTAGATAGTAACTCATTCGGCTTCCATAACCCCAACTAAGAGGTTTAGTTACCCATGAATGCGAAGGATATCACGTTTTGCATGGTGGATGGCGTGAAAAGTAGGTGATAGGCGTATGGTTTTGGTGATTCCGTAGCAAGTAACGATTCTCTTGTTGTGGAATAGATGAATAGAGAAATAATAGAATTAATGGAAAGATTAGAAGAGTGAATAGAAGTGTTGTAGTGGAAGAAGAGAGGGATGGAAGATTTGTATTGTAAGAAGATGAATAAAAATATCTAGCATGATAGGGTATTTATAATACTCCTATCCTACTCCTACTAAGCTAATGAAATAAATAACCAAATCCTAATATACTAATGAAATCCTTGACCCAAATGTACTAGGGTAAGGTTACAATATCATAATCCAAATAGATTAGTGAAACACATAACCTAATTGCACTAGGTTAATGTATCTTGGTAACAATCCAGCTTTGTGTCTGTAAGTCCCCAAAGTCTTCAGAATTGCTGTTTTAGCCCGGGACAGAGTTTCCATGCAGCAGATTTGGTCCTTTAGGCGTCCAACTCCTTTCTACTTCGTTTGTGAGCTTTCTTTTGCGTCAAGTAAGCCGTAAAATGCTATATTTTGCATCATTTATACCTGAAACTTTCCTAATCATGTTTGTCAGCTCATTTACAGGAAAAAGGACTAAAAGTGCATGAAATATATAATTAGTTCTCAAAACTAGGCTAAAATATGGGCAAAATATATTGATATAGGCACGTAAATTCGCCTATCATCAACACCCCACACTTGAAGCTTTGTTCGTCCTCGAACAACATATCATGTCCTTCTAAACATCGACTTAGGGTTTTTACAGCAACAACACAAAACATTCTTCAAGACAAGCACAACAATTATCAACAAAGAGTAGCTTTCCGATCATAAGTAGAAACAATTTAACCTCAAGCATAGACTCATGATGGTGATCAACTCGCATGCAAACGTTAAGGTACATAGAATCATATACAACTATCCAAAAACTCATCAACCATGTGTGTCTCACAATATAGTACCCATAATCACTCATAAGTATAGCATATGTTTCAAACATGGGTATCAAAATGTTCTTGCTCTCACTCTCACAAAGAATTCATATGTAGCAACTAATGACCATAGGCTTGCCCTTAATGTAGTACTCCACTAAATGTCAGAATGTTAAGATTAGGATCAAGTAGGTCTTTTGATGGTTGTAATGTAGGCTAAGGGACGGGTAGGACTATTTTGGTCAAGAATAGTGACTAGGTTCCTAAGCGCTTTTAATACATCACTTTGTATCATTGACACTTTTTTCTTTCAACCTTTCTTTATTTTATTCTTCCACCCTTGTTCTCATCTTTTGTTTTTCAATTTTAAGCACAACTCACTTTTCAGCTTTCTTTTCCTTTTTCTTTTCACAACATACCTCTTATGATAGCACTTTCTTTTTCATAACACATTCAAGCACCATACTCACCCAATTTCCTCTTATGTTGTCACATGACTTTCACTTTAAAGCACTTAGGAATTTGGATCAAATTACGGTCTTGAAAAAATGGATTAGGCTTACATACGAGGTTGTCAAAGAAATAGGCTAAAGGCTCAAAAGGGTTTAACTAGGATGATTTACATGGGTAGGAAAAACTGAAGGTAAACATGTATGGGTTGCCAAAGAAATGCCTAAATCATATCCTAAACTTACATTCCTTATTTTCGCTTTGCATACATACCAGGCAAGTTCTAGCATCAGCTACAAACATAGAATATACTATTATCTCGCACACACAAGGCACATGGTCGACTTGATTGGAAGTAATATAGACTCTCGACCCAACAAGTGAAAGAATTGAACCACTTAATATCACATAATGAGTCACAACTAGAGCCTGAACGTCTCAATAGTCATAATTGTAGCACATACTCTTGTTATAATCTCATGCTGCCTATTAGAATTATTTCATGCGAAGCTAAAAAAAATTTACTACTAAAAAAACTAAGCAAACAAACATGAATAAATGCAAATGCGGATCGAGAAGTATAGCATGCAAATACCATCACCCCACACTTAGACGGGGCACACTGTCCTCAGTGGAAAATAAATAAGAAGAACCTGGTTTAGTCGGACTCCTCATCAATGTCGGGGGTCATACCCCCTTCGTCTGAATCATCATAAGAGTCATCGTCAGAGTTCTCCTCATCATCAGAATCAGGCAAGCGTCTATCATCATCAGTTGGTACGTCATCGTCAAGAGGTTCCTCAAAATATACGCCCACTCCACACATCTCCCGGGCATGCCTGTTCATTAGGTAGTCATGGTCCAGCTGTTGGAGCTCTTCAGCAGTTGGAATACGTCCACCACTCATCATAGTGAATCGTGTCATGCCATAGAGATGACGGAAGAAACTCTCATCACGAGCATGTCTCTCCGCAGTAGTAAGGTTGACTCCATGAGTTGTTTCAGCATCTTTGACCTTTGTGAGGTCAACCTTCTTTGGGTTATGTGGGAGTTTTTGGTCAGCTGGTTCCTCTTCTATATCCTCCTTCCGCAACATTGCTGTCAACAAATTGCCGAATGTGAAATGGGACCTTCGGTGGAGTCTGGCCTTCCTTATGGTAGATCGAATGATTGCCCCAAAGTTGATAGGGACATTCGTCATCAACGCATAAACCAAACACACTCTATCTCTTGATATCTTGGTGTATTGCGTCCCAGGAATAAGGCATGAGTTGACAATGCGCATCCAGATTCTTGCTTCCCTATTTAGTGGAGCATAGGGGAAGGTGTTGTGATGGCCTGTTTCCTTATGTCTGCCCCATCTTGCCATCGATCTGCTTCCACAAAGCGTGTGTCTTATCGCTCTGTAAGGAGGCCTGCTGTACAGCTCTTTGTATGGTGCAGGGTCGACCGAAGGTAGGCCAAGAAAAGAGTTGATCCATTCCGCTGTAAGCTGTAACACTTGGCCCCGAATTTTTACTTCATTGCCTGTTGTGTTCGGCGACCAGTTGGCATAAAACTCTCTTGTTAAGTCA
Source organism: Capsicum baccatum var. pendulum (assembly GCA_030864225.1). Taxonomy (NCBI): domain Eukaryota; kingdom Viridiplantae; phylum Streptophyta; class Magnoliopsida; order Solanales; family Solanaceae; genus Capsicum; species Capsicum baccatum. The sequence goes on along the minus strand of CM061554.1, from coordinate 75,563,546 downwards.
AGATTACACTCTCCCATGTCGCGGAAGATGAAATCTAGCTTCAAAGCCATTATTTTAGCCAACATTTGCGGCTCCTTCTTTGCTAAGGTCTCCTTGTTGATTAATTCGACGTGCACATATTTCTTTTCTTTGTTGCTGCTGTACCATGCTTTGGCTTCTTCCTCAAGAACCCATTCTATTCCGAACATTCTGCGTGGTAGGTGTGCTGAAGATGATTCTCCTTGGTCTTTTCGACTTCTCTTCTTGTCCTTTCGGGACGTGGTAGCCTTCTCCTTGCCTTGCTTCGCTTTAGGTGCCATTGTACCTGAGACTAGAAATAATGTTAGGTGCAGCAGAATCTCACTTTATACAATCTATATGCAAGCATTAGGGGTACCACCCCACACTTAATCTTGTTAGCACAAATCAGTGAAGTAAAAGTGGTCGAGTACTCAGATTTCGTCGACATACGTTTTAGGATTGTATTCCGACAAGAAAATCAGCATTACATCACTTATTTGCAGCCATTGGACTACTTTCATGGTGGATATAGCAACACTACAGCCTAGGGGTTACCACATGGAATTATTATTCTTACAACAAGCACAGCCTCCTAAGTCGATAGGCACTATAACCTTATCCCGATGGCCGGGATAGTCTATCATGTAATCATCCAACCAACAATCTTAAGCAATATTCATAGCCATATCAATTCAGCAATTATCATAACAATTCTATCTAAACAAAATTCAAGTCGGAAACAAGTCAAGAATTCCCTACGCATATATTCAATCACACGATCTTGTAACAATTGTCCAAACACATGAACATCACCACCAATCTCACATGATTTAGCAAAATATAATAAGCATATCAACGTAGTACTTACGATAAATAGATGAAGAATAAGAGAGTACTTACTTGCTTGAAGATGGTGGAGAAGTTGTTGTGAATTGGAAGAACAAAGGAAGAAAATTTTGAGAGGATTTGGAGTGTTATGCGGCGCCTTTAGGGTTGTTTCTAATGTGGTTGTGTTATAAAACCAAGTCCCCTTTATATAGGAGGAGTATGGGTTGGGTTATGACCCATTTACAATTGGATTTGGGGACAAGATCACCACATCTGCGGCGCATATCTCTCGGCATATCAATGACATATGCGGCGCATTGTCCATGGCATAATGGGACATATGCGCCGCATAGTCTATGGCATTTCTAGACATATGCGCCGCATAGTCTATGGCATTTGGTCTCAGTATCTCAAATGCCATAGCATAGGCGGCGCATAGTCAAAAGCATACCTAGGAATAGGCGGCGCATACTGTATAGCACACTAGATTCCGAGTCCATAGGCTATAGAATAGGTTGTACATCGTTCGTGGCCTACTTTTACCAAGGCCTAGCCTTCCTCAAAGCCTATTATGACGTGAGAAAGGCTCAATTCATAGCCTTATGCATCACCATTCCTAACTTACCGACTTTACCATACAATGCGACCAAATCGTCAATTGAAATCAATCTCCTCGTTGCACACTTCTTGCACCTATATTAGCTCAAAACAAATGAACACGATTAGTACGATGGGTTGCCTCCCACCAAGCGCCTTAGTTTTGGTCGTGGCACGACTCTTATTTTTTGATTTTCATTTATCAAAAAGAAAAAAATACTAAAACGACGAAACGATAAAACGATAAAACGACAAAACAATAAAACAATAAAACGATGGGTTGCCTCCCATCTAGCGCCTTATTTATTGTCGTGGCTCGACGTAGTAATCTCGAGTACTTAGACTTCGTCGAGATAAGTGATGGCCATGTCATTCATCGAGTCAAGAGGACCGATATATGGCTTGACACGTTGGCCATTCACTTTGAAGATAACACCCTCATTGTTTTCCAATTCGACTACTCCAGACGAGTAGACTTGGATGATTTTAAATGGACCAAACCATTTCGATTTTAACTTACCTGGGAAGAGCTTGAGTCTGGAATTAAAGAGTAGTACCATGTCACCTTTTTGGAAGTTTCGTCGAACAATCCGCTGATCATGATACTTCTTCATCCGCTCCTTGTATAAATCTGATCTTTCATATGCATGGAGACGAAATTCATCTAGTTCGTTCAACTGCTCCCACCTCAGGTTCTTCACATCATCCCAATTCAGATTCAAGTGCTTCAATGCCCACAATGCCTTGTATTCAAGCTAGATGGGTAGATGACAAGCCTTCCCATAAACTAGCTGATAAGGTGACATGCCAATGGGTGTCTTGAATGCAGTCCTATACGCCCATAGTGCATCATCTAGCTTTCGAGACCAGTCCTTCCTATTCGCATTAACCGTCTTGGCAAGGATTTTCTTGATCTCGCGGTTGGAAACCTCAACTTGTCCACTGGTTTGGGGATGATAAGGCGTAGCTACCTTGTGTTACTTGACTCAATACTTGGCCAATACAGATTTGAATAGCTCGTTGCAAAAGTGAGATCCTCCATCACTTATGATAGTACGAGGTACTCCAAAGCGAGAGAAGATATTCTTCTTTAAAAACGCTACCACACGCTTTCCTTCGTTGTCGGCCAATGCTACAGCTTCAACCCATTTTGACACATAATCCACAGCAACCAAGATGTACTTCATTCCAAACGAATTCACGAATGGTCCCATGAAATCAATACCCCACACATCAAAGAGTTCTACCTCCAGAATTTTGGACATGGGCATTTCATGGTGTTTTGAAATAGCACCTTGACGTTGGCATTGATCACACCTTCACACGTAGTCATATGCATCTCTGAATATTGTAGGCCAATAATAACCGCTTTGCAAGACTTTTCTTGCCGTTCGATTCCCTGCATGATGTCCTCCAACTTGCGAAGTGTGGCATGCTTCCAATATAGTAGGCACTTCTTCATGGGATATACATCGTCGAATGATACCATCCGCGCATCTTCGAAACAAATAAGGCTCATCCCAATAGTAGTGCTGAACGTCATGCATAAACTTCCTCCTCTGGTGGTAAGATAAATTGGAAGGTAACACATTACTCACTATGAAATTCGCAAAATCGGCATACCATGGTAATTTCTCCATTGTTGTTGCTAGTATCTCCTCGTCAGGGAATGCATCATCAATCTGATTTTCTGGTTGTGCCACATACTCATTCTCAAGTCTGGATAGGTGATCAGCCACTTGGTTCTCGCAACCTCTTCTATCTTTGACTTCGAAATCAAACTCTTGCAGCAGCAATACCCATCGAATCAGCCTTGGTTTTGCATCCTTCTTTGTCATTAGGTACCTAAGAGCTGCATGGTCTGTATGAACGATCACCTTAGTACCCAATAGATAGGCACGAAACTTCTCAAACGCATACACAACCGCTAAGAGCTCTTGTTCAGTAACAGTGTAGTTCCTTTGGGCTTCATTTAGGACCTTACTCACATAGTAGATAGGATGAAATAATTTCTCCTTTATCTGTCCAAGAACAGCACCAACGGCTACACCACTAGCATCACACATGATTTCGAACGGGAGCGTCCAATCTGGTGCTACCATGATAGGGGCTTCAGTGAGTTTTTCTTTAAGGCATTCGAATGCCGTTAAGCAATCATCATTAAAGTCAAACTTCGCATCTTTCTCCAATAGTTTGCACAATGGACTAGAAATTTTGGAAAAGTCTTTGATGAATCTACGATAAAACCCAGCATGGCCAAAAAAACTATGAACTCCCTTCACCGAAATTGGAGGTGGTAGCTTCTCAAGTACCTCTATTTTGGCGCGATCAACCTCTATTCCTCTTTCGGAAATCTTGTGCCCAAGAACGATTCCTTCTTTTACCATGAAGTGGCACTTCTCCCAATTCAGCACAAGGTTAAACTCTACACATCTTTGCAATGCCATGCTCAAGTTTGCCAAACATGCTTCAAAAGACTTACCAACAACTGAAAAGTCGTCCATAAATACCTCCAAAGTGTCTTCTACCATATCAGAGAAAATAGACATCATACACCGTTGAAAGGTGGCTGGTGCGTTACACAACCCGAATGGCATGCGTTTGAAGGCAAAAGTACCATATGGGCATGTAAACGTTGTCTTCTCTTGGTCTTCGGGGGCAATACAAATCTGATTGTAACCTGAATAACCATCCAAGAAGCAAAACCATCCTTTCCCCGCTAATCGATCTAGCATTTGGTCCATAAATGGCATGGGGAAGTGATCCTTGAGCGTCCAAGAATTCAGCTTGCGGTAGTCCATGCATACTCTCCATCCAGTAACGGGCCTAAGTGGAATAAGCTCATTCTTTGCATTCGCAACCACCGTCATACCTCCTTTCTTGGGAACACATTGTACTGGGCTTACCCATGTACTATCAGAAATAGGATACACGACTCCTGCGTCTAACCACTTGATAATCTCCTTCTTCACCACCTCTTGCATTGGTGGGTTTAGACGTCTTTGATGTTCAATGGTGGGTGTGCACTTTTCTTGAAGCTGAATTTTATGTGTGCCAATCCCAGGTGGAATACCAATGATATCCGCAATGGTCCATCCACTAGCTCTAATATACTTGCGTAAGATTGCAATAAGAGCTGCAACTTGCTGCTCACCCAAATCGGCTGCTACAATGACTGGAAGAGTGTTTCCGCTTTCTAAGAAGGCGTACTTCAAATGGCTTGGCAGCTCCTTCAATTCTAACGTGGGTGGTTCTTCAATAGATGGCTTAGCTTGAGGTGTGGGTCGATTCTTGAGATCAAGATCCAGCTTTTTGGGGGTATAGTGATATGTCCCTAATCCCGATAGAGCACAAATATCGTCTTCAGAAATTTCAGCATCATCATTCTCTCCTTTCATGAGCGAAACCTCCAAAGGATCATCAAGAATTCCCTCTTCAGCAAGTAACTCGTTCTCATCATCAAAGACAACAACATCCATATAAAATACACTCAGATCTTTGGGTTGCTTCATTGATTTGCAAACATCAAAGCGCACCACTTCGTCATTTATTCGGAATGAAAGCTCATTAGCTCTCAAATCTATGAGCACACTTCCCGTAGCAAGGAAGGGGCGTCCCAAGATTATGGGAACCTTTGAATCTGCTTCACAATCCAAGATGACAAAGTCTACTGGAAATATGAATGAAGATACCTTCACCAAGACATCGCATAGAATACCAACCGGTCGTTTTACCGACCAATCCGCCATAACAAGCCTCATATTAGTTGGTGTAGGATATCCTAACCCCAACTTCTTGTAGATTGATAATGGCATCAAGTTGATGCTGGCTCCTAAGTCACACAATGATTTAGCAAAGTCCAAAGATCCGACGGTGCAAGGAATCGTGAAAGCTCCAGGGTCGGCCTTCTTCTGAACTATTGATCGAGTAGCTATTGCACTACAATGGTGCACATCATCTTTCAGCTCATAACTTGCTGCCCTCTTCTTAGTCAAAAGATCTTTCATAAACTTCGCATACCCAGGCATTTGTTCAAGTGCCTCTACAAACGGAACATTAATAGTCAGTTGCTTCAACATAGTCATAAATTTGCTGAACTTAGTGTCATCGGCCACCTTCTTCAATCTTTGTGGAAAAGGTGGTGGTGGGTATGGAAGTGGTCTCTCCATGGATTTCTTCTCCTCTTGCTTCCATTTATTATTTTTTTCAGGCTGCACGTCACTAGGTGAAATGTCCTTGACGTTGGAAGTAGATGTTGCGGCTTCTTCTCTTGTGATGTCACTAGGTGTGGCTTCCATATCTGCTGTTCCGTCAACCACTTGCTTGCCTTTTGCTGAAGTTTCTAGCACCTTACCACTCCTGGTAGTGATGTCCATGCATGACCCATTATTCCTTGGGTTTTGGACTGTATCGCTCGGTAAGGTGCCAGCCCTTCTTTGATTTAATGCTGCTGAAAGTTGGCTTAATTGCTGCTCTATTTGCTTGATAGAAGTGGAATGAGAATCAACTAGTTGCTTCATGGAGGCCAAATCATCAATCACCTCCTTAACTCCCGCGCTCGTTGCTTCCACTCCTTTCAATAACTTAGCCATCATGTCTTCCATACTCCCAGAATTAGATGTGGTGGTATCACGTCTACCAGGGGGAACGTACAAACCACTCTTTTCATTATTTTTCTTCCAACTACCTTGGTCTTTGCTTCCAGATTTATCATAATAGTTCCGACCTTGGTTTCCTTGGGCATTCCCACGGAAACCCCCCTGATTGTTCAAGTAGTTGACCTCCTCTTCCGAATCAGATTCGTCTCTTCCTTTTAGCGCCACAACTTTCACTTTTTCGGTCTTCCCTGATAATAAGTGCTTTGTCAGAAGATCCAATTGTGTTTTCATGTGCGCCATGTCTTGCTCACGTTCTTCTTCTCTTCTTCTTTGGTCTGCAGACATGCCAATAGATAAAGTGGGGCTTGCTACCTCAGAGTCCCTGGTATGCCAAGCTCTACTTTGCTTAGTCATTCAATCTAGCATATTGCTTGATTGACCAAAGGTGAGGTCCATGAAAGAACCTCCAGCTGCGTTGTCCACCACTGGTTTAGTTATTGAATTCAAGGCTCTATACAAGATCTCCATGAGGTGAACATTAGTCATGTGATGGTTTGGGCATCTCGCTAGCTTTGTCTTGAACCTCTCCCATGTTTCATGAAGAGCTTCAGAGGGAAGCTGACGAAAGTTGCTGATTTCATCTCTCAATTGGGCCCTCTTGGATGGCGGAAAGAATCTTTCTAGGAAAGCGTCTCTCAATTGGCTCCAATTTGTAATTGAATCAGGAGTCAGCCCATTCAACCATAGTGTTGCCTCCCCAGACAGAGATAATGGAAATAGACGTAGTCGAATAGCATTCTGACCAACACCAGGATTGTCAAAAGACTTGCATGTAGAAATAAAGTTGATGAGATGCATATTCGGATCATCGCCTGCTAGTCCACCAAATAATCCCTTGAGTTGCAATAACTGAATCATGGTGCTAGTGATGTTGAACTTGGCTCCGGGCGCTAATGGTGGTGGAATTATAGCTCCAGTGGCTCCGGCACCATCAAGATCATCAGCATCATCGTCGAAAGCTGGTTGCAAAGGTTGGCGATCATACCTATACCGCGCTTGTCGACCTCTTCGATTGGCAGGTGTTATAATTTCAGCATCACGCCTAGGGTTCAGTAACTCGTCATCACCTAAATCTTCATCGTCAGGATTTGTTGCTCGTCCAGGATTATCAATGTTTTGTTGTTGGACTTGAGCAGCGGCAAGAGCAGCTAATCTTGCTTGCTCGTGTTGAGCAGCCATCCTGTCGATTTCAGCTTGTGCTTCCATTCTTCTAAATCGTTGTGGTTCCGGATTGATTGGTAATAACGGTTGACCAGAACTTCTAGTATGGGGCATGCACTAAAAGAAAACCTGCAATAAACAAAAACAAAAACTAAAAGTAAAAGTACGAGAATCTTTAACCAAAGGGTCTAGTAATTATCACGAACTTGATTGACATTCGTATTCCCCGGCAACGGCGCCAATTTTTGATAACGCTCAATCTACAGCTCTCGCAGGAGTGTAAAGCGGTCGTTAGCAAATATATAACCCAACCTGGGTTGGGTATCGATCCCACAGGGAATAGCTTGGTCAACAAGTAAGCAAAATTACTAAACTTTTGGTGCAAGTCTCGTAAGAAGGGGGGATTGTAATGTGTAACGAAAACAATAAAGTAAAAGCTGAAAGTAGCAAAGTAAAGAGAGAAAGATTGTTACGTAAGTTGTAAACAATGAGAATTGAAGCGTTGGGGTTATGTCCACCTTCTGAGGTATACGTCTCTATCGGCTATGAGTGTGTAGAGTCTTGACATGCAATTGCTTATAGAGAATTGTAGTCGATGGTAAATCCAAGCGTCTCTCGACCTGAACAAGGACTATTTCACTTTAACTCTCTCGAGCTTAAAGCGTGTCTAACGGTACGAATTCTCCAAGAGGTTAGTCCAGTTATGGCACTAGCTTTTTAATAGGAAAGGGTGTCCTACTACCTTGACATTATCTCTTTTCCAAACAAATAACCTTTCTCTCGAACAAGTTAAATATTAGACTGGCGTTATTCTATGCGTTTGCAACCGCAAAGAATGTAGATTAATATGAAGAGCGTAATGATATAAGCAATATACGTGTCTTGAACTCACAACTCACAGCAGTAGATAGTAACTCATTCGGCTTCCATAACCCCAAATAAGAGGTTTAGTTACCCATGAATGCGAAGGATATCACGTTTTGCATGGTGGATGGCGTGAAAAGTAGGTGATAGGCGTGTGGTTTTGGTGATTCCGTAGCAAGTAACGATTCTCTTGTTGTGGAATAGATGAATAGAGAAATAATAGAATTAATGGAAAGATTAGAAAAGTGAATAGAAGTGTTGTAGTGGAAGAAGAGAGGGATGGAAGAATTGTATTGTAAGAAGATGAATAAAAATATCTAGCATGTTAGGGTATTTATAATACTCCTATCCTACTCCTACTAAGCTAATGAAATAAATAACCAAATCCTAATATACTAATGAAATCCTTGACCCAAATGTACTAGGGTAAGGTTACAATATCATAATCCAAATAGATTAGTGAAACACATAACCTAATTGCACTAGGTTAATGTATCTTGGTAACAATCCAGCTTTGTGTCTGTAAGTCCCCAAAGTCTTCAGAATTGCTGTTTTAGCCCGGGACAGAGTTTCCATGCAGCAGATTTGGTCCTTTAGGCGTCCAGCTCCTTTCTACTTCGTTTGTGAGCTTTCTTTTGCGTCAAGTAAGCCGTAAAATGCTGTATTTTGCATCATTTATACCTGAAACTTTCCTAATCATGTTTGTCAGCTCATTTACAGGAAAAAGGACTAAAAGTGCATGAAATATATAATTAGTTCTCAAAACTAGGCTAAAATATGGGCAAAATATATTGATATAGGCACGTAAATTCGCCTATCATCACATACCGCGGGTATATAAGTGGTAGGCTTAAAATTTGTAATTGGTAGATATACCCATAGTTGTGTTGGGTACCTGAGAGGTTTGATAAGGCAAGGTTTTAAGAATTGCCTTTATGGCTTACTAGTTGTATGGTTTTTGGTGTTCAGTAATAGGTTAGGGGTTTTGGTTCTAATGGTTGGATATGGGTTTGTCCATTTCATTTACTTATGGTCTTCATATAATAGTGATGGAAGCAAAATAGTATTTCGGGGCAGATGTAAGGAGTGTATCCCGGTGGCCTAAGTTAACTTATTTTTGTTTTGGATAGGCTTGAATATAGAAGTGGTGGTGTATAGTTCGATTTAAACTTTCGTAGTGATATGTCTTAATAAATTCTAGATTGAATTGGACTTGTTGTTTAGCATGAGTCCATTCATTCGATAATCTATGTGTTGTGTGGAGGTAAGGTGTGGATGTTCCCTGGTTAGTTGGTTCCTTTGGGTGGTATTGGGATCTCAAATTCCTTGTTCTTTAAGGGGGTCCCAATGAGGATTCTTGAATCAGTATATTCATTGGTTACGAACAAGAGGTGTCGCTTTGATGAAGGTTCCAAGGTGAAACCAAAAGTCTGAGAAAGCCATTTGGAATCTGGGAAAGGACATAGAATCCAAGTCTCCATGTTTGTGCTTTGTTCTAAAAATGCATGCATAAGGTGTGTGTTCTTCAAACACATCTTTGTTTTTCTAACTTGGTTAAAGGTGAGGAATGATTTCTCTTACATCTTTTTTTCTAGCTTAGTTAGAGGTTGGAATAAAAGGTGTTGGGTGTAATCATTCTTGGGATATCTGATGATATTTTTATCTTGGTTTGTATTCTTGTCCTCTATCTCGGTTGGGGAAAGTTTGATCAGTGTTAGTATGTTACCTCATGCTCGTTCTTACCCTTACCTGTCATTGGAGGATGAATGATCCTACTGAGGAGACTATAACACCCCAGGAATTTGACCCTTGCAAAATTTCCTTAGTTTTGGACTTTTAGACTTAGTACGACTCAAGGGTACTAATTGTACCCTTGGATACAAGTTAGGGGTCATCTTGAGGGTTTACTCAAATATTAGACAGTATGTTTGGTTTGAGTTTTGCATAAGATATGACTCATCAAGGTATGAGTCGTATAGAAAGATATGAGGGGTGTAAGGCTAAGTCGTATGGTGCTTGAATTATTGTCCTTGTGAAACTTTCCAAGATACGATAGATGGATACGGTTTGGTGCATCACTCGTAACCTAAGGGAAGAGTAGGTTAGTGCATCGTATAGGAACCAGTGTGTAGGGTCTTGGAAAGGTCTTGGGTATGAGTTAGGGTACCACTCGTACCCTAGGGTGCGGATGGCATGGGTGAGTCGTACCCTACATCATGGAATGTTTTAAATTTAAGTCAAGGGTAGTCTGGACATTTCCTACTTTAAAACCCTTGTGTCCTCACATTATATAACCCTTGATGGCCTTCCATAACACTTGACAAAGGATTAAAACACTTCAAATACTCTCTCAAACTCATTCTTGAAGATTGGAGGCCAGGGTTTCTTCATGTGTTCTTCAAAGGGATCATAGGTCAAGATTTCTTTTGTAAATCTTCATGTATAAGTCATGTACCCCTTCCCTCATTGTTATTTACAACTAAATTCATGTGTATTGTGTTTTAAACATTGATTTATGAATTATAAATGGTGGATTACGAAATAAATATTGACGGTCATGATGCATATGGTTGGTATTGGTTTAAACTATGTTTTTACATGTTTTCTTAATGGTTTGCACATAAGGATGTTTGTTGGTTATGGTTTAACAAATGGGTCTTGAGTAACCCTAATTATGGTGGTTTATACTTTAGTTTTGTGACTTGGTAAGGTATGTCCTCAACATGTTTGATAAAATTCCTAAAAAGTTATTTTCACTCTATTGTTGAACTTTCATTGGAACTCTTGCATGGTATGGTTTGGTAATGGAACCCTAATTGGATTTGGATGTTTTTTCATGGTTTAAATTATATAGATTTTTAAAATTTTTGGCATCGTCAAAAATGGTTTGGAATGGTTTAAAGGGTAAGGTCTTGATGGTCATGGTTGGTTTATTTGAAAACCTTGCCAGGTACATCGGAGTCCCCCAAGTAAATGTATTAATGAAATTAGTTTGAATGATGGTTATGGCTTAATTAGTAATATTGTGGGGTAAATGGGAATCCCCCAAATGGTTTAATTTGGTAAATTAAAGGGTACATGGGAATCCCTTAATCCATAAATGGATGGCTGTGGACAATACTTGTAAGTTATTATCCGTATAACGATACTACTACTAATGGCCTTGGTTAATAAATGGATATGGTTTGTTTTTTTGGTAATGGTTTTAATTGGGCAATAATGATAAGGAGTGTCGAAGTTCCATGAAAGGTAGAGGTCCCTAGGGGACCGAAACTGGAAACTCATATTTTCCCATGTAAGGTTTGGTCCTTGGTGATTGTATGCATCATGTCACACTTTATATTCTAGGCGATGTACTAGTCATCCCAGCTTCTTTTACCTGGTCATACGGCTACACGCACTGGGGCCCTTTCAGCAGGGGAGCTAAGCCCATATAGCCAATGGGTGTTTTAGGATGGTAAAGGTACACAACCTTGGTAAAGGTTTTAATGGCATGCTAAACCCTGTTCCCTTATTGGCATCATTATATATATATATGGGTTGTATGTATATGGTTGGTTTTACTTTTGTTTTTTATAGGTTAACATTATTTTATCCTTATCCTGAGTGCATGCTAGAGTTCAACCACTAACCCATGTTCGAGAGGCTGTATCATCATACGATGCAGGAACCGACATTCTTCTTCTCCTTCTTTGCGATCAAATTTGGGATCAGCTATTGGATTGAAGTGATGAGCTTTCATAGTTCAAAAGACATTTATTTCATGTTATGGTTTACTTTATGTACTTTTATCTTTCATAGATTTTGGGTTTAGGCTATGATTGGGGGAATGTCCCGACTAGGTACTCTTTGGTTGGTCTTGAGGCTTTGTATGAAAAATTGTGGACTTGGGTACGGTGTGGATTGTTTATGTTATATATATGTAAAAATACGTTGTATTATTATACTTTGATTTTGGCTTATGGTGTCCGTATTGGTATGGTTGGTTATTGAGTGGTTGGACTTGTTTGGGTTGGTCTCCATTATTGACTAATCCCAAAGTCACAATATTAAATAAATATGCTATATTTTTATATGGTCGATATTCAGCCTACTTAAGGTATTTGTTTGGTGGTTGGGATGGGTAATGGTGGTGGTCCTCGATCTAGGTTGGACTTGGGATGCCCATTAAGACAAGACCCTAGTTCGGGTTGGTCAAGTCCTTTGGAGGAACCATAAGGTTGAAGAAGCCACTTGGGAAACAGAAGAGGATATGGAGGCTAAGTATCCATTTCTATTTCATATGATGGATGGAAAAGGTTAAGGTACGAATTTTATTCTTATTTGTTATTATCCAGGTTTATACTTTGATTCTAGTTTATTTTAATTATTCAAATGCAAAATGTGTCCTAGCCCATCATTCGAGGACAATTGATCCAAATGGATGGATAATGTAAAACCCTCATGATTTTGAGTATTTTATTTTTGGCCTTTCCATACTTGAAATATCGATTTTTGACTCAAATCACATTTTGCGATGTTAAAAGGTTAACCCAGAAGACTTTTGGAATTTTCAGATGGGGTTTGGGCCAGTTTTGGGGCATGGAGACAGTGAGCATCCGCGATTGCCCTGTGTCACAGACGCTAGTCTCTGCAATGAGTCTGTGCCATGGATCTGTATTATTTTTAGGCTGTGTTACTTTTTTAAATAGTTGAGGGGTAGTAAGGTACTTTAACTCATACATTACTTTTAAACATCACAATGGCCTATTTCCATTAGCTTTCATCCTATGAAGTTCATTCATATTACTCTCAACCACTCTCTCAAAATCCACTTTTAAAGTCAAGACTAGGGCTCAAAGAGCTGATCATCTAGGGTCCAAAGAGTGTTGCTTTCATCTAATTCCCTTGTGTTTAAGGTATGTAACTATTTTCCCTGAACTTGTGTTTTCTTAATGACATCAGTTAGTTGTTACTACATGATTTTGACGTGGGTATTGATATAGTTGAGGGCTTTTCAATATGGTTGGTTAGTTAATTGATTTTCCATGGTTATTTATACGACATTCATGTTTTACTTATATTTTGAAAATTGTGGGATGATGGGAAGAGTAAATGAATTTTGGGGTACGACAGTTTCCCCTAAATTACTTTGTTACGGTTTCGGAAAATTATGTGCCATCAACCTGTTTGTGAAATTGTCAACAAATATGATTTTGTCACTTGGTTTGACTTATCAACCTATGTAATTGCATGATTTTAAAGGGTTAAACAATAAACATGGATATTAACGGCCTTGTTTGTTATGTCGATTTAATGAAAAATAAGAGAGTCAAGGAATTCCCCTAAATTAATGTGATCGTTATGGCATAGAGATAAGATTGCAAGCGTAAGAGTATGGCGATGCCCATGTTTTCCTTAATGTTTGGTTCATTGAATAATAAATTGGTTATGTGAAACTTATTTTAAATTTATCTTAAAAGGGTTTATATAGCTAAGTGTGAATGTGTGGGTCTTGGATGACTTGTACTGGAAACTCGTGCTTGCCAACATGAGGTTTGGTCTTGATGACCTGTGAGCATGGTTCATACTATTGATGTACATTTGTATCTTTGATTGACATGGGGTCGAGGTATTCCATGGTCTATCTCGATACCACTGATTCATACCGCTAACACGTACCGGGGCCCTTTCAGCAGGGGAGCAGAGCCCATATAGCCCGTGGGTGCTTGTTTATGATGGTTGAGCTACATAGTCTAGGTTAAAGCTTTGAAGTACATGATAAGCCTTGTTCCCTACCCCGACATGTGATGTATATATGTATGTATTTGCATTTGATGTTGTGCGTGAGTTTTGATTGGTTTTTAAGTATTATGCGTGGCATTCACTAAAATCGACAAAAAAGCTGTAGCCATAGACAAAAAAACTGTTGCCATAGACCTATTGCAACGGTTCTGCAAAGCGTCTCATAGGTGGGCGTTGCGATAGGCCTATGGCAACGGTTTCTATGATGGCTGTCTAAACGCTCGCCATAGGTAGAGCTATGGTGACGGTTTTTGACAACCGTCGCCATAGATAGACCTGTTATGACGGTTATTTTTTGACTGATTGAGACACCTATTTTTATCTATTGCAACGGTTATGAACCGTCGTAATAGATGCTATTGCGACGGTTGGTAACCATTGCAATAGCATCTATTGAGACACTTTTGGTACTCTATTGCAACGCTTTTTGAGTACCTATTGCAACTATTTCATTACTTATTGGGATACCTACTTTCATCTATTGCAATGACATTAAATCGTTGCAATAGCATCTATTGCAACACTTTTGTTATTCTGTTGCAACGTTTTTTGACTACTTATTGCAATGGTTTATTGACCTATTACAACAATGATTACCACATGTTATTAAATTGAAACGATTTATATAAATAGTCATATTAATGTAAATTTTTATTTACATACATAATAAATTATAACACAATATATACACATCACAAAACAAAATTATTCATTACTAATCTCATAATCCAAAATTGCACCAGTATTAGAGATTTTAATGTGTAATTGCACTATAGACAAAAGCAATTTCATGAGCAGGACCTCTAATTTAGATGTTGGTCGTTCGTTTGTCACTTGGCTTCTCTAGATTAAGTTAGCATCTTCCACATCCATATTGGCACCTGAAAAGAAGGGAGGAGATATTAGAAAGATTATAAGGCTAATTCTATTCTTTAAAATGGTCACATCATAAACAAAAAAATGTCAATTTATCATACACATGATGTATCAGTGTGCATGATACATGACATTCTCAAAAAACTTTTTTAATACTAACAGAATGATGCCTCATTTGTAAAAAAGTTGGTGACTTCATAAATTTCCCATGATAAATGAAATTCTCAGAAACTTTTGTTAAAACTAACAAGTGATGGCTTTATTTACAAAAAAATAGGCAAACTTCCCAAATGATTTAATCTCTCGGAGTGACTATTAGACTATCTAAAACATCAATACAAGAGTTTAAGTTTAAGATAATGCAGCTCAACACTGATTGATCATTAGGAGTACCAATAGGAGAGGGGGAAGGGGTGACAGTGACAAAGACTTCTGTAAAGGAGTCTTGATTTTTCCACAAGAAGACAAGAAAAACATTTCCTTTTGGAAGTGTAACATGGACTTCCAAAATTGATGAGTGTATTTGGAACCTCAGAGAACGTGTGGTAATTTTTAAAAACTATGGAAATGATAGCATAGTTATCTCTAAATAGTATTGTTTGAGGTAGTTTTATTGTTTTCAGACTATCTACCAGTTTAGAGAGAAAAAAGAGAATCTTAAGAGTTAGAGATCTAGTACGGCCAAATGTCATCTTCAGAAAATGCTCTTGATGCCCAGAACATAAGAGATATAATCAAATGTCGATATTGAATGCCTTAAGTCCATACAGCATACATAACCAGTAGATATACCTAAAACAAGAGCTTGCATCTGCTGCATATGGCACACATATAGATTCATGACCAGTTTTCTAACTCTGTATACTATTATGTATAAACCTTACTAAGAAGTCTTATCTCTCTCTTTGTCTTCAATATGTGACTCTTTAATTTATGTCTGATAGATATGCAATGATTTAACAACCTTGATCCAAAAAACAATAAGACAAGGAAAAAGTCTTTTACAATCTGTTTTTCTTCCAACAATCTTGACCGAATCTATTAGGCTTACAAATATTTAGATATGGAACTAGTCAAAAATCATGATGCTTAGACAAGTGAAGTAAATTCAGAGCACAAGTCTTACATATTGCACTACTATGATTAGAGTCCCAATTAATAAGATAATGAAAGCTAGTACTGAAAGAGGAGAACCAAATCCAGTATTCACAAAGAAAGCATTAGTTATTTTATTAACATAGAAATATTTAGACGACTCCTTTGAGGAGGATTTAACACGACTATGAAACAAATGAGATATTGCAAACTTACAACACACCAAAGTAACTTAAAATCAGAAAAGTAAAAGAAATAAGAAAATCTTGCCTTTCCACAAACTGGACATGTTGCACTTCTCTTATGCCACTCATATATACAGCTGAGGTGATAATGATGACAAAATTTTTTAGATATCTTGGGATTCTCTGCAAAAAAAAAGTGCCATTTGACTGATTTGGTAGATCAAGAAAAACATCCAATCTTGTAGCTAAAATATGAACTTGGAGCCTTATTGCAACCTTTTTTGTCACTCTGCTGTAGTTCAAATAGCTTGTTAACATCACAAAATTGTAAAATAATGTCATCTACCTTCAAGGCATGTGGGGGGCATACATCCTCATCTTTTGATGAGAAAACTTCATATTGAACTCCAGTCACCATCGTTGATGAATACTCCTTTAGTAAACCTCTATCCTAAGAACTGATTATGTTACATGAACTGTTTATAGAAGCTACAACAGTCAAAGATGACGGGACTTGATTAGCTAAAGTCCCAGAAGTTTGTTGTGATGGACCAAATATGGCTCTACACTGATGACAAGTAATACTTAAAAGCAAATATCATGATAAGCAATAGTCAGCATTTTGTATATAGCTAGCATCTTAAAGAGGAAAATTTTTAGAAAACGCAATTGCTGGCATAGTAATAATCCAATGCTTGATGAGCCCATAGTAAACCACAAATTATATTTTGATGAGTTAATACAAACTGAATGTTGGAGGCAACAACATGATAGGTCTCTTTAAATTCAAATTTTCAAGCAGACAAGAAATATCATTCAGTTTGTCATATGTAAAGGAATTACTGATATTACTAGATATGATATTTATAGTGATGGGAACTTGTCACTTCGAAATAGACTTGGATATATATTGCAAGAGCAGTTTCCATTTAAACTTCATTTAGACTATCAGAATCCGGAAGCAACATAAAAATATAATAAGAATCCCAACACTGACCAGAGACAACATACGATTACACATATCCCATTGTCAAATCTCAAAAGGGATGACATTTAATGAAGGATTTGTTTGACAAATAAGAAAAATATTTGTAGCTTAGTTGATTACCGCAACTATAAGACCACAACAAACAACAATCTTAATGACTATAGAAATATGTTACGTTCCTGGAGGAACCAAACTTTGATGTAAATTAAACAATGTTACCATGTACAATTAAAATAGTAGTCACACTAACTTGTCATTTACATCAAATTGGAATATAGTTGACAAGAAGAACATGCACCAGACAACATAGACAAAAATAGTTTCATATAGATTCAACACAGGTGAGGAATGAGGAATACAAACCACTTCAAACATTTGCTTGACTTGGTAAGAAAAACATGAATAGATAATACATATCGAACAAAGAACAACCTAGTAAAATAATCCCAAAATAGAACGAGCACACTCATTTTAAGAATTTAAGGTTACAAAATATTACACACGGGCTAGATACCTAAAACTAACCACTAACCAGTCACCACATTTTCCATCCAGTATTTCCTAATTGTTGGCCATTTCGGAACCTCGTAAAGAATATTAAATTTCCATATATTTCACAAGAAGGTCATATACATAGAGGGGATTCAACAAATAATTAAGCAAGATCAAACGGTCAAAATCCCAAAATCAACAAATTAGGTCAAAAATCAAAAAACCCAAAATAAAAACACAAAAAATTAGATCAAAATCATCAATTAGAAGACTAAACTAACCTTAAAATCAACAAATTAAAAGAAATTCCAAAATTTTCTCAAAAATTGAAGTGGTGGTCGGAGTAGTGGTGCCTCTTTAAAACTTCTTGGAGGATGTTGTCGTAGTTGAGATTAGTAGAGTACAAATATGGAAGTGGATGAATTTGACAGATTTGGGGTGAAAGGGAACTCATATGGTCAAATAGATGGCTGAGGATGGAGACAGATTAAGAGAGATGTTGAAAATAAAAAGTTAGAGTTGAATACCAATGGTGGTTAGAGATGAATCTAGGAGCCTTTGCTTTGTGGTGGATGATATTGGACACAATATTATTTTGGCGGAAAAGTATATATATATATATAGAGAGAGATAATAAAATTGATGCAATAGGGTATAGATAATAAAACCGATGCAATAGGGTAGAAACCGTTGCCTTAGCTAACTCTATGGCAACAGTTATAGAAATCATTGCTATAGGGTGGTCTAATGCAATGGTTATATGACAACTGCAATGGTTAAATCATTAAATAGTATATTAGAATAATTTTCTTTTGCAACGGTTGGAACAGTTGTAATAAGTAGTCTATAGCAATGCTTTTCCAACTGTTGCCAAAAGTTTTGATGCAATAGGGGTATTTTCTGGTAGTGATTATTTGTTCCTTTGTCCTTGAGTTATATTCTAGTTCTCCAAATACTAACCATCTTCAGACATTGTATCCCCACACGATGCAGGAGCTGGCCTTACTTCTACTCTTCCTACACAGTGACTAGGTGTTCATGGTTATTTTAGGAGTTAACTTGAAGTGGTGAGATTCCATCCTTCGGAAAGCTTTATTTCTTGTTCAGTTTCTTATGCCATAGACTTTATTTCCTACTTGTTTTGGGATATAGTTGGGGTCATGTCCTAACACTTTATTGGTACTCGGTTTTGTTAGAGGCTTTGTAGAAATTGTCAACATGGGTATTGTGGATAGTTTTGGATTTTGATTTTATATATCCTTTGAGTTTTTCTTTCATATATTTCTTTATATTGGTATCCATCCGCTGCTAGATGTTCTTGGTTATATTGGAATAGGCTTGGGGACAGTCTCAATCCTCGATGGACTTGAGATGTCAATCGTGATCAGGCCCTAGTTTGGGTTATGACAGTTTAACATCGCCACCCCAAATCGGTTCTCACTCCTTATACCACTTATAAACTATATCTTTGAGTTGATAGGATGCAAACTCCACTCTCTCTAAATAAGTAGCATGCATCACCCTCAAGATCTTCTCCATCTCATCAATAAACCTCTGAAGATCTTCCTCAACCTTAGAGCCTGTAAAGGTTTGTGGATCAATCTCATAAACTGGACAACCTGGTTGATGAGATGGGGATTCAATCTCATAAACTTGGCTAACACAAGAAAGGGAAACATTCCTAAATGACTCGTATCCTCCCTTTTTTATGTGTGGTGCATTGCATACCCATAAAAGGGACTCTACTCAACATGACTTTTTATAACCCAAACTCAGGTTAGGCCGTGATGGGTAATCTCAAGCCCACAACAGACTAAAGCCTCTAAAACCAAAATACCGACTAAGTCAGGACATGCCCCATACTATAACAAAAGGAATCCAAATTGAAATACTAAGATAATACTGACAAAAATAAATGATCGGGCCTTCTGAAGGATGGAGGCTCACCACTTCCCAGCTGATCAATAGAAGTACTCAACCACCTAACATTGCACAAGAGTAATAAAAAAGTCCTCCGAACCTACATCAAGAAATGATGTAGCATATAGGAAGACTAGTGGGGCGAGCACTAGCATGTAACTTAGAGAATAGGTATAAAATAATGAAATCACTAAATTAAAGTCATAAACTATATGCACCACATTTATATACATATATAGGATGTTAGGATAGGGAAAAGGGACACTAATATATAAGTTTAAGGATTTATCTAGAACTATGTAGCTCGATCCATCCTAAAGGCACCCATGGGCTATATGGGTCTAGTTCCCCCTGCTGGAAGGACCCTAATGTGTGTTAGCCGCACGAACCAAGGAAATACCGATGAAAGTCTAAAGACAAAAGGCTATTGCCCTCCCAATATATATATATATATATATATATATATATATATATAAAATGTGTGCACCAAGAACATGGTCACCTGGACCCCCAACGTCGGCAAACATGTTTTTAGTGTTGACCGAGACCTATACCTTAATATTGAGCTACACAATTCTCTTTAAGTCTAAATTTAAAAAGTTTCACATAATCAAACATTAACGTGGGAGTCATTTATTAAGGAATTTACCATCATGGTATCATCATACCAATATTCATGCAAACTAATTCAATTATACCAAACCAGTCCATATAATCAAACTGACTCCTAAGTTCTATTTAAGATCCAAGTGATGGCCACCAAGGCCATCTAAATTATTTTTTATCCATTTATCCTTTAGTTCAATGTAATGAGTTCAAAAACAAGTTAAACCATACAATTATCCATATTCAAAACCAAGATTTATAAAGTAGGTTGAGGTTAATGCTGTTATCAAGCCAAAACTCCATAATTTGGGAAAACTCATGTCCCCCATTAAAACCATTAAAACAATGCACCAATTTAGTCCCAAAACCAGAAATTAAAACATAAATAATCCATTTAAAACATGGGACAAGTAATTCAAGAAATCAAAATCAAAGACCCTTAACAGTAACATCAATCCCATTATTTAAATCACATTTATATTCAATAAATTAATGATACAAGTTAGGGATGAGAAATATGCCCAAAATATAGAAAAATTTGAAGAGAATTTGATGTTTGGAGCTTTGATGGTGAATTCCTTGTAAACCTTTTGAGCTTTCTTTGGTTGAGAGTTTAAGAGAGAAATAATGGAGTTTGATGTTTGTAAACTAAAGGAAAAGGGTCACTTTTATATTTATAAGTCGTGTAAGTGGCAAAAAGAACAAAAGCGCCTCACCCTAAGTGAAAAAAATAAAAACTAAATAAAATTAAAATAGGAAAATGGAACACCCTTATCGTGGAGAGTATCCTTCATGCCACACCCTTACCATGGAGGCTTACCTTTGTGACTCACCACTATCACGAAGGCTTATTGCCTTAGGGTCCCAAAATTACCCCGAACCACTTTTGAAAATTCTGAAACTTTGCCAAAACACTTTTTAACAGCCCTAATTATAATTCAAGTCAAAAATTAACATTACGCATGCAGAAGGGTCAAAAATAAAATCATTGAAATTTTACGAGGTTTTATAGTTGAGGAGTAGCAAAACAAGTTCTTTCATAAATAATCCCTATGGAAAATAGGAATGTTACCATTTGAGATCCTCCTCCAAGTTCTAATGCATTGTCAAATCTGATTCTCTTTACTTATAAATGAAACTGTCTTTCCACCATGGTAAGAAAAATTATAATTAAAAAAGCATTACTCTTAGTTTTAATTAAAAAAATCCAATTTTCTCTCCTAAAATCATCTATTATGGTTAAAAAGTAACTATAACCATTGTAAGTGAATACCTTAAAATGTCCCCATGTATCAATGTGAATTAATTCAAAATTTCTTTGAGTTTTATAGCAATAATTGGAAAAATCATCCTATTTTTCGTATCTTGAAGACAAAAATGACATACATAGTCAGAATTAGAAGGAAAATTAATGAAGATTAGAATTGGAGCAATAATTTTACTGACATTGATGTTGAACCTAATACCCTTCTTTGATTTTGTTTAATATCTTTGGTGAAATCTTGCACCAAATGAGAGTGTTGTTCATAGCTGAGAACTTGACTATAGTTGTTAAGAATTGTATATCCATATGTATTATGTGTTCCTTCATTTTTCTCCACTATTATTACAACATTTGATTTGACTGTGGTCTGTTGGTGTTTACCTCTTGTGAACTCAAAATTTCTAGGAAACCCTATGAGACTGAAATAATCCACCTGTAGGTACCGTGTCTTTCCATAATAAGTACCACTCAAATTTGGATCATATTTATTCTTTCTTGGATTGAATTTAAATTGGTTTTCCAGATTTTTAGTAGATTTCCCAAAATGTTGTGATCTATTCCGTCCTCTATTAGTTATATTTCTAGATATGTATTTTTCTCTCATCTTTCGTATATCCATAAAGGATAGAGAATCATATAGTATGAAGGCATTGACATATGCTCCCTCTGATTCTCATCTTGCAATAGTAGGTAATAAGCTTGATCAATGATTAGAAATGAATTCAATATAAAGACTGTCCTCTTTCTTCAGAATAAGTATCATCATAACCCATGAGAAATAGTATGAGGTTTTGGACCACCAAAAATGTGACAAGTTATGTTTTTCCTTCGCGTACACACACATATGTACAACTTAATGTTATATTGAGTGATTCCAATTCATCCCATAAATGTTTTGACTGAATTACCCTACAATATCATAGTTGTCTTGAAGTAACCTTGATAGCTTCTTTTTCAGATAATACAACTTGGCTCCATTGGATTTGCCAAATTAAGTATCTAAACTGTCCTATAGTTCCTTTGCTATTTTTGAATAAATAACACTCTCACCAATCTCATTTGATAGTGTCACGACCCAACTAGCTGGATCATGCAGGCACCTACCTAACACCCACCCCAGATAGGAGAACCCTTATGAATCTACCATTTTCTTAATGCAAATTTTAAACCATTCATTTTCATCAGGATAATTTATTAACTAATATTAAATAGTTCTTCATTCAACATGTTAATCCATTTAACATAAAAACTATAAATTCAGTTTAATACATTAAATACGTAAAAGTAATGTGAAAAATAATCAAAAATGAATCCCTAGAAATTAGCCTAAACCAGTAGAAAAGAACTAGACAAGGGATGAGAGAGTTTATGATACAATATCCATGCAGAATAGAGAGGGCATGAGGTGCTATTGAATGATCGTTGTCACTGCTAGAGAAATCCCAACTTACCTATATAATGGCTATATCCTCTATTAGATATATAGTAAGTGTAGCATTAGTACAACCACATGTACTAGTAGGCGTCATCAACGGACCAGGGTTATAAACAAATTATATTAATAAAAAATACTGTGAATCATAACATCAAGTAAATTTTCATATTATCAATTAATTCACACCAATCTGACAACATCTTTGTGACTTACCTACCATTTACCATTTTGTATGTCTTTGTCCTTCAACAACCTGTTCTACTCATACCATCTTGGAACTTAACTAATTTATTAACTTGATTTCCACTATGCCTAACTCACTTTGAGTCTGATCTATAGTCCTTATGAAAATATTACTTTAGGCAACTATGAATGGATTGAACACTTCTCATATACTCTACTAATTCAACATACTACAGGGTTTACAACCACTACCTCTGCTAATGCAATGCACTATAAGGTTTACAACCACTACAACACTTATAATTTGAAAAATACCTATGGGGAGGGAAAATGTCATACAATACACCCTCACATATATATATATTCACACAAATACACACACATATATAAATATACATAATTAGATAGCTAACATTAACTTGAAGTAGGACACACCTTGATTCATAGGGTGCTACAACATTCCATTAGTTCCTCCAACAGACCGATCCGCTCAAGAATCCATGATGATAAATAACATAAAAGAATGTCAAAGCATATGAATGAATGCATGTATATATGATGTGTGATCATCTAGTCTCCTTCTCAACCTCATCAACATCATAAGCATTACAAACCAGATAAACTTTATGTGTTACATATCAACATAATAACCATCACAATCATATTAATATCGACAACATAATAATTTAATATAACATCAACATCCCCATCATCTCACTCCATAATTCAAAAACGTATGAATATAAAACACAGTCAATCATTCCAAGCATGACTAGAAAGAAAATATGGTTCCATTCCACATATAATCATAAGATATCACTCATAGTTCCATACATATACCTAGGTATATACGTCATTAAATCATTCACTCTTTCCTTTCCTAACCAATAGAGGGTTTACACCTAATTGTGTTTACTCATCATATTTATTTATAACTCTCATTTATGTCCCCGACCTAATACTCTGCTCCTTCCTAATTTTTTTGGAACTCTCACACTTGGCCTTGCATATCTTCCCTATTTTTGATGGTTCTTGCCCATTGACGTCCGCCTCATAAGCCATCGAAGACTCTCTTAGACTACTCTCAATGCTACTCATTAATTATGTTTGGTTAACATTTTTCACTGCAAGTTAAGTTTACCAAGAGCATCCTCTATTACTCTTTAGCTTAATACTAACTCCCTCTTTTTATTGTACTTAACTTAAAACTTTCTTATAATCTATAGTACTTGCTCTTCTAGTCACAATCCTCATAAGGCTTGACCCATTTCATACCACAAATACTACATAATAGGGAATAACATAGATTTATCACATATTAAAGCCTAATCAGGTTTTTTTTTATGATTTTAGCCCTTCTAATCACCATGCTCGAAGTCCTAATTCATGATCACTCCTAATATTATATCAATAGTGAATGAATCTATCCAAAGTCCATTTCTAAACTAAAAACAATAACCTACGTTATAGTTAAATCTAGATACCATTAAGAGGAGAGAGTTGTCCCGCTAGTGCTAAGTGCCTTTTTGTGTTGGGTTATTGTAGGGTGAGTCTTGAAACCACCCTCATAAACCCCGATCTCTAAAATACATATCTAGAGAAGTGGGGTTTTCTGAAGTGTTTTTAGGGAAAAGAGGCGACTTGGAGAATTGACAAAAGAGAGGGTTTTAAAAAATTCCTTTGATTGGCTATTGTTGAGTGCCACTGCAATTGTTCTTTTACCACTATAGTGGTTGTAACGCCCCAAAATCTCATCCCGAGATGTCACACAGTGCTTAAGGCTTCAAGTAGCCCTAAGCTAACCCTTTGATCCTGTTACTACTTTTAACAGTTACTTTATGACAATTATAATAAAGTAAGGGTTCTGTCATATCATATCTTAACATAAATAACAAAAGAATACTGTCTGAATAGCAACATACTAATAGTTTTAAACACCACTGATAGTCTAGTCTGACAAAGCCTCTACAACTCAAACTAGAGATCTGTTGGGACAAATCCCTAACTGACTAAAACTGATCTGAAAGTAATACTCAAAACACTATTAAAGTAGAAGAGCTGTAGATATAGGTCCTCTAACCATGAGGACTCACCAAAGATAAAGATATAGATGAGATGCTCAGAGATCAGTAATACTGCTGAGACAGAGTACCTGAACCTACATTATGAGACAATGTAGCACACAAATATATATGTGGATTAGCACTTTGAGGATGTACTGAGTATATGGGGGTGTATGCATTAAGTAAACAATATTATTACTCTTTATGAAACTATGCATGAAAATATGAATGACTCACATATCTTGAATAAGTCCGAAATATAAATCTCATAAGTCGTGAACAATGAAACATGCAATATAAATCTCGTGAGTAATTATACCTTGTTCTAAAATCTATATTCTCCTCTTATTCTCAAAGCTTGTAAACCAAGAAGAAATCTTAAAATAATAACTCTCAAACTTATACCTTTATCTTAAGGAGAATAAAGAACTTCTTTTGAAACTTCAGGAATTCAAAGACTTATGTTTTTGGAACTTTAGGACTCTTTGGGAACTTAGAAGTTTCTTCTAACAGACATAAACTATGTGAGCATTCTTCTTGGAGTCCAATGTCTTACCTATGTTTGGGAGAGCTGTTCTACCCTTGCCATCAGAATAGAACCTTAACTTAAGAGATCATAATCTTAGTCATCCATGTAGACGTGGGAATAATCTTAATCCTACGGTGCAACATAGTTCTAAGGCGTGAGACCTTGGAATCATACCCAACTCGGTGCTAAATACTACTCCCATACTTATTCTTAGAACTTTTAAGAAATCCACCTCAAAATTAACACAAAGATTTGAAAGAAAACCAATTATGCTATTTTCTTTTCTTTAAATCTCAAGTCATATCAACAAAGTGGATTCTTTATCTTAGCTTAGGACCAAAAAGGTCAAAACTTCCTCAATAATCTCAAAACAATCTAATCGGGGGTGCTTATAGCAAAAAGTTCTCAAAATCACAATCTCAAATAGGGCTTAATGACCCATATTTAAATCTCATGTTAAGACTTCTTAAATGCATACATAATATCATAAAGATTCATAAATCATCTCAAAATCTGGAAATTTTAGCAATATTTATTATAGTATCAACATACTCATGTAATGCAATTTCTAAAACATTGAATATATCATAATATCTAGAATAATAACATAGGGTATAAACCCATACTTCAATTTCATAAGAAAACATGTAAAATCATATATCCTTGTAATTAAAAACAAGTTTTGGGTACAAGGACGAAAGGATTGACCTTGTTCAAACCCCACATACTATGAACTTTGAATGAACTCACGCTTTTGTGACTCTATTCGCGACTTTGAAAGGATATTCTTGATGCCCTTGGTCTGGGGATTCCGATTCTAGAAGAAATTTTGAAAAGTGATGGTTAAATCTTGAGTTCTCTTACACTTTGGGTTGAAACACTAGAAAGTGTTCTTGGTTATTTTAGATATGAAGGCTATATTTTGGTATTTGCGGACCTTAATCACGTGTTATGACTAATAGGGGGTATAGGAAAAAGACTAAATTACCCCCTCCCCCTGGACGTAGATTTTAAAAACTAAAAAACTGGGCATCGATGCGATTGGTGACGCGGCAGGTCGATGGCATCGATGCGTTGTGCCATAATCGTGCCAAGCGTCAGTACTTTTGACTGGAAGTCACTGTAACAAAATTGACCAATGCGATGGGCGAAATGGCCTGCCAAAATCACATCGGTCCACTATTTTTGGACACCAAACGTGGTCTAAACGTAGTCCAAAAATTTTAAAACTTGTTAGGGAACCCCTATTGACTTCCCTACTCATGAACTAGCTAAGACATCAACTATTGAAGGCTGAGAAGGTTGGTTGTAAAATCCTCAATGTTCTTGAGGCTCTAGAAATGACTAAATCTCAACACTTAGCTAGATTTTCTAAGTCTTGGAACTCTTTGGGCATCGTTTAAGGGATTTAGACGACGAGGATTTTATGGGGTCTTACAATATCTCCCTCTTGGGAACATTCTTCCTCAAATGACACTAGTTAGGCTAAGAATACAGAGAAAACTGAAGATGTATAGCTGAAATACTTACCAAACTGACTCTACATCGTCATAAACTTTGAGTACTTCAGAGAATGCATGGACCCATAATGAGAATAGTTATATAGATGAATCCTTGGTTAAAGAGGAGCTGAATTAAGGAAGAATAGTACCTTCAACTTGATCTGGACTTGCAGAGAAGAGATGGAGGTAATTGCTTCACATATCTTTCCCTGTTTCCCAAGAGCACCCTCAACTGATTGGTTCCGCCAAACAACTTTGACCAAGGAAACTTTTTTTTCCTTAGCCTACGAATCTAATGGTCTAAGATCTCAACTAGGATCTCTTCATATGAAAGGTTGTTTTGAATATCTGAGCTCTCAGAAAGATCTACAACAATAGAATCGCCAATGTGCTTCTTAAGCATGGAGACGTAAAATATAGGATGAACAGCTGACAACTCTGCAGGTAACTCAATCTCATAGGCTACTGTTCCAACATGACTCAAACTATATAATAGCTAACATAACGGGGACTAAGCTTCCCCTTCTTGCCAAACCTTTTTACTTCTTTCATGGGTGAAATCTTTAAATACACCAAATCATTAACTTCAAACTCAAGGTCTCTTATTCTCAGATCAACATAGGATTTTTGTCGACTCTTGGCTATTTTTAATCTTTCTCTAATTAACTTAACCTTTTTCATAACCTCAAACACTGCATCAGGTTCAATCAAAGAAGCTTCACCTACTTTAAACCAACCTTTGGGTGATCTACATCTCCTCCCATACAAAGCCTCAAATGGGTCCATTTGAATGCTAGCATGAAAACTGTTGTTATACGCGAATTCAACCAATGGCAAATGATTATCCCAACTACCCTTGAAATCAAGAGCACATGCTCTCAACATATCTTCTAGAGTCTGGATGGTCTTTTCAGCCTGACCATCTGTCTGCGGAAAAAAAGCAAAATTCAAGTGAACTTGGGTACCAAGACCCTTCTAGAAAGCTTTCCAAAACTGGAAGGTAAACTGAGTACCCCTATCTGAGATGATAGATAAGGAGACTCCATGCAATCTGACTAACTCTCAAATATACAGGTTAGCATAATTCTCAGCTGTATAAGATGTATGCACTGGAAAAAAATGTGTTGAATTAGTTAACCTTTATACAAAAACCCAAATAGAGTCATGATGACGACGCGAAAGGGGTAAACCAGACATGAAATTCACCTCTTCCCACTTTCAAGTGGGTATACCAAACTCTTGCATTGCACCACCAGGTCTTTGGTGCTCTACCTTAACTTGTTGACAAGTTGAACACTTCGCCATTAACTCTTCTATATCCCTCTTCATGCCCTTCCACCAATAGATTCCCCGCAAGTCGTGGTACATCTTAGTAGCACCGGGATGAATAGAATATCGTGCCCCATGTGCCTCAGTCATAATTCTCTACCTCAAATCACCAACACAAAGAACACACAATCTACCCTAAAACCTTAACACACTACTCCCCCTTGGGAGAAAACCTCTACCTTTTGGTGCTTAACAGACTCCTTCAGTTTGACCAAACGAGGATCCATGTCTCGCTTCTCCTGTACTTCCGAAACTAAGAAGGATTCGTAACTACTCTGAACCCACACATTACCTTTAGCTGAATCAAACAAACTAACACCCAGTGTAGCAAAACGATGAACTTCACAAGACAATTCTTTCTTATCCTTCTCCATATGAGTCGCACTGCCCATAGACAACCTACTAAGGGCATCTGCCACTACATTGTCCTTACCCAGATGATATAACACACTCATATCATAATACTTTAGCAACTCTAACCATCTTCTCTATCTAAGATTCAACTTCCTTTGAGTAAACATATACTGTAGACTTTTATAATTAGTAAACACATAACATGAACACCGTAAAGATAGTGTCACCAGATTTTCAAAGCAAAAACCACAGCAGCAAATTCAAGATCATATGTTAGGTAATTCTTTTCATTTGGTTTCAACTTCCTAAAGGCATAGGCTATAAAATTACCTCTCTGCATCAACACACAACCTAAACAAACTCTAGAGGCATCACAATACCCTACAAAACTATTTGTACCATTAGGCAAAGTTAACACAGGAGATGAAGTGAGTCGAGTCTTTAACTCCTGAAAACTCTTCTCACAGGAATCTGACCAAAGAAACTTAACTTTCTTTTGGGTCAATCGGGTCATGGGAGATGCAATAGAAGAGAATCTTTCAACAAAATTCCGATAATAGCCAGCTAGACCCTAAAAACTTCTAATGTCAGATAGAGAGATAGGTCTTGGCCAATTTCTTACAACTTATGTATTTTGGAGGTCAACTCTAATGCCTTTGGCTAAAATAATATGACCCAGAAAGGCTACTGACCATAGCTAAAACTCACACTTGCAGAATTTAGCAAACAATCGATGATCTCTAAGAGTCTGCAGGACAATTCTAAGATGATCAACATGGTCATCCTCACTATGGGAGTAAACAAGGATATCATCTATGAAAACTATGAAAAACAAATCTAGATACTGCTTAAAAACTCGATTCATGAGGTCCATGAAAGCTGCTAGAGCATTGTTTAGCCCAAAAGACATGACTAAAAACTCAAAATGACCATAGTGGGTTCGTAAGGTTGTCTTTGGAATATCACACTCTCTTACTTTAAGCTGATAGTAGCCGGATCTATGGTCTATATTTGAGAAATAAGTTGCAGCTTGCAATTGATCAAACAGGTCATCAATCTTAAGAAGAGGGTACTTATTCTTGATTGTGACCTTATTAAGCTGACGATAGTCAATACACATACACAAAGAACCATCTTTCTTTTGCACGAACAGGTCGAGTGCGCCCTAAGGAGAAATACTAGGCCTTATGAAACCTTTATCTAGAAGATATTGGAGTTAATTTTTCAACTCCTTAAGCTCTGCGGGTTCCATACAGTATAGAGAGATAGAAATAGGTTGTGTATTAGGTAGAAGGTCGATCCTAAATTCTATTTCTCTATCGGGAGGTACCCCTAGGAGATCTTCTAGAAAAAACATCAGGAAACTCATTAACTATATTGACTGACTGAATAGTTGGAGTCTCAGGCTTAGTATCTTTAACTTGAACTAGATGATAGATGCAACCTTTGGATATTAGCTTTTTGGCTTTTAGATAGGATATAAATTGACACTTTGGAGATACAAAATTGCTAGACCACTCAAAAACTGGCTCATCAAGAAACTAAAAATCAAACACATGGGTACGACAGTCTATAGATGCATAATAGGAATGAAGCCAATCCATCCCCAAAATAAGATCAAAATCGATCATATCCAACTCTTATCAAATCAGCAAATATGACTCTATGAAGGACAGTAATAGGACACATTTTGTAAAATAGCTTAGCAACAACTGGCTCACCTACTTAGGTAGAAACCAGGATAGGCTCAGGGATTTTTTTGGGATTTATCTCAAAATTCACAGCAATTAATAGGGTCACATAAGAGAAATTTGACCCAAGGTCTAACAACACATAAACATCAAAGTGAAAGACACAAAGCATACCAGTAACAATATCCAAAGAATTCTCCTGCTCTTGATGGGATGCTAAGGCATAGAATCAATTCTGGCACTGACTGCTAGCTGTGCTGCATGAAGCACCCTGAAGAGAGGCTGGATGGGCTAAAGGAGATGGTGCACTGGTAGCCTGAGTCTTGGGTCGAACATCTTTGTTCCCCTACCTAGCATGCGGACACTCTCTAAGTTAATGGCCCAACTTTCCACAACTAAAACAACCCCTCTCTTTAGCCTAACACTCCCCGGGATGGGTTCTGCCACACTTAGCACATAGGGGCTAACTGTCTATTACTTACACTGTTCTGGGATCTGAACATAGAAGACTTATTCCCCTACTCCTGCTTGTTTCTAGGTGCAGGAGAACTAGATGATGAAGGCACTGGCATAGATGAAAGGCTCTAAAACTGGGGTTGGTTCCCTCCATGGGATCTAGTCTGGCTATGCTCAAACTACTCTGATCTAGCCCCCTTATTTTCCCTTACTCTATCTCTCTCCCTTATTTTATCTACTTTAATCTGCTGAGCATGCATCATTAGTCTGGACAGATCCATATCCCTATTGAGCATAGCAATCCAACACTCTTTCAGTACCAAAATAGACACACCGATCACAAACTTACTCATACTAGTTTGGATGTAAGCTACCAAGTCAGGAGCATACTTAGATAAATGATTGAACTTAAGGAAATACTCTTTTAAAGTGATAGAACCTTTCCTCAAGTTCATGAATTCCATAATCTTTGCTTCCCTCATCTCAAGTAGGAAGAACATGTCTAAGAATGCATCCTGAAACACTTGCCATGTCATAGGAGCAATATTCTCTCCCTCATTCTTCCTCCATACCATAACCTAGTCATAAGAAATATCTTTCAACCTATAATAGGCCAGTTCTATGCTCTCCTTCTTAGACACATGCATAATTTGGCTAATTTTCTTCACCTTCTCGAGATATAACTATGGGTCCTCACCTACTTTTGACCCAAAGAATTCAGGTTTGTTCATCTGTATAAATTCACAAAGTTTGGCTACAGCTGCATCACCCCCTTATTGAAAACAGCAGCCTGATTATTGGATTGTACAGTAGCAGTGACAACTTGGGCTATTGTTTGAAAAATAGCCCAAAATTTAGCATGAAACACATTCTTATTCAGGGGATCAACAGGTTGAGGTGGATCATTATTATTTTTGCGGGCTCGATGAGAAGGGAGTTTCTGTCATAAAAGAGCACCAGTTAACACCAGATAGACACAACTATAGGCATGATTGATTCTAAAAGAAAAAGATGACTTTTTTTCTAAAACATATTGTAGCCTCTTGCTCATAGATGTGGAACGCTACACACCGATGATCAAGACTCTACGTAGCATGGCTTGTAAGACTCCCTAGGATTATTCAAACCTTAGGATCTAATACCAAGTTTATAATGCCCCAAAATCTCATCCCGAGACGTCACACAGTTCTTAAGGCTTCAACTATCCCTAAGCTAACACTTTGAGCCTGTTAGTACTTTTAACACTTACTTTAGGATAATTATGATAAAGCAAGGGTACTGTCATATCATATCTCAACTAAAATAACAAAATAATAATGTCTGAATAGCAATATATTGAAAGTTCTAAACACCACTGATAGTTTAGTCTGACATAGCCTCTAATACTCAAACTAGAGAGCCATTAGGACAGACCCCCAACTGACTCAAACTGATCTGAAAGTAATAGTCAAAACACTATAAAAGTGGAAGAGCTATAGATATAGGTCCTTGAAATATGAGGACTTACCAAATATAAAGATATAGATGAGATGCTGGAGATCACTGACGCTACTGAGACTGAGCACCTAAGCCTACATTATGAGACAATATAGTACACCGACGTATATGTGGATCAAAACTTTAAGGATGTACAGAGTATATGGGGTTGTATGCATTAAGTAAACAATATCATTACTCTTTATGAAACTATAAATAGAAAAAAGAATGTCTCACATATCTTGAATAATTCCAAAATATAAATCTTATAATGCGTGAACAATGAAACATGCAATATAAATCTCATGAGTCATTATATCTTGTTCTAAAATATGTATTCTTCTCTTATTCTCAAAGCTTGTAAAACAAGAAGAAATCTTAAAATAATAACTCTCAAACTTATACTTTTAACTTAAGGAGAATAAAGAACTTCTTTTGAAACTTCAGGAATTCAAAGACTTATGATTATGGAACTTTGGGACTCTCTGAGAACTTGGGAGTTTCTTCTAACCGACATAAACCATGTGAGCATTCTTCATGGAGTCCAACGTCTTGCCTACATTAGGGAGTGCTGTTCTACCCTTTCCATTGGAATAGAACCTTAAATTAAGTGATCACAATCTGAGGCATCCACATAGAAGAAGGAATAATCTTAATCCTATGGTGCAGCATAGTTTTGAGGCATGAGACCTTGGAATTATATCCAATTCGGTGAAAAATACTACTCCCTTACTTATGCTTAGAACTTTTAAGAAATCCACCTCAAAATCAGCACAAAGGTTTGTAGGAAAACCAATTATGCTCTTTTCTTTTCTTTAAATCTTAGGTGATATGAACAAAATGGATTCTCTATCTTAGCTTAGGACCAAAAAGGTCAAATTTTCCTCAATAATCTCCAAACAATCTAATCAGGGGTGCTTACAGCACAAAAGTTCTCAAAATCACAATCTCAAATAGGAATTAGTGACCCATATTTCAATCTCATGTTAATACATCTCAAATTCATACTTGATATAGTAAAGATTCATAAATCGTCTCAAAATCTAAAAATTTTAGCAATATGTATTATAATATCAACATACTCATGTAATGCAATTTCTAAAACATTGAAAATATCATAATTTCAAGAATAACAACATAGGGTATAAACCCATACTTCAATTTCATAAAAAAATATGTAAAATCATGTAAATTCAAACCCCACATACCTTAGATTATGAACTTTGAATGAAATCACTCTTTGTTAACTATATTCGCAACTTTGAATGGATATTATTGATGCCCTTGGTATGGGGATTCCGATTCTACAAGAAATTTTTAAAAGTGACGGTTAAATCTTGAGTTCTCTTGATAGTGGGTGGATAAAAAAGACTAAATTACTCCCCACCTCTTTGGACTCAATTATAAAGGCTGTTAAACTGGGCATCGGTGCAATTGGCGAGACGGTGCATCGATGGCATCGACGCGATACCGATACATCGAGCCATAATCACACCAGGCCTTAGTACTTTTGACTAGAAGTCACTACAAAAAAATTGACTAACACGATGGGCGACGCGGCGCGCCAAGATCGCATTGATCCACTATTTTGGGACACCAAACGTCGTCTAAACATGATCCAAAAATTCTGAAACTTGTTTGGGAACCCCTATTGACTTCCCTACTTATGAACTAGATAAAACATCAACTATCTAAGTCAGGAAAGGTTGGTAATAAAATCCTCAAAGTATGCGAGGCTCTAGAAATTACTAAGTCTCAACACTTAGCTAGATTTTCTAAGTCTAGAAACTCTTTGGGCATCGTTTAACGGAGTTATAATACGAGGATTTTGCGGGGTCTTACAGTGGTATTGTTGCAGCGAATATTCTACGATTGTAGTGGTAGGTTTCTGACCATCCTAAGCTCTTTTGGGCCTTGTTTTACCTTCCCATTTAACTTTTTTGGACCCAATTTGAATGTAATATTTATCATGAATTATTTTTGGGGCATTCAAACATAAGGATAGTTTGGGTCATTACATTAAATATCAATTTACCCATCATTTATCCTCAAATGAACCTAAATTTGAGTTTCAGACAATAAAATGATCACTCAAGAAATTCTAACTATAATGGGTCATTAAAATTAATATTTCAATATTCTCTAGCATGATTACATACCTTCTACTGTACAATAAGCAGTAACTATACATTGCTTAGTTTAGACATGAAAATTATTCCTACGTCTCTATATAAGGTGTTCTTTACTAATTCACATGATCAATATCTACTATGATTACTTAGATTGAGTATGACACCACAATGCATGAAAAATCGAGATGAAAACTGACATCAGAAAGATTTTACCACTGCAACAGTAACCAACCATAATAGTGGTTCGCGATAATTTCAAATAGGGAAAGTGTTCATTTCCCTAATTTTCATGCCTCAAAGCTCCCTCAACCCTCTCTTTTATATCCTTATCTGACGATGAATTCAAGGTAATTTCTTTGTCTTAAGTACTTTATGTATTTCTCATTGTATAATTGTAGGATAATGTTAAAATTATGAAATTTTGAAGGGTTTTGGCTGTGATCCTTTGAACTTGAATTTGGTTGCGTTCTTGAATGAAATGAAAAATATGTTAGATTTTATTACATCTACAATGCTCCGACAGCACCTTGAGCATAAAATTGGCGTAGTTCATGGTGAATTTCAGCCATGGGAGGGGTTGAGGTAAAGCGTCACCTTCCCTATTGAATTTCAGTGATTTGAGGGTAAATTCCAATGTTTTGATCTCCTATTTTAGAATAAAAAGGTTCATGAGAATGTCACCAAGCTCGATCTACCCTTAATTTTCTAAAATATGAAAAAAAGTAAAAAAAATTCCATAGGAGGAGAGGTTAGTGGGTTAAGGACAATAAACCATTGGTGTCTCCCAAAGCTATGCATCTAAACAAGGCTAAAACGGTCAAGGAAAAATATAGTAATCCAATAAGGTTGTGGTCTAATCCAAAGGGAATACATAATTATCTCTATCTAGTTTGTTGAAATCAACGCGTAGTACAGAAAGTAAATGGGGGGTTTGTATTTCTAAACAGTAACCAAACTCAAACGCTTAGTTGTAAACTATTAGAAGCAAACACTAGGCTTGTGTTCCCTCTGGATTTTGACTCTGTAGGTTTCGTGTTCTCAATCTAACTATCAAACTATTATGCGTGTAGAATTTGGTAAGTTAGGTATCACCAATTACCTCTCAACATATTTTGGTGGATTTTACTCATCTCTTCTAGGTCTCAGAGTCTCTCCTTACTAACCATTACCTTGGTCCTCAATTTTAACTATCTCCTTTTAATTTCATATTGATTAGATATATGTTAATCGTCTTAAGTAGATAGATAAGCTTATTTAGTTAAATCAAAATAACTATTGTGATCTCCTTTTCCCAATCTCTGCCTCCATCTTGGGTTCTTAGTGAATGCAGGTTGGATCCTAACATTTCCAACCATTAAGAAAGCAATAAGCTTAAAGAATACCACAATGCATGCAACAACAAAAATCTAGAAGGATTAAGCATTTCCCTACTTTGTTACTTAGCCAGGGTTCCCACAACCCTAGCTAAGGTAATTAGCCACTTATTATATTAAAAAGATAAAGTTAATTTATAATTAAAAGCATTCAAAATAACATCACGATAATCAACAAATAAAATCCAAAGTCTTCAGCTGAATATTCAATAAAAATTAATACAAAACAATCCAAAGATCAAAGTTGAATCCTCAAATAAAATATATGTTTTTAAGTATCAAGAGTACGTAACCTAACCAAGAAGTCAAAAGGTTATATATAGAGTACAAGGAAACCCTATGAAATAACTCTTGAACAAAAAAGAAAAATTGAGGTTGGTGGCCACTTATTGGGCCACCTACAGGCTGTAAGTGGCACCTACGGCTGTAGGTGGTCCCATTTAGGTGCCCGAGTCCTCAAAACTCTTCTTATTACTCTCTATACTTGGCTTTTATACAACATATTTTGGTACTTACGGACCATAGGTGGCAACTGCGGCCGTAGGTGGTAAGGTCAACATTTTCTTCTTTTGATTCGCTAATTCTTTGACACATATTCGTGCACCTATACCCGTAGGTGCCCACTTAAATGGTCCAAAATATTAATTTTCACTCTTTTTCTTTAGAGCAGTTCCAAAACATGATTTCCTACAAGAAAATAACACAAAAACACATCATATCTAACAAAAAGACCTAAGTAACTTGAAGATTTTCATTGTTTTAAGCATCGAAAGTTCTATGAAACCATAGCTCATCAACCATGATAGTAAATATTTTTATGTAGTGGTAAGTTCTTTCAAAATGGTACAGTTAAAGTAATTAATTAACTATTGTTGTGGTATTGGGTAGTAGCTTTCTGGATTTCATTTCTTTTTGCAATTTTGAATTTTTCTTAGTTACCTTAGTACATCATCTTAGTTTATAAGTAAATTTTTGTGGTTTTTTAGGTTTATCATGGCCCAAAAACCCTACTACCACAAATGTCACAACACCAAATATCATAAAAGTTATGGGGGGTCTGCATACTTTGGGTTTTCTTCTTAAGAGGGGTATGACGATGACAAATATGGAGGAAGAGTTGTGAAGGTATTATAATCAGTTGAACACCTTTGGGTAGGATATGTTAACTGAGATATCCCAATAAAGCAACATAATGGTCGTTCAGGAGTTTTATACCAATCTCCAACTATGGACTAGTCGGTGCCTCTTCCTATAGTCTGTATTTGAGGTAAGAGAGTCCCGATGGATGTTGAAACTATCAATGAAGCTTTAGATGTCTCAAATCCTACTAATTCTACCTTTGAGGGGAAAATTGGGAGTCTAAATTGAAGTGAGCAACAAGGCCTTCACACTAGAGGGGAGAGCTAACAATGTGAAATAGACTAGTGCCAAAGGGACCAAGAGCGTCTACATTTCAGCTGAGGCTAAAGTTTGGTTACGGTTGGTGTTCTTCATCCCTCGAGTAATATTATAGATGTTACCTTCTATCGGTCTATGGTAGTGTCATGTGCTATTGTTGGATCAAGGTGAATGTGAGGCACAGATTTTAGATGAATGCCATTACTTTTATTCTAAGAAGGTATTGATAAGAGATCTTTACCTAATAATAAGTGCCACTATTGTAAATGTATGCTGGTAAGGATGTGCAAGTTAGTCAAGATGATGTTCGGTTATTCCTCCCCTACCAAAAAGCTCCACAAGCTTTAAGTAAGGACGCTAATGATTTGTCCTTTCTTAGAAACATGGAGGAAGAGGCCTTGGATGCTTTAATCCTCTGAGATTATGCCACCCGCTAGATGTCCTTTGCCTTTACTTTACATTTTATTATTTTTGGATTTGAGTTGCCCCCCATTTGGGGCATGTAACAAACAATTTTCTTTTCTTTTCTTGTATTTTTAGGACTTTTGTTATTCCCCCACCCTTAATAATAATTGCCTTAGCTTATAATGCATGTCAAATTGATTTTTGTCATTTTATTATTTTAGAAACATGGTTGTTTTGCAAGGATTGTAATTTACCAAAATGGGAGAACCCCTGACAGCTCACTGGGTGGGTCATCAGGATTCAACTAGAAATTAAAGGTACTTTAAATCATGGAGAGATGAGGTATGCCGTAAGTAACGAACATGAAGATACACCTCAATATTACACAAGTCCTCACAATATCTAGGACCCTTGTCCACACAACATATAAATTAACATACATAATAAGCTTTTCATAGTTCAATAGTTTGACCGTCTGACCACTAATAAATAACTAGATCAAAAAATAAAAATCCATATAAAGAATGTATATTAGGCACCAAAATTTTAACGTAATATCAAGAGAGCTTCACAACATAACAATTTAATACCTACGCTTCCTATTAACCTCTATTGGTTGGAGTACCATGTTTCAACCTCTCAACATTCATGAGATACTAATTGGCACCAATCAATCCCAATTGTGATGGTTGAAATACTAGTTGGAATCTGCTATATTCTAATTGGACTTAACTTGGGGAGACAACACTGAGATGGTAAGATAAGAGAGAAAAAGTTATGATAGTTTCCTAGATGTCGTGTAGCCTACTGCATATTTGATGTGGACATCAACATATCAATCCATGAAACTCTACTCAATATTTCTCTTATACTGGGAGATTGATAACCTAGGCTTTGATACCATTTTATCATCACCCAACTAGATGAACCGTACAGGCACCTACAAAACACCCACCCCAAATAGGAGAAACCTCATCCATCTTCTATCGTTTAATGCAAAAATTAAATCATTCATTTTAATGAGATAATCAGTTAACTAATTTTAAATAGTTCTTCATTCAACCTATTAATCCAGTTAACATTAAAATATAAATCCAATTTAATAAATGATATACGTAAAAGTTATTGAAAAATAATCAATAATGAATCTCTAGAAATTATCCTAAACATGTACAAAAGCATAGACAAGGGATAAGAGAGTCTATGACATAACATCCATGCAGAATGTAGGGCCGGAGCTACTGTTGAATGATCACCATCACTTCTAGAGAAACCCCAACCGACCTATACTATGGTTGTATCCTAGATTGGAGATATATTTTATGTAACATCAGTTCAACCAAAAATACTGGAAAGCATCATCAACCAACAAGGATTAGAAATAAATAATAGTAATAACAAATAGGGAGAATCATAACATCAAGTAAAGTTTTGGTTTTCTAAATCCCAGATTATGAATTCATTAACACCAATCTTACAATATCTTTGTGACTTACCTAACATTTAACATTTTTGTATATGTTTTTCATTTAACCACCCACTCTACTCACGTTATCCTTACACTTAACTAATCTATTAACATGATTTCCACTACTCCTAACTCACTATAATTTGGATCTATAAACCTCACAAAATTTTAACTTAAGGAAACCATTAATAGATCAAACCCCCTTATCCTAATGCAATGCACCACATGTTTACAACCACTACCTCTACTATTGGAATGCACTACTGTAATGCCCCAAATTTGGTACTCGGAATGCTACACGATGCTCATGACCCCGAAGGACCACAAGCTAACCTATGACTGATATTTGTACTTGTATACTACATAAAATACTAAATAATGTAGAAACATGAACTGAAAGGACATAAGGTTCACATAACTAAAGTAAAATATAACATCTAAATGGGGTGTGAAATACCCAAAACAAAACTGAAAATACTGAAGTCTGAAACAGAATAGTCTAGAAGGCCTCTAACTGACTGAACTGTATGAGTAAGGAGTTGGTGGGACATGTCCCCAACTAATAAACTAATTAATGAGATAATAGAGAAATAATCATATCCTCGAATAATGAGGACTCACTTCTACTCTGACTGCTGAAACTGGAATCTACTGCTGATCTGGAGCTCGTGTCTCTAAACCTATGGTATAAGACACCATAGCGCAAATGTATTAGTACTTTGAATGTACTGGTATGCATGTGGGATAGGTTGAATGCATGGGGTACATATGCATGAACAATACTGTCTAACTGACTAGTATGAATGTGAGAATACATGCATGCATACATAGTAACTATATCTGAAATCATGATAACATGAGTACTGAATCTGAATACTGATAACATGACATACTAATAACTGATATAATTGATAACATGAGTGACTGTATCTGACTGTCCTAAATTTGGTGGAACTATTTGAGTTCTATTCTGTATCTGAGATGACTGTATCTGGTAGTCCTGGATTTTGAAGAACTATCTGAGTTCTTTTACTGAGACTGATACTGAGACTGTAGGAGGTAGTCATCTAACTGGCATGCCCCAAATGATACATTATAGCTGAATTGGGGTCCAATCTATGCCCTGATTAGAAGGGTGTCAATACCGCGCCACCGATAAGGACAATTTGTGAGTGTCTCTGATATAACAAGTAAGTCTAATGAGAATGGTGGGAACCCTCATATAGCAGGTTAAGCCACCTCATATACTCTCATATAGAAGGCTATGATGTCTCAACCTATGCAAGCTATATAGTTCTAGAATGCAAGGATTGCTTCTAAGAATCACACCCTCATATAACAGGTGAGTTCCCATCCTTGGGTTCACTCGGTGCTAATTTCTTCTCCCATCTGAATAGACACTGGAAATAATTTACTGAACTGAACATGGAATGAGTTATTGAATTTCATTAACTGATGGAATATTACTGATATCTAACAACTGACTGAGTTTATGAGATCATGGAGATTTCCTGAGTCATAAGACTATCTTTAGTCTAAGGATTCATATGTTGACTGAGAGTATCGTAGGAACATGACATGGATCTAGGTACATAGCTAATATTTTAGGTACAAGTACCCCCAGGACTCGATGGAAGGAAAACTGACCAAGCATAACTTACTTGAACATATAACTAACATCATAAACCATAATACATTTATAGAAGAATTCCATCAAAACATGTGATAGGTATAACTTGTACATACATGGGGATTTCATGATATCATACTAGTTGGGTCTTCTTCCTTCATCTAGGCATTTAATCAAACACATGGTAGGCATAGCACATGTAGACAATATTATACAACAATTAATCATCATGATTCATCTTTAATTTCATCATCCTAGGGTTTATTCATAGGTTCACATGAATATACATCTATACAAATCAATTTCACATAAAATTGATTACCCAACATGGATTTGAATTCAATTGATTATTCTCAACATAAACAAAATGAACCCAAAATAAAATTCATAAAGAAACCCATATACTTAAACTTAGAAAAGAGATTCTTAGGCTTCATGAACAAAAGGAATCCATGAATAAACACTACGCATACCTTAGTTCATGATTTCGTGAAGATTCATGGAGAAACTTTCTTGGAATTGGATCTTCTATAAAAAAACCCTAGCGTGTTCTTGTGGTGTTTTTGAGAGAAGAGAGTGTATTTTGGGTGAAGAGTGGCTGAATCACATGTTAAAGGGCTTAAAAAGGGGTGGGAATTTGATCCTTTTAACCCTAGATGCATCATTTAATTTCAGTAAAAATTTCCTTAATTGAAACCCTGACGCGATGAGGCGCTATCGCGCTCTATCACTGGAATTTGAAAATTGGGAAACTGAGGGATGGCGCAATGCGGAGCCATCGCATTGCCCCTTCTTTTGCGACCTGGAACTTTGGCGCGACGCGGAGGAAATCGCACTGAGACACTGGAAAAGGACAATTGTCATTTTAGCTTGTGGCGCGGCGTGCAACTGACCAATATGGCGCTATTTTATGTCGGAAACTTGAAATAGTCATAACTTCTTATCTGGTCATCGAATTTAGGCAAATTTTATAATAATGGAAAGCTTATTGAATTTCCCACATGACGAAAAGTGAAAATCTTACAAATACCACGTGTACAAAAGTAGATTCATCTTTCAAAGAAAGATCCTAA
Source organism: Capsicum baccatum var. pendulum (assembly GCA_030864225.1). Lineage (NCBI taxonomy): Eukaryota > Viridiplantae > Streptophyta > Magnoliopsida > Solanales > Solanaceae > Capsicum > Capsicum baccatum. Next base: position 75,521,731 of record CM061554.1, on the reverse strand, counting down.
TGTTTTTAGATGATTTCAAGATAGGAAAAGGTATGGAGTATTACAACTACATGTTTACAACCACTATGAAACTTATGATTTGAAAAATCCCCACGGAGAGGAATAATACCTTACAATACATCTCCATAAATATATACTCATATAGTTAACATTAACTTGAATTAGGACATACCTTGGATTCACATGATGCTACTATATTCCATCAGTTCCGCCAACGAACCACTCATAAATTCAATAATAATTTATAAACATAATAGAATGTCAAATCATAAGGATGAATGTATGTATGCATGGTGTGTGCATCATATCTTTTTTTTCTAAACATTATTAATATTATAAACATTACCATCCTTATGCACATCATAAGTTACATGTCAACATCATCACCATCACCGTTACATCAATATTAACAACATCATGATTTCAAAATAACATGAACATCTCTATTATCTGGCCTCCATAATACAAAAATGTATGAATATGCAACGCAGTCAATCATTGCAAGAATAGATCAAAAGTAATCACGATTTTATTCCACATATAATCATAAAATATCACCTATAGTTCCATACATATACCTAGATACATATATCATTAAATCTTTTATTCTCTCCCTCTTACCCAATAGTGGGTTTACACCTTGCCCAGTTACTGATTCTATTTATTCATAACACTTGTTTAGGTCCTCAACCTAGTATTCAAGTACTTCCTAATGCTTCTTTTTGGATCTTTCAAATGTTGCGTTACACTACTGCCCTATTTATTTGATGGGTCTTAGCCACTTACATTCTCTCATATGTCGCCTAAGAATATCTCTTAGACTACTCTTATCCCCTACTTCTTAATTATGCTGTGTTAACTTTTTTCATAGCAAGACGTAACTATCAAGTTTACTGAGAGCACCCTCTATTACCCTTAGTTTAATACTACCCCCCTTTTTTTATCATACTTAACTTACACATTACATAAAAGATGTAGTATTAGCTCCGTTAGTCATAAATCTCACAAGGTTTCATCCATTTATACCATAGCTACTACATAATAGGGAATAACAATGATTAATCATAATATTAAAGCATAACCAGATCTTTTATCATTTATGTCCTTCTATTCACAATGCCTGAAGGCATAATGGAATTATGAATCCCAACATTCCTATCAATAATAAATGAATCTAGCCCAAATCTATTTCTATAATGAATAAACCGTAACCTACCTCATAGTCAAATCCAGATACTATTGAAAGGAGAGAGTTATCCCACAAGTGCTAAGTTCCTTCTCATATTGCATTTCAATAGGGTGTGCCCCAAAATCACTCTTAGAAACCCTTGTCTCTGAAATCTCATGGATGGGGAAGTAGGATATTTGTAGAGTGTTTTCCGTGGAAGAAGGTGACTTGGGGAATTAATAAATGAGAGGATTTTAAAAATTTTCTCGCACTAGCTACTGTCGGGTACTCCTGTAGTGGTTGTCCTACTGCTCTAGTGGTTGGACATCGGCCAACCCAACCTCCTTAGGGCCTCTTGGCCCAATCACTTTGGGTCTTGTTTTAATTTCCCATTTTAATTTTTTCTGGGCCTAATTTTAGTGTAATATTTATCGTGAATTATATGTGGGGCATTTTCACATGTAACAATAGTTTGGGTCATTACAGAAAGTGAATTTAATATCCAAGATATCACTATGTCATTGGAACAACTCCATTGTTCAAAGTGTTAGGAGTCAGATCTGGAGCCTTGCTACTTTTATTGATGAACCCAAGTTTATGTTTAGAATAAAGGGCTATAAGGATGGATCTTCTCCAACCTAGAAAACCTCTTCCATCAAAGATGGAAATAACTAATCTCATTCTAGGAGATTTTCAAAGGTTGATATAATAAGGGCGATTAATGTTAATTGTCACAACATTCGTAGCATTAAAAGTTTGAGCAACAATTGATTTGCCTACCATATTGCTCAAACAATGATATGAAAGGGGAAATTGAAAGAGAGTTTCTTGTAATTGATTTAGAACATGCTATTGTTCTGATGTCATCTAAGTATTGAAGGAAGAACACAAGATTGAGAAATTTTCTCTATGCTTATTGTTGCAATAGAATACATCTCTTTAAACAAAATACCAAGGCCTACTTGTAATTACTTGAAGAACAAGAAACTAATTGTATGAAAAATAAATAATTTGTACAACTTACTCTATGTTAGTTAATAATTTTAGGGTATATTCTTCAAACTTCAGTTGTATATGAGGTAGGGTAAACTACATCAACGGCTCCCAAAGTGGATGAATTTGTTTTTATGCCCCTCATAGCAAAAGTACGACAAAGAGTCTTCATTCTTTTTTATGCATGAAACAAATATATGTTATCCTCCTCTATATATCAAATATTTTTATACAACTCTTCATGCGCATTTATCTTTCAACTTCTATTTTTTTCTCTTTTTTATTTCACTTTGAATTTTTATTTTTTATTTTGTGTTTTATTTTTAAGAAAAATTATTAACCCTTACTTTTTCCCTTTTATCCTCTCAACTTCTATATTTTTATTTTCTCTCTTTTTAAATTTTTTGTCAACCTTTATTTTTATTTTGTTTTTTCCCTTCATTTTCTTATTTTTTTTCTCAACCTTTATTTTTTTGTTTTTCTTTTATGCATTTTCTTTGATTTATATTATTTTATATATTTTTTTTTTATTTTCATCAACTTTTATTTTTCTTCTATTTCTAGTTTTTTTGTTTTTTTATTTCTTTTCTTCAATTCCTTCAAAACAGCAAGCTACGTTTCATGGGCAAGAGTTGACACTACCAAATTATGTTTTGATTTATTCGATGCTCTATAAATCTTACCTTAGAGGCAAGACTTATCTCAATGACTTTTAAACAACAACTTATGTTCCATTGGAAAGAGGTATTGACACTACCACATTGCGTCTTGATTTATGAGATGCTCTATAACTCTAGCTTTAGAGGGAGACTTAGACCAATTACTTTGAAACAAGTTATGTTCCATAGGCAAGAGGTATTGACACTACCACATTTTGTCTTGATTTTTGAGATACTATATAACTCTTGCTTTAGAGGCAGACTTAGGCCAAATGCTTTCAAAAAAAAGTTATGCCCCATGGGAAAGAGCTGACACTACCACATTGTATTTTAATTTTTGAGATGTTCTGTAACTCTTGCCTTAAATGCGAGACTTAGCCCAAGAGCTTTCAAACAACAAGTTACATCCCATGGACAAGAGTTGAAACTACCACATTGTGTCTTGATTTATGAGATACTTTATCATTCTTGCCTTAGAGGCAAGACTTAGCTTAAGGACTTTCAAACAACAAGTTACGTCCCATGAGTAAGAGTTAACATTGTCACATTGTCTCTTGATTTATGAGATGTTATATAACTTTTTCCTTAGAGACAAGACTTTGCCCAATGAATTTCAAACAACTAGTTATCCCCTATGAGCAAGAGTTGGACTACCTCATGACTTGATTTATGAGTTGTTCTATAACTCTAGCCTTAGAGTTAAGACTTAGTCAAGGACTTTTAAATAACAAGTTATGCTCCATGGGCAATAGTTGAAATTAACACATTGTATCTTGATTTATGAGATGTTCTATAACTCTTTTCTTATAAACAAGACTTAGCCCAATGACTTTCAAAGAATAAGTTATGCTTTCATCGGAAAGAGTTGACAATAACATATTATGTCTTGATTTATGAGATGCTCTATAAGTCTTGCCTCTAAAATTAGACTTAGCTTAAGAGACTCCCACCCCCACCCCCTAGAAAAAAGTTATTTTCAATGGGCAAAAGTTTACGCTACTTTATTATGTCTTAACTTATGAGATGCTCTGTAACTCTTGCTTTAGAGGCAAGACTTAGTTCAAGGATTTTTAAACAACAAGTTATGACTCACGAGCAAGACTTGACACTACCGCATTGTGTCTTAATTTATGAGATATTCAAAAACTATTTCCTTAGAGGAATGACTTATCCCAAAAGAATTTCCAAACGAAAAGTCATGCCCTTAATTTTTTTTTATGTTAAATAGAAGAGATCCTTTTACGGATTACCCAAATTTTTGTTCAGTAGCAAAAATAATAGGAGTTGAGAAAAAAGAAAAAGAGAAGGAAAAGATAAAGATTGAGAAAAACAAAAAAAAAGAGAAGTAAAAAAATAAAGGCTATGAAAAATAAACAAAAAATGAGAAGAATAAAAAATTTAAATAAAAGCTGAGACAAAAATAAGAAAAAAATAAATTAAAATAAATAAATAAAATAAAATAAAGTTTGAGAAAAATAAAAAAAAAATCTATAGATTGAGAGACAAATGAGCATAAAAAGATTGAAAACATTTGAGGTGTTAACGGACAAATATGTACATGTTCTATGCATAAAAAGAATAGAATTTTAATATTTAAAGACTTTTCTTATGGGGGCCTAAAACACTATGTAATTTCTTGTAGGAAAATTTTCATAAAAGCACAACTTTAGTTTTAAATTACTAAAAATCCCTTCAGTTTGAAAAAAACTACATACATCCCAAATTTTATTAATTTACGTTAAAAATTGAGATACATCCTAAAACACTTTTTCTTTTCAATTTTAAATTTACCAACTCTTCTCACATTAATGGCTACATTAACGCCAATTTTTTTGTCGCGATTTTATCTCACAATTTTCTCCTCTTCTTCTTCTTCTTCTTCACATTTTTTAATTAAGGTATTTTTCTCCCTAAATTCATATTCACTTTCTTCTTATTATATGCAATGGTTTTTCTCAAATATCAAATTAATCAACATCATATCCCTTTAGCTCGCCCAATGATCGTTTGGAGTTTCGGTGTTAAAGATGATGATGTTTTGGGTGCTCGAGTTATGGGTAAAACTACTATTTCGGCGAAGAAAATTATCCCCGGTGAGATTATTTTCGACTGGTTTTTCGTTATTGGTACTTCAGGTAAACCTTCTAATCCAATAATATTTTGCTGCAGGAAGCAAAAAATTAATTAGAACCTCTGACAAAAGATAACATGGTGACCAACGGATTTAAAGTCATTCATCTTTCCAAGGAATAAAAAATTCAACAATACTCACCTTGGAAATACTCTCTAATCATCAAGTTACTGGGAAAAAAAATTGTTCATCATTATCTCAAAATAAAAATTTATTATCTATGGAGACCTTTAGAGCAATTTCTTGTATATGTTGTTCTCTATATTTGTTGTGATATGTATCTCTTGTATTTTAAGTTATACTGAAATAGACATATTAAAGATACATGTTAGTAAATTTAAAGATATATATTGTGTATGAGTTTGTTTTGTATGTATCTCACATTATTTTTATTTTGATTCAAATATTTATACAAATGATACATTTTAAGATTTTTGTATAGCTGATATTGTGTTATTGTACATATATGTATCTCTTGTTATTTCGGATCTGAATAATTTCATGCTTAGATATATATTTACACATACGTGATTCTTTTTTTCAATATTTTGTATCTATAGTTATCTGTTTAACTCTTGTTTTACAGTTGTAGTAAAATCAGCATACTAAAGATACATGTTAGTATGCTTAAAGACACATATAGTGTATGAGGGATATGTTATATATATTTCGCATTATTTTATTTATTTTTAGTTCAATAATTTTTTTGAATTCAATTATTTAGCTCTCGTATGTTATATCGTTAATCCAAACGTGGGAATAACGTAACAATACTAAAATATTCATTGCAATTACTTCAAACAAAATCAAGAAAAAATAATAAAAAGGTTGTAGGAATCGTTTATAACTGAAAACGAAATATGGAAGAAATTTTATTTAAAAATGTGGAATAACAAACAAATTACCTATTTTCGTGAAATGTTATTTAGTTTTTAGCATTATTAGTTAGGTTAATTGCTAAACTAAAGGAACATTAACTGCTACAATCCTTAAATTTCTCAAGTAAGTTTAATTATTAAATATACCAGTAGGATGTATCTCACGTTAGTTATATGTATCTTTAACGGCAATATGTTAAAAAATTAAGATGTATTTTATTGTACACAAAAAATTAACTAAAGATACATATATGTACTATCATGCACATTATGTATATTTAACATTACTAATATGTATCTTTGGTACGTTTATATCACTAAAACTAAAACATCAAGAGATACATACATACATACATACATACATATATATATACATACATATATATATATATATATATACATACATATATATATATATATATATACATATATATATATATATATATAAACAACCCAAACCAGAGATACAAGATGAAGAAAAAATGTATCTAATTAGACCAAATATGTATCTCGGCCTACTAAAAATAACAAAAATAGAATTACGTGAAACAACAATCAATTTTACGTTAAATGCACAATTGGATAGTCTAAAGACAAATAACTACTTTTGAAACGTAAAACAAGATACAAATATATTTTTTTGTATCTTTTCGCATAGAAATTGAAGGAATGCTCAATGACATACCATGACATAACTGAAATAAGAGTACACTTGTCCATTGCTAACAACGATTTCATCACTCTTATAACCCTCGTACATTATATCACTAATCCAAAAAGGTTGTAGGAATTGTTTATAACTGAAAACAAAATATGAAAGAATATTTTTTAAAAAATGTGAAATAACAAGAGATACATTTATATACACCTAATTTATATACAAAAGTGTTTTGTTACATCAATATATATATATGCAAGAGTGTTTTGGAGAATAAGACTCCAAAGTCACTACTGCTAAGGACTCCTAATTTAAAACAACTACACCACTCATTCAAGTAGTGTCCTAATAATAAACAACTATATACAAATAGATATTCAGCCAAAAACCTATGTTACATTACCAATAAAGGCAGAAAAGAGTTATTTGGTTAATGCCTTTATTGCTATTCTTGATATCACTCATCTATTTGTTCACAGGTCGAAAACAACTAAAAATAGTACGTGGAATTTAGGGTGTGTTTGTATCTATTCAACATTCTTCTTTCTCTTTTTTTTTAAACGAGAATAATATTAAGGAAAAATTACCTAAAAGAATCTGTACAATATATCTCACGTTAGTTATATGCATTTTCAACAGCAATATGTTAAAAAATTAAGATGTATTTTTTCGTACAGAAAAAATTAATGAGAGATACATATATGTACAATCGCGCACAATATGTATCTTTAACACTGCTAATATGTATTTTTGATATGTTGATATCGCTAAAACTAAAACATCAAGAGATACATACATACATACATACATACATAGATACATACATACATATATATATATACATACATATATATATACATACATATATATATATACATACATATATATATACATATATATATATATATATATATATATATTTATATATATATATATATAAGCAACCCAAACCAGAGATACAAGATGAAGAAAAAATGTATCTAATTAGACCAAATATGTATCTCGGCCTACTAAAAATAACAAAAATAGAATTACGTGAAACAACAATTAATTTTACGTTAAATGCACAATTGGATAGTCTAAAGACAAATAACTACTTTTGAAACGTAAAACAAGATACAAATATATTTTTTTGTATCTTTTCGCATAAAAATTGAAGGAATGCTCAATGACATACCATGACATAACTGAAATAAGAGTACACTCGTCCATTGCTAACAACGATTTCATCACTCTTATAACCCTCGTACATTATATCACTAATCCAAAAAGGTTGTAGGAATCGTTTATAACTGAAAACAAAATATGAAAGAATATTTTTTTAAAAATGTGAAATAACAAGAGATACATTTATATACACTTAATATATATACAAAAGTGTTTTGTTACATCAATATATATATGCAAGAGTGTTTTGGAGAATAAAACTCCAAAGTCACTACTGCTAAGGACTCCTAATTTAAAACAACTACACCACTCATTCAAGTAGTGTCCTAATAATAAACAACTATATACAAATAGATATTCAACCAAAAACCTATGTTACATTACCAATAAAGGCAGAAAAGAGTTATTTGGTTAATGCCTTTATTGCTATTCTTGATATCACTCATCTATTTGTTCATAAGTCGAAAACAACTAAAAATAGTACGTGGAATTTAGGGTGTGTTTGTATCTATTCAACATTCTTCTTTCTCTTTTTTTTTTAAACGAGAATAATATTAAGGAAAAATTATCTAAAAGAATCTGTACAATATATCTCACGTTAGTTATATGCATTTTCAACGGCAATATGTTAAAAAATTAAGATGTATTTTATCGTACAGAAAAAATTAATGAGAGATACATATATGTACAATCGCGCACAATATGTATCTTTAACACTGCTAATATGTATTTTTGATATGTTGATATCGCTAAAACTAAAACACCAAGAGATACATATATATACATAACCCGAACCAGAGATACAAGATGATGGAAACATGTATCTAGTTAGACCAAATATGTATCTCAGCCTACAAAAAATAGCAAAAATTAGAACTACGTAAAACAACAGTCAATTTTACGTTAAATGCATAATTCAATAAACAAGAGACAAATAAATACTTTTGAAACGTTAAACAAGATACAAATTTTTTTTGTCAGATCTTTTTTTGCATAAACAAGATACAAATCTTTTTGTCAGATCAATTGCAAGGAATGCTCAATGGCATATAACTGAAATAACAATTCACCTGTCCTTATTGATTTTTCCAACCTTAACTTCACTATTTTTGCAACCTGTAATGATCTTGTTTCCCTTCATATCGAAGAATGGCAAATGAAAAGGGTTTGAGTGATTATGGTATAATATCGTTAATCCAAACGTCGGAATGGTGTATGAACACTGAATTATTCATTGCAATTGATGAAAGAAATTCAACAAAAAAAAAGTGGTCCTATGAATTTTTTTTTTTGATGGAACGTATGAATTTTCATTGCAATTGATGAAAGAAAATCAATAAATAATTAAAAAAAAAAGAGGTCGTATGAATTTGTTTTGATGGAACGTATGGACTTCTTGCAACCTGGAAACTAATTATGGAAAGATTCTTATTTAACATGGTGGAATAACAAACTAATTATCATATATCGTAGGATATTATTTAGTTTTTACCATAATTAGTTAGGTTAATTGCTACATTAATTCTAGTTTAGTTGTTACATCCCTTAAAACATTGTAACTCGTTTAATTAATCCCTTAAAATATGCTAATTAATTTAACTAATACATGTATCTGTAGGACGTATCTAACTTAACTTATATGTATCTTCAAAGTCTAAATGTTGCGATTTCATGAAATTTTGAAAATAGTTGGGATTTTTTTGTAAATATTAGTAAACATGTTATTATAGATGTAATTTTTACTTTCTTGTATGAGGTCCTATTGTATATAGAAGCCTAGGCCTAAACCTTAAATAATTCATCAACCTTTTATTTCTATCAGCCCAAATACTCAATCTATTCAAAGACTTGGTAAATGAAGTCTACAGCACGCAGTTGAATCTAAACTAGCTAGACGTTGGTCGTTCCAACTTCGGCTTAGAAAAATCCAAGGGTCATAACCCCAGCGTGCCTTGCAAAGATGTTACGTCGATGCAATCAAGGATGCGAATGGTACCTTGAATGAACTTTTTTGGATACTAATAACTTTACAATTGTACCCCCCTTATATAATTCTTGAGAAAATTAACAATCAATATCTAGCTTACCACCAACCTGCCTCTAATTAGCCTCAAGACCAATGTTAGAACCCAAGTATGTGCCACTAGGTAGCCTTTTCAATGGAGGCATTTATTTCATGTAAGGCAATGAATCAACTTTTTGTCATATAAAAGAGTCCTCTCAAAAGAATGTAAGGCATAATATAAATCCATAGCTCTCTCTCGATGTTTCTTCTCCTTTCTCTCAGGAATTTCAATAGGAGAAGGCGCTCGACATTTTTCTTGCATGCATTTTCATTTTTTCTTGAGTATCTTACACCCTTGTACTCGATTACACTTCTGGATACTTAGCTAAAAGAAAATGAATTTGATCAATCTTAACCTACTTGCCTTTATTCCCTTTTACAAATTTTACTATTGACCAAAATGACAATTTTTTCATTAAATAGTTTGGTGCCTTCTATAGGAATAGGTAGTTGTGGTTTTATTCGATTTGTTGTTCTAACTCCTTGTTGAAGGACCAAGGACCTTATACATTTTTACTATGTCCAAGACTTAATGCATCGAACATCTGTTGATGCTCAACTTAATGCCGCCCATAAATATCCTATAGCCAGTAGGATCTATGAATATGTAAGAACCAAAACATCCTCAAAGAAAAGGATGAGGAAAAGACAATAATGAGAATAGGAATGTGATTTCAACCATGGGTTTCCCCTCAAAATAGAGTTGATGACGAGAAGAGCATCAGTGATGCCAAAGATAAATGAGTCTTCAGTTTTTGTGGCTCCATATTAAGAGAGAGTGTAGTCTTACCATCCTTCAACTCACATACAAGGGGAATTATTAGATATATTAGGGACCTCCCAAAATATAAGTCACGGGGATCAAGCTGAGACCTTCTTCCTATGGAGTGAAGGCCCTAATTTAAAAGAAATTGAAAGTAAAAGCAATCTAGACACCACATGATGACTATCGTAAGCCTCGGGGCCTCCTCAACTGAACTATTCATATATCCTTTTAACAAATGGTGGCTGTGCCAAATACCTTTCTCCCATCCAAAATCAAATGTTTTAAGCCAAGAGGAATCAACCACATGCTACTAGCATGTAACAGTGATAGGCGCTCCAATCCTGCATTACTAGAATAAGAGGCCGGCAAGCGTTACCAATTCTCCTATCTTCGATGGTTAGACAACCCTTTAAACTTTACTATTCATATATTCAATGAGACCGATATGGAATGATGTTGTGCCTGGGGACTAATACCATGTCATAGAGATCCTTATCGGGTAGATATAATATTATGGGAAGGATCGGACCATAGATGGAGTCAATATCGAGCTACTGGGAATGATGTGACATCAGTTGTTCATACTTAAAAAACACTGATTCTAGATGCTGGGAAGTTTAAACTGAATAATATTATAAAAGATCCAACAAACATTATTCTGCCAGAGTAATCCACTCACCAAAAGATATAGGCTTGGTGTCTATCATCCACCAAAGTATTTTCAATCATCGATACCACTTTACTTGATAAAGCCTCAATAACACACTTGGGATACTACTAGCAACTGATGAAAACAATACCTGGTTAGGAGAATATGGCGATCAGGGTCTAGGAAAGCGCTAATCCGTAGGATTACTTTTATTAAACTAGCATATTACAATAGCAAAGTGCATGGTACAAGGACTTCCCCACCTACTCAAAATTGCCTCAACAAGTGACACATCAGATGTTGGAGTAAAAAATAAAACTATAGAGGATCATCCACTGGGACGGAGAAAGAAAATTAATGAAATGACTCTACAACTCAAGTTTTCTCCCTTTGCGACTATACTTTATGACTGTACCAATAGTCGGGGGCGATCAAAGAAAGTTCGCGAAAAAATCCTCTTAATTGTTTGTTTTAATACAGTTAAACACTAAAAATCGAGATGAGTTAGAAGAGGAGAGATGCAGAGAAGTTTATTTTTTTTTTCGGGTAAAAGCTCCATATTATTGATCATCAACTCTCCTTAAATAGAACTATTACAACCAAAAATAGATTAAACTCACCATAAAAAAAAAAAAAACTATTTGCCACCAAAAATAATAACTAATCAGTTTCCTATCAAACATAAAAATCCTAATTTGACTAGGAGTTGTATGTTAAAAAGTTGGAGAAAAATAAAAAAATAAATCACATGCATTATTCCTTAAAGCAACTTTTAACGCTACTCCTTGCTTTAGGAACTACAAAATTTTGGTCTTTTGTCTTGGGATCTCCGTACTTGATAGCTGAAAGTGACCTTGTGAATAAATCAGCTTATTCTTCTTTTGGCTTGTAGTGAACTAAATTCACTTCTTGTCTTGAATGCAATCCTTGACTATTAAATTCTTTTGGCTTGTCTTCCTTCTTCGTCTGCATCTTGAATATAAACATACTTGTTTTATTTTTCTGAAACATAGATAACTCCTCATTATCTTCAATTCCTTTAGAGACTGAAAGATCCTTTAAACCTAGCAGGTTCACATATTGCTTGTGCTTTCTCAATTTGAGGATTATCTAATTTTTTAAGCCTATGATCTTTTTCATGTTCTACAGAAACATTTTCCATTGGATCTAATAAGAAATGTTTACCTCCCATCTTAATGTTTAAAACTTCATTTCCAGCACCATCATTGATGAAGCAATGTTTATCCTCAAAGGATACTTCGTATCCTTTTTCTACCAACTGGAAAATACTCAACAAGTTTTGATCAATATCAGGTACATAAAAAACATCTTGAATTGCTTTATTACCTGAACTTGTTTTGATGACAACAGTTCCTTTTCTTTTAACAAGAATCTGGTCACCATTTCTAATCTTAACTTTGGATATTTCAGTAGGCTTTAATTCTTTAAACAAACTTTTGTTATAAGTCATATGGTTGGTGTAACCACTAGCAATCAACCAAAATTTTTTTGAAGCCTTACATGTTGCAACAAAAAGATGGTTTTTTTTCTTTATTGACCACACGTGCATCTGCTACATGGTTTTGCAAATTTGCTTTTGTAAATCACTGCTTCATGGCCAAGTTCATTGAAATTGATGCACTTCGCGTCTAGACTTTTCCAACATCTGTATGGTGGATGAACCATTTTTTCACAAATCTCACAAGGTGAGTAATTTTTTATATTTTTACCCCTTCTTTGAGTTTTGTGATTTGCTATTAAGGCTCCTTCAACCATACCATCATGTCTCACAAGCGTCCTTTGTTCCAGTGCCTGAAAAGAATTTAGCAGATCCGCCAATGTAATCTTGGACAGATGTTGTGTATTTTCCAAGGTAGTTATAACATACTTATATCTTTCGAGCACTGTAACAAGAATTTTTTCAACAATTCTTGAATCTTTAAATTCAGTACCTAGTAATTTTACCTTGTTAACAATGCCAAGTAATCTATTCGAGTACTCTTTGACTGTTTTGAAGTCTTTCATTCTCTGTAGCTCGAACTTACTTATTAAATTTAGTACTTGCATTCCTCATATTCTTTCATCTTTGGCATATTCTTTCTTTAGATATACCCAAATTCCTTTTGGTGATGTGAGAGACATAATTCTTGTAAAAATAGTTGTTGAAACAGAAGCAAACAGAGTTGCCTTTGCCTTAGATTTCGTGGTTTTCTTTTCCTTGTGACTCTTGATTTGGGCTGTGGTGGGATTAGTTCCATAAACATCTTCCACAACTTCCCATTGATCAAGAGTCACTAAGTAAGTTTCCATTCACATAACCCATAATTGATAATTTTCACCATAAAAAATGGATGAAGCAATTCGTGAAAAACTATTTTCAGAATCCATCTCTTCACTCACAGTTCCCGCAAGAAAAATAGCTCTAGATACCAATTGTTTGTTTTAATACAGTTAAAAACTAAAAATCAAGATGAGTTAGAAGAGGAGAGACGAAGAGAAGTTTATTTTTCTTTTCTGGTAAAAGCTCTATATTATTGATCATCAACTCCTCCTTAAATAGTGCTATTACAGCCAAAAATAGATTAAACTTACCATAAAAGAAAATCTATTTGCTACCTAAAATAATAACTAATCGGTTTTCAATCAAAATAAAAATCATAATTTGACTAAGATTTGAATGTAAAAAAGTTGGAGAAAAATAAAAAATAAATCACGTGCATTATTCCTTAAAACAACTTTTAACAATGTACTACTAGGATCATTGCCCCTCTAAATATACTAGGGCCATTACCCCTTTTAAGTGTCCTTGGGTTGTCACCCCTCTTTTATGTATTGTTAGGTCATTCTGCCTCTTTTATAATGAAAGTAAATGCCATATATTTCACTCCCATCTCTATCATAAACAAGTCCTCAAACTTATATGTATAGGTTTCCCAGAAACCAAATGATATAGTATCTGAACTAATATTTTAAACGCTACTGCCATTATTCACATTATGTAATTTCCAAACTTAACTCGTACAAAGTTTAATTAAAAAAACCTTGTAAACTAGAACGGGGTTCAGATATCCCTAGAAGCCTTGATGAAACTCCTACCTAAATAAAAGTCCTCTATAACATGAAATGATAGATTGTAACAGTCATCAAGTCTAACACAAATCAATCTTGAAACCAAAGTCATATCTGAGTCATGAGATAATATTCAACTACAGTTCAAGTAACTTTTGCCTATAGGATCTAGATTAGCCTATTTGTAGGATTCTCAAGGAAATTTTTCCGTATAAATGAACCCTTGCATTGGAATAGAAGGCATCCCATCTTTCTCATTTGTAAAATATTTCTTTATCTTAGACAGATAATCTCCTTCTTTATCATCTTTGATCTTCATATCTTGATATTAATATGCAATTATACCTTTTCAATCACAATTATTACTATGTTTGCATTTATCATTATCTTTTATCCAAAAAGGAAAGAAAATGTGATCGAGCTTGATTCACTTGTCTTTAAACATATATTGTAAATTTTAACTTAGTTCACACCCACATAATATTTTGTCAAACAACTATGAACCAGAAAAAGCCTGGTACATATGTATATGATATATATTAGTGTATATCTGTAATGATGCTTTCCATTATTATGGGTAAGTCTAACGTACAAAAACTTAGTATAAGTTTTTTCACGAATTAGGAGTTAGATATTTCTGGGCAGGCTAGTCTTAGACAAAATTCGAGTGAGGTATGCTCTAGAAAAATCCAAGAATGGATTAGAAAAATATGAAAAGACTTTGAAATTTTTAATGTTATCTAAGATGATAAAAAATTCACAGGATCTTTAAAAAGTGATTACTGATAAGTAGAACTCCAGATATCAAACTTGATGTAAAGGGGTAAGTCCAGGAGTCATAGTTTGAGGGTGCATTGTGAAAAAGGCAAATTTGGAAGCAATATCAAGTTTTTATATCACCAAACCCATATTGCGGGTGGCATGCCTCTATCACTATGCCATATAGTAGGAGTCAAAGTTGTTCAATTTCTCCATAGCGGGAGGAATCCGCTTTAGTAGTTTCTCCTTCTATGGCAAGATATATGCAGATTTATGTAGAAAAATACTATTTCAAAACTCAATTTGGAAAAGGAAAGGGCGATTTTGAGTGAATTCCACTCAATTTTCATCTAATTTTTTCATAAAGGTAAGTAATTCCTTCTGTTAACTCATAGTTCGATTGTAAACTACTAAAAATAATTAGTTTTTGATTTTTAGGGAAGGTTTAACTTAACCAATCTAATTTATAGTATAACTAAGTGAATTGGGTAGAAAACCCTTGGGTTTTGATTAAAGATTTTTAATCTACTCTTCTATGTTGATAATTAACTATTATAACCATGAAGAATTAAGGTAAGTTATGATAGAAAAATCCTAGAATGGAAGAAATCAATATGAATTTGGCCTTGGAGATTTGGACTAGATTATATTAGGGATATTATAGTCCATTTCGTTGATTATGCTATATTTCTATTTTTAGACCACAATCAAGCTTCGATTGCAATAAAAGGGGAAAACTCAAGTTTCTTAGATTGCGTTCCGCGCTTGGATTAAGATAGGTAATGGTTTAATGTATTTAAAACCCATCTTATTTTATGTTTTCATAATAATTATTCCTTTGTATTGCTTGATACAATGAATGTTCAAGGAAAGTGAATGGTTGTTTAGTATCCTATGTACTGATTGTATACAAAGAACTTATATGAAATGCTTGTTGGTTTTTACAATTATTTTTTTTGTTATTATTTTGGTTGTGATTGTTGTGATATCTATCATTATTGTTGGATATATTGGTATTTGGACATTTTCACAGGAGTGGTTGATATAAGGTTAGCAGAAACTTAATATTTGGGATTTAGGTACATAAAAAAAAGCTGGTCTACTACGGGTCATGGATAATGGGTAACCATAAGACCTTTAGCATGTAAGTACAAGGAACATCTGAGTTTGAAGATTCCTTGAATGAACCATTTATTATGTGTTTACTTGTTATGTTGCTTCCATGACTAAACCGGGTGTAAGTTTGACATGTTGTATTTGTTTCTTGAGTCTTACATGTTTACTTTATGTATCTGATTTCTTGATGTAAACTGGGATTATTGGCATAGTTATTGTTGGAATGGATTCGTGCGTTATTTGAGTTTTAATTATAAGATTGCCATAGCTCTATATTGTGTATTAACTTGTGTAATTGATACATGAATGATATAATTATTTGAGTCACGGTTGTTGACTTGCAGTCTTTTTGGTTGTCATGGTCTTGACTTGAATTGTTACCCATGTTGCTTTGTATTGACTAAATTCTATAGTGTTGTTGAATAAGGTTAAGTGTTATAAACTTAAGGTAAGGATACATGGTAGGTGTTCATGGTTGTTATGTTTTACTAAGTTATGGTAATCTATCCATATTTGTTATTTTGGGTCGGTCGATGATCCTATCAGTATACTATTATTTCTTATGTACTGATACTATATGTGCTCTTTTTTGGTCGAGTGTAGAGTATCTTCTAGAGATTATTTTGAGACCTCAGTTATAGAATTGATAGTATTCAAACTCAAAGTGGGCTTTATATTTCGGGATGCAATGACTTGTTTAATTAGTTTTTGGTTTGTTATTTTGGACTTTGATATTTTTGAGTCTTTGGGTTTAACCCGTTTATTGACATTTGTAGTGTTTTGATGCAATGACTTTCAAATTGTAGGGGATTGTTTAGGTGTTCATTATTTTGTAGGACTATCATTATATTGTTGATGACATTATTTTACTTAATGCAAAATATCTAGTTTGCCTTATTTTGGCTAATTATCGGGTTTGCATGTTTTGAAGTTAGATACTTCTCCCATAGAGAGTTAGTATGGGTGCCACTCATTTTGGATTTAGATCATGATAAAGTTAGTATCATATCCCTAAGTTTGTTGATCTCATTATAGAAAAATAGGCCCATTAGAGTTTTATAAAATGGTATGGCGTCATATTTACTTTTCTTTAAAAGGTTATAGGACTTTAGGAAATTATTATTTCGGTATTCTTTTATGTCATAAATTGACTCCAACTGGTATCTGGCCTTTCTTATTCTTTTGTCCATATGAGGTGAATACTAGATCTGATGAAGCCAGGGTTGTAGCCCATGCACCATCAACTCTAGTTGTAAAATTAAATACTTAGGAATGAGGAAAATAAAGGGGTAGGGGCAGGAAAAGAAGGAGAGCAACACCCATTAAGGGTGTAGCTAGGGTAGCAACTTCTAGTTTTGTTAAAGGTTAGTGAAGCTAGGGTAGCAGCTGCTAGTCTTGTTAAAGGTTAGTGACTTCTCTCTTACCTTAGGTTTTAATAATGAGGTTGAGGAGATGAATACGGATGTTGTAGTGCAAGAAGAGGTGTCACCAATTGAGGGTTCTAATCATCCCTCCATGTCTTTTGAGATGATTCAATTTATGCTTTCCTTTTTAAGTGGCTTTGTTAGTATTATGGTCACTCCTGTTTTTCCTACCTATCAGTTTCAATATGTCTAGTCAACTGCCATAAGATCCTAGAATGGGTGAGGACTCGGTGACTAAGATTTATCTTTGCTCAGTGTTGGTCCTATCATGATTGGGACTAAGTATGACATACTGATCAAGTTTCTAAAGATGAAATGTCCCACTTTTTTTGGCTCTAAGATGAAAAATACATTTGTATTCATTATGAATTGTTACGAAAGGCTACGCAAAATGGGTATTGTTGAGAAGTACGATGTTGAATTAGTTACATTATAGTTATAAGGTAATGTGAAGTAGTAGTGAAGGGTGTATGTGGAGTGTCAATCACCAACTTTTCCTCCATTGATATGGGCTCAGTTTTATACCTTATTTTTGGAGTAGTATGCACCTCGTACTGTTCGTGATCATAAGAAGGATGAGTTTTTGGCCCTTGAGTAGGGAAATATATCTGTTGTGGCCTATGAGGCCAAGTTTCATGCTTTGTCCCATTATGCTTGTTAGTTACATGATATAGATGATGAGAGGATTTGGTTGTTTGTGAAAGCCATGGACACTACTTTTAGTTTTTACTATTCATATAACTTCTTTTTGGAAAGCCTTTAATAAGGTTGTTAATTATGCGAAAAATATAAAAGTGTGAAGTAAATTAGTTAAGCAAAGGTGTCGGTAAAGAAGTACTCAAATATGGGTAACTGTAATGGTTCTTATTCCAAAGGTCTATGCTATCATCCCTATTTGGCTTGCCCTATTCAATCATCTTTACCAACTTCTACAAGTGGCCAGTTAGGGGCTATTCAGCAACCCTCAATTATTATAGGCCAAGGTGCTTCTTATTCTTTAGTTAACATGTCTTATCTTGAGTAGGGTTGTTATACTTATGGTGTTGTGGGGCACTTAAAGAGAGAATTTCCTTAGATATAGCCTAGTTTATAGGTCTAATAGTTGGATAGGTTATAATTTCTATTAGTGGAGATGGTGGAGGTAATGGTAACTTTAAGGCTCATCCACCCGTAATCAACCAGGAGGTCAAGGTGGATACCTAGGTAGTAGTAATATAGGGAATGTTAGAGTATAACCGGATAGGGGGGTTGCCTAGCTTAATGAAAAAGCTCACTATTATGCCTTACCATGCTAAACCAAGGTTGAGGCATCTGATACTATCATTAAAAGCACTATTCGTTTTTATGACAAAATGGCTATTGTTTTGTTTGATCTGAGTCCCACTTACTTTTATGTATCTATTAGATTTCCTTGGGGTTGGACTTGATTTGTTATATATTGGACTTTTAGGTTTATGTTTCTAATCTAGTTGGAGACTCTATTTTAGTGGCTGTTTGTGTCAGACCTTTTCTATTTTATTCATGGATTTTTAGATTTCAATAGATTAAATAATCTTCGGCATGCTTGACTTTGACATTATCCTAGGTATGACTTGGCTATCTCTATATCATGTTGTTTTAAATTATAAGACTAAGACTGTGACTTTAGAGGTTCTCAAAATGGATAAGTTAGAGTGGGAATATATGTATAAGTCTAAGCTTGTTAAAATTATATGTTCTGTTTGGGATAAAAATTTAGATGGGACAAGATGTTGGGCGTTTCTATCATATCTATACGACATTAGTGTAAGATCTCCTTATATTAAGTCAGTCCTAGTGTCGAAATTATAGGAGATATTTCCCATAAATTTGCCTAGCATGCTTACGAATTAGGACATTGACTTCTATATTGATTTGGAATCTCATCCTATTTACATTTCTCCATATAAAATTTCTCTGACTGAGTTTAATAATCTCAAGGATCAATTGCAGAAGTTACATGATAAAGGGTTCATTCATATTAGTACTTCTCCTTGGGGTGCTCTTATTTTATTTGTTAAGAAAAAGGATAGTAGCTTGAGAATGTGCATTGACTATATGAAGCTGAATAATTTACCATTAGGAATAAGTATCTCATACCTTGAATAGATGATATTTTTAACCAGTTGCAAGGTGCTTCCATTTTCTGTAAGATAGACTTAAGATCGGGTATCATCAGTTAAAGATTCAACTTGAGGATATGAAACACCTTGGGTTTCTGGCCTTTGAAAAATTTCTTGGATTTCTAGTCTCTGGATAGGATAGGACTAGGGAAAACAACTCGTACACTAGTATATAAGTGAGTTGAGTTGGGTGGTATGAGTTGTATTAGTGGATATGGGTTGTTTGGTTAATTTACTTAGTCTTAGAACTGGTAAATTAAGTATGATTTGAGTACACGTGTCTCACCATTAGCTGTAATATGGGGTACGAATCATACCATGGATTAGTATGGTGGTCAATGTTCAATCCTCTTGGGGTTCTATTCCTCCAAGGGTATGGATCATAGTTACTAGTCGTATACTTGGATACGACATGGTTTGGGGTAAGTCATGCCTGGGATAGTGTTGGGTCCAAGGGAGATGGCCTTAGGTACGAGCGGTAAGTCCCACTCATATTGGAGGGTATGACTGGTATGGATAGTTGTACCCACCTAACGGGGTTTTTGGGTATTTAAGTAAGGGAAATTTGGATATTTCCCCACTTAACGTAATAAGGCCCCATGACTTATATTCCTATTGGGAGGTAATTTTCCCTATCATTCTATTCATTAACACTTAGAAACTTCTCTTAAACACTCAGCAAATTTATCTAAAGCTTTTGGGTAAGAAAGGCTAGGGTTTCATCTTAAAGATTAATTTGGGCTTGTGTTGGTGATTTCTCCCTATCATCTTCTTAGTTTAAGTCATGTTCTCTTCCCTGATTATTAGTTCCAACTTAAGGAATGGTTTTATACAATGTTTTAATAGTTTGATTATTATATGGATTTTGATTTTAAAATATAATTTTGGGGTTTTGGTTATAAATTATTTGTTATGGTTTTCCCATGTTTTAATTATGCTTTTATATGATTTAATGATGGTTTTGGATAATTGGTTTCATGGGAATGGTTATTTGGTAATTGACTTTAGTTTTGGAAATACTATGCCCCCAATGTGTTTGATAAAATGCCTATGGGAATGTTTTTACTACATTGCTGGATTTTAATACAACTCATGTATGGTTTAAACTTGGTAATAGAACCTAAATGGTTAATTGGTTTGGAATGGTTTAAATGGAGTGGTTTGGTGGTCACGATTATGGTTAATTTGACTCCTTGTGGGGTATGATTGAATCCCCCAAGTAAACATATTAAAGAACAACTTGTAGGGTACATGGGACTCCCCTAAGTAAACATAATAATGGAACACTTGTGGGGGACATAGGACTCCCCCAAGTTAACTTGGGTAATGGGTTCACATGAATCTTTTTACCTTAAAAGGTTTGGCTAAGGACAATACTTGAAAGTTATAGTCGGTAAGATGATACCACTACTCATAGACTTGGTAAATAATAAATGGAATAATTGATTGGTTATAAATTGTTTTAATTGGGCAATAATGGCGGGATGTGATAGCTAATCGTAAAAGTGAGAGTTCAACGAATGAACACTGGAAACTCATGTTTGTCGACATAAGGGGTAGCGCATGGAGACTCTTTTATGATACTATGAGGTATGCGGGAATCCTCTAGGTATTTGTACATATGTATCATGGGATGTGAGGGTACTTAGGAATCTCTTACTCTTATAGTATCTCCGGTTCATGTGGCTACACGTATCGAGGCCCATTTAAAAGGTTACACTGGACCCATATAGCCCGTGGGTAGTTAAGGACGATTATGATTCATGTGCCTAGGTAAATGGTTTTAAATGCATGCGAAACCCATTTATCTTTCCCGACATTGTTATATAAATATATGTATGGTTTGTATGCATATGGTTGGTTTTCTTGGTTTTATTGGTTGGTATTATTTTATCCTTATCCTGAGTTCATGCTAAGATTCACTCTCTAACCTGTCTTTGGGCAGCTGTATCCTTACGTGATATAGGAATCGATTATTCTCCTCCACCTTCTTAGCTATCAGACATCGAGATTAACTACTGGATTGAAGTGGTGAGCTTCCATCTTTTCAGAAGTTTCCAGGATGTTATTTTATACTTTGGTATATTTATAGATCTTAATTTTGGCTATTGTTGGGGGAATGTCCCAACCTGATTTTAGTAATCTTTTAGTTAGAGTCTTTTGTTGAACTACTATGCGTTGGTATGGCAGGATTGGTATTGGTGTCTTCCTTATCATTGGTATTGGTATTGCGACTGATATCGTAGGACTAAATATCTTACTATTCCATTCTATTTTTTGGGGATTATATATAATTGTTATGGAACTCATTTGGTTATGGTTTGATTTGGCTATTGGTTAGGTTTGGACGATTGGTCTCGGTCGGGTCGGTCTTGGTAATAGACCTATCTCAGAGTTTGTAAATTGGACAGTTATGTTATCTTGTTATATCATCAAAATTTAGCCAACTCAGGGCATGCAACTGGAGGTTTGGTTGGGTAACGGGGGTGGTATCTGATCCTGATCAGACTTGTGATGTCCATTACGACAAGGCCCCAGGATGGATCGTGTTAAGTTAGTATCAGAGCCTTAGGTTTATTGTCAATTCAGAGTCCACATAGCTATGTATGGTACAATCTTTTTTAGGGGTGTATAGCATGCCACACTCATAAGAGAGAGGCTACAGAAAATTTAGGAATGTTTTACTTTCTTGGTATTGTATTTTCAAGCTTGGAGTCTAAGTCCTGGAATTTTCTCTAATCCCTGCTTGCTCTCTTTTCAGATTATGCCTAGTCGATCTGGAACCCAAAGAAACCCTTCTGTCCCATTTGGATTGATATTGATGAAGTATGCCCTACACCTGGATTTTGCACTTGATCTCAGGGTCCTATCCCTTATTGTTCTAGAGTTTCTACAATTGCTACTATTCTTTCTCAAGGTGATTTGACTATTGCAGAATTTCATCAATCGATTCATACTATTGCTAAGTTGGTTGTTTCTTAGGCTAAGCAGGATGCACCTGGTGTTCTATCTACTGAGGCCACAAAGGTTGGCCAGTTCATGAAAATGAATCCTCCTAAATTTATCGAAGTAAAGGTGAAGGAGGATCCTCAGCATTATTGGATTAAACGGAGAAGATCTTTAGAGTGATACAGAACACTAATATTGAAGGGGCTAATTTTCCAGCTTATTAGCTCAAAGATGTTGCATACCAATGGTACGAGGAGTGAGATAGGGATAAAGGTAATATAGAGAAGTTGTCATTATGGGAGGCCTTTTCTAATGCCTTCTTAGATCGCTTCTTTCCTCAGGAACTGACAAAAGTGAAGATGCAGGAGTTTCTGAATTTTAAGCATGGAAAAATATCTTTCAAGGAATATGCCTTGAAGTTCTATCAGCTATCAAGGTATGCTCCAGATTTGATGGTTGATATGAGGGTGAGGATAAAAAAGTTCACTTCTGGGCTATCTCAGGATTTAATCCTTGAAAGCAAGACTGCTTTGTTGATTGGGGAAATGGATATTTTGAGGTTGGTTGTCTATCTGCAGTAGGTGAAAGATGAAAAGAGGAAACAGATAGAGTTCAGAGAAAGGCAGGGCAAGAGCAGAAGGTTCTCTGAGTAGGGTGGTGCTCAACATTAGGGTGGTCGGGATGTTAACAAATAGCTAAAGAAGAAGTGGAGAGGTTCTGGTACCTACTCTACTGCTAGCGCTCCTTACCCAAAGTAGTAGGATGATAGGCGTCAACAAGGTGGTGAAAATTTCTGGTCATAGAGTGCCCAATCTCAGGCGAGTGGGGAACAACCATTTTTTTGTGACCTCCTTACCGGTTCTATGGTCGTGTTCATAAAGTATTTTGTGATAAAGGGAGAAGAAAATATTTTAAACATATCTAGCCAGGCTATATGCTCAAAAATTGTCTAGTTGGTAAGGGTGCTTTGGGAGCGGTCAAATCTCTTGTTGCTTCATCTTCTGCTCCTACACCTATTAGTGCTGATCTGTATCTGCTCCTGCTTCTGGTACCAGCACTAGCCAAAATAGGTTGTATGATATTGGATCTCGGAAGGAATGTGAGGCATCCATGATATTGTGACTGGTACATTACAACTCTTTTCTCTTGATATGTATTGTCTGCTTGATCCTTGGTCCACTCTTTCTAATATGATCCCATATATGGTTGGGGTATATTGGTCTTGATCCTTCAGTTATTTTGGATCCTTTTTTCTATTTCTACCCCAATAGGTGACTCAGTTAATGCTAAAAGAGTCTATAGAGGGTGTGGTATCTGTTGGTAGCAACCAGACCTTGCTAAATCTGTTTGACCTAAATATGATGGACTTTGACATTATTCTGGGGATGTATTGGTTACACTCTAGTTATGCGTCCTTAGATTGTCAGACCCATAAAGGTTGTCCTTAGGTTCCTTGGTAAACCAGATATGGAATAGGAGGGTAGTTCCCTAGCTCTTAGGGGGAGGTTTATTTCTTATCTTAGAGCTCAGAGATTAATCTCCAAAAGGTGTCTATCACTTGGTTTGAGTTAAAGATTCTAACTCAGAGGGCCCTTATTTTCACTCGATTTCGGTGGTAAATGATTTTTGTGAGGTCTTTTCGAATGATCTTCTTGGTGTTCCTCCATATAGGAAAATTGAGTTTGGTATTGATTTGGGTTTGGACACTCGTCCAATATCTATTCCCCCTTATAGAATGACTCTGGCTATGTTGAGGGAACTCAAGGAGTAACTTAAGAATCTCTTGGATAAGGTGTTTATTCATCCTATTGTATCCCGGTAGGGTGCACAGTGTTGTTCTTGCACTAGAAGGATGGTTCCCTTTGTATGTGCATTGACTATCGACAGTTGAATAAGGTAACAGTCAAGAAAAAGTATCCTCTTCCAAGGATAGATGACTTGTTTGATCAGTTGTAAGGTACCAAGTTCTTTTCTATGATAGACCTTTGATCTGGGTATCATCAACTTAAGATTAGGGAGAAGTATATCCCTAATACTGGTTTTTGTACTCAATATGGGTACTTTAAATTCTTGGTTATGTTATTTGACTTGACTAATGCCCCAATGACATTTATGGATTTGATGAATAGGGTTTTCAGGCAGTTCTTGGATCTTTTTGTCATTGTGTTCATTGATGAAATCTTGGTGCATTCTAAAAGTGAGGTGAATCATGCTAATCACCTCCGTGTTGTGTTGGATACCTTGAATTAACAACTATTATATGCCAAGTTCTCCAAGTGTGAGTTTTAGTTGAATGCTGTAACTTTTCTTGGTCATTCTATTTCTGTTAAAGGGATCATAGTGGATCCTCAAAAGGTTATGGTGGTGAAAAGGTGTCCTAGACCCAAGAATACAACCGATATTCGGAGCTTCATAGGTTTGGCTAGGTATTATAGGCAGTTTGTGGAAAGCTTTTTTTATTAGCTGCTCCTTTGACTAAGTTAACTCAGAAGAAAGTAAAATTTTCTTTGAAGTAAGCATCTGAAGGGAGTTTTGAGAAACTTAAGGATAAGCTAACTTTGGCTCTGATTTTGACATTGCCTGAAGGTAATAAGGGGTTTGTGGTTTATTGTGATACATATAAGGTGGAACTTGGTTTTGTTTTGATGTAGCATGGAAAGGTTCTTGCCTATACTTCCAGGCATTTGAAGGTACATGAGAGGAATTATCCTACTCATGATTTGGAGCTGTTAGCGGTAGGTTTTTCTTTGAAAATCTGGCGGCATTATTTATACAGAGTGCATGTAGACATCTTTTTTGATCATAAGAGTCTATAGTATGTGTTCACTCAAAAGGAGATAAACCTCGGGCAAAGGAGATGGTTGGAGCTTCTCAAGAACTATGATGTAAGTTTTCACTATCAGCCAGGTAAGGCTGATGTTATTATTGATGCTCTTAGAAGGCTATCCATAGGGAGTTTAGACCATATGGATAAGGAGAAGCGGGAATTAGTCAATGATATTCACCACTTGGCTTAGCATAGAGTTCTTCTCTTGAACTCTAAGGATATTGGCGTGTTGGTACAAGAAGTAGTTAGATCATCTCTCGGTGTAGAGATTAAGGAAAAGCAAGTGCTAGATCCTATCTTGATGAAAATCAAGAGTGATGTAGGCGGGCAAAAATTAATGGTATTCGCGTTCAGTGGTGATGGTACTTTACGATACCACGGAAGGTTGTGTGTTCCTGACATCAATAGGTTGTGACAAAGGATTTTGTCTTAGGCGCATGAATCGAGCTATGTTGTTTATCCCAGTTCCATGAAGATGTATCATGATCTCAAAGAGATATATTAGTGGGATGCTATGAAAAGAGATGTGGCTAATTTTTTAGCCAAGTGCATAGTGTGTCAACAAGTTAATGTTGAGTACATGAGGCCTGAAGGGTTGTATCAAGAATTGATTTGCCCAAATGGAAATGGGAGGTGATTAATACAAATTTTGTTACCGGTATTCCTCAATTACAAAACTAATTTAATTTGAATTGGGTCATTATGGATAGGATGTCGAAGTCTGCCCACTTCTTGCCAGTGAGGACTACCTTTTTAGTGGAGGATTATGCAAAGTTGTATCTTCAGGAGGTTGTGAAGCTGCATGAGGTACCTATTTCGATTATCTCTGATCATGGTACACAGTTTTCATTTTATTTCTGGCGGTTATTTCAGAAGAGATTGGGTACTAAGGTGAGTCTGAGTGCTGCTTTTTATCCTTATATGGATGGGCAAGCAGATAGGACTATTAAGATATTGGAGGATATACTTCGGGCATACAAGATTGATTATTGTGGCAATTGGGTTGAGAATCTACCTTTGGTAGAGTTTTCTTACAACATTAGCTATCATTCTAGTATTTGTACTGCCCTTTTTGAGGCATTGCATGGTAGGAGGTATAGTTCTCATATTGGATGGTTTTAGATTATTAAGGCGGACATGTTTGGTCTGGATTTGGTTTATCAGTCTATGAAAAAGGTGAAGGTGATTTGGGATAGGCTTAAGACTATCCAAAGTTGCCGAATGTCCTATGTGGATGTAAGGCATAGAGCAATAGAGTTTGAGGTTGGGGAAAAGGTATATCTATGTTGAAGAAGTTTCTTGGTGATCTTTCTTCAGTGGTTTCCTTGGAGGGCTTGTTTTTTTTTTATTCTGTGCCTAATGAAGAGGTCCCGATTGGGATAGTGGATCGAAAGGTTCGTCGGTTGCGTACCAAAGGTGTAGCTGCGGTTAAGGTTCTATGGAAAAACCATAAGGTGGAAGAGGCTACATAGGAAACGGAGGAGGACATAAGTCCAAGTATCCACATCTTTGTTCTACTTCTGGGATTCGCGCGGAATGCATGTGTTCTTGAACACATCTTTATTTTCTGAGTTTGTGAAAGGAAAGATTAATATCTTTGTATCTGTGTTTCTTAACTTGGTTAAAGGTTGGATTGATAATTGGTAATACAAATGAATCATGCTTGTGGTTACAATACCTTCTCCATTATTTGGGGATGAATGTTCCTAGTGGGTGAGACTGAAACACCCTGGGTTTCTAGCCCATGGAAAATTTCCTAGATTTTTGGTCTCTATATAGCATACAACTAAGGGAATGACTCGTAAAGTTGGATATAAGTGGTATGAGTTAGTCATATGTTGACCAGTGTTGGCTGGTGGGTTGGATTTAGTTTCTGGAATATGTATAATTTGGGTGGTACAAGTCATATCGATAAATACAGGTTGTTTGATTAATTTACTTAGTCTTAGGCTTGGTAACATAAGTTGGAGCTGAGTACTAGTGGATCACCATGAGCCATAAGCCTAGGTACGAGTCATACCATGGAGTCGTATGGTGGTCAGTGTTTAATCCACTTGGGATTCTATTCTGGGATATAACATGGTTTAGGGTGAGTCATACTTGGGAAAGTGTTGGGTCCAATGGAGATGGCCTTTGGTACGAGTGGTGGGTACCACTCACATTGGAGTGTACAACTAGTGTAGATTGTCGTACACACCTGATGGAATTTAATGGAGTTTAACTGAGGGAAATATGGATATTTTCCCACTTAAACTAATAAGACCCCACGACTTATAATTCTATCGGGAGGTTATTTGTCCTATCATTCTATTCACTAACACTTAGAAACTTTTCTTAAATACTCTACAATTCTCTCTAAAGCTTCCGGGTAAAGAAAGGCTAGAGTTTCATCTTAAAGATTAATTTAGGGCTTCTGTTGATGATTTCTCTCCATTTTCTTCTTGATTTAAGGGATTTTCTCTTCCCTCAATATTAGTTCCAACAAAAGGCATGATTTTTTACAATGTTTTCATAGTTTGATTATTGAATAGTTTTGGATTTTCAAATATAATTTGGTGGTTTTGGTTATAAATTCTTGGTTATGGTTTTCCCATGTTATAATTATTTTTTTTATATGATTTAATGGTGGTTTTGGATAATTGGTTTCATGGGAATGGTTATTTGGTAATTACCTTTGGTTTTGGAAATACTATGCCCCCAATGTGTTTGGTAAAATGTCTATAGGAATGTTTTCACTACATTATTGGATTTTAATGGAACTTATACTTGGTTTAAACTTGGTAATGGAACCCTAAATGGAATGGTTTGGTGGTCATGGTTATGGTTAATTGGACTCCTTGTGGAGTACGATGGAATCCCCCAAGTAAACATGTTAATAAATAACTTGTGGGGTATATGGGACTCCCCCAAGAAGACTTTATAATGGAACACTTGTGGGGTACATGGGAATCCCACCAAGTTAACTTGATAAATAGGTACGAGAATCTTTTTACCTTAAAAGGTTTGGCTAAGGACAATGCTTGCAAGTTATAGTCGGCGTGATGATACAACTACTCATAGCTTTGATAAATAATAAATGGAATAATGTATTGGTTGGTTGGAAATGATTTTAATTGAGAAATAATGGAGGGGTGTGATAGCTAACTTTAAAGGTGGGAGTTTAATAAATGAACATTGGAAACTCATGTTTGCCGACATGATGGGTAGGGCATGGAGACACTTTTATGATACTATGAGGTACGTGGGAATCCTCTAGGTACATTATACATATGTATTATGAAGTGTAAGGGTACTTGGGAATCCCTTACTCATATGGTATCTCCGATTTGTGTGGCTACAAGTATCAGGGCCCATCAGAGGGTTATATTGGACCCATATAGCTCGTGCGTTGTTAAGGATAGTTAATCTTCACATACCCAAGTAAATTGTTTTAAATGCATGCCAAACTCGATTTCTTTTCCCGGCATAGTTATATATTTATATATAGTTTGTATGCATATGGTTTGTTTACTTGGTTTTACTAGTTGGCATTATTTTATCCTTATACTGAGTTCATGCTAGAGTTCTCCTGCTAACCCATTTTGGGTGATCGTATCCCCACGTGATGCAGGAACTGGCCATTCTACCGTTCCTAATTAGCTATCAAACATTCAGGATCCGCTACTGGATTGAATTGGCGAGCTTTAATCTTTTTTAAAGGCTCCATTTCAAGGATGTTATTTTATACTTTAGATTATTTATGGATCTTGGTTTTGGCTATGGTTTGGGGTACGCCCCAACTAAATTTTTTTATTCTTTTGGTTTAAGGCTTTTGTGGAACTACTATGGGTTAGTATGGGCGGGATCGGTATTGGTGTCCGCCTTAGCATTGGTCTTTGTATTAGGGTTTATACCATAGGACTAAATTTCTCACTGTTCCATCCTTTTTTATTTTGGGATTTTATATAATTGTTATGGAACTCATTTGGTTATGGTCTGGTTAGTTTGGCAATTGGTTATGTTCAAATGGCTTAACTTTGTTAGGTTGGTCTTAGAAATTGACTTCTCCCAGTGTTTGTAAATTGAATAGTTATGCTATCTTGTTATATGCTCGAATGCGGCTGGAGGTTGGGTTGGATAACGGGGGTGGTCTTTGATATCGGTCGGACTTGTGATGCCCATTACGACAAGGCCTTAAGCCGGGGTGTGTTGGTTTATACCCAAGATAGCCTTCAACACTCGATATGGGCATTATAAGTTCTTAGTGATGTCATTTGGGTTGACTAATGCACCAACAATTTTCATGAGCATGATGAATGGTATCTTTAAGTCATTTTGGATTCTTTTGTGATTGTTTTTATTGATGAAATTATAGTTTACTCTAGAAGTAAGAAGGGATATATAGGACATCTTTGCATTATTTTGGGAATGTTGAAGGAGAAGTATTTGTATGCCAAGTTCTCTAAATGAAAATTCTGGTTATCTTTGGTTGACTTTTTAGGGTATGTGGTTTTGGAAAAGAGGGAGATGGTTGATCCCTAGAAGATTGACGCTATTAAGAGTTGAGTTTAGCTTGTCTCTACAGTTGAGGTTAGAGGTTTCGTGGGTTTTGCTTGTTACTATAGCAAGTATTTCATGAATTTTGTATCTATTTCTACTTACTTGACAAGGTTAACCTAGTAGGATGTTCCATTTGTTTGGTTGGATAAGTGTGAGGAAAGCTTCCAAAATCTCAAGACACTTTTGACTTCAGCTCCTATTATTTTACTGCCAGTTGTAGGTAAGGATTTCATTATATTTTATGATGCTTCATTCTCTAATTTGGGTGTTGTGTTGATGTAGGATAGGAATGTGATTGTCTATGCTTTAAGGCAATAAAATCCTCATGAGAAAAATTACACAACTTATAACTTGGAGTTCTTGTCATTGGTCGTTGCACTTAAGATTTGGAGACATTCTTTTTATAGTGTCCAGTGTGAGGTAATCACAGACCATCATAGTTTGCAACATGTTTTCACTCAAAAGGATCTAAATTTGAGGAAAAGAAGGTTGATGGAATTGTTAACGGATTATAATATGACTATACAATGCCATTCAGGTAAGGCTAATATATGGTTGATATATTGATCAAGAAAGAGGCAAGTATGGGTAGCTTGGCTTGTTTGAGAGTGTCAAGGAGACCCTTAGGTAAGAAGATTTAGATTCTGGCATCTCAGTATATACAATTTGGTGTTTTTGAAAGGTGTAGAGTGTTAGCTAGTTTGGAGGTTTGGTCAATATTCGTTGATTTGATAAAGGCTAGATAATTTACAAATGACAAATTGAACAAACTTTGGAATAATGTAGTATGTGGTAAAGATTTGGATACTACACTTGATATGAGTGGGTTGTTTATGGTGAGGGTAAGCATGTGACTGCCTTAGGTTAGTGATTTGATTCTTGATTGTCTTGTAGAAGCTCATGGTTTGTGATACTTTATTCATCTAAGTTAAACCGAGATGTACCATGAGTTGAAGTATCTCTATTGGTGTCCTGGGATGAAAAGGTATATAGTGGAGTATGTATTTAAATTTCACAATTGCCATAAATTGAAGTACGAGTATCAAAGGCCCTCTGTTTTAATTTAGAGAATGCTTATCCTATGTAGAAATGGGAAAGGGTCGTGATGGACTCCATAGTTGGTCTTTCTAAGACATTGGGGAAACATGAATCAATTTAGGTCATACAAGATAGGACAACCAAGTTATCTTATTTCATCCCAGTAAGAGTGGATTACAACTTAAAAAAGTTAGCTAATACTTATGTTAAGGAGATATATGAGAGTGTCTAATTTTAATGTTTTACAAATTGTAGGAAAGATGAGTAATAGATGAAAAAAAAAGAAGGCATCTCAAGATCGTGAACAAGGAAGGAAGATCTGACAAAGAATATATATTCTTTAAAAGAACTCAGAAAGGAAAGAATTGTGATTACATCCTCAACTTTAATGCAACATCTTATGCCAAAGGAAAAAGTCCCATTTAAGATTTGAATCTTTATTTAGGGACTAAGTGTCGCGGGCCTTTAGTGTCATTAAGGAGCCCATTTATGGTCTAAACTTATTCTTGGAAGGAGAATATTTTATGTCTAATTTCCAAAGATCAAATCTTTTTTGTTGCCTTATAGTTTTAGTTGTCCAAACGGCCAGCAGTAGTCCAATCACTACTATTTAAATGATATAAAACAAAGGAAGAGATATACTTTTATCTTGACCTTCTCTAACTCTTCGCTCTACTTTATTAAGCATTGTATTCTCTTGTAGTGTGCTATGTAACCAAAAATAGGTGGAAAGAAAAACATAGTAGGTGAGTCATTGTACCAAGTGAGAAAAAGAAGAAGAGTGTGACTTTAATATAAAAAGATTTAACTCAAATCTCGTGTTTACTTTATACATCAAAAGATCTAGTAGAATCCCTTGCAACCCAAGGTGATTGGGTCCTAGTCAGTATAAATATTTGGTGTCATATTTATTATCAAGTAATTTTATCTCCAACAATTTCCAGTATTTCATACTCTATTTGGATTAATTGACTGACTGAGACGATAATCGACTGAATAATCAGAAAAAGTATAATTTACCCCCTTCTTTCCATTTTCAATATTGAGGCTAATGAGGTTCTAATTTCAATTATTTTTGATAAACAATTCATCTATAAGTTTTGGGACATGCTATATGAAGATTTAGGTACTAAGCTTAACTTTAGCACTACTTTTCATCCTCATACATACGAGTGGTTAGAGAGGATTATTTTGGTTCTTAAGGATATATTAAGGTCCTATGTTATTGAGTTTGTGGTCATTGGGATAAATTTTTATAATTATGTGAGTTTTCATATAATAATAGTTATTATTCTAGCATTAAATAACTCCAGTTGAAGCCCTCTATGGGAGAAGGTATAAAACACACTTATGATGGTTGAAGTTAGTGATGTGAAGCATTTAAGCATGAAATTGGTGAATGAAGCTTAAAAATTTTAAGATTCATTCTGAATAAGTTATTGGTAGCCTAGAGTAGGCAAAAGGAATATGCAGATCGTAAGATGAAGGATATGCCATTCAAACTTGGTGAAATTGTTTTGTAAAATGAATTTTCTATAAAGGGAGTTATGTTGTTTGACATGAAGGGTAATCTTAGACCATGGTATAAGGATTTTTTTTAAGTTTCTTGAGGATGTGGGTTCGGTCGCATACAAGTTAGCATTGCCACCAAGCTTGTTGAGGGTCTATTCAGTGATCATGTATCCAAGCTTAAGAGATATCATGGGAATAAATATTACATTATCAAATGGTATTCAATTCTACTAGATAAGGATCTTTCTTATAAAGAGGAGCCATTTTCTATTCTTGATTTAGACGTCCATAAATTAAGGGCTAAGGAAATTCAATTAATAAAGGTCCAATAGAAGGTTTGTCCGTGTAATACCCTAGGTCTTGAATGTTGACGCTGCCCGAACTACAACTCCGGTGATCATAATCACTCGTCATGAGTCATTAGGTGAAACCCATCATCTGATCAATAAATTTGCCTAAGGTTACTGTTTGGATCATGACTAGACCTCACGAGTCATTAGGTAAGGTCACAAGTAATGGTGAGGGACTCATGACCAAAATAGTGATCTGGCCAAAAGTTTCTACTCAAGCCATGAGTTTAGGAAATGACTTGTGACCAGCCACCATGAGTCGTCACATGACCTGTAATGACTGAGAGAAATTTTCCTGTATGTTTTCATTAGGGGTATTTTGGTCTTTTCTTTTCCTTACACTTTACCCACGACCATAAAACTTCTAAAGGTCCCTTTTAATATCAATTATCAAATCATAAACAACATTCTCTCCTCCCAAACTTTCAAGTAAGAGAAATTAGGGTTTACTTGGGATTAGTCATCCAAGCTCCGAACTCTAAATTTTTCTTTAAATTTCTTTATTGTTTAGGCATGTCTCTCCTCCTTAAATAGATTTTTATACAAGGGAATATTTTTAATCACTGATCAGGTGAATTTGATGGTGGGTTTGTAATTGGGTTGAGGATTTTGGAATTTTTTACTATTAGAATTGCTTTCCTCATGTTTTGCATATGATATTCATGATTTACATTATGGTGTTTGAATTAAATGGGTGCATGGTTATGGGAATTTGAAATGGGGAACTTGGGTTATCCCAACTTATTGGATAATGTAATATCCTCAATCAACCTTCATGAACTTTTGTTTTGAACATGGAATTTATATGATTTGACTCATTTTTGGGAACTATTACATTATAATAATGGAAAAATAGAATAAAATATATTTAAATTTCCTTGGTGGCCATGGTTTTGTATAAATGGAACTTAGGAGTCTAATGGTTAACAAAATAGTTATGGCATAATGGAATTAGCTTGCAAGTATAATTGGTATGACAACATCGAATGGGAAATGCCTTAATAAATAACTCCTCAGTTAATGGTTAGGATTATGTGCAAATGTTTTAATTTGTGTTTAAAGGGGTTTGTGTAGCTCTCTGTGAAGGTAGTTGTCCTGAGGATACCAATACTAGAAACCACGTTTGCCGACATAGGGGTTTTTATGACTATGTGCATAGTTCACAAATTATATATATATTTTGGGATGGTTGGAAACTTAGAATTTTTGGACCTCACTCAAATTTCCTCAGTTCATGTGGCTAACATGTATTAGGGCCCTTTCAGCAGGGAAATCTGAACCTATATAGCCCGAGGGTACCCTTAGGAATGACAGAGTTGCACAGTCTAAGTTAATGGTTTTAAACTCCTATGTTCATGATCCATATCCTATCCTAGAATTTTATATAGGTATATGTATGAATATGTGTGTGTGGTTTAATTGATTTTGGAGATGGCATTATTTTATCACTTTCCTTAAGTTATATGCAGTGCTTATTCTACTAACTGTCCTAGGACACTATATCATGTAATGATGTAGGGTCCATAGAGTTTTTTGTTACCCCTGTGTAATGTTAGGTGGTGCAATTATCCGTTGAGTTGTTGTGAAGCGGTGAGCCTCCATCTTTTGGAAAACTTTACCATTTCCTTGGGATTTTTTTTAGATTTTAGGCATTAAAGAGTTCCATTGTCTTGGTTGGAGGCATTTCCCGACCAAATTTGGTATTTGGGTTTAGAGGCTTTTATGGACAAAGTGTGGGTTGGTTATTTGTTTTGGATTCTTAGATCCTTTCTATTAGTTTATATAGCATTCTTATTTTTTGGTTTTACTTGTGATATTGTTTTACTATGCTTAGGTGGTTAGGCTAGGGGGTAGTCTCCTGCTTATGGTGGGCTTGAGATACGCGTCATGGCCAGGCCCTGGTTTGGGTTGTGACAAACTTTGTATCATTGTACGATTTAAGGTCTTTGGGTATCCACAAATTCATGTTGAGTAGAGTCCTTTTAATAGTTATGTAGCATGTCACACTTATAAGGGGGAGGATACAAGGTATTTAGGAATGTTTCCCTTTCTTTTGTTCTATCTCAGGCTATAGAGTCTGGTGTCGTGAATTTCCCTAACTTTTGGTTTTCTCACATTTCAGATTATGCCTCTCTAAAGATCTAGTGTTTGTAGAAACTCTACTGGAACCTCTTTTCTACCTGAGGGAAATATGGATAGAACTCGCCCTGTTCATAGAGTGCAGACCCATTCTAAGGTCCCCGCTCCTGATTACGCTGCTCGACATGGAGTTCTACCTTTCCCCACTAGTCCTTCTCAGGATTCTTAGGGTGGTGATACTTAAAATCAAATGCCTTAGGAGGACATCTTTAATGTATAGTTCCATGCGTCTATTTGTTTTCTTACTCAGTTGGGGATATCTCAGTCTCATCAGTCAAATCGTGTTGGTTCTATTGCTCTTTCTTCTGAGGTCACCCAGGTTGGATAGTTCGTGAGGTTAATCCCCTAACATTTATAGGATCTAACATTTAGAAAGATCCTTAGGGGTTTGTGGATGAGATGGAGAAGATTTTTAGAGTGATGCATGCTACTGATTTTGAAGGTGTAAAGTTTGTTGCATATCAACTAAAAGATATAGCTTATTTGTGGTTTGAAGAGTGGGAGCAATTGAGGGGTGATTTTGTAGAGCCGACATTATGGTATTATATTTTAGGTACCTTGATCTTTCCTTTCCTCAGGAGCTGAAGGAAGCTAAGGATGAGGAGTTTGTGAATTTTGAGCAGGGTAAGATGAGTGTGAAATTACAAGCCTTGAAATTTCAACAGCTATCTTGTTAAGCTCCAGAGTTAGTGTCTAGCCAGAGATCTAAATTGAGGAAATTTGCTTCTGGGTTATCCCGTGACTTAGTATTGGAATGTAAGGCTGCAATTTTAAACAATGACATAGATATCTCCAGGCTCATAGTTTATATGCATCAGGTCGAGAATGAAATAAAGAGACAAGTAGAGATGGGAGAGAGGCCGAATAAAAAGTTTAGATATTCAAAGTAGGATACGAATTAGTAGAATAGTAAGAATGATAGAAGGCAATGGACTTAGAACAAGACTTGGGGAAATTCTTGTTCATATTCTTCAGCTGGTATTCCTTATCCTAAGCCATCTGGCGATCTTCGTTTCTAGGCTAGCAGTGGTCCTAAGGCACATGGTGACCAATCTTAGGCTAGTAGAGCCGAGTCAACCCCACCTTATCCTCTTTGTAGATTTTGCGGTCAGCTTCACCGCAATTACTGTGATGAGGGAAAGAAATTATGTTTTAATTGTAGTCAACCTAGGCATATCTAGAGGAACTATCCTGCAACTAAGGTATCCACTGGGGTTAATAAGGCTCCGGTAGCCACATCTTTGGCTGCTGCACCAAAGGGTGCCACTTCAAGTATCGATTTTGGCCAAAAATATTTCTACATTCTTACCACCCACTAGGAATCTGAGGCATCCCCCGATGTTGTCACTTGTATTTTATAGATCTTCTCCCATGATATTTACTGTTTGCTTGATTTGGGTTCTACCCTATCCTATGTAACCCCCTAGGTGGCTATGCATTTTTGTTTTAGTCTTAAAAATATTTCCAACTCCTTCTCTATTTCTACTCCGGTGGGTGATTCTATAATTGCTAAAAAAATCTATAGTGGTTGTATTGTGTGAATCTTTCTTAGAGAGACATTAGAAGATTCGATAGAGTTGGATATAGTAGATTTTGATATAATCTTGGGGATAAATTGGCTTTATTCATGCTATACTTCTCTGGATTATAGGACCCAAAAGTTCAATTCCTAATTCCCTAACAAACTGATGTTGGAATGGGAAAGGAGTCCCTTAGTGCCTAAAATGAGGTTTATTTCTTATCTTAGAGATTCGACGCTGATTTTTAAAGGGTGTCTATATCACCTAGTTTGGGTTAAGTATTCTAATTTTGAGGGTCCCTCTTTGCAATATGTTCTCGTGGTTAATGAGTTTCCTAAAGTGTTCTCCAATGGTCATCCTGGAATTCCTCCCAACAAGGAAATAGATTTTAGGATAAATATTCTATCAAATACCCGTCCTATTTACATTCCTCCTTATAGAATGGTTCTGGTTGAATTAAAAGAGCTGAAGGAGAAGTCAAAGGATCTTCTTAATAAGGTATTTATTCATCTTATTGTTTTCCCATGGGGTGCTCCTGTTGTTTTTGTGCATAAGAAGGATGGGTCCCTTTATAGTGAAGAATAAGTACCCCTTTCCTAAAATTGATGATCTTTTTGACCAGCTTCAGGGTGCTAGATGATTCTCTATAATTAATTTTTGTTCGAGGCTCATCAGTTGAAAATTAGGTAGGGTGATATTCCAAATACTTCTTTATGAGCTCGACATGGCCATTATGAGTTCCTAGTTATGTCAATTGCGTTAACTAATTCTTTGACTGCTTTTATGGATCTTATGAATTGTGTATTTAGGAACTTTCTAGATCTATTTGTGATAGTCTTCATTTATGATATATTGGTGCATTATAAGAGTTAGGAGGATCATACCAATCACCTCTAAATTATATTGTAGACTCTTAAGGATTAGAGATTGTAGGCTAAATTTTCTATTTGTGAGTCTTGGCTGAATATTGTGACCTTTCTTGGGCATGTGATATCTTGTGAGGGGATCAAGGTGGATCCACAAAAAATTGAGGCATTTAAGAGGTGGCCAAGACCTACAAATCCAACACACATTAGGAGTTTTTTTAGGTTTAGTTAGGTATTACATAAGATTTATGGAGAGTTTCTCTTCTATTATAGCTCTGTTGATGAATTTAACCTAGAAAAAGTGAAGTTCTTATAGTCCAATGCTTATGAGGGCAGTTTTGAGAAGTGTAAGGATAAATTGACTTCTCCACCAGTTTTGACCTTGCCTGAGGGTACTAATGATTTTGTTGTGTTTTGTGATGTGTCTATTATGGGACTATCTTGTGTCTTAATTCAGCATAGTAAGGTTGTAGCCTATGCTACTAGGCATATTAAGTTTCATGAGAGGAATTACCTAACACACGATTTAGATTTTGCGGCTGTGGTCTTTGCTCTGATGATTTGATGCCATAATCTGTATGGAGTGCATATGTATATTTATTTACATTATAAGAGATTGTAGTATATGTTCACTCAGAAAGAGTTGAATCTCAGCAGAGGTGATGAGTGAAATTGCTTAAGGATTACGACATGAGTCTTCACTACTATCAAGGTAAAACTAATATTGTTGTTGATGCTCTTAGCAGGCTTCTATGGGGAGCTTATCTCATTTTTATGAGGATAAAAAAGCATTGGTAAAGGACATTCATTGGTTGGATAAATTAGGAGTTTGTCTTTTAGAATTTGGGAACGGGGGAGACATTGTTCAAAAAGTGGTTAAATAATCTCTTGCTGCTGAGGTAAAGGAGAAAAAGGCTTTAGATTCTATACTTATGTGGATTAAGGATTATGTGGGTTAGCAGAGGGTTATAGATTTTGAGATTAAGGGAGATGGAATTCTGATGTATCAAGGCAAATTATGTGTTATTTATATTTATGGGCTGTGAGAAAAGATTTCGACTGAGATTTATGAATCTAGATATATGATTCATCCGGGTTCGAGTAAGATGTACCATGAATTAAAAGAGATCTATTGGTGGAACAATATAAAGTGAGATGTGGAAAATATTATGGTTAAGTGAATGGTCTGTCAGTAGGTTAAGGTAGAACACTTGAGGTCAGGTGGCATGTCAAAATAGATAGAGTTGCCTATGTAAAAGTGGAAGATAATCAACATGGATTTCATTACAGCTCTTCCTCGGTTTCACAATCAGTGTGATTCAATCTGGGTCACTAAGGATAGAATGACTAAGTCTGTTGACTTTTTGTATGTGAGGACTAACTACTCTGGAGAGGACTATGCTAAGTTAGTCATTCAGGAGATATTAAAGTTGCATGGTGTGTTAGTGTCCATCATTCTAGACCGAGGTAGACAGTTGATTCTCACTTTTGGCATTCATTTCAGAAAGGTTTGAAGTTTAAGGTTAACCTTAGCACTAATCCATCCTCAAATGGATGGACAAGCGGAGCAAACTATTCAGAATTTGAAGGATATGCTAAGGGCCAGTGTGATTAATTTTGGAGGTAGTTGAGTCGATCACTTGTCTTTCATTGAATCTGCATACTGTAATAGTTATCATTTGAGTATTCAGATGGCTCCTTTTAAGGATCTTTATGGTAGAAGGTGCAGGTCTCCTATTGGGTGGTTTGAGGTTGGTGACACTAGGTTATTTGGTCCTAAGTTTGTTCACCAAGCCACGGAGAAAGTGAAGGTGATTATATAAAGTCTTAAGACTGCTCAAAGTCACCAAAAGTATTATGCGAATGTGAGATAGAGGGAGTTGGAGTTTGAGGTTAACAATTGGGTATTCTTAAAGGTATCTCCTATGACGGAAGTGATAAGGTTTGGAAAGAAGTGGAAGCTCAGTTTTTGTTATGTTAGTCCGTATTAGAATGTGAAGAGAGTTGAGAGTTTTTTTATGAATAGGGGTTGCCCGTGAGTAGGAATTTTATTCCTCCTATATTGCATGTGTAAGTAATATTGAAGAAGTGTGTGGGTGATCCTTCTTTTCCAGTGGAGGATGTTGGTATTTTGGATTCTTGTCTTATGAGTAAGTACCAGTGGAGATTTTGGATAGGCAAGTTAGTAGGTTAAGATCTAAGGATGTGGCTTCGGTGAAGGATCATTGGAGGAACCAAAAGGTGGAAGAAGCTACATGGGAAGCTGAGGAAGATATGAAGGTCAAGTATCCATTCTTGTTCTCTGTGTTGGATGGAAATTCTTGAGGTATGATTTTCATTCCCTTTTTTGTGGTATTTTGAATTTGTCATTTTATTGTGTGTATTCTTTCTAGTTTTCATGCCAAATGGTGTCCTAACTCCTCATTCAAGGGTGAATGATCATGGGGAGAAGGGGCTAATCTAATACCCCAGGTTTTAAACTCTAAAAATTTTTGACTGTTGACAATACTTTCAAAACTATGACTCAGATAATGAGTTGTTATCACTCGGCATAATTCATTAATTTTGGATCACGACTAGACTTCACGAGTCATTAGGTTTTCACGAGTCTTCGTCAGGTACTCGTGACCAAGAGTGAGATGGCCCAAAGATTCTACTCAGGCCACGAGTCCAGAAAATGACTTGTGACAAGTCATCACCTAACCTATAACAACTGGGATCAATTTTCCTACACATTTTTAATAAGGGTATTTTGGTCTTTTTTCAGTCCTATAAACTTTACCAATGACCTTAAAACGTCTAAGGTTTACTTTTAACATCAATTATCAAATCATAAACATCATTCTCTCCTCTCAAACTTCCAAGTGAGAGAGATTAGGGTTTTCAAGGGATTAATCATCCAAGTTCCAAACTTCGGATTTTTCTTCAAATTTATTTGGTGTTCAGTCATGTTTCTCCTCCATAATTTTATTTTTATATAAGGGAATAGATTTAATCATTGTTTATGTGAATTTGATGGTGGGCAATTAATTGGGCTGGGAATTTTTGATTGTTTACTAGTGGAATTGCTTTCCCCATCTTTTGAACATCAAATTCATGCTTTAAACTGCGATTTTTGAATTCAATGGATGCATGGTAATGGGAATTTGAAATGGGGAACATAGGATTCCCCAACTTATTGGACTTTGTCTAGATAATGGTAATATCCCCAACCCACCTTCATGAACTTTAGTTTTAAATGTGGATTTTGCATGATTTAACTTACTTCTGGAACTATTGCATTATATAATGGACAAACAAATTAAAATAGATTTGAAAGGCCTTGGTGGCCATGGTTTTGTATTGAAATTGAATTTGGGAGTCTAATGGTTAATGAAATGGTTATGGTATAACGAAATTAGTTTCCAAGTATAATTAGTTTGACGATACCAAATGGTAAATGCCTTAATAAATGACTCCTGGGTTAATGGTTGAGATTATGTGCAAATGGTTTAATTTAGGCTTAAAGGGGGTTGTATAGCTCACTGTGAAGGTGGAGGTCCTGAGAGGAACAATACAGAAAACCATGTTGGTGTGGATTTTTTTATAACTTTGTGCATAGTTCACACAATATATATTTTTTGGGATGGTTTCAGCCTTGGTGTCTCTGGCCCTCCCTCGAATTTCCTCGGTTCATGCGGCTAACATACGTTGGAGCACATTCAGGCTGGGAAACTGATCCCATTTAGCCCATGGGTTCTGTTAGGACGGATAGAGCTACATAGTCTAAGTTAATGGTTTAAAACTCTCATGTTCATGACCCTTACCCTATTCTGACATCTTATATGTGTATATATACATATATATATATATGGAAATGTGCATGTGGTTTGACTGATTTTGGAAATGGATTTATTTTATCACTTTACATACTAGTTCTTATCCTACTGAGCATCCTAGGATGCTACATCATTTGATGATGTTGGGTTCGAAGACTTTTTGGTTACACCTGTGTAGCATTATGTGGTGAGATTGTCCGTTTAGTGGTTGTGAAGTGGTGAGCTTCCATCTTCCAAAAAACTTTGCCATTTTCTTAGGATTCTGTTTAGATTTTGGGAATTGAAGAGTTCCATTGTCACGGTCGGGGGCATGTCCCGACCTAATTTAGTATTTTGGTTTAAAGGCTTGTGGACAAAGTGTGGGTTGGTTATTTGTTTTGGATTTGTAGAATATTTCTATTGGTTTATATATCATTCTTATTGTTTGATTTTTCTTCCACTATTATACTGTGCTTAGGTGGCTAGGATAAGGGGTGGCTATTGAAACCCTTCGGTTTGCTCCACACAGTCAAGGACTAGGTCCCTTAGAATCAAACACAATAAAAATACACAAAAATAAATAGGGAGTAAGGGATAGTGCGGAGAGAGTAAAAACATAAGTATTTTTACATGGAAACCCAGGATGGGGAGAACCGCGACTTGTCCTAACAAGCACCAAAGAAATCCACTATAATCAACCTCGTAATTATA
The DNA here is from genome assembly GCA_030864225.1 of Capsicum baccatum var. pendulum. Classification (NCBI taxonomy): domain Eukaryota; kingdom Viridiplantae; phylum Streptophyta; class Magnoliopsida; order Solanales; family Solanaceae; genus Capsicum; species Capsicum baccatum. The sequence goes on along the minus strand of CM061554.1, from coordinate 75,479,840 downwards.
GTCTAGATTTTATCCTAACTCCAGGCTCCTTGTGATAGCAGCATCTCAAATATTAGGTCATATTGGCAACTCTACCTAAGACTATCCCTACACTGATTAACTCTAATCAATCTCAAGCTTAGTGAACTCTACCTAAGTAGCACAATCAATAAGAAAACACTACTTTTATAGCATGAGTAATTCTTTAGAAAATCAATACTCAAGAACACTCACTCACTATTTAAGAATATTACAAATATAGGAACATGAGAAATGATTGAGTAGTTTGAAAATAGAGTTTTTGCAGCCTCACTTTTCTCTATTTTGAATTAGAAAATTCTAATTGTTGAAGAGGCATCTCTTTCCTTTTATAGTAGGTGATGACTAGGGATTGAAAGATCGTTGGACCAGCTCTCCACATCAGTATCAAATAGCACCTGGAAGTTTGTTATACAAGATAACAAAACTGTGCCAAAGGTGTGTTCCAGTGTACTGTACTTTGCACGTCTAAGGACCTGGTACATCATAGTTTAGTAGCTCTCCATCAAAACTAAATATAGAAATTTTACCCCCTTTTGATGATGAAAAACCAATCCATACTATTTTAGCATCATTTCACATTCATCATATTTAATCAAAGTGATTTCCACCGGAGGAAGAATGTTCCCCCTATATCATGCTTTCTCTTTCATCTAACATAGGGACCTGGTCCATTATTTTCATTTTGCAGCAAAGACTTCCCCTGTCACTATGATCCTTTATTTCATTTGGTACCTTTACATTTACACACTTCCCCTTGTCAGTATGACTCTCTTCAGGTCAGTATCTGTATCGTAATTTACCTAGTGCCTAGTCTCAATTTACCTAGTGCCTGGTCCCTACTACATGAATTCAGTATTCCTTATTTTGCCATCATTAAAAAGGATTAACAGTAAATCAAGATTAAAGATAAGTACTGATTAGTTAACTCATGGCCACTAGGGCAACACTAATATGTAGAACAACTCTAAAGTAGGGAGACAAATGAGATACACAAACTAAAAATTCATTCACTCAGAATAGTAAGTACAAGTACAATAGGCTAGTATAATCATCACAAGATACCTGTCTTTAAAAGACATTATGAGAACCAAGATATGGAACTGACACAAGGTTGATGAGGGAATAAAGATAACAAGGCTGGGGTGGAAGGAGGTTTGGGTGAAAATGACTTAAGTAGTACTCCATTCTTGCATCTATAGTAATGTGAGTATCCACCAACTGTTTGGTAAGTATCTTCACTTTAACATTCAGTTGGTCATTCTTGCCTGTAGTTTTGCATTTCCAGCTACATGTCCATTATTTTTACCTATTCCTTCAGAGGATAGACTTTTATTCAACAATGTCAAAAACATTTAATCCAGCATCTTTTACAGTTGAATTGATTCTTAACTCCTCCATTTCCGTTCCCAACTTCTGCTGAATAACTAGGAATTCAGATACTTATTATACATTCTTGACAAGTTTTGTTCAAAGTGAATATCAAGTAGGTTGTTCCATGTGATCTACCTTTCCCAGGTACTCTAAAAGTTATCAAATAGTTTGTTGAGGAGGTACCTATATAACATTTGATGTCTCTCTTTTTCTCACGTATTTTGTGTTGAGCAAGAGTTCTTTCCTGGGAGAAATTTTGAGTCATCAACATTTTAATACCTTTTTAACCACCCACATTTTTCATCTCATCCTTTGTTCTCATTACTTGCTTCTATCCTTTCAATAGCAAGTTTTTCTTCCTGGGACTAGGTCCCGTAGATGCTTCTTCCTATTTACAGCTTATGTTCTCCTGCCTTATTCCAGCAGGGTTACCAAATTTTGATTTAGAGGACCTAAGACAAAGTTTTCTATGGCTTTGGTTTTTGAAGGATCAAGATATTTGATGAGGACATATTAAATTTAATTTTCTTGAAGAAGGAAAATGATAAGGATCAGTTTGGTTTAGTGGAGGCAATGAGTGATGAGTTGAGACTTAAATTGGGAAGTAGCTTGTTTTAGCAATTTGAAGAGGTGACTATTATCATCAGAGCATGACATATTTTGTTTTGATAAGAGTGACTCTTCATTTTACAAATGAATTGATAACTTTTATATGGGTAGGAAAAGATACATGGCTTTCTCAGACAGTATATTTTATGATTATTAAAGCAAAGTGTAGTGATACTAACCTATGAGATTAGACCATATCTCTCTTTTTTGAGTGAATCTTCAAGTCTGTACTTATCCCACTTCATAAGTTATTCCCATGGGTGTATACCTGTAAGGGTATAGTACTGCATTAGACCAACATGTGCCTAGTTTACCGAGGATACCTACCTCCTAGACATAGCCAATTTTGTGAAGATATACTAATTTATTTTATATTAGGCAAGGTAGCTTTGATCATTCGCATCACTAGATTGTTAGATTCTCTTCACTTCACAATATCCCATTTTTTTATGGAAAATAGTTCTAATGAACTGGTTCTACACTTGACATTCTTCAAATGTCCAGAGTTACTTCTGTATTGCTTTAGACTTTCCAACCCTTTTTTCATATCTTTGAGCTCCTCCTTGGGATCAGAATGATAATTCACATATGAAACCTTTATCAAAATTTTATTGGGAAAGAGAACACAGTCAGATCTTTTATCAATGAGGTTTTACTTACTATAATCCCCTTCTCATGCCTGGAATCATGATCACTTGTACTTGAGTCTGAGTTCCCAGTAGTAGGACAATGTAGTGATCAAATTCTTCTTAGACCACCTAGGTAGTGAAGTATTTTTCTTCACTTCTTTCAAAGACTCAAAGCCCTTAGGATGAGTACTTTCCTACTGAGTATATTTAGCATTCCTTAATTTTGCCTTAATCCGGTGTTGGCATCCTTCCTTCAAAATTCCATTTCTTCCACAGTGAGTGTGTAGGGGTTTATTCTCTTTGCTTCCGTCATCATGAACAACCTTCCCTGTCGACTCATCAGGTTTGAATATTTCTAGGTAGCCTAGACCTCTACCATCATTAGCTTCTTCACTAGTTAAATCAGAAAGGGTTAACGAGGAAGTGGCCCACTTAAGAGACTTTTTCAACTCTTTCTTTAGGCGTACCAGGTCCCTTTCTAATTCTTAATTCTTGTGCAGTACTTCCATGAGATGTTGTTATGAAGCTTTCAGTTTTTCCTCAAAATCAATCTGAATCCTGGAGGATTCCTTGTTCCCTTAACGATTAACACTATTTACTTTCTTCAGTTTCCTTATTAGACTCAGATTTTCATAGTTCATCTTTGTGAATAGCTCTTCAGTTTCAGAAATTTTAAGAGTTAGTGTAATTAGATTATGCTCTTGATTCTCTAATTCTTCTTTCAAGGCATTCTTCTTAGAGATTAGTTCACATACAAACTCTAACAAAACACTTGCAATCCTTTTTATCTTCCTAGCAGTGAAGATTTACCTTTGTAATGCCCCAAAAATTAAACTCCCGGGATACCACACGGTGCTCCAAAATATGAGTAACCTTGAGCTAACCCAGTCTGCCTTATACTAAGTCTGGATCTCAAGATAGGAGAATGTAAAATCATAATCTATGTGGAAATCTTATCTGAAACATACTAAAAGTTTTGGTAAAACAATACTGAAGGATTCTGAATGCTGAATAAAATGTCTAAAACTGAATCTAGTAGTCCGACAAGCCTCTACTAACTGAATCTAGAGAGTCACTAATACAGGCCCTAGCTGACTCAAACTATCTAAAATAAATACGGAAACATCTATTAATAAACTAAAAATATGAATATCTAAGTTTCCAAACTATGAGGACTCACCAACTGTAGAGATGTAGATGAGACACTCAAAAATCACTTGCGCAGCTGAGGCTGAGCACCTAAACCTACATTATGAGACAATGAAGCACATAGACGTATATGTGGATCTGTACTTTGATGATGTACTGAGTATATGGAGTTGAATGTAATACGTAAACAATATCATCACAATTTATAAAGAAAATCATGCATGCTAAATGTAAATGACTCACATGGGCTTGAGTAATCTAAAATATGAAGATCATAAATCATGAACAACAAAGCATATAATATAAATTTATGAGCCATTACATTCCATTCTTAAATTTGTTCTTTCTGAAAGCTGCTACATTATTTTATCAATTTGTAAGGGGAATACTCCATCTCGAGACTTTAAGAATCTTAAAACCATAACTTTCGAAACATATGCTTTTATCTTAAGGCTTTATGCCAATAGACTATTTTAAGAGTAGGGAATATCTTCTTGGAATTTTCTTCTAACCAACATAGACCATGTGAGCATTCATGGATTCCCACGTCTTTCCCCCATTGGGTAGGGTTGTTCTACCTTTGCCATCGAAATAAAACTTCTTATTTTCTGTGATTACAATCTTAGTCATCCATGTAGAAGTGGGAATAATCTTAATCCTATGGTGGAACATAGTTTTGGGGTATGAAACCTTGGTAACATACCCATCTTGATGCTAAATACAACTCCCATTCTTATGCTCAAGATCTTAAGAAATCCACTATAAAAAAATATAGCACAAGAGTTTACAAGAAAACCAATTATGCTCTTTCTTTCTTTAAATCTCAAGTCATATAAACATAGTGGATTCTTTATCTTATCTCAAGAACAAAAAGGTCAAATCTTCATAGAAAATCTGAGAATAATCTCATCTTAGGGTGCTCATAGCATAAACAATCTTGAAATAGCAATCTTAATAAGGGCTTAATGAACCATGCATCAAACTCATGTTAAAACATCATAATGCCAATGCTTGATAATGTAAATATTGATAAATCAACTCAAAATCTGGAAATTTCAGCAATATGCATGAAAATATGAACATAACCATGGAATTTAACTTCTAAATCAGTGGGAATCTCATAAGCTTGTAAATAACAATAATGGGTATAAACCCTAACTTGAATTTAAAGGAAAATCTTATAAATTTCAGTAAAATCTGAATTTAAAATAAGTTTTGGGCACAAGGATGAAAGGATTATCCTTGTTCATACCCCACATACCTTAATTGGTGATCTTTGATGAAAAACTTCAATCGTGGAGTCCTATTGCTGCTTTGGAGATGAATTCTTAGAGCCCTTGTATTGGGAATCCTCAATCTTGAATTTCTTTGGAGAATTAATGGAGGAGTTTGGATTTTTGGGAAGAAAGTTTGTTGAACTAAGGTTTTGCTTGAGAGAGATTTGATGAAAAGTGGATGTAAAGTGCTTTGAAGGGGTTTTATTCATTGTTTAAGATGGATTAGGGGCTAGGAGAACGACTAAAGTACCCCCTTTAATCTTTGAAGGGTTTTTATTCATTGTTTAAGACGGATTAGGGGCTGGGAGAATTACTAAAGTACTCTCTTTAATCTTTAAAACAAAACTGGAAAAATACACTTTTTGCGAACTGGGTGGCAACCGCGACGCACCACTATCGTGGTGTTTCACTGGAAATGGATGAGCGAGTAATGGGTTTTCATCGTGATGCGCCACAATCACGGAGCCCTTTAGTTTGTCATTTTGACCACTGGCGCGACGCGCCAGTATCACGAGGTCTTACTGGAAATTGCCAAACAGGAAATTAGGCCCCTCTGCAATGCGCCAAAATCACAGAGTCTCACTGAAAATTGATAATTGTGATTTTTAGACTTCTCCGTGATGCGATAAGGGTCCAAATCACGGTGTTTTACAATTGGAACTTAAAATAGTCATAACTTCTTACTCGGTTATCGAATTTAGGTGATTTTATATCGTTAGAAAGCTTATTCAATTTTTCACATAATGAGAGGTCTAAATATGAAGAATTTCTACACAAAATAAATGGTATTCATTTTGGAAGCTATCCTTTAACATTCTAGGGATGAATTTAATCTAGAAAAATCTCAGGGTATGACAACCTTAATATCAAATAGAGTTACGTCTTTTTCTTTTTCATCTTCGGCGTTTTCCCTGAGTGCAAACAAGGAATCATAGATAACTGAACCCTCTTATACTTCTAGCATAGAAACATCCCCAGTCTTCTCAATTTCATCTGAATCACTGGATGAATCTCCCTATGTTCCTCGAGCTAGCTTTCTAGTATACTCAGTTGGTTCATTCTTTCCTGAATTATCAGGGACCTAGTCCTTGATCTTTTCTTTTTCACCTGCAGTATCAATATTATTTCCCTCTGGTGTTTCCCTTTTGTTGATCTGACTATTTATAATCATGGTTCTAACAATCCTATTTTCTAATTATGCAACTTTAGTATGTTCATCAATATTTAGATCATATTAAGAAGCTTTCAAAGCCAGAGATTTTTCTCTCTTTGCCACCTTTTTCTCTATTTTTTGCTGTTTCTTAAGCTCATGGGTCTCTAGATTACTAATGAGTTCATCTATGCTGTGGGTTTTGGGGTTCCTTTCCTAAGTTATAGATTCCACCTTGCTTTCCCAAGACTTAGGAATAACCCTAAGAATCTTTCTCACTTTCTTATACACTGGGATCTCCTCTCCTAAATAGTAAAGTTCATTTGGTATTGAAGTGAATCTGGTATGCATTTCTTGGGTGGTTTCTCCTTCTTTCATGGTGAATGTTTTATAATGGCAAGTCAACATATCTACCTTAGAGTCCCTCACATCAGTAGTGCCTTCAAGAGAAGTCCTCAAGCAATCCTAGATCTCTTTAACACTTTCACAGGCCAAGATTCTATTGTATTCATCAAGACCTATGACACATACTAGCAGTTTCTTGGCTTTGAAATTTTTCTCAAACTTCCTTCTATCTTCATCATTGAAGTCCCTCCTATTTTTAATGACCATTCTCATCACATTTCCTTCTTTAACTTCTTTTATAGTAACATAAGGACCATCAAGAATTATGTCCATGAGTTTACTATCTTCAGCCATAATGAAGTCAAATATCCTAGTTTTCCACCACCGATAATATTGCTCGTTAAATCTTGGTAGTCTAGTTGTGGACTTCCTTTCTTCTAGATTAGGTGGGGCAACCATTCTAACTAAGACACCTTAGGTGTGAACCTTTTAAAGTGACTAGGATCTGATACCAATTGTTGAAACCCTTTGGGGTTGCTCCATACTAGGTCCCTGAGAATCCAACATAGGCAAAATACATGAAAATAACCAGAGGGTAAAGGACAGTACAGAAAGAATAAAAGCACGAAGGATTTTTACATGAGAACAAGGGATGGGAAAAACCATATCTTGCCCTCATAAGCACCAATGAAATCCACTATAATCAACCTCCTGATTACAATCTAGATTTCAGCCTGACTGTTGGCTTCTTGCATAAGAAGAAACTGAACTACCAGCTCATCTTGGTAACTCTACTGGGGACTCTCCGTACACTAATTAGCTCTAATCAGTCTCAAGCATAGAAAACTCTACATAAGCAGCACTCTGAAAAAAACACTACTCTTATATCATCAGTAGTTCTTTTATACATCAACACTCAAGAATACTCACTCACTCTTTAAGCATATTACAAAGATAGAAACATCAGCAATGCTTGAGCAGTCTTTAAATAGAGTTTTTGTAGCGTCACTTCTTTCTATTAGGAATTAGAAAAAACTGATTGTTGAAGAGGCCTCTCTTTCCTTTTATAACTAGGTGAAGATTAGAGATCAAAATATCATTGGACTAGCTGTCCAAGTCAGTACAAAATATCACAAAATAGCACCTACAAGTTTGTTACACAAGATGACAAAATTGTGCAGAAAGTGCGTGCCATCCTCTGTAATATACTTTGCACATCTAGGGACATGGTCCCTCGTAGTTTAGCTTCTCATAATAAAAACTACATATAGTAGTGGTCTCTGGCCTATGGTGATCTTGAAATAACCATGACAGCCAGGCCTTGGTTTGGGCCGTGATAGTCTATTTTAGGAAGCTACTTACAAAACTAGTGTAGGACATATAGGATAAGTACCATCACTTGTGTGAGGACACATGTATTGCTTTCTTTTTTGGCTTGGCTCATTTTCCTAGTTTAATAATTCAAGGCTGAAATTTGGCTAAATTGGTATCTACTTTAATTCCTTCCTCCATCATTATGGAGAAGTCTATCATTTAAAAATTGGTGTTAATATTTTACTAAAAGTGAAAGATAGAAATTTTATGCTAGGTTAGTTTTGGACAAAATTTGACTGAGGTATTTAACAGGAAAATTTAGGAATATATTGGTAAATGTAAAAATATTTCACATGTTTTTATATTAGCTAAGATGATAAGAAATTTGTGGGATCTTTCAGAAGTAAATTTGGATAAGTAGAACTCTCGATATCATAGATGATGTGAAAGAGTTAGTTCGAAACATCACGGTTTGAGGTTGTGTTATGAAAAAGGTAAAATTGGGAGCAATCCCAAGTTTTTGCATTACTATACCCATTATAGCAGGTGGCATGCTGTTATGACTACATCGCTATAGTGGGAAACTTTCCACTACAATGGAAGTCAAAGTCGGTCTATCCTGAGCAAAATGCACTATACCGAGGCTATTATAGAAAGATTGGGTTGGTTTAGCAGGATATATGAAAATTTATAAAGAAAATTACCCCCAATGTTTTATAATTTCAAAAATTATTTTGGGAACGACAAGATCAATTTTGGGTGAATTTCACTCAATTTATATCCAAATTCTCTGTAAAGGTAACTAGGTCCTTCAGTTAACTCATAGTTCAATTTTAGACTACTAGAAATTGTTAGTTTTTGACTTGATTTAGTTAATTTTCTGATGTAACTAAGTGAATTGGGTAGAAAACCCGTAGGTAAATATTTTTAATTTACTCTTGCGTATTGATAATTTACTATTGTAACCATGAAATTGGTAGAATTAAGGTGGAATTATTAAAAAAAAAACCCTAGAATGAAAGGAATGATCAAGAATTTGGCCTTAGGGTTTGAGATTAAGTTATTATCCTCGATTTTATAGGCCAATTGGTTGATTATGTGTTATATTCCTATTTTTAGATCATAATTAAGTAGAGGTTGCAATAAAGGGGAAAACTCAAATTTGTTAGAGCGTTCTAGGCTTGGATCGAGGTAAGTGATGATTTAATATTGTTGGAACCCAACTTTTATTTATTTGTGCATGATATTTGTTCCTTTGTATTTTTTGTTACAATGCATGTTCAGGAAAAGTGAATTACTATTTGAGATCTTATGTGTTAATTGCATGCAATGAACTTTTATGAAAAACTTACTAGATTTCTACATGTTTTTGTTATCATTACGATTGTGATTACTGTAAGATATGTCATTATTTTGTGATATATCAGTGTTTGGATATCTTCATGAGATTTCTTGATATAAGGTCCACAGACACATAATGTTTAGGATTTTGTTACATGGACAAAAGCTTGTCCTCTGCAGATCATGGCTAGTAGGCTACCATAAGTCCTTTAGCATGTATTTACAAGGTACAAGTGAGTGTAAATGGACAAGAGCTTGTCCTCGGCAGATCATGTCTAGTAGGTTAGCATAAGACCTTTAGCATTATGTATAAGATACAAGTGAGTGTGAATGTTCCTTGAATGAATCAGAGATTATGTTTTTACTTGTTATATTGGTTCCTTGAGTGAACCAGCTTTAGTATTGGCCTGTTGTATTGGTTCCTTCAGTTAAATATGCTTACATCTTTGCTTGTTATATTTATTTTCTTCATTTAAATCAGGATTCATAACTATTTCCATAGTTATTATTGGAATTGATCCATGAGTGGTCCAATTTTTAATTGTACGATTTGCATATTTCTATTTTGTCTATTTACTTGTATAATTGAGACATGGTTGATATAAGTTTTTGAGTCATGGTTGTTGATTTGGAGTCTTGTTAGTAATCATGGTCTTGACTTAACTTGTTATCCATGTTGAAATGAATTGCCTAAACTCTATAATGTTTTTGAATAAGCTTAAGCCTTATGAACTTAAGCTATGGTTACATGGTACGTGTTCATGGTTGTCTTGTTTTACGAAGTTATATTTAACTATTCACATTTCACATTTTGGGTTGGCCGATGACCTTATCAGTACATCATTATTTCTTGTATATTGATACTATATATTGTTGACACCCAATTTTGACTCTCCGTGCTTAAAATTAATGCCTTATTACTTTCTGGTCATTAAGGGACACAAAATATAATTTTCACACTTTTTTTACAACTCTTAACAAATTATTGTTAATCATCATTATTTTAGAATTTTTACCAATTCACTATCATATTTTAACTTTGCATAATTTATTGATAACTATCATTAACTTTTCAAATTTTAGATTTTTTTTCAGTTTATTATCATTTTATTTTCTTGCACTATCATCTGCATACGTATGCAACATAACACTATAATTTTTTACCGCACACTAATTTTAATTATTTATAGCATAATACATTTTTGCAAGATAATTATATTTTATTTCTGGTTCATATTTTTCTTTTATTATACATTGACATGCATGTTTTTGTACATTATTTAATACAGTCCAAGAATAATAAGTTATCTTAGTTATTTTAATACACAGAGCAACAAATCCGTCAAGTCAAGATCTCGTCACCTTTTAAAAAGTGACACTTGAGGTGATGGGTTGGTGTTTTCATTCCTTGTATAAAAAGTCTTTACACATTGGTTAAAATGATGAAAAATCCTTTTGTTATTAAATTTCGGACTGAAACAAATTTTGAGGGGACAAAAGCGGTTGATCTTTTCTTTTTTGGTAAAAAGAGGGATTTATTTTTATTTATAAATAAGGGAGGGGAGTGTTTATTAATTTATAAAAAAAAGTTACACAATAAGATTTTACTTATTTTCTCTTCTCATCCTCTCATTCCTTGAAAAAGCTAGAGACTTTTTTCTCCACCATAGCTCCGCCACCGTTGCTTCTACTCCGGCGAAGTTCCACTAGAGGAAATTACCATCACCACAATTTTCTCCTATTACTCTTCCTATTATTGTAACACGAGGCCACCAAAATCAGTCATATTTGGCCAAAAATTTTTTTGTCTCAGGGTTGCTCCGGCGAAGCCGTTTAAGCAATTCCATCACTATTGCTCCCTTCCCATTTACCCTTTGTGATACTTCTTCTCCGAAAGTGATGACCAGCGAAGCCCCCAATGAGCATCCACCACTACAACTAGTTTCTTTCACATTTTTGTCCTTTTTACCATCACTACCTCGCCAGAGGTGATGACCGGTGGAGCACTACCTTCCACCACCATCACTCCGCCCTTCTTATTACCTTTCCCCCCTTTCCACAGCTACTTCACTGGAGGTAGTGGCCATCGAGCTCCAGCCGCATCATACCCCCATCCCCTTTTTCTTCTTTGTTTGTGTTTTTTTTATTGTTGTTTAATTTTAGATTTTGCCGAAAACCATGACAGGTTACCGATAAACTCAAACTGCGGTGAAACCATCTCCTTTTTGCTTCACTATAATTTTGTGTGTTTGTTGTATTAAATTTCAAGTGGCGCCATTATTATTTTGCACTATCTTTTCATCATTTTATTGATTTTTGGTTGATTTTTCTTGAATTTCTCTCTGGTAACCTATATGTGTATTTCCATGGCTGTTTTACCTCTTTTTTGATATTTTTGTACATATCGGTTTTGTTCTCTGAGAATTTTTTACTCATCACAATTGATGCTTATTTAGGTTAGTCTTGTTCAATTGATGATTCATTTATTTTTATAACCTTTTCAGTGTCTTCATGTGTTTGTTTAATAATCATTGTTCATTGTTGTTTTGTTTCATGTTGGTTTTTGTTTCACTATAATGATTTGTTTAGTTCTAGGAACTGCATTTTGATTTGGGTCTAAGTTAGACCACTTTAATTACATGTTTTGTTTTTATTCTATGACATTAAAAAATTAATTGGATAATGGTGAAATTTCTCCGTTGATCTTTGATATCTCCCTAAAAAAATGGCAAAATACAAATTTTTACTTTTAGGTTTAATAATTTGATTGTTTCTTTTATATTCAGCATTAATTTAACTATCCCATGAAGATATTTTTCGTCAATTTCGAAGGCCTCCACAAATAAAAAATGGATATTACGTAAAACAAATACGTAATAAAATAAATAAATTTGGGCGATGACAAAATTTTTATAACAACGTAAAAAGTTTTATGATTCATATCTTGGAAAGACGATTAAGGATGGTAAATAAATTGTGCAATCACTTCGTAGCTAGCGTGTATCTAGAATGTAATCTGAGACCACTTTTAACAAAAATTATATTTTTTTATATATAAATATTTATATACATATGCACACATAGTTCTCATTTTATTTTAATACTCATTTATGTGTTACTAGAATTTTTACCATGAGTATTTATGCAGGTTAACGAAAATATTGGTCGAAAATGAAACTCAAAAGGAGAGTTCGAGTTGTATGCTTGTATTTTTATGTTCTTACACTTGTACGAATATTAATCATAGCCAAAACTTTATTTTTGGGGGCATTGAGCGGGATATCCTTTATTTATACAATCTTCATCACACGTTTAGGCAAATTTAGGTTGTTAATATTTATATTAAATTGAATTAGATATTTAATCAAATAATTCACATTTCTTACACTAAAAAAATATTAAGTAATCTTTTTTCATTGAAATAAAATTTTCTTTATTCAAATTTTTGAATCTTTTTATACATATTCTTATATACTTTTATTTATATATCTTCACATACTTATATATATGTGTGTGTGTGTGTGTGTGTATTTACGATAATATACGTATTATATTATTTTAATATATATTTTATTTCCGTATCTATAACCATTGTTTTTTTCTTTTCCAGTTTTTAATAAACATAAGTCTAGTCAGGAGCCATATTTGTGGATTCTGAAGGATGCCTATTTCCTTTCCTTTGGAATAATTGAACCCTTGCATAGAATCTAAGTTGGTTTGACAGATTAAAACACAATTCCTACATGTTAATAACTAAACAAGTTTTCTTATTTTTCTTAAAAAATTAGGTGGTGACTCTGTATAAAAATTAATTCTTTTAAAGTCCAAAAGTCGTGCTTATTTAAACATTAGTGAAAATAGGGTATGATAGTTTAGTGACTCTGTTTGGGATTCATGATTGTAATCATTACTGAATCATGTAAATAAGTAAGATTTTTTAATATTTACGTGTTTTACCTTAACTATTTTATGTGTTTATCGTGTTTTATATGATATAATTTATTAATTATTGTTGTATATAATTATTAATTTGTTATTGCTCTATATAAACCGACATTTCATTCATATTTTCTCTACTTTGGAAAATTGACACTCACACATATTGTAAACGCAGATTGTACATTGTACTTTCTCAATATTCTCTCAAATTACCTTACTTTAGAGAGTCGGCCGTATGTGGCGTGAGCGGGAGTTTTACTGTCATGGAACCACATGTCTTCTCATATAGAAAATCCAAGTCCATGTCTACCCACTCTTAGTCAATATAGGATAGTGCTAAACCAATACTTTTTTAGGTACATACATCATTAGCATATGTTATCCAATTGTCTGAAGGGTTCACGACCCAAATTATACATTATAATAGTCTCTTACATATTTAAAGGATGATTGTGCCTATATATTAACTATTTATTATAAATTTGTTATATTTTAGTGGAAAGGTGTAATCTAACCTCTGTTTGCTAGCACAAGTCTATTTAAAGATACACCTTAGCAACATCGCCAATAACTGTGTATAGGTTTGAACTATATTTTGACCTGATTCTTGTCCTGACAAGATACGTAGACAACTCTGTATTAGGGTTTTTTCTCTTCACTAGTTTGGAATAATTTCTCTGGTATTCAAATTCGGGCAATTTTTTGAAACAGTATAAAAACGCTCTCTGATGGGCTTCAAAGACTGCAAATCCATAACATCCTAAATCCAAATCTCAATGACATTAGCGCCTAGTTGGATTGCTTCTAGATCCTCATCCAATTTTGATTTAAAAATTCTTATCTTCTTCTTCCAAACATCATACTCGATCAAATTTATGACGTATCAATCCTCACTTTCAAAATCAAGGGTTCAACACTCTTTCACGTACTGGAGTAGTGTCAAAGCTCTCCTCATGATTGACGTCCTCTCGATCATCTGATAGAAACAATTTTGATACTACAAGCAGTTTCTTCCTGATTTTCTTTCACATTATTTTTAAGGATGGCCACCACATCTGGGGAATCATAGATTCCCTATGCAAATTCACAAATTGGCCTAAACTATGCAAACCTGATTTTTATTTTCACAAGATACGTAGACAATCCTTATTTAGGTTCGGTTCCATTCTTTTGATGAAAATCAAATCAGAATCTTGACTTGATTTGTAATAATATAGTTAGGAGAATGCATGAGAAACAAAAAATTAGTATGATGAAAATGATCGACTTCATGATAAACCATCGATTCTTTTGGTACCTTTTACTCACACCCGAGTGACACTTGAAAATTCTCTTGCTTATATCTAAGACAAGAACGAAGCCAACCTTATCTTTTCATGTGCAATGTGAGGTGAGGTTTAGTTTAATTCATTGCATTGCATTGATGATCTATAACTTGGCCTAAATGTTTATTGAGGAAAAATTCTAAGTTACACTTGGTTTAGGAAAGGATCGTAGACCTTCTTTGATCCAATTGTGCCTTCCACAGCCCACCAAATGAGATTAATTTCTAGAATTCCCCTTTTTTTAGCCTAAAACCTTTCTTTGGACAACCACATCCAAGTCAATACCTTTTTGAGTACTTACATACACTATCTCTCCCTTGGCACTATCTTCTTGAGCACACTAAATACGTGCAAATTGTAGACGAAGATTCAAGATCAAAAACGCCAAAGCAAAAGGATATATTGTCCCAGGAAAACAAAAATGAAAAGACGACTTCAAAAGGAGAAAAGAATCCCCCCCTCCCCCCAAAAAAGGAGAACTACAACCAAAAATAAATAAAAGTAGAAAATATATTTTCATTAAAAAGAAGGAAAAAAACTCCAACACGAGATTCAAAAAAAGTCGAAGAAAATAAAAAATAATGGGCAACAAAGCACAACAAAAAAGATCATGCATCAAAGAACCACAAATGTTGAAAGCACAAATGCAATGTAATAATCATTGAGGAATTAGTCACTTTCATTTCAAATATTATCCTACTTGCCCCTAAGCCTACACTATAAGCCAATAACAAGTCCTATAAGATCCAATTCCAAGTGCTCTCACATTAGTGGACAATTATATATATGAAGGTCGAGCTTATGGTATAACAATTCCATGCACTGAATTTCTTTCTGAGTATGAGCGTATTTCTCTAGATGTTCCTAAATTTAAAAAGAAGATTACTCAAATCTGCGCAAAATGAGACTTTTATTCTAGGAAAGGATGCTTGAAGCATGAGGATAGGAATTGTTGAAACCTTTATTTGAATCACTTTGAATAAATCTGGTTGATACTTAAGTATGTATGGGGTACCACTTGAAACTATAGGAGTTACCCTGAAGTCAATCTTGATTACTTAGGAAGGAGATAGGAAATTTTTGATGGATACTTCTAATTATTTGTACAAATTGAAGTCAAGACAATCGTGTCGTTTTTATCGTTCATCACTTATTATCAAGAAAATACAAAAAAAATTCCTTTCTTTTTTTCAAGACATCCACTTTAACATATAGGAATTTTTACTTTCATTCAAGGCACCCGCTTTTCAAATACCGACAATTGACATTTTCTTTCAAGCACATATCCACAAATACCAATATTTTATTTTTCAGTCAGGCGCCCATCTTTGAGTATTTTTTAATTTTTATAGCCTCTCCAATCTAGAGGCTATTACATTTATTTTTTCAGTCTAGAGCCTTTTATATTTTAATAGCCCCACCAATCGAGAGGGCTATTAGATTTTAGTCACCTCACTGATTGAGGGCCTCAGTTTTCGTAGACAATCGAAGATGGCAATCAAAATTAGTTTCCATAGTAAATCAGAGAGATCAAGAATTAAGTCTCCAAATACAATATCAGAGGACTTTACCACAATTATCATCATTATCCGTAGATAATTGGAGATATCATGCATTAAGTCCTAAAATACAATCGGAGGACTTTACTATATTTATCATTATTCTCTTTAGAAAATTAGAGATATCATGCATTAAGTTTCAAAAGATAACCAGTGGACTTTACCTCAATCAACGTAGTATTCATGGAAAGTCAAAGATAACATTCATCACATATACTTTGAAGCAAATTAGAGGCTTCATTTATCATCAAGACTCCGTAGACAATCAGAGATGTCATGCAGTAAGTCCTCCAAAATAAAAGAGGATGACCATCATCATTAGTCTTCATAGACAATTAGAGATATCATGAATAGTCTTCATAGACAATCGAGGACGACAATCAACATCAGTCTCCATGGACAATTGAAGATGTCACTCATCAAGTCTCCATGAAAAAATCAGAGACATCATTCATCCTCAAGTTTCTGTAGACAATCAGAGATGTCATTTTTTCAATTGAAAATATGTCATCTTTTCGATAAAAAATACAATCCATAACAATAAGATATTTTCCTTACAAAGAGGCAGTGTTATCCATAAATCATAAAGGGGGGCAAATTTTGAGATCCACCTAAAAATTTACTGTATTTTATATTTTGAACTACATTGACCTGATTCTCGTGTAACTTAAGATATGTATGAAGATTTCTACAAATTTGGGTCATCACAACCCTATAATTATTTTTTCTCTCTAGCTAATACAAATTCTTGAATCCTCCAGCATTTTACAGCTCGATACTCGGGCAATTTGAAAGAAGCATTAGAAATATGTGAACAGTTCTATTCCCAAATATTTCTTTTTTATAATAATCATTTCACATGGTTCTATCCACCCTAAATAGGAGTTTATGGGTCTGTCCACCCTTAAATAGGACATATCAAATTTGTCCACCTTAAAGTAGGACACATTGGGTTTGTCTGCCCTCCAATAAGATAGATATGCATGTTTTTCTACAATTAGATGTTTATGCTTGCTTGCCTTTATTTGTAAATATTGTAATGCATTTTTATTATCATTTAAGCACTACATTCTATCTTTGTCTTTAGTTGCTCATATCGTAATACATAATCTTATTACTTAAGCACGGCATGCTATCTTTGTCTTTACTTGCACATATTATAATGCATGTATTTTATCATTTAAGCACTGCATGTCATCTTTTTCTTTACTTACACATATCGCAGTGCATTTATTTTATCACTTAAGCAATGCATGTTATCTTTGCCTTTACTTGCACATATTGCAATGCATTTATTTTATCATTTAAGCACACCATGCCATCTTTGCCTTAACTAGAATATATCGTAATGGATTTATTTATCATTCAAGTACTACATGCTCTCTTTAATTTACTTGAACATATCACAATATATTTATTTTATCAATTAAACATTGCATGCTATCTTTGTATTTACTTGCACATATCACAATGCATTTATTTAATTATTTAAGTTTTGCATGCTATATTTGCCTTTACTTGCACATAACACAATGCATTTATTTTATCATTTATTATTTAAGAACTTGATGGTATCTTTGTCTTTACTTGCACATATCGCAGAATATTTTTTTTATCTCTTAAGCACTGCATACTATCTTTACCTTTACTTGACATATTGCAATGCATTTATTTTATTATTTAAGAACTGCATGTCATCTTTACCTTTACTTGCACATATCAAAATGTATTTATTTTATAATTTAATCACTTTATGCAATCTTTACCTTTAGTTGCACATATAGCAATGCATTTATTCTATCATTTAAGTATTGTTTGCTTTTACATGCACATATCACAATATATTTATTTTATTATTTATTATTTAAGCACTGCCTGGTATCTTATTTTTTACTAGCACGTATCACAATACGTTTATTTTATCATTTATTATTTTTCTTAATCAGTTAAGCATTACATGCCACCTTTTAAAGAAAAAAAAAAGATAAAGAAAACAAAATCAAGTTTAATTTTTCATTTGTGTTTTATTGAGTACTGATTCTTAGTTTTATACATTTTCAGGCATATAATTGGGTTCGTCCACCCTAAAATAGGACATGTTGGGTTCGTCTACCCTAAAATAGGATATGTTGGATTAGTCTGCCCACTAATAAGACCTTTTATGCATGTCTGTCTTCAATTGAATATTTTGCTTACCTTTAGTTAAAATCTTTCAATGTCTTTATTTATTTATCTATAAATTAGTTAAGCACTACATACCATTTCTTTATTCAGTTTGCTTTTCATATAAACTTTGCAGGGATAAAATTTGAGGACACATTAGGTTAGTCCACCCTAAAATAAAACGTATTTAGTCACCTTTTGAACTGCATCTGACCTGATCCTCATGCGACTCGAAGCATGTAGACGACTCTAAATTAGAGTTTGATCGAATTTTTTAATCAAAAATAAGTTTTTGTTGATCAGAATTGGCTACATGACAATGTTTTCGTCTAAATACTTTTACATCATCTTCAAATGGAAAGGGGCAACTCTTGACAACCAATTTTGGCTCTCCACGCTTAAAATTAATGCCTTCAGGCTTTCTCACATACTTTTTTACAATTGATAATCATCATTATTTTAGAATTTTTACCAACTTATTGTCATATTTTAACTTTGCATTATTTATTAATAATTATCCTTACTTTCACAAATTTTAGAATTTTTATCAGTTTATCATTATTTTAACTTTTCTGCATATGTACGCAACATAACACTCCAATACTTTATCGCACACTATAATTTTAATTATTTATAGGGTAACACATTTTTTCAAGATAATTATATTTTATTATTGATCACATTTTTATATAAATTATACATCGACATGCAAGTTTTTGCAATGATTTAATATTGTCCAAAAATAATAAGTCGTCTCAATTATTTTATTACGCTGAGAATTAACTCCGTCAAGTCAAGATCTCATTACCTTTTAAAAAAGTGATCCTTGAGGTTATGGGTTGGCATTTTCATCTCTTGAATAAAAAGCCTTTACACATTGGTTAAAAGGATGAAAAATTCTTTGGTTATTAAATTTGAGACTAAAAAAAGTTTTGAGGGAACAAAAGGGATTAATCTTTTATGTTTTGGTAAAAAGGGGAATTCCTTTTTATTTATAAAATAGTTACTGATAGCCCGTGCAAGGCACGAGCCCATTAAATACTTTTTTATTTTTTTTTAATTATTTGCTCGTATCTTTTTTAATACACTAAAAAGATGTCTTTTTCTTTCTTTCTAAATCTTTTAATTTAATTTTTTTCCACTTGACTACTTTTAATACATGATTAAAGAACATTTTAATATATTTTACCTATTTTTTTTATTTAAACCATAAAATTTTAAAATTTTCTTTACTTTTAGATTTCGTGTCAAGTCAAAATCATACAAACAAATGATTTGATTGTCTAAATATTTAATTGTTTGTTTTTACCTTTTCTGTGTAAATTTATGTTAAATATATTCTCATAGTTTTAATTTGATTTTCTATCTTTTACTTATTATGAAGTTTAAGAAAAGAAAAAAAAACACTTTAATCTTATTAAAAAATATTGAAATTCAATATAAAATGGATATAGATTTTTAGTTCATAAATATTTCGTATTCTTGTTAAAATTAAAAGTTTGTCATTCAATGAATTAATTTATTTAACTAGAATTACAAAAATTCCATGTTCAGCCCAAATTGATAATGTTTGGGTTGATGTCACTTTTGTCATTGAAAAATGAGAACTACGTTCATGTATAGGCAATTTGCCATGCAGTACAAACAATCACTGCACAAATATTAATCATAAATGATCATAATAGCCTCAAGCAAATGTTATAGACATGAAGCACACACGTTGACAGAGACGTGTATGCTTCTTCTTCCATCTTTCCCTCTTATTAGATAGTAATAAAGGAGGAGAGGTTTTAATTAAATATAAAAAAAAAGATATACAATCAGATTTTATTTATTCTGTCTTCTCTTCTCTTCTCTTTCTCTCGTTCATTTTCTTGAAAGAGCCAGAGAGATTATTCTCCACCATAACTATCCGTCAGTACTTCTACTCCGGTGAAGTTCGGCCGGTGGACATTACCATCACCACGATTTTCTCCCGTTCCTCTTTGCATTATTTACCACGATGCCACTGAAATTAGTCAAAGCTCACTGAAATCTTCATTGTCTCAAGTGTTGCTCCGGTGAAGCCGTCTAAGCAATGCCACCATTGTTGCTCCCTTCTCTTTCCCCTTTTCGCTACTTCTTCACTAGAAGTGATGACCGACGAAGCTCCCAACAAGCAGCCACCACTAAAACTAATGTCTTTCACTTTTTTCTTCTATTTATTCTACCGCTGCCTTGCCAAAGGTAATGACCAGCGAAGCACCACCTTACACCACTATCATGTTGTCCCCTTTTTACTTGTTTTATCCCTTTTTCGTTGTTGCCTTGCTGAAGGTAGTGTCGGGCGAGCTCTAGCAGCAGCACCACTGCCCCATCCCATTTTATCTCTCCGCATTTATTTTTTTTGGTTGCTTAATTTCAGATTTCGCCGAAAACCACGACCATGATACCAAAAAAACTCAAACCCTGGTAAAACCTTCTCCTTTCGCTTCACTATTATTTTGTATGTTTCGTGGGAATAAATTTCTATCTTTACAATATTTTATTGATTTGGGTTGATTTTTCTTGAATTTGTCTTTGGAAACCTATCTATGTTTGTTTCCATGGATGGTTTACCTTTTCTTGAAACTTTTGGACATATTGATTTTGTTCTACAATGATGTTTTAGTCATTGTAGTTGATGCTTATTTAATATTATTCTTGTGCACTTGATGATTCATTGATTTTTGGCAAAACCCGTACACAGCCCCCTTAAGTATGCACTATTTTTCACTTAGATATGTCAAGTGGACATTGTTCCATTTTGGCACCTCAAGCGGCTTTCAAGTGTGTCACTTTGACACATTTTGTTGAATCAGCAAAATAATTTTAGTGTGTGAAACACACTCTCCGCTGAGGTGGAAAGTGACGATTAAAATGCGGACACGTGTCATTTTTGTCCAAATAATTTATAAATAATTAATTTTGAATAAAAAATACCCAAATAATTTATAACGAATTGATTTAAATAAAATATACCCCCTCCCCTAACCTACCGACCCCACCAACCTTCTTCTTCAAACACTCCACCCACCCACCGCCACCCCCACCCCACCCATCCTACCAGTCCACCAAACCACCCGTCACCCCCACCCCACCAGTCTTCTTCTTAAAACACCCCACCCATCCTTCACCTCCCACCCTACGCACCCCGCTAATATTTTCTTCAAACACCCCATTCACCCCGCCACTCTTCTCCTTTTTCTCTTCTTCAAAGTCCCCACACCCTCTCCTCACCCCCGCAACCCAGTCATTTTTAATTTTTTTTCATCAATTTTGCTTCGATTTTTAATTTTTCTTCCATGATTTTAGCTTCATTTTTTTTTCAGGTTTGGTTCATCTATTTTGCTTCATTTTTTAGTTTTTTTAATTGATTTTGTTTGATTTTAATTTTTCTTCTCGGATTTATCTTTATTTTTAAATTTCTTTCTTCAATTTTTCTTCGATTTTCAATTTTTCTTCACTGTTTTTTCTTGGTTTTTATGCTTCATTTTAAAATTTATTTTTTCTTCACTGATTTAGCTTTATTTTTCAATTTTTCTTTATCGATTTAGTTTGATTTTTATTTTTTCTTCATTGATGTTGCTTATTTTTTATTTTTCTTCTTCGATTTTTCCCTTAATGATTTAAAAAAAGTTTCTTATTATTTAATTTTCACAAACCTTTAAATGCGTATATAAATTTCTCTCACTAATTCTTACCGTTAAATAAATTAAGATTGACAAAAATAACGAATAAAAATGTGAAAGAAGTATAAATTAATGGGCGTCGAGTTAATATATTATTTTTGACAAGACAAACTCCTAAATATGTATCTAATTTTTAAATCTCTCCCAATAATTTTCACTATTAAATAAGCTTAAAATTGACAAAAATGATGGATAAAAATAAGAAAAAAGATATAAATTAATGAAAATGAGTTAATATATTGTTGGTGGGCCAAATTGGGCACCACATCAGCCAAAAAATGGCTTTCACGCACCTTCATGGAGGTTGAATACACGCACCTGGCCAACTCAGCAAAAGGTGCTAAAATGATACACTTTATGGCTACTTGAGGTGCCAAAATTGAACAACGTCCACTTGAGGTGCCTAAGTGAAAAATGACACGTACTTAAGGGGGCTGCGTATGGGTTTTGCCTTGATTTTTTAACCTTTTCAGTGACTTCATGTGTTTGTTTTATAATTTTTTGTTCATTTTTGTTTTGTTTTACGCTGATTTTTGATTTACTATTCACTATCATAATATGTTTAGTTCTGGGAATTGCCTTTTGATTTAGATGTAACTCAGACTACTTTAATTACATGTTTTGTTTTTATTTTATGAAATTAACAAATTAATTGTATCGTGGTAAAAAGTTTTGGTTGATCTTTGATGTCTCCCCAAAACAAAAGAAAAAACATAGATTTTTATTTTTAGGTTTAACTATTTGATTGTTTCTTTTATATTAAGTATTAATTTAATTGGTCTATGAAGAAATTTTTTGTCAATTTTTGAGGCCTCCACAAGTAAAAAGAGGGATATTACATAAATAAATATTTTTTAAATTAAATAAATTCAGGCGATGACAAAATTTTTATAACAAAACAAAAGGTTTTATGATTTGTATCTTGACAAGGCAATTTAGGATGGACAATAAATCGAGCAACTACTTCGTAGCCATGACGTATCTAAAATCTAATCTGATCCCAATTTTAACGAAAATTTTATTTTTTTATAAACAGATATTTATATACATATGCACACATAGTTCTCATTTTATTTAGATAATCATTTATTTGTTACTAACATTTTTACCACCAGTATTTGTACAGGTTCTCTGGAATATTAATAGAAAATGGAACTCAAAAGGAGATTTTGAGTTTGATGCTTGTATTTTTATATTTTTACAATTGTACAAATATTAATCGTAGTGAAAACTTTAGTTTTTGGGGCGTTGGGCGGGATATAATTTATTTACACAATCCTCATCACATATTTAGGTAAATTTAGGTTGTTAATATTTATATTAAATTGACTTAGATATTTAATCAAATAATTCACATGTTTTTCACTAACAAATATTACGTAATCTTTTTCTTCAAAATAAATTTTTCTTTATTTTATACATATTCATATATACTTTTGTTTATATATATTCACATACTTTTTTTTATATATATATTTTACGAAAATATATGTATTATATTATTTTAACACATATTTGATATTCGTATTTACAAATATTGATTTTTTCCTTTTTCCTTTTTAATAAACCTATGTCTAGTCGAAAATCACATTTGCAGATTCTGAATGATGCCTAACCCCTCTTCTCCAGAATAATTTGAACCCTTACCTAAAATCTAAACTGGTTTAAATAGGTTTCCTTATTTTTCTTAAAAGATTAGTTGTCAACTGTGTATAAAAATTAATTCTTTTAGAGTCCATAAGTCTTACTTATTTAAAACTTGGTGAAAATAGGGTATGACACATGTGCTCTTCTTTTTCTGAGTGCAGAGCATCTTTTGAAAACTATTTTGAGACCTCAATTGTATAGAGGATAACATTCGAAATAAATGGTTAGCTACATCTCTTGGGTTGCTATGAGTTCTTCATTAAGTTTCAGATCCATTATTTTAGCGTAGACATTTTCAATTTTTGGAGTGAACCTGTTTATTGACATTTGTAGTGTTTTGATACAATGACTTTCAAATTCTATAAATTGTTTAGGTGTTGATTATTTTCAGAGGAATATCATTAATTATTGATGATATTTCTTACTTAATGCAAAATAACTAATTTTCCTTATTTTGGCCAAGTGTTTGATTTGCATGTTTTGGGGTTAGAAGATTCTCCCACTAGTAGTTAGTATCAGTGCCACTCACGATGGATATAGGTCGTAACAATATCACATACAAATTCTCATGACCACTACTATAATATTTCTATATTATCTTAATATCATGTATACAAATTTCATACATATTTTCATGTTATTTGTTATACGATAAAACGTACATGTAAATGAAAAATAAATCTAGCTACTTGACATGTTTTCTCTTCATTCATAGAGCAGAATTTGTTAAAGAAATGTATTTTAACCTAACTTTAAATCATGAAATCTAGCTTACAAGGGGGGATTGTCCAAAATCAATTTAGGAGACCAATGAACTCCATCTGATGTGGGACTCCAACATGGTACCTCCCCCTTCCAACACCAGTAAATAACAAGATGAGATGGACCTAACTCTGATATCATGTACGAAAATAGATCTATAGCCTAATTAAAAAAATAAAAGCTAGCTCAGATTGGAGGACTATCCAAGTCCATATAAAGAGACCAAGTTATCCATACCCATCCGATGT
Organism: Capsicum baccatum var. pendulum; assembly: GCA_030864225.1. Taxonomy (NCBI): domain Eukaryota; kingdom Viridiplantae; phylum Streptophyta; class Magnoliopsida; order Solanales; family Solanaceae; genus Capsicum; species Capsicum baccatum. Next base: position 75,455,281 of record CM061554.1, on the reverse strand, counting down.
GGGACTCAAATATCCCACTCCTAATTGGACATAAGGAATGTGTCTAATATAATATGAGCAGATCCAACATTCGTCTACCCAATATCAGTAAATAATGAATTGCAACAGACCTTTCAATGTTACCGGTGCTTCAAGTCTGCCTTTCTGAATTAACATTTTATATGCAAATAAATTAAAAGTAATGTTATTTTCATTCATATTTAGATTTAAATTTTGTTTCAACATTATTAATTTGCAATAGTATTAATCGTGATTCAAATTTTTATTCTGGTAATCGTGTAATAGATTCACATATATGAAACACAAAACAAACGTGACAAAGCATGTGTTAAATAGACTAATAATATGAAAATAATAAATAAATATGACAATACACGTGACAAATAAATGAAAACAATAAATAACTGTAACAATTTATTTTTTATTTATCTTTAAATTCAATTCAACATTATTACTTTGCATTTATAATCTAGTAATGCATTCACATAATATAAAGATATTAAAAAACATATCAATAAACATGACAGATTGTAATGACCCGATTTGCTGAACCAAAATGCTACATGGTGATCATGACCCAGAAGGACTACAAGCTAACCCATGACAAATATCTGTACCTATATACTGTATAAGATAACATATAATATGGAAACATGCACTGAAAGGCCATAAGGTTCGATCATGAACATAACTGAATAACATAACATTTGTGTGGGGTAATAGAATACCCAAAATAAAACTAAAGTCTAAAATATGATAGTCTGTATCTAGTCTTTATCTAGTATGAATCTAGTCTGCATCTAGTCTGTAAGCCTCTACTGTCTGAAGAATTTGAATAAGGATTTGATGGACATGTCCCCAACTAACTCCAACTAATAATCTAATCAATGAGAAACTAGAAAATCATTATGTCCTCGAAGGATGAGGACTCACTTATACTCTGACTACTGAATCTGGAATCTACTGTTGGAACTCGTGTCTCTGAACCTATGGTGTAACATAAAAAAAAAGCACGATAACATGTATACATCAGTACATATGTACCGAGTATACATATGTGGTATTATATATGTAATGGTTCACATGCATGAATAATGCTAACTGACTTTCTAACATGAACGTGCAAATACATGCATAAATATGTAACTATAACTGACAACGTGATTTTATGATTTATGAGTATGTATACCAATAACGTGACATGCTAGTAACTGATATGACTGATAACATAAAGGACTATATCTGAATAACGTTGATAACATGGGTGACTATATATGACAATCTTGAATCTGATGGAACTATCTGAGTTTCATACTACATCTGACAGTCCTAAAATTTGAAGAACTATCTGAGTTTTATTACTGAGACTGATTGACTGTATCTGACAGTCCTGATTCTGTAACATAAAACTGTAGGAAGTAGTATCTAACCGACATTCCACAAAAGTGCTATAATAGCTGAACTGGGGACCAATCTATTCCATGATTAGAAGGGTGTCAATACCACGCCACTGGTAAGGAAAACATCTGAGTAACCCTTATATAATAGGTAACTCTAGTGAGAACGGTGGGAACCCTTACATAACAGGTTAAGCCACCTCATCTACCCTCAAATAACAGGCTACGATGTCTTAACCTATACTGGCTACATAGTTCTAGAATGCAAGGATTGCTTCTAGGAATCACACCCTCGTATAACAGGTGTGTGCCCATCTTTGGGTTCACTCGATGCTAATTCCTACTCCCATCTGAATGGACACTGAACATGATTTACTGAACTGAACTGAGCATGGACTGAGTTACTGAATTTTCATGGCTGGCAAAATACTATAAATATCTGACAACTGACTGAGTCATGAGATCATGGTATTTTTTCTGAGTCATAAGACTATCTGAAGTCTAAGAGTTCATAGCTTGCCTGAGAGTATCGTGAAAACATGACATAGGTCTAGGCACACAACTAATATTTCTGGTACAATTACCCTTAGGACCCGATAGAAGGAAACTGACATGACTTGATATTCTTGAACACATGATAATCACCACAATACGTTTCTTGAAGCATTTCATGAAACGTCTAATAGGCATAAGCTTGTACATTTATGGGGATTTCTATGATATCATGCTATTTAGGAAAAATTCCTTCATCTAGGCATTTAATCAAACATATGATAGCCTACATGTAAACATCATGGTACAACAATTAAACATCATGGTTCAATTCCAATTTAATCATACAAGGTTTTAGTCATGAGATTTCATAAATCTTTATCTATACTAATCAACCCACATGGGATTTATCATCAAATCATTGAATAGAAATAAATTCCTCATTTATTAACATGAAAGAGAATATACAAAGCATGAACACATAAAGAAAAGCCATAACTTGTAGTTGAAATAGGATTCTTGGACTTCAAGGATGAAAGGATCCCAGAATGAAAACTATGCATACCTTAGTTCGTGATTTTGTGAAGATTGATGGTGAAACCTTCCTGAATTTGAATCCTCAATAGAAACCCTAGCTTGTTCTTGAGATAAACTTGAGAGAAACTAATATGTTTTGGGTGAAAAGTAATTGAATCATGTCTTAAAGGGATTATATAAGGGTAGGCCATTGACCCTTTTAACCCTAGACACATAATTAAATATTTAGTAAAATTTCTCGAGTTGGGCCCTTGGTACGACACGATGTTATCGCGCCGTGTCACTAGAAATTGACAATTAGGAAACTGCACGGTGGCGCGACATGGAGCTATTGAATTGCCACATTATCTACGACCTATAAGTTTGGTGCGATGCGCCAGTATAGTGGAGAAACACTAGAAATTGAAAATTTCTATTTGAGCTATCTCCGCGATGCGCTGAAGGCTCAGGTCAAGCACTGTCTCACTAAAAATAATCTAAATCTTTGCTCGGCTGTCGGATTTGGGAGAATTATATATCGATGGAAAGCTTATGGAAATACCACATGTATAAGAAAGAATTATTATTTCAAAGAAAGTTCTAACATCCTTGAGATGATTTTCAAGCTAATAAAATCACGGGTATTACACAAATAGACTCATAATAAGGAAAACTTTTAAAAGTTACCAATAAACATGATAGACAGACGTATAACTAAAAAAAAATTCTTGTCAATAAAGTGATAAATAAACTCATAACATAAAAAATAAAAAAAGATACCAATAAATATGATAGATAAACTCATAACAAGAAAAAGTTTTAAAACTTATCAATAAATATGACAAATAGATTCGTGCACCTACTATAAATTGACAAGTGTTCCTCTTAAAATATTGTTCAGACAGATTTAGCTAAATTATCTTTTTTATTATTTATTTGCTTTTACAATGGGAAAGAGGTCCGAAAAAGGTAGGCAAAAGATTGAAATGAAGTTGATTAACTCTAGAAAAGCATGCATTGTTACTTTCTCAAAAAGAAAAAAAATACTTTGTTAAAACATGCAGATAAATTTTCAACTCAAACTTTAGCTGATCTTGATGTTATGCTATTTTCACCTTGTGGAAAACCATGTTAATATGGTTTTATAAGTATAGAAGAAATAGATCATAATTTTTTTAAAGCAAAACTAGAGGATTACCAATGCGATCATGTTGAGGCCAAATCAAAAGTCATTGAGGAATTAGAAGATATTCAAATGAAGAACAAGATTTGATAGAGAGAATAAAAACTACCGATGTATAAGATTATAACACCACCAAGTAGACACATGGTTGAGAAAATGCTCACAATTAAGTTGCGACTGTAGAAAGTTACAAAGAATGCAACAAGTGTTGTTAAGGTTGAGCACTTAAGATTGATTTAGACAATGCCCCTGAGCTAGAACAAGGAGAGTGTTCTTGAATTCATAATTATTGTGGCTGTAATCACTATAGTTCTTGAATTTGGATCTATACTTGGGAGAGATAGTACCAGTTATCGAGTGTTTTAATTTAGTTAATTTTTGTCTATATTATTATGTTAGTTGTTTTTAGACCACAGTAGATGGTAATGGTATTATTATTATTTTTATCCAAAATCGTGTTATGATTTTCTTTAATGTAGTATCTAGTTTATTATAACACAATTATTTTGCTTCAAATTCATGGTTATCAATAATAGTTTAAAAATTTATCTGTATAAATCATTTTTCAATGTTTCTTGTTAAAAAGTGAAATAAATAACAAGATATTCTTGTTGGGTTCTACAAGACCTCACCTAATTTCAATCACTTTATTTTTGACTCTCCCGCATGCATCGTGTCAATTTTTGACTTGAATTATGTTTAGGAATGGTAAAAGGGTGTTTTGGAAAAGTTTTAAATTTCTTGGAAAGGGTTCAGGGCTATTTTGGAACTCTGAGGCAGTGTGACTCAGTGATAGCGGTATGCCATGGAGGTTAACCTCCGTGATAAGGGTGTGGCATAGAGTCTAACCTTTGCGATAAGGACGTGCCATGCCGCTATGTTAAAGTTTTCTAGTTTTTATTTTCACTTGGGGTTTGGGAGTTTTGGTATTTTTTACCCCTTGTATGACCTTTAAACATATGATAGTATGTTGTATGGGTGGCTAGGTACATCAGGAAGAATGCTAGTGAGGTGTTGGGTGTTTTTAGGGGCCGGATCGGGCATCATTGGGGGGATTGGTAGAGGAATGAAGAGGTTAAGAAGAATATGGAGACCAAGAAAGGGGCGTATGCTAAGTTGGTTGAGATTAAGGACGAAGAAGAGAAGTGGGTAAATAGGAAAGAGTACAAGTTAGCTAGAAAGGAGGCTAAGTTAGCAGTTATGGCGGCTAAGATGGCAGCTTTTGAGAGCTTGTATGCGGGGTTACAGGAGAAAGAAGGGGAAAAAGTTATTTAGACTCTCTAAGGATAGAGAGAGAAAGGGTCGTGACCTCGACCAGGTGAAGTGCATTAAGGGGGAGGATGGTACAGTGTTGGTGGAGGACGGCCACATTAAGAATAGATGGCAGTTATATTTTTATAGGCTCTTGAATGACGAAGGGGATAGAGCTATTATATTAGGGGAGCTGGAGCACTCAGAGGAGTGTCGGGATTTAGTTATTGTAGACGTTTTAAGGTAGAGGAGGTTAGAAAGGTTGTTTGCTGGATGCGAAGGGGTAGGGCGATGGGGTCTGATGAGATATCAGTGGATTTTTGGAAGTTTTCTGGTGAGGCTGGTTTAAGGTGGTTGACTGGATTGTTTAACAAAATTTTCAAGACGACAAAAATGCCCAAGGCTTGGAGGTGGAGTACTATGATCCCTCTTTATAAGAACAAGGGTGACATTCAGAGTTGTAATAACTATAGGGGTATTAAGTTATTGAGTCACTCTATGAAGATTTGGGAGAGAGTGGTCAAGGAGAAGATGAGATACATAGCGTCTATGTCGGAGAACCAGTTTGGATTTATGCCTGGCCGCTCGACGACGGAGGCAATTCACCTAGTACGGAGGCTGGTGAAACAGTATAAGGAAAGAAAGAAGGACCTGCACATGGTGTTTATCGACTTGGAGAAGGCATATTACAAAGTCCCTAGGGAGGTGCTTTGGAGATGCTTGGAGGTGAGTGGAGTCTCGGTGGCATATATCAGAGTAATTAAGGACATATATGATGAGCTAAAACTCAGGTAAGGACGGTGGGAGGAGACTCAGAGCATTTCACTGTCTTGACAGGATTGCATCAGGGATCTACTCTTAGTCCATTTTTGTTTGCTTTGGTGATGGATATGTTGATGCAGCGTATTCAAGGAGTGGTTCCTTGGTGTATGCTTTTTGCAGATGATGTATTTTTTTATTGATGAGACGCGGGGTGTGTGATAAATTAGAGGTGTGGAGACAAACTCTTGAGTGTAAATGGTTCAGGTTGAGTAGGAGCAAGACAGAGTATTTGGAATGCAAGTTTAATGAAGTGAGGCTGGAGAATAAGGTGGTAGTGAAGTTGGAATCACATGTGGTATGTAAGAAGGATAGTTTCAAGTATCTTGGGGTCGTGATTTAGGGTAACAATGAGATTGATGAGGATGTCTCACACCGTATTGGGGCGGGATGGATGAAGTGGAAGCTCGCTTCGGGGGTGTTGTATGATAATAAGGTGCCGCCCAAGCTTAAAGGCAAATTCTATAGGGTGGTAGTCCGTCCGACCATGTTGTATGAAGCGGAGTGTTGGCCAGTTAAGAACTCCCACATTCAAAAAAGTGGCGAAAATGTGAATGTTGCATTAGATGTGTGGGCTGACTAGCGGCGATAGATTTCGGAATGAGACTATCGGGGAGAAGGTTGGTGTGAATACAATGGAGAATAAGATGTGGGAAGTCCGATTGAGATGGTTCAGACACGTGATGAGGAGGGCCATGGATGACCCAGTTTATAGGTGTGAGAGGCTAGCTTTGGATGGTTTTAGGCGGGGTAGGGGTAGGCCGAAGAAGTACTAGGGAGAGGTGATTAGGCGGGACATGGAGCAGTTACAGCTCACTGAGGACATGACCCTAGATAGGAAGATCTGGAGGACATGAATTAGGGAAAAAGGCTAGGGTCAGTTTGGGTCGCTAGTGTAGGGAATTACTTGGTGGGGGTATTATTCTTGTTATGATACCTTGTTTCATGATTTATTACGAATCTATTTACTTTTCTTTATTTTCTATTACTTGTGGGTGTCGTATTTATGTTATGCCATCTTGTTCCATGCTTTACTATTTATTTGTGTAGTATTTCGTGTCTCGAGCCGGGGGTATATCGGAAACAACCTTTCTACTTATTTAGAGGTAGAGGTATGGACTGCGTACATCTTACCCTCCCCAGACCTCACTATGTGGGAATAAACTGGGTTTGTTGTTGTGGTTGTATGACCTTTAAACATAAAATTTACCCTTTTTCTTCACTTTTCAGAGATCTAATTACTTTCTTTGTCTCTTAAACTCAAAACCCAAGAAAGCTCAAGGGTCTTACAGAGAATTCAACATCTAAGCTCCAAACTTCAAATTCTCTTCAAACTGTTCTATATTTCAGGTATGATTCTCTTTCGCAAACTTTAATTTTATATTTTGGCATAAATTGAGTAGATATTCATGTGATTTTAATTATGGGTCTAAAATTGGGTTGAGGGGTTTAGATTGTTATTACTTGAATTGCTTTTCCTATGATTCAAATAGATTATTCATGCTTAAATTTATGATTTTTGGGACTGAATTAGTTCATTATTTTAATGGTTGGAATGGGGGGAAATGGGTTTCCCCAAATTAATGGAAATTTTGGCTTGATAATGGCATTAAACTTAACTCACTCTGTAAACTTAATTTTGAATATGGATAATTGCATGGTTAAACTTATATTTTGAACCCATTTCATTGTATTAAAAGATAAAAGAATGAATATGGTTTTGGATGGACTTTGTGGTCTTGGTTTTGGATTTTAAATAGAACCTAGGAGTCAGTTTGGTTATATGGACTGGCTTGACATCATTGAATTAGCTTGGAAGCTTATTGGTATGACGATACCAAATCGGTAAATACCTTAATAAATGAATCATATTTTAATGGTTGATTTATGTGAAAAGTGTTTTAACTTGGGCTTTAAAGGAATTGTGTAGCTCACCTGAAGGTGTAGGTATTGAGGGGATCAACACTGAAATTCATATTTGCTGATGTTAGGGGTCCTTGTGACATTGTGCTTGGTCCACATATTATATACTTTGGATGGGATATAGACTTGGTGTCTTTATCCATTCCTTGATTTTTCCTCAGTTATAGCAGCTAACACGCATTGGGCCCTTACAGTAGAAGGAGATGGACCGATTAGCCCATGGGTGCCTTTAGGATGGAACGAACCACATAGTCTAGGTTAATACTTTAAACTCTCATATTCATGGTGTTTGTCTCTATCCCGACATCCTATATATTTATATACAAATATTAGTGTATGTGATTTTGACTGGTTTTGATAAATGGTATTATTTTATCCCTTTTCTTAAGTTACATAAATATGCTCACCCACTGACTGCCCCTGAATGATATGTCACTTCATGATGTAAGGTCTGAAAGATTTTCTATTGCTCTTGTGAAGCGTCAGGTGATTTGGTATTCTTGTGGATTTGCAATGAAGTAGTGAGCCTCCATATTTGGTAAGGAACTGTCATTTTGCTCGTTTCTTTATTATTTTAGAACTTCTGGATTCTATTTGTCATAGTCATGGTATGTCCCAACTTAGTCGATATTTCTATTTTAGTGGCTTTTGTAGAAAAGTATCGGGTTGGTTGTTTATTGAAATTCTTAGAATTTTTATTGGACTTATCTACCCTTCTAATTGTTATTTTGGTTGACTTACTGATAACGATCAAACTACAGCTCTCGTAAGAGTGTAAGCGGTCGTTGTCAAATATAGAACCCAACTGGGTTGGGTGTCGAATCCCACAAGGAATACTTGGTCACTAAGTATGCAACGATTAGTAGACTTTTGGCGAAAGTTCTGCGGAAAAGGGGGGGATTTTATGCGTGAAGTAAAATTATCAAAATAGCAAAGTAAAAACGGAATGTTTAGTAAGATTTTAATCAATGAGAATTGTAAGTTAGGGTTATGTCCACCTTATGAGTTTTACGTATCTATTGGCTATGAGTTATGCGGAATTCAGACAGGCATATGCTTATAGAGTTTCGTATTCTATGGTAAATCCTAGCGTCTTTCGACCATCAAGGATTATGTCACTTTAACTTTTTCGAGCTTAAAGCGTATAACAAATGGTACGAATTCTCCAAGAGGTTAATCCAGTTATGGCACTAACTTTTAAACAGGGGTTGGTAGCCCTATTTCCTTGTCACTCTCTCTTTTCCAGACATGTAACTTTTCTTTCGAACAAGTTAATGCTATACTGGCGTATTCTATATGTTTGCAACCACAAGAATTCAATTAATATGAAGAGAGTAATGATATAAGCAGCATACGTATCAAGAATTCACAAACTCATAGCAATAGATAGTATCTCATAAGGCTTCCATAACCCTAATAGAGAAGTTTAGATACTCATAATTGTGAAGGAAAACCACGAGTATATCATCATCATACCAAAGTAATAACAATATCACAATAAGTAAGTATTGGCTTCACTTCTGGCGTGAATTCCTTGCTAGTAGCGTTTCTCTTGTCGTGAAAATTAAAAGTCGAATAGATGAATAATAATGTCAACAACGAATTTAAGAATAGAAGAGAATAAGAATGAATTGATTGAGAATGAATGCTGAAAAGTTCATCAAAATAGGGTTTTTATAACATCCATATCCTATTCCTACTAAGATACTGCATACTTGTCCTAATCCTACTAGGTTACTGCTTACTTATCCTAATCCTACTAAGTTACTGCTGATCCCCAAGTCTTTGGAAATACTGTGTTTGCACGGGACAAGTTTTCCATGCATCACTTTCAGTCCATAGGCTTCCAAAAGCTGTCTTCCTTCTTACGTGAAGCTTCTTTTGGCGTCAAACAGTCCATAAAATGCTGAAATCTTCATCATTTATACCTGAAAACTTGCTAATCACGTTGGTTAGCTCACTTACATGAAAAAGGACTAAAAGTGCAGGAATTATATATTTTGTTCTCAAAACTTAGCTAAAATATGGGTCAATTAAGGTGCTTTAGGCATGTAAATACGCCTAACATCAACACCCCACACTTAAAGCTTTGTTCATCCTCGAACAAAATATCATGTCCATATAAACATCTACTTAGGGTTTCACAGTAACACAAAATATTCATCAAGACAGGCACGACAATTATTAACAAAGAGTAGTTTTCTGATCACTACTAGAAACAATTCAATCTTCAACCTAGACTCGTGATGATGGTTAATTCGTATCCAAAAGTTAAGGCACAAAGAATCATACACAACTACCGAAAACTCATCAACCATGTGTGTCTCACAATATATCACCAATAATCACTCACAAGTATTTCATTTTTCGAAACATGGGTATAAGATTTTCCTTGCTCTCACTCTCACAAAGAATTCATATGTTGCAACTGATGACCATAGGCTTGCCCTTAGTGTAATGCTCCACTAATATCAGAATGCTAAGCTTAGGATCAACTAGGTCTTTACAGGTTGTAATGTAGGCTAAGGGACAGGTAGGACTATTTTGGCCAGAAATAGTGACTAAGTTCCCTAACCGCTTTAATACATCACATTATGCCATTTACACTTTCTTTCAAACAACCTTTCTACTTTCTTTTAATCTACCACCCCTTCTCACCTCTTTTGTTATTCGATTTTAAACAGAACTAACATTTTAGTTTTCTTTTCATTTTTTCTTTTCTTTTTCTTTTATAACACACCTCTATGATAGCCACTCTTTTTCATAACTAATTCAAGGACCAATACATTCGAAGGCATCACTCTCACCTAATTCCCTCTTATTTTGTCAGATGACTTTATAATTTAAAGCGCTTAGGAATTTGGATCAAATTATGGTCTTAAAATAATGGATTATGCTACATATGAGGCTGTCAAATAAAATGGCTAAAGGCTCAAAGGGGTTGACTAGGATAATGTCCACGGGTAGGTAAAACGAAGGTAAACAATCACAGGTTGCCAAAGAAATGCCTAAATTATCTCCTAAACTCACACTCTTTATTTTGCTTTACACACACACCGGGCAAGTTCTAGCATCAGCCACAAACACAGAATATACTATTGCCTCACACACACAAGGCACATGGTCGACTTTATTAGGAGCAGTATAGACTCTTGACCCAAGAGATGAAAGAATTAAACCACACAACTATCACACAGTGAGTCACACTTGGAGCCTAAACGTCTCAACAGTAATGATTTTATCACAGACTCTTGTCGTAATACCATGCTGCCTATCAGAAAAATTTCATGCAAAGTTAACTAAAAAAATTCCTTAAATTTAACTACTAACAAACAAAAGAAACAAACATAAATAAATGCAAATGCAGATAAAGAAGTATAGAATACAAATACCAGCACCCCACACTTAGACGGGACACACTGCCCTCAGTGGAAGATAAATAAGAAGAACCTGGTTAGTTGGACTCCTCCTCTATGTTTGGGGTCATACCCCCTACATCGGAATCATCATCAGAGTTTTCGTCATCAGAGTTCTCCTCCACGTCGGAGTCTGGCATTCGGCGATCATCTTCAGTTGGCACATCGTCATCAAGAGGTTCCTCAAAATATACACCTACTCCACACATATCCCTCGCATGCTCATTCATTAGGTACTCATAATCCAACTGTTGGAGCTCTACAACAGTTGGAACACGACCCCCGCTCATCATGGTGAACCTCGTCATGCCATATAAATGGCGGAAGAAGCTTTCGTCGCGAGTATGTCTTTCTGAAGTGGTAAGGTTGACTCCATGCATAGATTCAGCATCTTTAACCTTTGTAAGGTCAACTCTCTTTGGGTTGTGTGGAAGCTTATGATCTGCAGGTTCCTCTTCGATGTCCTCCTTCCTTAATATTGCAGTCAACAGATTGCCAAAGCTGAAGTGCGACCTCTTGTGTAGCCTAGCCTTACGCATTGAGGATCGAATAATCGCCCCAATGTTGATGGGGACATTCTTCATCAATGCGTACACCAAGAACACTCTATCTCGTGTTATCTTTGTGTACTGTGTCCCTGGAATCAGGCAAGAGTTGACTATTCGCAACCATATCCGAGCTTCTCTGTTCAAGGAAGCATACGGGAAGGTGTTGTGCCGACCGGTATCCTTGTGTCTGCTCCAACGTGCCATTAATCTTGTTCCGCATAGTGTGTGTCTGATTGCCCTGTACGGAGGTCTATTATAAAGCTCCTTGAGTGGTGATGGATCAATAGATAGCAAACCCAGAAAAGAGTTGAAGAACTCTGCATTTAGTTGCAGGACTTGGCCCCGAATCCTTACTTCACTCCCTGTAGTCTTCGGGGACCAATTGGCATAGAACTCACGCGTTAGATCAAGATTACATTCTCCAATATCTCAGAAAATGAAGTCAAGATGTAGCGCCATGATTTTAGCCAAGATGCGAGGTTCTTTCTTTGCTAGGCTCTCCTTTTGTATCAGTTCCACATGAACATATTTCTTCACTTTATTGTTCCTGTACCACTCATTTCCTTCCTCCTCTAGGACCCATTTTATTTCGAACATGTGGCAAGGGATTTGCAGCGAGGAGGATTCAGCTTGCTCTTTTCGTCCCCTTTTCTGGCCTTTCTGTGAGGTGGTTACTTTTTCCTTTCCTGGTCGACTTTTTGGTGCCATTGTACCTGAGATTAAAATGATAGTCATGTTAGCTTCATCTCGGTAGATACAATCGACAAGCAAACAGTAGTGGCACCACCCCACACTTAGTTTGTTGGCACAAACTAGTTAAGTGAACGTTGTCGATTACTCAGACTTCATCGATATACGTTTAGGTGGTACGTTCCAACAATATAATTAGTGCAGTCATACTTTTCTTGTCATCTTAACTATCCCTTTTGATTCTATTTCATGTAATCTTGACAATACTTTCATGTTTGGATTGATGTACCCTTTTGAACAAGACTACTACATAGAGATTGTATCAAGTTATGGCATAGAAATAATCACAACATCTCATGTTTGTAGTTAACCATGATTTTTCATCTCAATGAACAAGTCATTCGAACATGAAAGCTTTCAAGTTACAAGATTATGCAATTTTCTTGACCATGTCAATTCCGCAAAAGTATGACAGTGTATCAAAATCAAATACAAGTTGGAAACAAGTCAAGAGCATCCTTACGTATTCTTTCACTCACTTAGTTGTATCTCAACAAATCAACCACATTCAAATCACCAACACTATTTCAATATTTATCAATTTATTATAGGCGTAGTAGTGTAGTACTTACGGAATATAAAAGAAGAGCAAAGAAGTACTTACTTGGTTGATGGCCTTGGAAGATGTTCTTGCAAAGTTAAAAGAGCAAAGGGAAAATTTTTGAGAGATTTTGGAGAGGTAGGCGGCGCTTAGGTTGAGTTTGCAATGCATTTTTGTTCTAAGACTAAGGTTCTATTTATAGGACAAGCTTGGGTCGGGTGTTGACCCGTTTGGAATTGGTTTAGGAGATCAAAAAGTGAGCATAGGCGGCGCCTAATGCTTTGCCTATGCTTGGCATACGCGACGCCTTTTGCAAAGCCTAGTTGGACATAGGCTATGGCATAGGCGGCGCCTATGCTATGGCATTCTAGATTCAGAGACAAAAGGCTTTGGCATAGGCGGCGCCTATGCTATGGCATTGTTGGGCATAGGCGGCGATGGCATTCTCGATTCAGAGAGCTTAGGCCATAGCATAGGCCTTGCCTTGTTCGTTTCCTAGATTTACATAGGCAATTCCTAACTCATAGCCTTTGTTCTTTCATTCCAAACTTACCACCTTCAACATGTAACACTTCCAAATCAAGATTTGAAACCAATCTCCTCCTTTATACCTCTTGCACCTATACTTACTCAAAAACAACAAAAACGATTAGAACGATGGGTTACCTCCCATCAAGCGCCTTAGTTTTGGTTGTGGCTCGACTACAAAAATAAACTCCTAGTAAAACAAAACAATTAAAGACGATGGGTTGCCTCCCATCTAGCACTTGATTTATTGTCGCGGCATGACATAGTTATCTCGATTACTTAGACTTCATCGAGATATATGCTGTATCGTTTCCTAAATGGATTCAGACGACGCTGATGCTTACTTGTAGGCATGCAATTTTCTTCGAGATGACTCTTGTGCATACATATCCCAGGAGGAATACCAATTATATCATCAATAGTCCATCCCATAGCTCTCTTGTACCTCTTCAGAGCAGAGATGAGAGCCTCTACGTGCTGTTTACCTAGATCAACTGCAACACTTACCGGAAGTGTATTTCCACTTCCCAAGAATGCATACCTTAGGTGACTGGGGAGCTCTTCCGATTCTAGCACTGGTGGCTCTTCAACAGAAGTCTTCACTGTTGGTGAAGGTCGATGGTTAAGATCAAGGTCCAGATTCTTAGGAGCATGAGAATAGGACCCTATTCCTGTTAGAGCACAAATGGTTTCTTCATGTTCTTCAGCCTCCTCACACTCAAAATTCGAAAGTACATCAGATAGTGACTCAACAGTAAGCTGCTTCTCAACAGATAATTCTTTCACATCCTCATAATAAACATCATCTATAGAGAACACATTCATATCGCTGGGTTGCTTCATTGCTTTGCATACATCAAAATGGACCACTTCGTCATTTAGCCAAAATAAAAGCTCATTAGCTCTTAAATCAATAAGCATGCTTCCAGTTGCGAGGAAAGGGCGTCCCAAGATTATGGGAACTTCAGAATCCACCTCGCAATCCAAAATAACAAAGTCTGCAGGAAAAATAAAGGAAGAAACCTTCACCAATACATCATATAAGATACCAACAGGTCATTTAACCGACCTATCTACCATCACGAGCCGCATATTGGTTTGTGTAGGATCGCCCAACCCCAACTTTCTGTAGACGGATAGCGGCATCAAATTGATGCTAGCTCCCAAATCGCACAACGCCTTAGCAAAATCCAACGATCCAATCATGCAAGGAATAGTGAAAGCACCAGGATCTGCCTTCTTCTGTACTAAAGATCTCGTTGCAATTGCACTGCAATGATGAACATTATCTGCCATCTCATAGCTTACTGCCCTCTTCTTTGTCAAAAGGTCCTTCATGAATTTAGCATACCCAGGCATCTATTCCAGTGCCTCCACCAAAGGAACATTAATAGTCAGCTGCTTCAACGTAGTCATGAATTTATTGAACCTGGTGTCATCAGCTTTCTTCTTAAGTCTCTGAGGAAAAGGTGGTGGTGGAAGGGGAATAGTTTTCTCCACCACTTTATTTTTATCTTGCTTCCGATTATCAATCTTTTCCGGCTGGTCATCAGCCTTCTTCTTCAGTCTCTGAGGAAAATGTGGTGGTGGAAGGGGAATAGTTTTCTCATGAACGTTCTCATTCAGATTTTCAGCTTCTACAAAATCATCACAATCTGCATCAATGGCATTATCCGCTATATCATCAACCACCTGCTTGTCTTTAGACGGATTGTCTAACACTTTACCACTTCGGGTAGTAATAGCCATACATGATCCATCATTCCTCGGATTTTGCACTGTGTCGCTAGGTAGCATTTCGGCTCTTCTTTGATTGAATGCCACTGAAAGTTGACTCAATTGTTGCTCCAGCTGTTTTATTGCAGTAGAATGCGAGTCAACCAATTGCTTCATTGAGGACAAATCGTTTACTACCTCAGTTACTCCTGTGTTGGTTGCCTCCACTCCTTTCAACAGCTTAGCCATCATATCTTCCATGGATATCTTCCCAGAGCCAGATGCCATAGCCTCACGATTCCCAGGAGGAACATACAAACCACTCCTGTCGGTCTTATTCTTCCAACTACCTTGATCACGGTCCTTGTATCCTGAATTATCATAATAGTTCCGACCTTGGTTTCCTTGGGCATTGCCTCGGAAACCCCTCTGATTATTCAAGTAGTTTGCTTCTCCCTCAGAATCTGATTCATCTCTTCCCTGTGACACAACAACCTTGACTTTTTCGGTCTTCCCTGATAATAAGTGCTTGGTAAGAAGATCTATCTGTGTTTTCATGTGCGCCATATCTTGATCGTGTTCCTCCTCTCTTCGCCTTTGTTCTGTAGTCATGCCAATAGATATGGAAGAGCTTGTTACCTTATAATCCCTGGTATACCAAGCCCTACTCTGCTTTGTCATACGATCTAGCATATCACTTGCCTAAATAAAAGTAAGGTCCATGAATGACCCTCCTACAGCATTATCAACCACTGGCTTAGTCACCGAATTCAAAGACCTGTATAATATTTCCATCAAGTGGACATTGGTCATATGATGATTTGGGCACCGCATAAGCTTCTTCTTGAACCTCTCCCATGTTTCGTGGAGAGCTTCAGTTGGAAGCTATCGAAAATTGCTAATCTCATCTCTCAACTGTGCTCTCTTGGATGGCGAAAAGAATCTTTCAAGGAAAGCGTCTTTCAATTGCCTCCAATTAGTTATAGAATCAGGAGTCAGCCCATTCAACCATAGAGTTGCCTCCCCAGATAGAGACAATGGAAATAAGTGCAGTCGAATTGCATTCTGTCCAACGCCTGGATTGTCGAATGACTTGCATGTAGAGATAAAATTAATCAGATGCATATTTGGATCGTCTCCTGCAAGTCCACCAAATAATCCCTTGAGCTGCAATAGTTGAATCATGGTGCTAGTGATATTGAACTTGGCTCCCAGTGCCAAGGGTGGAAGAATAATAGCCCCTGTGGCACCAGCCCTATCCAAATCATCATCATCATCATCAAAAGGAAACTGCACAGCTCAGCGTTCAGGACTCAATCTAGCTTGACGATCTCTTCTGTTTGCAGGTGTCGGCACCACATCAGCATCACGCCTAGGGTTTAGTAACTCATCATTACCCAGGTCATCATCATCAGGATTTGTTGCTTGCCCTGGGTTATCAATATTCTGTTGATGTACTTGAGCAGCGGCCAACGAAGCTAATCTAGACTGCTCCTGTTGAGAAGCCCTTCTTTCAATGTCACGTTGCGCCTCTATCCTGACAATAAGTTGTGGTTCAGGGTTTATGGGTAATAATGGTTGACCAGAACTTCAAGTATTGGGCATGCACTGAACAAAACCTGAATAAAACAAAAACAACAACTAAAAGTAAAATACAAGAATCTTTGACCAAAGGGTCTAGTAACTATCACAAACTTAGTAGACAACCGTATTCCCCGGCAACGGCGCCAAAATTTGATAACGCTCAAACTACAACTCTCGTAAGAGTGTAAGCTGTCGTTGTCAAATATAGAACCCAACTGGGTTGGGTTTCGAATCCCATAGGGAATACTTTGTCACTAAGTATGCAACAATTAGTAGACTTTTGGTGAAAGTTCTGCGGAAAAAGGGCCAATTTTATGCGTGAAGTAAAATTATCAACATAGCAAAGTAAAAACGGAATGTTTAGTAAGATTTTAATCAATGAGAATTGTATCTTAGGGTTATGTCCACCGTATGAGTTTTACGTATCTATTGGCTATGAGTTATGCGGAATTCAGACAGGCATGCGCTTATAGAGTTTCGTATTCTATGGTAAATCCTAGCATCTTTCGACCATCAAGGATTATTTCACTTTAACTCTTTCGAGCTTAAAGCGTATAACTAATGGTACGAATTCTCCAAGAGGTTAATCCAGTTACGGCACTAACTTTTAAACAGGGGTTGGTAGCCCTATTTCCTTGTCACTCTCTCTTTTCCAGACACGTAACTTTTTTTTCGAACAAGTTAATGCTATACTGGCGTATTCTATATGTTTGCAACCACAAGAATTCAATTAATATGAAGAGAGTAATGATATAAGCAACATACGTATCAAGAATTCACAAACTCATACCAATAGATAGTATCTCATAAGGCCTCCATAACCCTAACAGAGAAGTTTAGCTACTCATAATTGTGAAGAAAAACCACGAGGATATCATCATCATACCAAAGTAATAACAATATCACGATAAGAAAGTATTGGCTTCACTTGTGGCATGAATTCCTTGCTAGTAGCGTTTCTCTTGTCGTGAAAATTAAAAGTCGAATAGATGAATAATAATGTCAACAACGAATTTAAGAATAGAAGAGAATAAGAATGGATTGAACGAGAATGAATGCTGAAAAGTTCAACAAAATAGGGTTTTTATAACATCCATATCCTATTCCTACTAAGATACTGCATACTTGTCCTAATCCTACTAGGTTACTGCTTCCTTATCCTAATCCTACTAAGTTACTGCTGATCCCCAAGTCTTTGGAAATAATGTGTTTGCCCGGGAAAAGTTTTCCCTGCATCACTTTCAGTCCATAGTCTTCCAAAAGATGTCTTCCTTCTTACGTGAAGCTTCCTTTGGCGTCAAACAGTCCATAAAATGCTGAAATCTTCATCATTTATACCTGAAAACTTGCTAATCACGTTGGTTAGCTCACTTACATGAAAAAGGACTAAAAGTGCAGGAATTATATATTTTGTTCTCAAAACTTAGCTAAAATATGGGTCAATTAAGGTGCTTTAGGCGTGTAAATACGCCTAACATCACTTACGCTGTTTATATTTATATACTTTTGAGATAAGACTAAGAGGGTTGTCTCCAGCCCATGGTGGGCTTGAGATACCCACCACAACAAGGAACGAATTTGCATCATGAAAATCTTGTTATCTTAGCACGGTTTAGGTTCTTTGGGTGTCCTTAAACCATTATTGAGTAGAGTTTCTTTTATGGATGTGTAGCGTGCCACACTTATAAGAGGGAGGCTACTAGGTATTTAGGAATGTTTCCCTTTCTTGAGTTATATTTCAAGCTGTGGTGTCTAGTTGTCATGAAAACTCTCTAAGTCTTAACTTGCTCGTATTTTAGATTATGACTCCCTAAAGATCTGACAGTCGTATAAACTCTACTGGACCCACTGTCTTACCTAAGGAAGATGTGGAAGGTGTTCTCCCTGTTTAGAAGTGCAAACCCAATCTAGGGTCCTTTTTCCTGACTATACTACTACACATGGGGTTCCACCGGTCGCTACTAGTCTTCCTCGATCTTTCTAGGATTGCGATGTTTATGTACAGTCACCTCAGGAAGATATCTCTAATAAGGTGTGTAACGCCGCGTCACACAGTGCTTAAGGCTGCAAGTAGCCCCTAGCTAAATTTTTGAGCCTGTTACTACATATAATAACTTATTTCAAAATGAAATAAACAAAACACTGGTACTGTCATATTAAATGATTGGAAATACAAAGAAAATACTCGGTCTAAATGAAAACAATACTGGAAATCTCAACATACTAACAATTTGATAACTAGTCTGACAAAGCCTCTACTACTCCATGACGAGAGAGCCATTGGGATAAGCCCCCAACTGACTCAAACTGAACTGAAAGCAATAATATATCTACTAAAATACTGAAATGTCTGAAGATAGGTTGTCGAACCATGAGGACTCACCACTGTGGAGATGTAGAAAAAGGTACTAGAAAATCACTAACGAGGTTGGGATTGAGCACCTGAACCTACATCATAAGATAATCTAGAACATAGACGTATATGTGGCTCAACACTTGGGAATGTACTGAGTATATGGGGGTGTATGCATTTAAATAAACGTTATCATTACTCTTTATAAAATTATGTATGCATATATGAATAACACATATGGCTTGAATAAATCTAAAATATAATTCTCATTAATCGTGAATAGTGAAACATGAAATACAAATCTCGTGAGTCATTATACTTAACTTTAAAATCTCTACTCCCCTATTATTCTCAAAATTCACGGATAAAGGAACTTTAAACAATACTTTCAAACTCCTACTTTTATCTCATAGAGAGTAAAACTTTTTTTAAAACTCAAGGACTCAGAACTTTTAGGAACTTTCAACACTTAAGAACTCTAGAACTCTTTTAGACTTGGGACAATTAGAACTCGGGATTATATAACTTTGGAAACTCGAGATTATATAACTTTGGACACTCGAGAGTTTCTTATAGCCGACATAAACCATGTGAGCTACATGGAGTCCAACGTCTTATCCTCCTAAGAAAGAAACCTCACGTTGGGGAGGGGTGTCATACTCTTCCCAGGAAGTATAACCTCAATTCAGTGATCACTATATCGGCCTTGGGCCTATAAATCTCAGTTCTACAGTAGCACGTAGTTCTAGGGTATGAGACCTAGGAATCATACCCAACTCAGTACTAAATACTACTCCCATACTTAGCTCAGAACTCTTAGGAAATCCACCTCAAATAACTCAAGGGTCTATACTGAAGACCAAAATGTATTACTATTTGTTTTAATAGAATGTCATTATGGATTCCAACTCTATTAGGACCAAAAAGGTCAAATATTTCTCAATAATCTCAAAGTACTCAAATCAAAGGTGCTTATAGTACAGAATTTCATAAGATTGCAATTCTCAAGAAGGGCTTAGTGGACCATAGTTCAATCTCAAGTTAAGACTCATCAAAATGCATACTAGAGATCATAAGGATTCATAAGTCATATAGAAATCTGGAATTTCAGCATTATGCATTAAAATTTCAACATACTCATGTATCTCAATTTCTAAAACATGAAAATTATCATAATCTCAAGAACAACAACAAAGGGTACAAACCCACACTTCAATTTTCATAAAAAAACATATGAAACCATATATTCTTGTAATTTAAAACAACTTCTAGGCACATGGATGAAAGGAGTGTCCTTGTTCAAACCCCACATACCTTAAATTAGAAGCTTTGGATGAACTCTCACTTTTGGTTCTTGAAGCCCTTGACTTGGGAACCTTGAATCTTGAATTAATTTAGAAAATTTATGGTGGATTCTTGATATTCTTAGAAGAGGTTTTGGATACTTAGGGTTTTTTTTGAGAGAAAAATTGAGGAAAACTTCATAGAATTCTCGTAAATGACTTTAATTTGGTGTTTGTACGGTTTAAGAGGCTTGAAAAAAGTCCAAAGTGACCTTTTTAGCTTCTGTACAAAGCTGAAAAATTAAAATGGGAACCCGATTTTATGGGCCACCGCGACGTGACACTATCGCGGTGGATCACTGGAAATTGACAAATGGTAATCATGAAGTCACCGCGATGCAGAGCCATCGCATTGTCCCACTGGTTGGGACCTGGAACTTCAGTGTGATTCATCACAGTCGCGCTAGGCTACTTGAAATTGACAATTAGGAAATTCGGGTCCTCCAGGATGCACCACTATCGTGGAGTTCTACTAGAATTTGACAATTGTCAAATAGACCCTCTCCGCGAAGCGCCAAGCACTAAAATGATGTTGTTTTACAACTAAGACTTAAATTAGCCATAACTTCTTGCCAGATTATCGGATTTGGGCGGAAATTATATCATTGAAAAGCTAATTAAATTTTCCTCATGATAAAAACTAGATTAGGGAAATTATATATGGCTTAAATGTTACACACTTAGGAAGTAATTCCTTAGACTTCTAGAGATGAAATTAAGATTAAGGAAAAGTTTGAGGGTGTTATATGGTGCTCCGCCAATATATTTATATGCTTTCTCAACTGGTAACATCACTGTCATATTGGTCTGATCATGTTGAACCTACTATTATTTCATCTATGGTCACTCGGGTTTGCCAGTTTTTAAGGTTGAATCCCTAAAACACCCCATATTTTTTTGAGCTAGAAATCAAGCCGTTGTTCCTATATTTGTAAATTATAATCCCATGATTTATCATTGAATATGAATTTTATGATCTATATCCTAGTGTTAATATTGCTTATGAGGTGAAAACATGAGTTGAAATTGATGTTCCTTGTGATGTTGAGTTTTGATTCATGTTATTGTACAAGATTTATAAGCTTTGACCCTAGTATGTGGAATTTATATGATTTGTTCAAGGCATTTGGTTGTAGACATGGTTGAATAAGCGAAGCATGTCCCCCATAGATTTGATAAAGCACTTAGGTGAAGCATAAGGGCCATTCTAGCATGTTGAAGATGAAACCCCAAATTGTGAGTTAGTTTATCCATGCCTAGTGTTTGATAAATTGCCCAAGTGGATGAATTATTCCATGATAGTGGGAAATTCCCAAATAAGTATGAAACTGTGCGTGTCTAGTGATTGTTGAAGGACCTTAGTGAACAAGTGGAGATGCGATGGTAGTAAATTCCCTAATTATGTGCTCTTTGATATATGCTAAGCTTTTAATACATGCCAAGTGGTTAGCAAGTAAGTTGAGACATGATAGTATAAAGTTTTCCCAAAATCATATGATGCCCAAATAAATGTCAAGATTGATTTAGGTGTGAAGTACTTGAGGAAAGACCTTGTTGAATGGAGTATGATCTAGTAGTATGTTTCCCCTACGGTATTATATGTTTATGATCCCTAAATTCTTGAAGTGATGTCTTAGTAATTGTGAGGATAAACATATGATATGATTCCTAAATACTTGAAGGGATATTTTAATAATAATGATGATGAATGTATGACTGTGATGATGAATGAATGACTGTGATGATAATAATGAATGGTTGTGATGATGGAGAAATGATTATACTTTATTTTATGTTATCGAGTCCTGAGGGTATTTATACCCAACAATTTAGCTACTGTCTAGAGCTCGTGTCAGTTTCACAAAAATTCCAGTCCAGCCATGATTCTTAGAACTCAGTGAACTATAGAACCCGTGTCTTGAGATAATTGCAGAACTTAAGAAACCTCAGTAATCTCAGTTATCTCTATAATCTCCATATTTCTAGTAATCTAGCCTCAGTCGTATAATTAACTCAGATCTAAGAGTATTCAAGTGTTGAATTCTAATCTCAGAAATGATTTGAGTAATCCTAATCTATCCAACCTATGTATCATCAATCAGATACCGTGATCTAATAGCATTCTATCAGATATAGAACTAAGTTATCTTAGCACGACTCAGTCTATTATTTTGAGAAACATGATCAGTATCAGATTCAATTTAGTTGAGTTTAGTTAAACAATTTAGTTCAAAGTCTTTCAGTTTGGAGTAGAAACTAGCATTGAGCGAGGGAAGGGATGGCAACTCCTCCCATCAGTAAGAGAGGTTGGAGTCGTTTGTAGCAATCCCTGAACTCCAGAACTATGTAGACAGCGCAGGATATAGGAGTCACTGCTAGAAAAGGCTGTCACCTCCAGAGAGATAGTATTTGACTATTATATTACCTTAGATAGATTGCCTGTTAGGGTCATCTATCATAGAGGATTGGCCAGAGAGAGGTCTTTACTCGTGGCATGGTATTGTCACCCTTCAAGCTAGGGTTATAGGTTGGACCCCACTTGTGGTAGGTTGGGGCATGTCGGTTAAGTAACTACTTCCTATAGTTTCAGTTACTGTCTCAGTTTCAGTATCAATCTTCAGAAATTAGGACTGTCAGATACAACCATCTATCATTATGAGGAACTCAGATAGTTCCATTGATTTATGGACCATCCTATCAGATAGGATTCATCTCATATACAGTTATTTGATATCATATTCAAAGATACGTTGCCAGATAGGATTGATTCACAGTCTCAGATTCTATTGTGTATCCTTGTTGTCAGATTTAGATATATTTATTTTTTTATCATTGATAATAATTTCTAAAATCATCCATTAGAGAGGTTGATCACAAATCCTGTTAGTCGAAAGTAGTAAAGCTTATAATTCAGCCCTTGATAGAAGTGCATCTAGATCCTCAGTTATCAGTATCAGATAAATCAGTGATTTAGTATCTCAGTGTCAGCAGTGAGTTCAGTGTGTGGTAAAGTGGTATCTGAGTTTCAGTATCTAGAGTTGTGATGATTGTAATTATTGTCTATGCATTCATGTATGTGTTCACATGCGACATTTTCATGATTATTCAGTTTAGATAGTGTGTACGCATAAGCCTTTGCATTTAGGCTTACCTCATCTACATACTCAGTACATCCACGTACTAACGCATTTGTGCTATGGTTTTTTATTTGGCACCATAGGTTTAGAGGCACAGGACCCAAAGTTTCCTCAACAGTTCCATCCCAATCAGTAGCACTAGTAATAGCAGTGAGTCCTCTTCCTTCGAGAATGATTTTCAGTTTACTATTATTTATATAAAATCTTGTTCATATTTTTAGTTGATGGAGGTAGTTATGGACATGTCCCATCAACTTCATAGCTCAAATAGTATAGAGGTTTTTTAGATAGATGTCGGATATATTAGTATTCAATGTTCTGTATTTTGAGTATTTATAGATGTGTTGAATCTTATGGCTAGTTTACATATTTATTTAAGATATTATGCAGTGTACAGATACAGATATCAGTAAAGGGTGAGCTTGTGGTCCTTCAGGATCATAAGCACCGTGTAACATCTCGAGATGGTATCTCGGGGCGTTACAAACTTAGTATCGGAGCCTAAGGTTCAAGAGTGTCCTAGGGATTTTGAAAAACCACATCTAGTATAGTTTTGTGCATGGGTGTGTAGTGCACCACATTTATGTATAAGTGGTTACGAGATGTTTTAGGAGATTAATTTACCTTTTTTCAATGATCATCTCGTACGAGTGAGCATGAGATCAAGTTGGTCCTCAGTCGAATTCACTTATTTCTTTCGATTACAGAGTAGGCCTTCTCGCATAGATTTTGTCCATGGGTTTGATGACCTGCCCCCTCAGCTAGTAGATCCTGAGAATGAGAGTGGATCACATGTAGAGTTTTGGGCACCTTTCTAGGAGCTAGCCCAAGTTGTGACAAATGTTCAGGGAAGTTGTCAGACTGCAGTCCCACCTCAGTAAGATAGGAATTCTGCCATAGCCAGGGTAAAAATTTTTATGAAAATAAACCCATCAACATTATTTGGGTTAGTGGTAGGTGAGGACCTACAGTTTTATCTTGAAGAGGTGAAGAAGATCACCCAAATTATGCATGTTTCTGAGGAGGAGAGTGTTGAGTTAGCATTTTATAGATTGCAGAATGTTGCTTATGATTGGGTAGTGATGTGAGAGAAGAGTAGAGGGGAGAAAATGCATATCTTGTGACTTGGTCAGAGTTTTAGAGTGCCTTTCTAGATAGATTTTTCCTACCAGAG
Organism: Capsicum baccatum var. pendulum; assembly: GCA_030864225.1. Lineage (NCBI taxonomy): Eukaryota > Viridiplantae > Streptophyta > Magnoliopsida > Solanales > Solanaceae > Capsicum > Capsicum baccatum. The sequence goes on along the minus strand of CM061554.1, from coordinate 75,430,610 downwards.
ATGAGAGAGGCTAAGGTAGAAGAGTTCATGAACCTAAGGCAAGGTTCCATGACCATAAAGGAGTATTGTCTTAAGTTTATCCAATTAGCTAAGTATGTTCTTAACTTGGTAGCTGACCCTAGAGTGAGTATGAGTAAATTTTTATCTGGGGTGTTGAGTTATGTGTTAAAAGAGTATAAATCTGCTATGCTCAATAGAGACATGGATATTTCTAGGCTAATGATGCATGAGCAATAGATTGAAGCTGATAAGATGAAAGAAAAAGAGAGAGTGAGTAAGAGAGTCAAGATAGGTAGTCGTGGTTTCTCACAGTCAGGGTCCTAGGGTGGTATTAGTTCTCAGCATGGTCGAAGATTTGTAGTTCCAGCTCCATCCTCAGCTTGTTTAACCACACCTGTGTTCAGGGGTGTCAGATCTGAGGGAGCGCCAAGCTCCAAAGCCTAGGGTAGTTCTAGTGGTGTTTGTGCCCATCTGCGTTGTAAAGAGTATGGAAAGCACCACCAAGGTGTGTGTAGAGCCGGTAGTGATGTGTGCTTTAGGTGTGGTAAGCCAAGCCATATAATATGAGAATATAGAGTGTTGACGCAGAGGGGTAGACTTCATGCACTTTAAGTTTGCCTTGATCAGGAAGGATTCCCTAATATAGACCCAGCTATGTTATGATCCCTTCATCTTTATGCTTTGCATTGTTAGATCCATTGCTTCCATTTTGATCTTATATGCTAGCATGAGTCATGCATGAGTTTCAGATCTCAGTCGGTCAATCATGACCTAGTCTGTAGGTTCCTCGTGTACCGCCTCAGTATTTCAGCAAAGTATGTATTTAAAGGGAGATAGTCTCAAGGAAAAGATACCCCATAGTATTATGATGTTTGCATGTACCTAGATTCATTCAGATGCATGTTCGGATTTTCTTTATGAAGTTTACATCAGTTGTCATTGCATAGTCAGTCATGCCTTTGAAAGTCAGTTCAGTCAGACAATCAATGCATTAGATATACATATTCAGTAGAAATGAGTTTAGCTTGTCAGCGTGTGTTCAGTCATGCATTTATGGGATCATCCCAGTTATGAGTCCATGCACAGATATGCATGCGTATTATGAGAATTCAACTATGAGTATCCTCCGTCAAGTACTCCATGCATCAGATATGCATATCCAGTATGAGAACTCAGTATGTTAGTCATTCCAGTTGCATAAGCATGCCTTGAAATGTTTCCATTACTTGAGTAAGTTCTGTGGATTCGTATTCTTAGTCTATCAAGCTACATTCGAGGTTGAATGTTCCCAAGAGGGAGCTAATCTAATGCCCCACAAATTCCTCTTCCAGTTTGAGCCTTAGAGTGTATTCAGTAAAGCGAAAACCTGAGTCCAAAAGTTTCAGAAGTGCCTTCTCAAGCGAGAAATATTTTTAATCGTGTGGAATTTCCCTAATTTCTACTATTTTCATATAGAGAATTTAATAAGCTTTCCATCGATATCAAATTCGCTCAGATCGAACACTCGGGTGAAGAGTTAGAGCCATCTTAGTGAGACAATGTGCCACCTGACACTTTAGCGCATCACGGAGACAACCAAAATGGTAATTGTCAAAATCCAGTGATCCTCCGCGATTATGGTGCGTCATGCCAAGTATTAATTTCAAAATTTCTCAATTTCCAAGGAACCTCCATGATTCCACCGCATCACAGTATAGTTCCAGTTCGCAATCAAGATGGAGACTCGATTTCAACCGTATTGCGCCGTCATGCAGTTTCCTAATTGTCCATATCCAGTGAACTGGTACGATTATGGAGCGTCGTGCTAGCATGTAAAATAGGGATTTTTCATCTTAATTCCAAGAGCTTTTTGGTCTTTCTCTCTTTCCTCCTAGCCTCTATAAATACCCGGCTAAGGGATTTTAGCCTTATTTTCTCTTCTTCCACCAAGAATTAGGGTTTCAAAAATCAAATCCTCTCATTCTTCTTCAACAAAAATCAAGAAAGATTTAGAGAAATCAAGAAATCTTACGAAGGCTTTTAAGAAAAGTGTTTCCCCAATGTATGTAGATGTTGATTCTTAGATCCCTTTCATTCAAGGAGCTCAAGAATCCTTTTTAAAACTTCAAGATTTTTATGCTTATGAGATTTCATGATTTGTATGAGTTGAAATTGATGTTCCTTGTGATGTTGAGTTTTGATTCATGTTTGTGTACAATATTTATGAGGTTTGACCCTAATATGTGGAATATATGTGATGTGTTCATGCCATTTGGTTGTAGAAATGGTTGAATAAGAGAATCATGTCCCCCATAGGTTTGATAAAGATCTTAGGTGAAGCATAAGGGCCATTGTAGTATGTTGAAGATGAAACTCCAAATTGTGAGTTCGTTTATCCATGCCTAGTGTTTGATAAAATGCCTAAGTGGAAGAATTATTCCATGATAGTGGGAAATTCCCAAAAAAGTATGAACCCATGCGTGTCTAGTGATTGTTGAAGGACCTTAGTGAACAAGTGGAGATGTGATGGTAGTAAATTCCCTAATTATGTGCTCTTTGATATATGCTAAGTTTTAAATACATGCCAAGTGGTTAGCAAGTAAGTTGAGACATGATAGTATGAAGTTTTCCCCAAATCATATGATGTCCAAATACATGTCAAGATTGATTTAGGTGTGAAGTACTTGAGGAAAGACCTTGTTGAATGGAGTATGATTTAGTAGCATGTTTCCCCTACGCTATTATATGTTTATGATCCCTAAATTCTCAAAGTAATTTCTTAGTGATTGTGAGGATGAGCATATGATATGATTCCTAAATACTTGAAGAGATGCTTTAATGATAATGAAGACGAATATATGACTGTGATGATGATTAAATGTTTGTGATGATGTTAATGAATGAATGGTTGTGATGATGGAGGAATGATTATACCTTATTTTATGTTATCGAGTCCTAGGGGTATTTATACCCAACAATTTAGCTGTTGTCTAGAGCCGGTGTTAGTTTTACAAAAATTCCAATCGATCCATGATTCTCAGAACTCAGTGAACTATAGAACTCTATATCTTCAGACAATTGCAGAACTTAAGAATGCTCAGTAATCTTGCTAGTAATCTAGCCTCGGTCCTGTAATCAGCTCAGATCTAAGAGTATTCAAGTGTTCAATTCTAATCATAGAAATGATTCGAGTAATCCTAATCTATCCATGCTATGTATCATCAATCAGATACTGTGATCTAATAGCATTCTATCAGATATAGAGCTAAGTGTTCTCAGCGTGAATCAATCAGATCTTTTGAGAAACATGATCAATATCAGATTCAATTTAGTTTAGTTCAGTTAAAGAATTCGGTTCAGAGTATTTTAGTTGGGAGTAAAAACTAGCATCGAGCGAGAAAATAGATGGTGGCTCTTCCCATCAGTGAGAGAGAGGTCGGAGTCGTTAGTAGCAATCCCTGAACTCTAAAACTGCAGAGCTAGCACAGGATATAAGAGTCACCACTAGAAAAGGCTATCACCTCTAGAGAGAGAGTATTTGACTATTATATTGCCTTAGGTCGACTGCCTGGTAGGGTCATCCGTCAGAGAGGATTGACCAGATAGAGGTATTTACCTGTGGCACGGTATTGACTCCCTTCCAGCTGGGGTTACAGGTTGGACCCCACCAGTGGTAGGTCGGGGTATGTAAGTTAAATAAATACTTCCCAGAATTTCAGCTACAGTTTCAGTTTCAGTATCAATTTTTAGAAATCAGGACTATCAGATACGATCATCTATCTTTATGAGGAACTCAGATAGTTCCATTGATTCATAAACCATCCCATCAGATAGGCTTGGTGTCATATATAGTTATTTTATATCATATTCAAAGATATGCCACCAGAAAGTCTTGATTCATAGTCTTAAATTCTATTGAGTACCCTTATTGTCAGATTCAGATATATTTATTTTTTTATCATTGATAATATTTTCTAAAATTATCCATTAGAGAGGTTTATCTCAAATCCTGTCAGTCAAAAGCAGTAAAGCTCATAATTTAGTCCTTGATATAAGTGCATCCAGATCCTCAGTTATTAGTATCAGATAAATCAGTGATTCAATATCTCAGTGTCAGTAGTGAGTTCAGTTAGCAGTAAAGTAGTATCCGAGTTTTAGTATCTAGAGTTGTGATGATTATGATTATGGTCTGTGCATTCATGTATGTGTTCTCATGCGATATTTTCATGATTATTCAGTTTAGATATTGTGCACACATGAGCCTTTGCATTTAGCCTTACCTTATCTAAATACTCAGTATATCCCTGTACTGATGGATTTACGCTATGATGTTTTATTTAGCACCATAGGTTCAGAGGCACAGGACCCATAGTTTCCTCAGCAGCTCTATCCTAATCAGTAGTAGTATTCATAGCAGTGAGTCCTCTTCTTTCGAGGACGAGTTTCAGTTTACTATTATTTACATAAGATTTTTTATATTTTCAGTTGAAGGAGTTAATTGGGGACATTTCCCATCCATTCCATAGCTCAGACAGTACAGAGGCTTTTTAGACAGATGTCGGATGTATTAGTATTCAGTTTTCTGTATTTTAAGTATTTATAGATGTGTTGAACCTTATGGCTAGTTCCAGATTTATTTCAGATATTATGTAGTGTGCAGGTACAAATTTCAGTAAAGGGTTAGCTTGTGGTCCTTCGGGATCATAAGCACCGTGAGATGTCTTGAGATAAGATCTCGGGGCGTTACAACCCTGTATGGCAATAAGAAAGATATTATTGATACTATTAATGATGGGGCTTTAATGAGTCTTCATTGGGAGTTAAGCACGGAAATATTAGATTAATTCTCTAATATGAACCTATAATAGCATACTCGGGAGGCAATAAGAGAAGTCAGTACCTATGCTATTGGTGCTTCTATTTAGCAGAATATTGTAGATGGCATGGTAGCTCAAGAGGTTACACGACTAAGAAAGAGCTTGGGCTGCTAACCAAGTAATTTAAAATTATGAATTCAGAAAAAGTGAATTTTTTGGGCACACAGAGTAAATCCCCTAGGTTGTATGATTTGATATTGAGGAGAAAGCATAGTACCTGATCGAGATATGGCAAGTTTCCAATCCAAAGACCAAGTATCGAATCAGGACTCTTGGAACTTGAGGCAAGGGAATCATGGTCGAAACTATTATAGAGACATATATAGGGAATGAAAAAGAGAGAGAGATGGTGTCTGAAGGTGAAATGATGACTATAAAAAGAGAGGTGGTGCATATGTTCCACCGGGAAACTGTGATACTGAATCAATGATGGAAGCATTGCTGACTAAGGTAGTTAAGGGTTCATAAAATCAAAAGAGTTGCCTTAAATAGATTAAGGTAGATATTTCAGGACTGACCCAGAAAGTAGAATCACATGCTACCACGATTAAGAAACTTAAGTAGCAATTTGGTCAAATGTTGGCCACTTTGAATTATCATCAACTGGGCACTCTTCCAAGTAATACTCTGCAAAATTTAAAAAATAACATTCACTGCTTAGACATAACCTCTCGCAGTGGGAAGGCTACTATTGAACCCCTTTTGTGTGTAATTGACGAGGTTTGGGATGTTGTTCTGGATATCAATGATGTACCTAAACAAGAATTAGAAAGGGTGGTGATGAGTGGTGAGTCATATAAAAAAATATGGGTGTGGATAAACTAATAGAGAAAGATAAAGGTAAGGAAAAGAAAGTCGAGCGTATAGTGAAGACCATTTCTTGGTCTCCCCCACCTTTCCCTCAAAGACTAAAGAAGAAGTAAGAGGAAGGACAGTATCAAATTTCATATCAATGTTAAAGGAATCGTCTGCTAATCTTCTTCTTGTGGAAGCATTAGAGAAGATAATGATAATATGCACCATTGTAGTGCTATTAATTCCCAGTCTTTGGTGGAGAAAAAGAGAACCCCAGAGTTTTCACTATTTCCTACAATAATAGGTTCCCAAATTTTTCACGAGCATTGTTTGAAGTGGGACCTATTATTAATCTAATGTTGTTAATTATGTAGAAATAGTTAGGGTTGGTGTCACCTAAGCTGATGTCGATGAGATTATTGATGGCCGACCAGATTGCAAAGAAAAGAATTGGTATTTTGTGTAATGTCTTGGTGAAGGTAGCATCCTTCATATTCCTTGCTGGTTTTGTGATTTTTGACTATGAGGTGGATTTTGATGTTCCTATTATTTTAGGAAGGCCCTTCCTAGCCACTTGTAGGGTGCTAGTTGACATGGAGATAGGACATATGAAATTCAAGCTAAATGATGAACAAGTTACTTTTAATGTAGGTATGTAAATGTGGGAGCTGAGAGATATGAGAGTGGTGCATATGATAGACACTATTGAGGATGATGTAGTGAGTGTGCCCATTGAGGAGAGACTTGGTGTTGAGGTAGTAGTGGCATTGATCATGAACTTTAACAGTAACGGTATAGATAAATATGATGAGATGGTGAGCGCACTCTCTGAAATAGGTTCTTATTCTTATGCACCAAAAAATCTAGATCTTGACTTGAAAAGTAGAATGAATCCACCAGCCCTACCATCTATTTAGGAGCTGCCAGTCTTGTAATTGAAGGACTTTCCTTCTCACTTATGATATGCATTTTTGGGGGCCGACAATACCTTACCAGTTATTATTGGGGTTGATGTGTTTCATAAATAGGTCGAGGAATTGATTTTAGTATCATAGAGATTTAAAATTGTCATCGGTTGGACTATTAAAGATATTGTGGGGATTCCACCAAGGACTTGTACTTATAAAATTCCTCTTGAACAAAATTTTGTGCCCATCATCAAGTGCTAATATCGTTTGAACCCACTTATGTAAGAGGAAGTGAAGAAGGAAATTATAAAATGGTTAGATGTAGGCATGGTTTATGCTATTACGGACAACAAATGGGTGAGCATGGTTTAATACATACCTAAGAAGGGTGGGATCCCTATCATCCCAAATAAGATGAATGAGTTAGTACCATAAGAACGGTTATTAGTTTGTGAGTGTGCGGGAATTACCAAAAGTTAAACACTTGGACATAAAGGACCATTTTCCTATATTGATCATAGATCTGATGCTAGATAGACTTACGGGCAATGGTTGGATCTATTTTTTTGATGGTTATACGAGGTATAATCAGATAGTTATTTCCCTATAAGAACAAGAGAAGACTAATTTTACATGCCTATATGGAATGTTTGTGTTTAAGATAATGTCATTTAGACTTTGGAATGCTCCCACCACCTTTCTGCATTGTGTGATATTGATATTTTTTATGTATTATAGGATACTATAGATGTCTTTATAGATGACTTTTTGGTTGTTGGAGAATCATTTGATGATTGTTTGGCCCATTTCGCTAATGCACTTTAGAGATGTGAGGATGCAAAAGGATGTTGGATAGTGAGAAGTGTCACTTTATGGTGAAAGAGGGTATATAGTCTTGGGGAAAAAGATTTCAAAAACGGATTTAGAGATTGACTGGGAAAATATTAAAGTGATAGAAAAATTGCCTCCGTCTATTTCAGTTAAAGGTATTAGAAGTTTCTTGGGTTATTGTTGGTTCTATATGAGGTTCTTCAAGGACTTTTGTACTACCCCGTATTTCTCAAGCTTAACTTAACCCTCAGTCAATGAGTTATCTAATATAAATTTTTTGAAATACTTAGTATTTTTCAGTTTAGATCCTGCTATTGTGTAGGAAATTGAATTAGTGTTCCAAGGATATAAAATTTGCCTAAATTCGATTACTGAGTAAGAATTTATGTCTATATTAAGTTTCAGTCATTAAACACAGTCAGTCAGGCTAGTAGCACATCACAGAGTATGTCAAAATGACAATTGTCAGTTTCCAGTGTTGCTCCTCAATATTGGAACATCGCGCCAAGGCTCATTTTTACATTTGTCACTTTCCAAGGTATCAATGCGATCCCACCACGACACGATGAGTCAAGATTTTAGAACCAAAGGTGCGCCGCGATCTCACCGCGTCATGCCAAGCCCTCAGTTCCCAGTTTTCATTTTCTAGAGACACAACGCGATAGTTCCGCATCACGCCAAGGGTCCATTTCAGGAAAATTTCTAAATAATTAAAAGTGACGTACAGGGATAAATTGGTCTTTTCCAATGATTTTTGCATGCCCAGATACAGGATTCAATCCCTAAAAACTCTTTAAAGGTCATTCTTAATCAATTTTCCCCTAAATTAAAAGCATTCTCTCTCAAGAAAACAAACCTTAGCTCCAAAAAATCAAGATCAATCTCAAGAATTTCTCAAAGAATCTTCAAGAACAAATATTCCAAGGTATGTTTGGTGTTCATCTATGGGTACCTTTCACCCATAGAGTGCATGAAACCACTTTTAAAACTTCAAGATCTACGATTCGTGATTTACATGCTTAAAATTTGATTGTATTAGTGTTCTTGATATTAAATGAGTTCCAATTCATGATTAATTGTGGATTCGATGAAGTTTTAATAGCATATATACTGAATTGTGAAATTCCCATGTCATAATCCATGAATTTGCAAGTTAGGGCATCATAATTGCCATGCTTATTTGTTAACCATGATTATGTGCATTAAGTTGTGCTCTCTAGGTGTTTGATAGAATGTCCATGTGAATGAATTAATGAAATCATGGAATGTTAGTATATGTATAAGCTTATGCCCTACAATTGTTTGAGAAAATGTCTCGATGAATGATTTTAATCTTCAAGAGTATATTATGCTTTATTTTTCATGCTGTCGAGTCATGGGGGTATTTAATACCTGACTATTTAGCTATGTACCAGATCCAAGGTCAGGTACAAAATCATATCAGTCATGTCATGATCTGTACTGTTACAAAACTCAGTAGAACTCAGTCTGTTACAAGACTCAGGAAAATTAAGTAAACTCAGTATTAGTTCAATACAATCAGTTCTTTGTCTTTTAGTTGGGAGTAGGATACATCACCGAGTGTGCCCAAGGATGGGACTCACCTGTCAGTAGAGGGTGTGATCCTTAGAAACAATCATTGTATTCTAGAACTACGTATCCAGTGTAGGTTGAGACATCAAACCTACCAGGTTTAGGGTTGATGAGGTATTTTAACATGATAGAATAGGATTCCACCATTCTCATTAGTGTACCTACCTGATGAGGGTAACTCTTCAGTGTCTTTACTCGTGGCACGGTACTGACACCTTTCAAAATGGGGTCACATGTTAGACCTTAACTCAGTTACCTTATCTTATTTGGGGTATGTCGGTTAGATGATTACCTCCCACAGTCTCAACTTCAGTCTTCAGAATAGAACTCATTTCAGTTCTACAGAATCAAGACTGTTAGATACAGTCAACTGGTATTAGTTATTCAGTTATCAGTAACTTTAGAAATCAGTTACTCAGTATCAGAATTCAGGACTTAGCTTTAGACAAGCTTAGTTCCAATATTTATCTATATGCACATTAGTGTACACTCAGTATTTATAGTATTATCAATTATCCATTGACACTCATGTTTAGTTGCTCAATATCTTACAGTCAGCTATTATTTATGCATATGAGCCCTTTCTTTCAGCCTTAACCTATCTAGCATACCAGTACAGTCCGCGTACTGATGCATACTCTTTTTTTGCGCTATAATATCTTATATCTTAGATTCAGATGCTCAAGTTCCTGATCGTACATAGATAGATTTAGATTCAGCTAGTAGTAGTAGATTAGTAGTGAGTCCTCATCATTCGCAGATATTGTTTTATTTTATTATTTCAGTAGACTCATTATTTCAGCAGATGGAGTTAGTTGGGGTATTGTCCCATTAACTCCACATTCAGATAGTTCAGTTTAGAGATTTTTTAGACTAGTCTTCAGACAGTATTTAATTTTATAGATTTTTATTACATTAGATATTTCAGCAGTATTTTAGATATTTGAACCTTATGGCATTTCAGCCTATTATTCCATATTTAGTTCAATATATTATTCAATGCTCACAGCAGATATCAGTCATGGGTTAGCTTGTGGTCCTTCGAGATCGTAAGTACCATGTAGCATTCAGGGTACAGACTCGGGCCATTACAAACTTGGTATCAGAGCGTAATGTTCAATAGTTTCCTAGGAATTCTGAAAGCCACATCTAGTAGAGTCTTGTGCATTGGTGTGTAGCACGCCACACTTATGGACATGAAACTATGAGATATTCTAGGAAACAGTTTCCCTTCATCTAGTATTCATGTCGTGCGAGTGAGCATTAACTCAATTTAAACTCTCAGTCTAATCCATTTCCTCTTTTTTGTTTACAGAACATGCCTCTTAAAAATACTAATGAAAGGAGAACCAAAAATTAGTCAGCACCTCAACCTGTTCAGGTAGATCCCATGGACGAGCATGTCTTCCATGCAGATTCAGAGTTGCATTCACTACTCTAGCCAATTCTATCATAGCACAAAATGAACGGCCAACTACTCCTTAGGCCAACCCAGCGGCCAATACTACTATAGCCAGGATTCGGGACTTCACCCAAATTAATCCTTCCCTTTTCTCAAGATCTAAGTCAGAAGAGGATCCATAGGAGTTCCTCGATCAGGTTTAGAAAGTCACATACATTATGTGAGTGACTTCCAGTGAGATTGCTGAGTTAGGTGCCTATCAGCTACAAGATGTAGCTCATATGTGGTTTAAGAAGTTGAAGGTAGACAGGGGCACAGATGCAGAGCTCATAGAGTAAAAAGAGTTTGTTACTGCTTTCCTAGAGAGATTCTTTCCCTTAGAGATAAGAGAAGACAATGTGTTAGAGTTCATTAATCTCAGGAAGGGCAGTATGAGTTTGAAAGAGTATTCACTAAAGTTTACTCAGTTATCCAGGTATGCTCTCCATATAGAGCAGGCAATAGGTCCAGAATGAGCAAGTTCATATTTGGGGTGTCGGATAGTATGGTTAAGGAGTGAAGAAAAGTGATGTTAATTAAGGAGATGGACATATCCTGGCTCATAGTCCATGCTCAACAGATAGAAGAGGCTAAGATAAGAGTGAGAGAGGTAGAACAAAAGAGCTAGAATAGGTATCTTCAATTTTAATCAGCCTAAGTCAGAGGACGGTAACCGTTCCTAATTTTGTCAAAAGTCTTCGGTTCCAACTCTATCCTCAGCCAATTGATGTTAGGCGTATTTACACTCCTAAAGAGCCTTAATTTACCCATATTTTAGCTAAGTTTTTAGGACAAAATATATAATTCATGCATTTTTAGTCCTTTTTCCTGTAAGTGAGCTAACCAACATGATTAGCAAGTTTTCAGGTATAAATGATAAAGATTTCAGCATTTTATGGGTAACTTGACGCCAAAGGAAGCTTCACGAAAGAAGGAAAGCAGCGTTTGGACGCCTATGGACTGAAAGTGATGCATGGAAAACTTGTCCCGGGCAAAAACAGCATTTCCAAAGACTTAGGGATCAGCAGTAACTTAGTAGGATTAGGATAAGGATGCAGTAACCTAGTAGGATTAGGATAAGTACGCAGTAGCCTAGTTGGAATAGGATATGGGTGTTATAAAAACCCTATGATGCTGAACTTTTCAGCAAGCATTATTACAATTAAAACCAATTCTCTTTCAATTAATTCTTCTTCCCTTCTATTCATCTATTCGACTCTTAAATTTCACGACAAGAGAAATGCTATTTGCAAGGAGTTCACGCCACAAGCACTACCAAAGCATACTTCACGTTAGATTTTAATTTTGGTATGATGATAATGTCTATTGTGATTTCCATTGCACTCATGAATAGCTAAACTTCTCTGTTAGGGTTATAGAAGCCTTATGAGATACTATCTATTGCTATGAGTGTGTGAATTCTTGATACGTATGCTGCTTATATCATTCTTCTCTTCATCTTAATATAAATTCTTGTGGTTGCAAACATATAGAATACGCCAGTATAGCATTAACTTGTTTGAAAGAAAAGTTACATGTCTGGAAAAGAGAGAATGTCAAGGAAATAGGGCACCAACCCCTGTTTAAAAGTTAGTGCCGTAACTGGATTAACCTCTTGGATAATTTGTACCATTAGATACGCTTTAAGCTCGAAAGAGTTAAAGTGAAATAGTCCTTGATGGTCGAAAGACGCCTGGATTTACCATAGAATACGATTCTCTATAAGCACATGTATGTCTGAATTCCGCATAACTCATAGTCATTAGATACGTATAAATCATAAGGTGGACATAACCCTAACTCTCAATTCTCATTGATTAAAACCTACCAAGTACTCCGTTTTACTCTTCTATTTTCCATTTTTACTCTACTATTTTGTTTACATCATTTGCACGCACAAAATCCCCCCTTTATTCGCAGAACTTTCATCAAAAGTCTAATAATCGTTGCTTACTTAGTGAGCAAGTATTCCCTGTGGGATTCGACACCCAACACAGTTGGGTTCTATATTTGACAACGACCGGTTACACTCTTACGAGAGCTGTAGTTTGAGCGTTATCAAATTTTGGCGCCGTTGCCGGGGAATACAGTTGTCAACTAAGTTTGTGATAGTTACTAGACCCTTTGGTCAAAGATTCTCAGATTTTACTTTTAGTTGTTGTTTTTGTTTCTGCAGGTTTTTGTTCAGTGCATGCCAAATATTCAAAGTGTGGGACAACCATTATTACCCATAAACCCTGAACCGCAACTTATTGGAAGGATGGATACACAACGTGACATTGAAAGAAGGGCTGCTCAACAGGAGCAAGCTAGATTAGCTGCGTTGGCAGCTGCTCAAGTGCATCAACAGAATATTGATAATCCAAGCCGGGAAACAAATCCTTATGATGAGGACCTGGGGGATGAGGAGCTACTGAATCCTAGGCGTACAAATGAGGTGGCGACACCTGGGAACAGAAGAGATCATCAAGCGAGATTCAGGCCTGAACGCCGAGCTGTGCAGATTCCTTTTGAGGATGATGATGATGATATGGATGGAGCTGGTGCCACAGGGGCTATTATTCCTCCACCCTTGGCACCTGGAGCCAAGTTCAATATCACTAGCACCATGATTCAGTTATTGCAACACAGGGGATTGTTTGGTGGACTTGCAGGTGATGATCCAAATATGCATCTGATCAATTTCATCTCTACATGAAAGTCATTCGACAATCCAGGCGTTGGGCAGAATGCAATTCGGTTGTGCTTATTTCCATTGTCTCTATCTGGGGAGGCAACTCTATGGTTGAACGGGCTGACTCCTGATTCTATTACAAATTAAAGGCAATTGAAAGACGCTTTCCTAGAAAGATTCTTTCAGACATCCAAAAGAGCACAATTGAGAGATGAAATTAGCAACTTTCGTCAGCTTCGAACTGAAGCCCTCCACGAAACATTGGAGAGATTCAAGAAGAATCTTATGATGTGCCCAAAACATCACATGACCAATGTCCACTTGATGGAGATATTATACAGATCCTTGAATTCAGTAACTAAATCAGTGGTGGATAATGCAGCGGGTGGATCATTCATGGACCTCACCTTTGTTCAGGCAAGCGATATGCTAGACCGGATGACAAAGCAAAGTAGGGTGTGGCATACCAGGGATTCTGAGGTAACAAGCCCCACTATATCTATTGGCATGACTGCAGAACAAAGGCGAAGAGAGGAGGAACACGACCAAGATATGGCGCACATGAAGACACAGATGGATCTTCTTACAAAGCATCTATTATCAGGGAAGACCAAAAAAGTCAAAGCGGTTGCGTCAAAAGGAAGAGAGGAATCCAATTCTGAAGAAGAAGCCAACTACTTGAACAATCAGGGGTTTTTTTGAGGCAATGCCTAAGGAAACCAAGGTCGGAACTATTATGATAATTCCAGAAATAAGGATCGTGATCAAGGTAGTTGGAAGAACAGGACAGACAGAAGTGGCGTGTATATTCCTCCTGGAAGATGTGACACCACTACATCTGGTTCTGAAAATATGTCCATGGAAGATATGATGGCCAAGCTGTTGAAAGGAGTGGAGGCAACCAGCATGGCAGTAACTGAGGTAATAAATGATTTGTCCTCAATGAAGCAATTGTTTGACTCACATTCTACTTCAATAAGACAGTTGGAGCAACAATTGAGTCAAATTTCAGCTACATTAAATCAAAGTAAAGCTGGAACCTTACCTAGCGACATAGTGTAACACCCAAGGAACGATGGAACATGTATGGCTATTACTACCGGGAGTGGTAAGGTGTTGGAAAATCTAGCCAAAGGTAGGCAAGTGGCCGACGATGTAGTAGATGTTGTCGAACCATAGGACGCCGAAGAAGCTGAAGAAGGCATCAATGACGTCACCCGCCAACGTCCACAGCCCGAAAAGATCACCAATCCAAAGCAAGAGGAAAAGAAAGTCGTGGAGAAAACTATTCCCCTTCCACCACCACCTTTTACTCAAAGATTAAAGAAGAGAGCTGATGATACCAAGTTCAATAAATTCATGTCAATGTTAAAACAGCTGACCCTTAATGTTCCATTGGTTGAGGCACTAGAACAGATGCCTGGCTACGCAAAATTTATGAAGGATCTTTTAACAAAGAAGTGAGCAACAAGTGGTGAGTGATAACGCTCAAACTACAGCTCTCGTAAGAGTGTAAACGATCGTTGTCAAATATAGAACCCAACTGGGTTGGGTGTCGAATCCCACAGGGAATACTCGGTCACTAAGTATGCAACGATTAGTAGACTTTTGGTGAAAGTTATGCGGAAAAAAGGGGGATTTTATACGTGAAGTAAAATTATCAAAATAGCAAAGTAAAAACGGAATGTTTGGTAGGTTTTAAGCAATGAGAATTGTAAGTTAGGGTTATGTCCACCTTATGAGTTCTACGTATCTATTGGCTATGAGTTATGCGGAATTCAGGCATGTATGCGCTTATAGAGTTTCGTATTCTATGGTAAATTCTAGCGTCTTTCGACCATCAAGGATTATTTCACTTTAACTCTTTCGAGCTTAAAGCGTATAACTAATGGTACGAATTCTCCAAGAGGTTAATCCAGTTATGGCACTAACTTTTAAACAGGGGTTGGTAGCCCTATTTCCTTGTCACTCTCTCTTTTCTAGAAATGTAACTTTTCTTTCGAACAAGTTAATGCTATACTGGCGTATTCTATATGTTTGCAACCACAAGAATTCAATTAAGATGAAGAGAGTAATGATATAAGCAGCATACATATCCAGAATTCACAAACTCATAGCAATAGGTAGTATCTCATAAGGCTTCCATAACCCTAACAGAGAAGTTTAGCTCCTCATGAGTAGAACGGAGATCACAGTAGACATAACCATCATACCATAAGAGAGCCGAGTTTTCTCTGTAAAAGTCGAATGGAAAGAAAAAATAGAAAATAGAATGAATTGAATGAATTGAATAAGAATTAATTAGAATGGGAAGGAATAGAAAGGGGGATAAGAAGAGAATTGTTTTTTAATTGTAATAATGCTTGCCGAAAAGTTCAGCATCATAGGGTTTTTATAACACCCATATCTTATTCCTACTAGGCTACTGTGTACTTATCCTAATCCTACTAGGATACTACATCCTTATCCTATTCCTACTAAGTTACTGCTGATCCCTAAGTCTTTGGAAATGCTGTTTTTTCCCGGGACAAGTTTTCCATGCGTCACTTTCAGTCCATAGGCGTCGGAACGCTACTTTCCTTCTTACGTGAAGCTTCCTTTGGCTGCAACCAGTCCATAAAATGCTGAAATCTTCATCATTTATACCTGAAAACTTGCTAATCACATTGGTTAGCTCACTTACAGGAAAAAGGACTAAAAGTACAGGAATTATATATTTTGTCCTCAAAACTTAGCTAAAATATGGGTAAATTAAAGTACTTTAGGCGTGTAGATATGCCTATCATCAACACCCCACACTTAAAGCTTTGTTCGTCCTTGAACAAAATATCATGTTCATATAAACATCTACTTAGGGTTTCACAGTAACAACACAAAATATTCATCAATACAGGCACGACAATTATTAACAAAGAGTAGTTTTCTGATAACTACAAGAAACAATTCAACCTCCAACCTAGACTCGTGATGATGGTTAATTCGTATCCAAAAGTTAAGGCACAAAGAATCATACACAACTACCCAAAACTCATCAACCATGTGTGTCTCACAATATATCACCCATAATCACTCACAAGTATTTCATTTTGTGAAACATGGGTATAAGAATTTCCTTGCTCTCACTCTCACAAAGAATTCATATGTTGCAGTTGATGACCATAGGCTTGCCCTTAGTGTAATGCTCCACTAATATCAGAATGCTAAGCTTAGGATCAAATTGGTCTTTACAGGTTATAATGTAGGCTTAGGGACGGGTAGGACTATTTTGGCCAGAAATAGTGAGTAAGTTCCCTAAGCGCTTTAATACATCACATTATGCCATTTACACTTTCTTTCAAACAACCTTTCTACTTTCTTTTAATCTACCACCCCTTCTCACCTCTTTTGTTATTCGATTTTAAACATAACTAACTTTTTAGTTTTCTTTTCATTTTTCTATTTTTTTTATAACACACCTCTATGATAGCCACTCTTTTTCATAACTAATTCAAGCACCAATACATTCGAAGGCATCACTCTCACCCAATTTCCTCTTATTTTGTCATATGACTTTACAATTTAAAGTGCTTAGGAATTTGGGTCAAATTATGGTCTTGAAAAAAAATGGATTAGGCTACATATGAGGTTGTCAAAGAAAATGGCTAAAGGCTCAAAGGGGTTGGCTAGGATAAATGTACACAGGTAGGTAAAAAGAAGGTAAACAATTATAGGCTGCCAAAGAAATGCGTAAATCATCTCCTAAACTCACACTCTTTATTTCACTTTACACACACACCAGGCAAGTTCTAGCATCAGCCACAACACAGAATATACTATTACCTCACACACAAAAGGCACATGGTCGACTTTATTGGGAGTAGTATAGACTCTTGACCCAACAGATGAAGGAATTAAACCACACAATTATCACATAATGAGCCACAATTAGAGCCTAAACATCTCAATAGTAATGATTTTGGCACAACTCTTGTCATAATACCATGCCGCCTATCAGAACAATTTTATGCACTTTATGCAAAATCTAAAAAAAAACTTAAAGAGAAATTTTTTTTCGAAAAAATTAAAAAATTTCGAAAAAAATTTTACTACTACTAAAAATCAAATAAATGAACATGAGTAAATGTAGGTAGGCAAAGAAACACAGCATACCAATACCAGCACCCCATACTTAGACGGGACACACTGCCCTCCGTGGAAAATAAATATGGAAAACCTGATTAGTCAAACTCTTCTTCTATGTCTGGGATCATACCCCCTGCATCGGAATCATCATCAGAGTCGTCATCCTCAGAGTTTCCTCAAATTGTACCCCACTTGATGCCAAAAGTGCGTCGAAGTATTTGTAGCGAGGAGGATTCAGCTTGCTCTTTTCTTCCTCTTTTCTTACCTTTCTGTGAGGTGGGCGCTTTTTGTTTTATTTGTCGTCCTTTTAGTAAAATTCTACCTGAGATTCATGTTATCTCATCTCGGAAGATATAATCGACAAACAGACAATAGTGGCGCCACCCCACACTCAATTTGTTGACACAAACTAATTAAGTGAATGATGTCGATTACTCAGACTTCATCGACATATATTTAGGGGATATGTTCCAACAATATATTTAGCACAGTCATACTTTTATGTCATCTTACTATCCTTTCCAACTCTATTTCATGTAATCTTGACTATACTTTCATGTGTGGATTAATGCACCTTTTTGAACAAGACTACTACATCGAGATTGTATCAAGTTATGGCATATAAATAATCACAACATCTCATGTTTGTAGTTAACCATGATTTTTCATCTCAATGAACAAGTCATTCGAACATGAAAGCTTTCAAGTTACAAGATTATGCAATTTTCTTGACCATGTCAATTCCGCAAAAGTATGACAGTGTATCAAAATCAAATGCAAGTTGGAAACAAGTCAAGAGCATCCTTACGTATTCTTTCACTCAACTAGATGTATCATACAAATCAACACATTCTAATCACCAACACCACTTTAAGATCTAAAATACCATGATAAGCGTAAGATTGTAACAACTTCGGAATATAAATGAAGAACTTACTTGGTGTTGAACTTGGAAGATGATCTTGCAAGGTTAGATGAGCAATAATAAAAGTTTTGAGAGATTTGGGAGGCAAAGGAGGCACCTATGCTATGGCATTGTAGATTCAGAGAGCAAAGGCAAGGGCATAGGCGGCGCCTTTAGCTTTGCCTATGCTTGGCATAGGCGGCGCCAAATGCTTTGCCTAGTTGAGCATAGGCAGTGCCTATGCTATGGCATTGTTGGGCATAGGCAGCGCCTATGATATGGCATTGTAGATTCAGTGAACAAAGGCCATAGCATAGGCCTTGCCTTGTCCGTTGCCTAGATTTACATAGGCCTTGCCTTGTCCATTGCCTAGATTTGTATAGGCAATGCCTAACCGAAATCCTTTTGCTCCTTCATTACTTACTTACCACCTTTAACATTGCTCATTTTCAAATCAAAATTTGAGATCAAGCTCCTCCTTTATACGTCTTGCACCTACACTTACTCAAAAACAACAAAAACGATTAGAACGATGGGTTGCCTCCCATCAAGCGCCTTAGTTTTGGTCATGGCTCGACTATAAAAACAAACTCCTAGTAAAGAAAAAAGATTAAAATGATGGGTTGCCTCCCATCTAGCGCTTGATTTATTGTCACGGCACGACATCGTTATCTCGATTACTTAGACTTCATCGAGATATATGGTGCATCATTTTCTGAATGGATTCAGACGACGCTGATACTTACTTGTATGCATGCAATATTCTTCGAGATGACTCTTGTGCACACATATCCCAGGAGGGATACCAATTATATCATCAATAGTCCATCCCATAGCTCTCTTGTACCTCTTTAGAGCAGAGATGAGAGCTTCTATGTGCTATTCACCTAAATCAGCCTCAACACTCACCGGAAGTGTATTTCCATATCCCAAGAACGTATACCTTAGGTGACTTGGTAGCTCTTTCGATTCTAGCACTGGTGGTTCTTCAATGGAAGTCTTTGCTGTTGGTGACGGTTGATTCTTAGGATCAAGGTCCTGCTGCTTAGGAGTATGAGAATAGGACCCTATTCCTGTTAGACCACAAATAGTTTCTTCATGATCCTCAACATCTTCACTCTAGAAATTCAAAAGCACAGCAGACAATGGCTCATCAGTAAGCTGCGTCTCTACAGATAATTCTTTTTCATCCTCATAATAAGCATCATCTACAGAGAACACATTCATATCGCTGGGCTGATTCATTGCTTTGCATACATCAAAACGGACCACTTCATCATTCAACCGAAATAAAAGCTCATTAGCTCTCAAATCAATAAGCGCACTCCCTGTTGTGAGGAAAGGACGTCCCAAGATTATGGGAGCTTCAAAATACACCTCACAATCCAGAATAACAAAGTCTGCAGGAAAAATAAAGGAAGTCACCTTCACCAACACATCATTCAAGATACCCACAGGTCGTTTTACCGACCTATCTACCATTACAAGCCGCATATTGGTTCGTGTAGGGTCGCCCAACCCCAACTTCCTATAGACGGATAGCGGCATCAAATTGATGCTAGCTCCCAAATCGCATAATGCCTTGGCAAAATCCAAAGATCCAATCATGCAAGGAATAGTGAAAGCACCAGGATCTGCCTTCTTCTGTACTAGCGATCTCGTTGCAATTGCACTGCAATGATGAACATTGTCTTCGAACTCATAACTTGCTGCCCGCTTCTTTGTCAAAAGGTCCTTCATGAATTTCACGTACCCAGGCATCTGTTCCAGCGCCTCCACCAAAGGAACATTAATAGTCAGCTGCTTCAACATAGTCATAAATTTACTGAACCTGGTGTCATCAGCTTTCTTCTTCAGTCTCTGTGGAAAAGGTGGTGGTGGAAGGGGAATTGTTTTCTCCATCATTTTCTTTTTATCTTGCTTTCGATTATCAACCTTTTCAGGAGTGTCGTCAGCCTTCTTCTTCAGTGTCTGAGGAAAAGGTGGTGGTGGAAGGGGAATAGTTTTCTCATGAACGCTCTTATTCAGATTTTCAGCTTCTACAAAATCATTACAATCTGCATCAATAACATTATCCGCTATATCATCAACTACCTGCTTGCCTTTTGATGGATTTTCCAATACTTTACCACTCCTGGTAGTAATAGCCATACATGATCCATCATTCCTCGGATTTTGCACAGTGTTGCTGGGTAGCGTTCCAGCCTTTCTTTGGTTGAATGCCGCAGATAATTGACTCAATTGTTGCTCCAGCTGTTTTATTGAAGTGGAATGCGAGTCAACCAATTGCTTCATTGAGGATAAATCTTTTATTACCTCAGTTACTCCTGTGTTGGTTGCCTCCACTCCTTTCAACAGCTTAGCCATCATATCTTCCATGAACATATTTCCAGAACCAGATGCAGTGGCGTCGCGTCTTCCAGGAGGAACATACAAACCACTCCTGTCAGTCTTATCCTTCCAACTACCTTGATCACGGTCCTTGTTTCCAGATCTATCATAATAGTTCCAACCTTGGTTTTCTTGGGCATTGCCTAAAAAACCCCCTTGATTGTTCAAGTAGTTGGCTTCTTCCTCAGAATTAGATTCCTCTCTTCCATGTGCTACAACGGCCTTAACTTTTTCGGTCTTCCCTAATAATAAGTGCTTGGTGAGAAGATCCATCCGTGTTTTCATGTGAGCCATATCTTGGTCACGTTCCTCTTGCCTACGCCTCTATTCTGCAGTCATACCAATAGATATAGTAGAGCTTGCTACCTCAGAATCCCTGGTATGCCAAGATCTACTTTGCTTTGTCATACGATCTAGCATATATTTGCCTGAATAAAAGTAAGGTCCATGAATGACCCTCCTGTAGCATTATCAACCACTGGCTTAGTCACCGAATTCAAAGATCTGTATAATATCTCCATCAAGTGGACATTGGTCATATGATGATTTGGGCACCTCATAAGCTTTGTCTTGAACCTCTCCCATGTTTCGTGGAGAGCTTCAGTTGGAAGCTGTCGAAAATTACTGATCTCATCTCTTAACTATGCTCTCTTGGATGGCGGATAGAATATTTCTAGGAAAGTGTCCTTTAATTACCTCCAATTAGTAATCGAATCAGGAGTTATCCCATTCAACCATAGAGTTGCCTCCCCAGATAAAGACAATGGAAATAAGCGCAGCCGAATTGCATTCTGTCCAATGCCTGGATTGTCGAATGACTTGCATGTGGAGATAAAGTTGATCAGATGCATATTCGGATCATCACCTGCAAGTCCACCAAATAATCCCTTGAGTTGCAATAACTGAATCATGGTGCTAGTGATATTGAACTTGGCTCCAGGTGCCAAGGGCGGAGGAATAATAGCTCCTGTGGCACCAGCTCCGTCCAGGTCATCATCATCATCATCAAAAGGCATTTTCATAGCGCGGCGTTCAGGCCTAAATCTGGCTTGACGATCTCTTCTGTTTGCAGGTGTCGCCACCTCAGCATCACGCCTAGGGTTTAGTAGCTCGTCATCACCTAGGTCCTCATCGTCAGGATTTGTTGCTCGCCCAGGGTTATCAGTATTCTATTGATGTACTTGGGCAGTGGCCAACACAGATAGTCTAGCCTGCTTCTGTTGAGCAGCCCTTCTTTCAATGTCACGTTGTGCATCCATTCTGCCAATAAGTTGAGGCTCAGGATTTGTGGGTAATAATGGCTAACCAGAACTTCGAGTATTTGGCATGCACTGAACAGAACCTGAATAAAACAAAAACAACAACTAAAAGTAAAATCTGAGAATCTTTGACCAAAGGGTCTAGTAACTATCACAAACTTAGTTGACAACCGTATTCCCCGGCAACGGTGCCAAAATTTGATAACGCTCAAACTACAGCTCTCGTAAGAATGTAAGCGATCGTTGTCAAATATAGAACGCAACTGGGTTGGGTGTCGAATCCCACAGGGAATACTCGGTCACTAAGTATGCAATGATTAGTAGACTTTTGGTGAAAGTTCTGCGGAAAAAAGGGGGGATTTTATACGTGAAGTAAAATTATCAAAATAGCAAAGTAAAAATGGAATTTTTGGTAGGTTTTAAGCAATGAGAATTGTAAGTTAGGGTTATGTCCACCTTATGAGTTCTACGTATCTATTGGCTATGAGTTATGCGGAATTCAGACATGCATGTGCTTATAGAGTTTCGTATTCTATCGTAAATCCTAGCGTCTTTCGACCATCAAAGATTATTTCACTTTAACTCTTTCGAGCTTAAAGCGTATAACTAATGGTATGAATTCTCCAAGAGGTTAATCCAGTTATGGCACTAACTTTTAAACAGGGGTTGGTAGCCCTATTTCCTTGTCACTCTCTCTTTTCCAGACATGTAACTTTTCTTTCGAACAAGTTAATGCTATACTGGCGTATTCTATATGTTTGCAACCACAAGAATTCAATTAAGATGAAGAGAGTAATGATATAAGCAACATACGTATCCAAAATTCACAAACTCATAGCAATAGGTAGTATCTCATAAGGCTTCCATAACCCTAACAGAGAAGTTTAGCTCCTCATGAGTAGAACGGAGATCACAGTAGATATAACCATCATACCACAAGAGAGCCGAGTTTTCTCTGCAAAAGTCGAATGGAAAGAAAAAATAGAAAATAGAATGAATTGAATGAATTGAATAAGAATTAATTAGAATGGGAAGGAATAGAAAGGGGGATAAGAAGAGAATTGTTTTTTAATTGTAATAATGCTTGCTGAAAAGTTCAGCATCATAGGGTTTTTATAACACCCATATCCTATTCCTACTAGGCTACTGTGTACTTATCCTAATCCTACTAGGATACTGCATCCTTATCCTAATCCTACTAAGTTACTGCTGATCCCTAAGTCTTTGGAAATGTTGTTTTTGCCCGGGACAAGTTTTCCATGCGTCACTTTCAGTCCATAGGCGTCGAAATGCTACTTTCCTTCTTACGTGAAGCTTCCTTTGGCTGCAACCAGTCCATAAAATGCTGAAATCTTCATCATTTATACCTGAAAACTTGCTAATCACGTTGGTTAGCTCACTTACAGGAAAAAGGACTAAAAGTACAGGAATTATATATTTTGTCCTCAAAACTTAGCTAAAATATGGGTAAATTAAAGTACTTTAGGCGTGTAAATAAGCCTATCATCAGTGAGTTGATAGATACTGTTCATAAATGTAGTGCAATCGCTACCAGGTCCTTAGTACAGAAGAAGGAAGACCCTGGTGCTTTCACTATTCCTTGCACGGTTGGATCTATGATTTTGATAAGGCATTGTGCGATTTGGGAGCAAGCATCAATTTGATGCCACGATCCGTCTACAGAAAGTTGGGGTTGGGCGACCCTACACCAACCAATATGCGGCTCGTGATGGCAGATAGGTCGGTAAAACGACCTGTTGGTATCTTAAATGATGTGTTGGTGAAGGTTTCCACCTTCATCTTTCCTGCAGACTTTGTTATTTTGGATTGCGAGGTGGATTCTGAAGTTCCCATAATCTTGGGGCGCCCTTTCCTCGCAATTGGAAGTGTGCTTATTAACATGAGAGCTAATGAGATTTTATTTTGGTTGAATGACGAAGTGGTCCGTTTTGATGTATGCAAGGAAATGAAGCAGCCCTAAGATATGGATGTGTTCTCTGTAGCTGAAGTTAATTATAAGGATGACAAAGAATTATCTGTAGAAAAGCAGCTTACTGATGAGTCACTATCTGATGAGCTGCTGAATTTTGAGCGTGAGGAGGCTCAAGAACATGAAGAAACTATGTGTGCTCTAACAGAAATAGGGTCCTATTCTCATACTCCTAAGCAGCCGGACCTTGATCTTAAGAATCAACCGTCACCAACAGCAAAGACTTCCATTGAAGAGCCCCTAGTACTAGAATCGAAAGAGATCCCCAATTATCTAAGGTATGCATTCTTGGGAAGTGGAGATACACTTCCTGTGAGTGTGGCAGATGATTTAAGTGAACAGCACGTAGAGGCTCTTATCTCTGCTCTGAAGAGATACAAGAGAGCTATGGGTTGGACTATTGATGATATAATTGGTATCCTGCCTGGGATATGTATGCACAAGGGTGATCTCAAAGAAGATTGCATGCCTACAAGTAAGCCTCATTGTCATCTGAATCCATTCAGAAAATGATCCACCATCTATCTCGATGAAGTCTAAGTAATCGAGATAGCTATGTCGTGCCGCGACAATAAATTAAGCGCTTGATGGGAGGCAATCCATCGTTTTTAATTATTTTTGTTGTTTTTGTTTTCCTAGGATTTTGTCGAGCCACAACCAAAACTAAGGCGCTTGATGGGAGGCAACCCATCGTTCTAATCGTTTTTATTGTTTTTGAGTAAATGTAGGTGCAAGAGGTGTAAAGGAGGAGATTGGTTTCAAATTTTGATTTGGAAGTATTGCATGTTGAAGGTGGTAAGTTAGGAATAAAGAAGCAAAAAGCTATGGATTAGGCATTGCCTATGAAAATATAGGCAAAGAACAAGGCAAGGCCTATGTAAATCTAGGCCATGAACAAGGCAAGGCCTATGCTATGACCTAAGCTCTCGGATTCTACAATGCCATGGTATAGGCGCCGCCTATGCTCAACAATGCCATAGCATAGGCGCCGCCTATGCAAAAGCCTTTTGTCTCTGAATCTAGTATGTCATGGCATAGGCGCCGCCTATGCCTAACAATGCCATATCATAGGCGCCGCCTATGCTCAACAATGCTTTGCAAAAGGCGCCGCCTATGCCAAGCATAGTTAAAGCATTAGGCGCCGCGTATGGTCACTTTTTGGTCTCCTAATCCAATTCCAAATGGGTCAAAACCCGACCCAAGCTTGTCCTATAAATAGAACCTTAGTCTTAAAACAAAAACTCATTGTAAATCCAACTTAAGCGCCGCCTATCTCTCCAAAATCTCTCAAAAAAAATTTCCTTTTGCTCTTTTACTTTGCAATAACATCTTCCGAGGTCATCAACCAAGTAAGTACTTCTTTGTTCTTCTCTTATATTCCGTAAGTACTACAATACTACGCCTATAATAAATTGTTAAATCTTGAAGTAGTGTTGGTGATTTGAATGCGGTTGATTTGTTGTGATACAACTAAGTGAGTGAAAGAATACGTAAGGATGATCTTGACTTGTTTCCAACTAGCATTTGATTGTGATGCACTGTCATATTTTTGCGGAATTAACATGGTCAAGAAAATTGCATAATCTTGTAACTAGAATACTTACATGTTGGAATGACTTGTTCATCAAGATGAAAATCATGGTTGACTACAAACATACGATGTTGTGATTATTTCTAATTCCATAACTTGATTCAATATCTATGTAGTAGTCTTGCTCAAAAGATACATCAATCCAAACATGAAAGTATTGCCAAGATTTCATGAAATCGAATCAAAAAGGATAGTTAAGATGACAAGAAAAGTATGACTGCACTGATGATATTGTTAGAACATAACACCTAAACGTATATCGATGAAGTCTGAGTAATCGACATCGTTCACTTCACTAGTTTGTACCAACAAATTAAGTGTGGGGTGGTGCCACTACTGCTTGTTTATTGATTGTATCCACTGAGATCAAGCTAACATGACAATTATTTTAATCTCAGGTACAATGGGAACGAAAGCAAGACAAGGAAAACAAAAAGCAACCACTTCACAAAAAGTCCAGAAAAGGGGACGAAAAGAGCAAGGTGAATCCTCCTCGCTGCAAATACCTCGCCGCATGTTCAGAATAAAATGGGTCCTAGAGGAGGAAGGAAAGGAGTGGTATAGGAACAATAAAGAGAAAAAATATATTCATGTGGAGTTGATACACAAGGAGAGTCTAGCAAAGAAAGAACCCCGTATGTTGGCAAAGATAATGGCGTTACATCTTGATTTCATCTTCTGAGATATGGGAGAGTGCAATCTCGATTTAACACGAGAATTTTATGCCAACTGGTCACCAAAAACTACAGGGAGTGAAGTAAAGATTCGAGGCCAAGTTCTGCAACTAAATGCGGAGTTCTTCAACTCCTTTCTAGGTTTGCCATCTGTTGATCCATCACCACTCAAGGAGCTGTATAACAGACCTCCGTACAGGGCCATTAGACACACATTGTAGAGAACAAGATCTATGGCACGATGGAGTAAACACAAGGACACCGGTTGGCACAACACCTTCCCATATGCTTCCTTGAATAGAGAAGTTAGGATATGGTTGCGAATAGTCAACTCTTGCCTGATTCCAGGGACACAATACACAAAGATAACACGAGATAGAGTGTTCTTGGTATACACATTGATTACGAATGTCCCTATCAATATTGGGTCAATTATTCGATCTACAATGCGTAAGGCTAGGCTGCACAAGAGGTCACACTTCAGCTTTGGCAATCTGTTGACTGCAATATTGAGGAACGAGGACATTGAAGAGGAACCTGCTGATCATAAGATTCCACACAACCCGAAGAAGGTTTACCTCACAAAGGTTAAAGATGTTGAATCCACGCATGGCGTCAACCTTACCACTGCAGAAAGACATGCTCGCGACGAAACCTTCTTCCGCCATTTATATGGCATGACGAGGTTTACCATGATGAGCAGGGGTCGTGTTCCAACTGCTGCAGAGCTCCAACAGCTGGATTATGACTACCCAATGAATGAGCATGCGAGGGCAATGTGTGGAGTAGGTGTATTTTTTGAGGAACCTCTTGATGACGATGTGCCAACCGATGATAATCGCCGAATTCCAGACTCCGACATGGAGGAGAACTCTGACAACGACAACTCTAATGATGATTCCAATGAAGGGGGTATGACCCCAGACATAGAGGAGGAGTCCGACTAACCAAGTTCTTCTTATTTATTTTCCACTGAGGACAGTGTGTCCCGTCTAAGTGTGGGGTGCTGGTATTTGTATGCTATACTTCCTTATCTGCATTTGCATTCATTTATGTTTGTTTGTTTTGATTTTTTTAGTAGTAAAATTTTTTTACTTTGGATGAAATTGTTCTAATAGGCAGCATGGTATGATAACAAGAGTCTGTGATAAAATCATTACTATTGAGACGTTTAGGCTCTAATTGTGACTCACTGTGTGATATTTGTGTGGTTCAATTCCTTCATCTGTTGGGTCAAGAGTCTATACTACTCCCAATAAAGTCGACCATGTGCCTTGTGTGTGTGAGGCAATAGTATATTCTGTGTTTGTGGCTGATGCTAGAACTTGCCCGGTGTGTGTGTAAAGTGAAATAAAGAATGTGAGTTTAAGAGATGATTTAGGCATTTATTTGGCAACCTGTTTCATTTTACCTACCCATGGACATTATCCTAGTCAACCCCTTTTGAGCCTTTAAGCTATTTTATTTGACAGCCTCATATTTAAGCCTAATCCATTTTTTTTAAGACCATAATTTGATCCAAATTCCTAAGTGCTTTAAATTGTAAAGTCATGTGATGAAATAAGAGAAAATTGGGTGAGAGTGATGCCTTAGAGTGTATGGGTACTTGAAATTGTTATGAAAAGAGTGGCTATCATAGAGGTGTGTTATAAAAAATGAGAAGAGAGAAAAATGAAAAGAAAAATAAAATGTTAATTCTGTTCAAAATTGAATAACAAAAGAGGTGAGAAGGGGTGGTAGATAAAAGGAAAGTAGAGAATTTGTTTAAAAGAAAGTGTTAATGGCATAATGTGATGTATTAAAGGGATTAGGACATAGTCACTATTTCTGGCCAAAATAGTCCTACCCGTCCCTTAGCCTACATTACAACCTGTAAAAGACCTATTTGATCCTAAGATTAGCATTCTGATATTTAGTGGAGCATTACACTAAGGGAAAACCTATGGTCATTAGTTGCAACATATGAATTCTTTGTGAGAGTGAGAGCAAGGAAAATCTTATACCCATGTTTCGAAAAATGAAATACTTGTGAGTGATTATGGGTGATATATTGTGAGACACACATGGTTGATGAGTTTTGGGTAGTTGTGTATGATTCTCTATGCCTTAATTTTTGAATACGAATTAACCATCATCACGAGTCTAAATTGGAGGTTGAATTGTTTCTAGTAGTGGTCAGAAAACTACTCTTTGTTAATAATTGTCGTGCCTGTCTTGATGAATATTTTGTGTTGTTACTGTGAAACCCTAAGTAGATGTTTATATGGACATGATATTTTGTTCGAGGACGAACAAAGCTTTAAGTGTGGGGTGTTGATGTTAGGCGTATTTACACGCCTAAAGCGCCTTAATTTACCCATATTTTAGCTAAGTTTTGAGGATAAAATATATAATTCATGCACTTTTAGGCCTTTTTCCTGTAAGTGAGCTAACCAACGTGATTAGCAAGTTTTCAGGTATAAATGATAAAGATTTCAGCATTTTATGGATAACTTGACGCCAAAGGAAGCTTCACGAAAGAAGGAAAGCAGCGTTTGGATGCCTATGGACTGAAAGTGACGCATGGAAAACTTGTCCCGGGCAAAAACAGCATTTCCAAAGACTTGGGGATCAGCAGTAACTTAGTAGGATTAGGATAAGGATGCAGTAACCTAGTAGGATTAGGATAAGTACACAGTAGCCTAGTAGGAATAGGATATGGGTGCTATAAAAACCCTATGATGCTGAACTTTTCAGCAAGCATTATTACAATTAAAAACAATTCTCTTTCAATTAATTCTTCTTCCCTTCTATTCATCTATTCGACTCTTAAATTTCACGACAAGTGAAACGTTATTTGCAAGGAGTTCACGCCACAAGCACTACCAAAGCATACTTCACGTTAGATTTTTATTTTGGTATGATGATAATGTCTATTGTGATTTCTGTTGCACTCATGCATAGCTAAACTTCTCTGTTAGGGTTATGGAAGCCTTATGAGATACTATCTATTTCTATCAGTATGTGAATTCTTGATACGTATGTTGCTTATATCATTCTTCTCTTCATCTTAATATAAATTCTTGTGGTTGCAAACATATAGAATACGCCAGTATAGCATTAACTTGTTCGAAAGAAAAGTTACATGTCTGGAAAAGAGAGAATGTCAAGGAAATAGGGCACCAACCCCTGCTTAAAAGTTAGTGCCGTAACTGGATTAACCTCTTGGAGAATTTGTACCATTCGATACGCTTTAAGCTCGAAAGAGTTAAAGTGAAATAGTCCTTGATGGTCGAAAGACGCCTGGATTTACCATAGAATACGATTCTCTATAAGCACATGCATGTCTGAATTCCGCATAACTCATAGTCATTAGATACGTATAACTCATAAGGTGGACATAACCCTAACTCTCAATTCTCATTGATTAAAACCTACCAAGTACTCCATTTTACTCTTCTATTTTCTGTTTTTACTCTACTATTTTGTTTACATCATTTGCACGGACAAAATCCCCGCTTTATTCGCAGAACTTTCATCAAAAGTCTAATAATCATTTCTTACATAGTGACCAAGTATTCCCTGTGGGATTCGACACCCAACCCAGTTGGGTTCTATATTTGACAACGACTGCTTACACTCCTACGAGAGCTGTAGTTTGAGCGTTATCACCAGTGCTCCAGTACCTAAGTTCAAAAATGGTAACAATGATAGGGTGCCACGCTCTAAGTCTCAGGGTAGTATCAATAGTGTTTGAACAAATCCTCAATGTCAGCAATGTGGTAAGAACCACAAGGGTGTCTGCAGAGTTGACAGTGATATTTGCTTTGGGTATGGCAAGCCTGGCCACAGAGTTAGAGATTGTCCTTAGTCAGGTTTTCAAGGTCATCATACTCGTTCTTCAACTCAGTCAGGTCACCCAAATTAGTAGGTGCTGCTTCCAGTACCACCAGTGGGCAACACCTAAACAAACTTTATGCACTATAGTCTAGACAAGATCAGGAAAATTATCCTGATGTGTTCACTAGTATGTTACAGATCTTCCATTTACACATTTATGCCTTGCTAAATTCGGGACCTTCTTTATCTTTCGTAACTCTCTATAAAGCCATTAACTTTGGAGTCAGTCTAGAAATCTTAGCAGAGCCGTTCTTATTTTCTACCCTAGTGGGTAAATCTATCATAGCTCGATGGGTATACAGGAACTGTCCGGTTATGATATCTCTAAAAGTTACCTCAGCAGACTTTGTAAAGCTAGAGATGACAGATTTTGATGTCATTCTTGGCATAGATTGGCTCCATTCATGCTATGCCTCAGTTAATTTTAGAAATAGAATAATTCTTTTTTAGTTTCCAAATAAAGCAGTCCTTGAATGGAGAGGTAGTACCACAATTCTTAAAGGTCAGTTGATTTCATACCTTAGAGTGAGAAAGATGATATCCAATAGAACTATTCCTGGATTTCAATGCATATCTATTCCTCCATATAAAATAACACCAGTAGAACTCAAAGAATTAAAAGAACTATTGAAGGATCTCCTAGATAAAGGATTCATTAGACCTAATATTTCCTTGTGGGGCACACCTATTCTCTTCGTGCGTAAGAAAGAAGGTTCTCTCAGAATGTGTATTAACTGCTATCAGTTGAACGAAGTCACAGTAAAGAATAAGTACCCACTTCCCAGAATTGATGACTTGTTCGACCAACTTTATAGTGATAGTTACTTTTCTAAGATAGACCTCAGATCAGGCTATTATGAGCTCAGAGTCAAAGAATGTGACATTCTAAAAATAGCTTTCAGAATCTGGTATGGTCACTTCTAGTTCCTAGTTATGTCATTTGGTCTTACTAAATTCCCTAGCATCCTTCATGGACTTGATGAACTGATTGTTCAAGCAGTACTTGGACATGTTCATTATAGTCTTTATCGATGACATTCTCATCTATTCTTGTAGCGAGAATGATCACGCAGATCACCTCAGTATTTTACTTCAAACTCTCAGAACTCATTGGCTATTCACCAAATTTAGTAAGTACAAATTTTTACTAAGGTCAGTAGCATTTGCTTAGTCATATTATTTCTGCTGATGGCATTAAAGTTGATCCTTAAATGACCAAAACGGTGATAAACTATCCAAGACCTATCTCTCCATTAAATATTAAGAGTTTATTAGGTTTAGCTAGCTATTAATGTTGGTTTGTTGAAGGGTTTTCATCTATTGCATCCCCCATGTCCATATTGACTCAGAAAAAAGTCCAAATTAAATGGTTAGATACCTGCGAGAAGAGTTTTTAGGAGCTAAAGACTCGACTCCCTTCAGCCCCAGTTTTGACTCTACTAGATGGTTTAGATGGGTTTATTGTGTATTTTGAAGCATCCAGAGTAGGTTTGGATTGTTTTCTCATGAAGAGAGGTAAGGTCATAGACTATGCCTCCAGACAGCTTAAGCCCTATGAGAAGAATTACCCGACCCATGATCTCGAGTTAGTAGTTGTACTATTACCTTAAAGATTTGGAGGCATTACTTATATGGAGTGCATATTGATGTGTTCACAAATCACAAAAGCATTCAATACATCTTTTCTCAAAAAGATTTAAATTTACGTCAGAGAAGGTGGTTAGAGTTATTGAAAGATTATGATATGAGTATTCTGTATCACCTGGGAAAGGCCAATGTAATGGATAATGCTCTCAGTATACTGTCTATGGGTAGTGTTGCTCATGTGGAGGACAGTAAGTAGAAGTTAGTTTAGGAAGTTCATCAGCTTTCCCAACTAGGTGTCTGCTTAGTCGATTTAGAAGAAGGTAGTGTATGGGAGCAGAACAGTTCCAAATCCTCGCTAGTTTCCAAGGTAAAGGAAAAGTAGGATAGAGAGCCCAGTCTTGATAAGTTGAAAGAGTCAGAGATCAAAAAATAAAGGTTTTCTCCCAAGGGGGAGATGGTGTATTGCATTGTCAGGGTTGGCTATATGTTTCGTGTGTAGATGACTTGAGGCAACGAATTCTTGCAGAAGCACATAGTGCGCGTTACTCTATTTATCCAGGGGCCACTAAGATGTATCGCAATTTACGGGAGATCTATTAGTGGAGTGGGATGAAGAGAGATATTGCAAAGTTTTTAGCTAAGTGCTCTACATGTTAACAAGTTAAGATTGAGCATCATAAGCCTAGTGGGTGCATGCAGGAGTTCAGTATTCCCACATAGAAATAAGAAAAAGTGAACATGAACTTTGTGATGGGTTTGCCTCATTCTCGTCATCAGTATGATTCTATATGGGTTATAATAGATAGGATGACCAAATCAACTCATTTCTTACCAGTACATACTTCCTATTCAGCCGAGGACTACACAAAAATCTATATCAGATAGTTGGTCAAGTTACATGGAGTTCTAGTATCCATTATCTCAGATAGAGGTACCCAGTTCACCTATCATTTTTGGAAAGCATTCCAAAAAGGTCTTGGTACCCGAGTTCACCTCAGTACAGCCTTCCACCCTCAGATAGATAGTTAAGAAAAAAGGACCATTCAGACTATATAAGCTATGTTAAGAGCC
Organism: Capsicum baccatum var. pendulum; assembly: GCA_030864225.1. NCBI lineage: Eukaryota > Viridiplantae > Streptophyta > Magnoliopsida > Solanales > Solanaceae > Capsicum > Capsicum baccatum. The sequence continues at coordinate 75,398,044 of CM061554.1, read as the reverse complement.
TACATTGTCAATTTTAATGGTAGTTAGGATGACCAATTGCCTTTGATCGAATTCTCATATAATAATAGCTATTATTTGAGTATTTAAATAGCTCTATTTGAGGGTCTCTATGGTGGGAGAAGCAGATCTCCAATTGGTTAGTTTGAGGTAAGTGAGGCCATAATAGTAGGGCCTGATCTAGTATTTGATGCCTTAGAGAAGGTTCAATTAATCATAGAAAGACTTAGGGCTGCCTAGAGCCAATAAAAATCGTATATAGATGTGTAGAGAAAATATCTTGATTTTGAGATTAGTGAATTTGTGTTATTGAAAATCTCTCCCATGAAAGGGGAAAAGAGGTTCAGCAAGAAGGGAAAGCTCAGTCCCCGATATGTCAGTCCTTATAGAATTCTCACTCGTTTTGGAAAGGTAGCTTATGAGCTTGAGTTGCCTTCAAATCCAGCCTCAGTGCATCCAGTATTCCATGTCTCCTTGTGAAAGAAATGCATTAGTGACCCAGCAGTCATAGTTCCATTAGAGAATGTAAACATTGAAAATGATCTTTCTTTCGAAGAGGTTCTAGTCAAGATCCTCAATTATCAGATTCCCAAACTGAGGAACAACGAAGTTCCCTTAGTTAAAGTTCTTTGGCGGAATCATTCTGTTGAGGGAGCTACTTGGGAAGCAGAAGTAGATATGCGCACCAAGTATCCTCACCTCTTCTCCGCAAACTTAGATACAACTTAAGGTAACAATATTCCTTAGCTTTACTCAGTTGGTTTTTCAGATATAATTATAAACTTGTTATACATTAATGTTATATATTCAGTCAAGCATTCATAAATCAGTTCAGTCATGTAATCATGCATTAGATATGCATGTTCAGTACAAAAACCTAGCTTATAAGTAACTTTAGTCATGTATTCCATGCAACAGATATGCATGCTAGATATGAAAGCTCAGTTTGTTAGTAGTTCAGTATTGTAGTCATGTATCAGATATGGACGTTCAGTTTGTAAACTCAGTTTATCAGTGTCTCAGCTTAATCAGTTTCATTCAGTGATGAATGTTCCCAATGGGGCTAGATATTGTAATACCTCGTATTTCTCAAGCTTAACTTAACCCTTATTTCATGAGTTATTTATTATAAATTTTTTGAAATACTCAGTATTTTTTTAGTTTAGAGCCTGTTATTGCATTGAAAATAAAATTAGCTTTCTAACGATATAAAATTCACCTAAATTCCATAACTAGGTAAGAAGTTATGGCTATTTTAAATTCCAGTCGTTAAACAGTGTTCTTCAGGCCAGTAGCGCATCACGGAGTATGTCAAAATGACAATTGTCAGTTTCTAATGTTGCTCTGCGATATTGGCACATAGTGCCAAGGATCATTTTCATATTTGTCACTTTATACTATATCAACGCGATCCCACCGCATCACGATAAGTCCAGATTTCAAAACCAAAGAGGTGCCGAGATCCCACCGCATCGCGCTAAGCCCTCAGTTCCCAGTCGTCATTTACCAAAGACACACAGGGGTCCAGGTCAGGAAAATCTCTCAAAAATTAAAAGTGATGTACAGGGATAAATTGGTCTTTTCCTATGATTTTTGCATGCCCAGATACAGGATTCAAACCCTAAAACCAATTTTAAAGTTCATTCATAACTAATTTTCCCCCAAATTAAAAGCATTCTCTCTCAATAAAACAAACCCTAGCTCAATAAAATCAATATCAATCTTAAGAATTTTCAAAGAATCTTTAAGAACAAATATTCCAAGGTATGTTAGGTGTTTATCTATGGGTCCCTTTCATCCATAGAGTCCACGAATCCACTTTTAAAACTTCAAAATCTATGATTCAGGAATTACATGATTGAAATTTGATTATATTAGTGTTCTTGATATTAAATGAGTTCCAATTCAGGATTAATTGTAGATTCCATGAAGTTTGAATAGCATGTACATTGAATTATGAAATTCCCATGTCATAATCATTGAATTTGCAAGTTACAACATTTTAATTGCCATACTTATATGTTAACCATGATTATATGCATTAAGTTGTGTTCTCTAGGTGTTTGATAGAATATCCATGTGAATGAATTAAAGAAATCATGGCATGTTAGTGTATGGATAAGCTTATTCCCTACAAGTGTTTGAGATAATGTCTCTATGAATAATTATGATATTTAAGAGTATATTATGCTTTATTTTTCATGCTATCGAGTCTTGGGGGTGTTTAATACCCGATAATTTAGCTGTGTACCTAGAGCTAGTATCAGTTACAGAATAGTATCAGTCATGTCATGATCAGTAGTACTCTTAGTTAGTTACAGAACTCAGTAGAACTCAATCAGTTATAGAACTTCGGAAAATTCAGTAAACTAAGTATCAGTTTTGTACAATTAGTTCAGTGTCTTTCAATTGGGATTAGGATTTAGCACCGAGTGTGCCCAAGGATGGGACTCACCTGCCAGTAGAGGGTGTGATCCTTAGAAGAAATCATTCCATTCTAGAACTATATAGCCAGTGTAGGTTGAGACATCAAACCTACCAGGTTTAGGGTTGATGAGGTGTTTTAACCTGATATATGAGGGTTCCACCATTCTCATTAGTGTACCTACTAGATGAGGGTAACTATTCATTATCTTTACTCTTGGAACGGTACTGACACCCTTCAAACTGGGGTCACAGGTTAAACCCCAACTTAGTTACCTTATCTTATTTGGGGCATTCCAGTTAGATGATTACCTCCCATAGTCTTCAAAATAAAACTCAGTTTAGTTCTACAAAATCAGGACTATCAGATACAATTAACTAGTATCAGTAAATCAGTTATCAGTAACTTCAACTATCAGTTACTCAGTATCAGAATTCAGGACTTAGCTTCAGATAAGCTTAGTCATAGTATTATCTATATGCACATTAGTGTACACTCAGTATTTACAGTAGTATTAGTTATCCATGTACTCTCATGTTCAGTTACTCTATATCTTGCAGTCAGTTATTGTCCATGCATATGAACCCTTTCATTCAACCTTACCCCTTCTAGCATACCAGTACATTCCATGTACTGACACATACTATTTATTTGTGCTTTGATGTCTTATATCATATATTCAGATGCTTAGGTTCTCGACCGCGCAAAGAAAGATTCAGATTCAGCCAGCAGTAGTAGATTAGCTATGAGTCCTCATCATTTGAGGATATTTTTTTATTCATTATTTTAGTAGCCTCAGTATTTCAGTAGATGGAGTTAGTTGGGGGATTTTTCCATTAACTCCACATTCAGATAGTTCAGTTTAGAGGTTATTTAGACTAGTTTTCAGATAATATTCAGTTTTATAGATTTTTATTATATTTTGATATTTAAGAATTATTTTAGATATTTTAACCTTATGGTATTTCAACCTATTATTCTGTATTTATTTCAATGTATTAGTTAGTTCTCATAGCATCTATCAATCATGGGTTAGCTTGTAGTCCTTCGGGATCATAAGCACTGTGTAGCGTCTGGGGTACAGACTTGGGGTGTTACAACTTTTCTAAAATTGCTAATCCATAGTTGCAAGCTTTTAGAGAAAGAGGTAAATTTTATGTTTGATGATGTTTGTCTCAAGGCCTTTGAATACTTCAACAAGCGGTTGATATCGACTTCTATTATTATGTCTCCAGATTGATCCTTGTCTTTTGAGGTAATGTGTGAGGCTAGTGGTGTGATTTAGGATTTGTCCTAGGCTAATGGTGTGTTAATATCCTTCACTCTAACTACTATGCTTGCAAAGCATTAAATTCCACGCAAAAAAATATATATAGTTACTAAGCAGGAGTTACTCAAAGTGGTTTTTGCCTTTGAGAAATTATGGTCCTATTTTATAAGGACCAAAGTCATCATTCATACTAGTCAAGAACATTGAGGTAACTGATGTCTAAAAAAAATGCTAAGTTGAGGTTGATTCGTTGCGTACTATTGTTGCAGGAATTTAACTTTGAGGCAAAGGATTGAAAAGACTCTGAAAACCTGGTTGCATACCACCTATCATGCCTCGAAGAAGAGGAAATGCTAAAATTAAAGGATGATCTTGAAATTGATGATATTTTTTCATATGAGCAGGTCTTGGAAAAATCTCAAGACTTAATCCCCTGGTTTGCTAATTTCGCCAGCTATTTAGCAAGTGACTTCATCCCAGAAGATTTTCATTTCAGCAGCACAAATGATTCATGCATGAGGTATGTATGTTTTTCTCAAATGAGTCTTATCTATTTTTCTGTGCGTACATGAAATTATTCAAAGGTGTATTCTCGAGGTAAAGATGATTCTCATTTGTGAGGCTTGTCATTCATCAACAGTTGGGGGTCATCATCGTGGTACTCGTATAGCCCGTGAAATTCTATTGTTTGGGTACTATTAGCTTACTATTTACAAATATGCCCATAATTATGGTCGGACTTGTGATCAGTGTCAGTGGCACGAAATTATTTTGCAAAAACATGAGCTCCCCATGACACCTATGTTGGAGTTTAAGTTATTTGATGTGTGGGGATTGATCAAATGGGTCCATTTATGAGATCTTATGGTATAAAGTATATATTGTTGGAAATAGACTATATTTTAAAATGGGTGGAGACAGTTGTGCTTCCTAATAATGAGGGTCAAAGGGTCACCTCATTCCTAATAAAGAACATTCTCTCTCAATTTTGCACTCCACAAGCTATTATCAGTGTTGGTGTGTCTTATGTTTGTAATAATCTAATTAAGGCCATTCTTGAGAAATATGGTGTGAAACATAAGGCAGTAGTACCTTACCATCCACAAACGAGTGGACAGGTTAAGGTCTTCAATCGTGATATCAAGTCCATTTTGGCAAAGACTGTGAATGTCAACTGGAATGATTGGTTAAGAAAGTTAGACAATGCACTTTGGGCCTACAATATAACCTCTAAAACCTACCATAGTTGCCTCTCCATATTAGCTTGTGTACGGCAAGGCCTGCCAATTGCATATTAAACTTGAGCACAAGGCACTATAGGCATTGAAAAATAATCTTGAGTGGAGTTATGCTGCAAATTTGAGGATGAGTAAGGTGAATAAGTTGGATTAATTTTGGCTCTGAGCTTATAAGAGTTCAGTTTTATATAAGGAGAAAATGGAGTTGTATCGTGACAAAATATTAAGAAAATAGTATTCCAACCCCATTATAGTCTTGTTGTATAATTCAAGGCTTAACTTGTGTCCTGGAAAGTTGTAGTCTAGGTGGTGTGAACCATTCACTCTGGTTAAAGTATTCCTAATAGTGCATTTGAGTAAAAGTGAGAAGGAGAAGTATCATTCAAGGTGAATAGGCAATGTGTTAAGCACTATATGGGAGATACTGAGAAAGTTGGGGTTTGTGTTGATGTAAGTCTTGGAAAAGTCTAGTGGCAAGGAAATCTAGTCGTTCTATGACATTAAATTAGGAATTTTATGGGATGAAACCCATGCGCTTGTTGGTGAAGTTTGAGTATCCAACATAGCAATATCGTGTTGTGTCTTAAATCAAGCATTGATTGGAAGGTAACCCAATTTTTAGTGTTCACTTTGTCTTTCTTTTTGTAGGTTTAAAACATGGGAAAATACCTAGAAGCTAAACAAATCTAATTTTTTTGACAAGTACAATTAAGTGGACTTACAGACCCGCTTACGAAGGTTGTAAGTCCCACCTAAAAATAGTAACATGTGTCATAGTTATTAGAAAAAAATTTAGGGGATTTTTGGGTCTCTAAAGTTGTACTTACTTAAGATAGTATTAACATTCTATTAGAGGGTTTGACTATTCAGGGTGATTTATCTCTCTTGAGCGGCATTGGTAACGTCTTTTTAACATCATCTTTGATGTAATCTAGTATATTCTAATGTTGGCGGCTGCTTAAAAGTGTCGGCGATAGGTAAGTGTACACCCTATCTCTTTTTCCCTTCAATTTTCTCTCTCCTTCCTTTTCTCTTTCTCCTCCTTTCTCTCTCTCTTACTCTTATTGCCCTTTTTACTGCTCTCACTATCGGGATATGGTTTCCACTAGCTCTACCCCAGCGACAGTAGCCAATGTGCAATACCGTACATAAAAGAGAGTCGGGTTGATTCTTCGACAACCAGTGGTCACTCTGGTGTGGCCAGATTAATAGGTTTTGCATGACCAAATCTGGTTTCGATGACATTTTGGTGAAGCTCTAGTGACAATATTCTAGCGACCAATTTCTATATCAATTTTTTGGAATCCTACATAGCACATACAAGAAGTGGACTTGGTCTACAAACGTATCTCGTGACTTCTAACCTTTTGAAATTTACTTTCCCTTATTATTCCATGTATTTTGACTTTCTTTTAATTTGTTGGGACTGGCTACTTTGTATTGGGATTTATTATTTTGTTTTTTCTAGGTGTTAGGCCGGATAGTGTGCTTTGCATATGCCTACTGTTTCCTACGGTTGTTTTTTTATTTATTTCTTTGTTTGTGTTTTTTTAGTAGTAGCTTTGAGGGTTGATGGTAGGATAGGGTTATATCTAGGAGGTTGGGGATGGGGGCTATTTTGTGGTTGGGTAAGAGGGGAGGGCAAGGTTGGGAGTGGGGTTAAGGTCTGGCGTTATGATAGGTTTGGGTATAGGTAAGGGGTGGTAGAGGTATATGTGATGCAAGATATGATATGTAGAGGGTAGGGTCTTGGAACATAGACACTCTTCGAGGTAAGTCCATTAAGCTTGTAAAGATTATAGAAAGAGAAAGATTAATATTGTGTGTGTCTTGGAGATCAAGTAGGTAGGGTCTAAGGCTAAGGATGTGGATGGGTACATGCTATGGTACTCAGGAAGTTAGCGGCATAGGAATGGAGTAGACATCTTAGTAGAAAAAAATCTTAAAGAGTAGGTAGTGGAGGTTAAGAGGGTAAGCGATAGGTTGATGACAATTAAGTTTGTCTTTGGGGGGTTTACTATGAACGTATGTAGCATTTATGCACTATGAGTGGGATTGGATGAGGAGGAGAAGAAGATGTTTTGGGAGGATTTGGGAGAGGTGGTGAGAAACATGCTTAGCTATGAGAATATTATTGTAGTAGGGGATTTCAGTAGGCATATCGGGGTATTATTAGGAGGCTATTTCAGTGTGCGGGGAGGTTTTTTTATTGGGGAAAAGAATGAAGAGGGAGCTTTTCACTACTCGTGGAAAACCCCTAGTCCCGATACAGTGCTTTTGGCCACAAGTGACCCCAAGATAACCCATGAAATGGTACCTGCTACGAGCACTGAATAATGTGATATTAAATAACATATGCAGAAGATATAATGTTAATGATCTAGCAAGATAAAATACTACAGTATATCACAACATGTCTGAAACAACTGAAAAATTGAAAGATAAACAAACTTCCTAAACTTTAATTTAAAAGCCTCTAAAAGATAAGGATTTGATGGGACAAACCCCCCTAAATAACTCTGAATGACTGACATAAAGAAATTTAAAAATACTGAAATAAAATGTCTCATCCTCGAAAGATGAGGACTCATAGTACTACGCTAGAATGCGCTGAGTGCCTAAAGATGGTCAGTGAACTGTCCATTCGAATATATATTATAAAACAACATAGAATAGAGAAAAGTATGTGATCAGTACTGGTACATGAGGTAAGGATCAACTAAAATGTGAATGGAAACTGAACATGAATACATGAACATATAAAAGTAAGAGCGCATCACCAAGTAAAGCATGCACTTAATATGAGCTGGATAACTAAAATCTGTCTAACAGAATAACTAAAAAATCTGGCAACTTGGTCAACCAAATCTGAACTGATATAGACTGAGTATTGACTGAAAGTATAGGAGATGACAACAACTAACATGCCCCAATTTGAGCAATCAGGGACCAATATGTAACCCTAATTAGAAGGGTGTAGGTACCTTGTAAGGGGTACCAACACATGACTAACGATGTTGATCCACAAGGCTGATTTTCGAAAGGATTAGGGTGTCATGCCTAACTGATGGGGGACCCTTCATAATCTAAAGTAGCGTCGTTGGTCTTGAACTTAGGGACTGCTACTAATGACTCATGCCTAACTAATGGGGGAGCCACCATACCTACGTTCACTTGGTGATAAGTGTTATGCCTAACTGAATGACATTGGTATTATTATTCATTTAAAAAAATATGGTATTGTATTGATAAGTGCTCAGCATGACACTACCAGAAATTATGCCTATCGTAACGAACTTTTTGCCAACGGTTTCTGAAGCGTTGCTATAAAGGGTCTATTACAACGGTTCCAACTGTTACAAAAAAAATTATTTTAGTTAATGCTATAACCGTTGCCATTGATATATAACCGTTGCAATAGGGTGTATTATAGCAATGCTTACATAAAACTTTTCCATAAAGCCACCTATGGCAACACTTAATTGGGGTAAAAAAGCTATTGCAGCACTTAAATTTTTTTCCTCCCTAATTTTTCACAAAGTGTGCAAAAATTTAATAAAATTCAAACGGACCATCTTAATACTAGAGTGATAATTGTTGTTGTAGGGAAACCCAATCAAATGTAATTGGCTATCATAAATACCTTTAAAATCAATTAACACAAGCCCTCAACATGTCTTCTAAAGTCTGAATTTCCCTCTTTGCCTGACCATCTTTTGGGGGATGGAAAGTTGTACTAAGATGAACTTAAGTACCAAGACATGTTGAAGAGATTTCCAAAGTGAGAAGTAAACTGAGTACCTCTATCTAAAATGATAGTCAAAGGGACCCATGTAGCTTGAACAACTCCCTGAGATAGATCCTAGAATAATGCCCAGTTGCATAGGAGGTATGAACTGGCAAGAAATAGGCTGATTTGGTCATTTTATCTACTATAACCCCATATTGAATCATGTTGACAATGCGTATGAGGCAACCCTATCACAAAATCCATGGTCACTACCTCCCATTTCCAAGTGGGGATGCTAAAATCTTGAACTATACTACTAGGCCTTTGGTGATCACCCTTAACCTAATGACAGTTCAAACACTTATCCACAAATTCTATAATATCTTTCTTTATAACACTCCGCTACTAGATTTTCTGCAAGTCACGGTATATCCTAGTGGTGCCTGGGTGTATAGAGTATTACGCACCATGCGCTTCAGCCAATATTCCCTTCCTTAATTCATCAACACATGGAATACATAGCCTACCTTTGCAATGAAGTACACCATCTCCCTCTTGGGAGAAAACCTTCACCTTCTGATCCTTGATTGCCACCTTCAACTAGACCAAAATAGGATCCTTGTCTTGCTTTTGTTTCACATCAGTAACCAATGAAGATTTTAAACTATCTTTTATCCAAATACTACCTTAGCTGAATTAATCAATCAAACTCCTAACCTCATAAGATAATGAACTTCACAGACTAACTCCTTCTTATTATCCTCAACATGAGCAACCCTACGCATATACAATCAACTGAGGGCATTTGCCAGTACATTGGCCTTTCCTAGGTGATACAACACACTCATATCATAATCTTTCAACAACTCAAGCTATCTTCTCTGATGAAAATTAAGATCTTTCTATGTGAACATATACTGTAAACTCTTGTGATCCGTGAACACATTAACATAAACCCGCATAAAGATAATGCCTCCAAATCTTTAAGGCAAAGACAACTGCTACTAATTCAAGATCATAGATTGGGTAATTCTTTTCATGGAGTTTAAGTTGTCTGGAAGAATAGGCTATGACCTTACCTCTCTACATTAATACGGAAATAGGGGTGGAAAATGGGCGAGTCGAGTCAGATATGGGCAGATAAACAATGGATCATGTGAAAATGGATAAAATGGATAAACTCAATTGATAATTTGGATATCCATATTATCCGTTACTTCTTATTATATAAAGACAAAAGTACTCTTATATTACAAAAAAAAATACATGTCTTAGCAAAGATATGATTCTAATTATATAATTTAGCCTAAATTTTAATTAATTAAAATCCATAGCCTCTCGTGCTAATTAAATTTAATTCATAATCTCTCTCCTTTATTTCTCCCATGATTTTCTCTCTCCCTCTTTCATTTTTTTCTTTTCTAGCTTTTTATTCTTCTCTTTTTGTTTTTTTCTTTTTTTTCTTTTTTTTCTTTTTTTTTAGTTTTCAACGTTCCTCATTTTTTCTTTTCCATTTTTTCATATTTTTTCTTTATTTTTTTCATTTTGTTTTATTATTAGATTTTTGTCATTTTTTTGTAATTTCGTTTTTTTTCCTTTGTTTTGTTTATTCTTTTTTATTTTATTTTATTTATTTTTTGGCATTTTCCCTCTCGTTTGTTGTTGTTGTTGTGTTTTATATTTATTTGTATTATACTATATACTTCAAATAAATTTATTATTTGTATTTGAATAGTTTAGACATGAATATGTATATTTTATCATTTGTATTTATACACAAATAAGTATATGCACTAATTATATTTCTTGGGTCTAAAATATAAAAATATTCATGCATCATTTACTAAAATATATTTTTAGTATTTGAATGTTAAATTTATCATTCGTATTTGTATAGAAAAAAATCAAACTAGAAAAAGAGGAGGGGGCAAGAAAAAGAAAAAATACAAAAAGAAAACAAGAAAGATAAAAGGAAAAAGGAAAAAGAAGAAGAAGAAGAAGAAAGAGAAATAAAATTAAGAAATAGAAGAGAAAGAAAAAACTAAAAGAAAGAAACGAAAAACAAAAAGTAGAAATGAAAATAGAAAAAAAAAGTAAAAAAAAAAAGAAAAGAAAAGGGTGGTTCAAATAATTTAAATGAAAAAGGTAATTTAAAAAAAAATTAAGAAAATAAAAATTTTAAAAATGAAAAATATTTTCTATTTAAAATAAATTAAAAATATTTTTCTTCATTCCAAACACACCCTTGAAAAATATACTTTAGAGGTTGGTACATCTTCACATATGTCATACTTTAAGTAGAGTGTAATTGGTGGATACCCATGGGTTATCCATATTTTAGAATAGATAATATGGGTTAACTCATATCTGATCCATTATCAAATGGGTTGGATAACCATATAATTTATCCAGTTCGCCACCCCTATACGCAACCAAGACAAACTCTAGAGGCATCATAATACACTACAAACCTATATTTTCCATCTGGCAAAGTAAAGACTAGAGCAGAAGTGAATCGAGTGTTCAACTTTTGAAAAATCTTCTCATAGAAATCTGATTACTGAAATTTGAATTTCTTCTAGGTTAGTCCGGATATGGGAGAAGAAATAAAAGAAAAACCTTCAATAAAACATTTGTAATAGCCATCTAAACCTAAGAAATCCTAATATCTAACGGAAAAATAGGTCTAGGCCAATTTCTCACTACTTCGGTCTTTGGAGGATCAACTTGAATATCATCACCAAAAATGATGTGACCAAGAAAATCCACTGACCTCAACCAAATTTTGTACTTACTAAACTTAGTGAATAACTGGTGATCTTTAAGAGTCTGCAACGTAACTCTTAAATGGTCTCGTGATCAGTATCACTACGAGAGTAGACACAAATGTCATAAATGAAGACTATGACAAACATGTCCAAGTACTTATTGAACACCCAATTCATCTAGTCTATGAAATCTATTGGGGCAATCATTAGCCTAAAAGACACAACTAGGAATTCAAAGTGACCATTCCGAGTTCTGAAAGTTGTCTTCAGAATGTCACCTTCTCTGGCTGTAAGCTGATTGATCTTTTGTATATTTATATGTTCAAGGCACCAATATTAGTAGAGATTTGGACTTGTTTTGAGAACTTTGATGTGAGTTCTTGAGTATAATTTTGCTTTAATTCTGTTTCATACCAAATAGATATGATTAGTGTTTTTAGGGATTAAATCGTGATGAATTGGACACAATTGGATACATTGATGATATGTCTTGATAAAAGGAATAAAAGTCAAGGGAATATAAGTCAGAAAGACAAGATGAAAGGCAGAACTTCACGTTTATAAATTCACTGCATCGTGGCAACCGACAAAATGGCATTGGCTGAATTCCAGTGGAGTAGCGCGAATGTATCACGTTGTGGAGAGGCTCAAATTCCCATTTGGCACTTTCCAATGACTTGGCGCAATTTCACCGCGTTACGACATAAGACCATTTGCCAATTTCTGAGTATTGGAGATGGACCTATTCACAGCCTTATCAGCACAGGTTTCTGCACTACAGAATTTGATCTACACATTATTCAACAGCTTGAAATTGGGAGCTCCACAACCCACATCCACAGTCAATGTATCCAACAAGCTGCAGGTTAGTGTGAAATCTGCAGAAATAATGTCCATTCAGTGGCCATGTGTGCTTCAAATTAGGAATCAATGATATATATAGGTAATTCTCAAAGGCCAAATTTTGGTAATTCTTACAACATGAAGTGGTAGACTCAGCCATGGAACGCACAACAATAACAAATTCAGCATCCACATACCCAAACAAATTAGTCAACTAACAATATAGAAGAGATGTTGAAGCAGCTTCTAGCTAGTCTGACATAGTTGATTGTGGACATGAAAAATTAGCAAGCGGCTATAAGAAATTTAAAGTTTCAGTTGGGGAAATTATCATAAGCAATAAATACTAGGACACAAGATAGTTTACTCGATGATACAGAAAATCCAAAACAAGTCATGGTAATCACCTTAAGGAGTGGTAAAGAGCTTCATGAAAAACCTTCAAAGACAACTAAGGAGGTAGATGGTGATGTGGTAACCTAACATGTAAATGACAGCGTTGATGAAAATTCAAGAAAGTCTGAGTACTTGAAGGAAAAATTTGTTGAACCAGAGATGAAGAAGACACTGCCATTACTATTTCCTTAAAGACAAATTAAAGAGAAGGAGGATGCATTATTTAAAGAGTTCATTGACACATTCAAAAAACTTTACATTAAGTTACCTTTTCTAGATATTTTGTAGAGTATTCCTAAGTACACAAAGTACTTGAGGGATGTGGTGGAAAAGAAGGTGAAATTGCAAAATGTGGGAGCAATAACACTCACTGAAGAGTGTAGTGCAGTAATGAAATAGAAAATCCCTAAGAAATTAAAATATCAAGGGAAATTTGCTATTCCTATTCAAATTATTGATAAAGCGGTCCATGAACTGAGTGATTTGGGGGAAATCATAAACTTGCTGCCCCCATCTCTGTTTGAAAAATTGGGCTTGGGAACGCCTAGATCGACTATCATGATTTTACAGTTTACAGATGGTTTCGTGGCATATCTAGAAGGAATAATTTAGGATATCCTCATTAAGGTTGGTAAATTTGTTATTTCTACTGACTTTTTTGTTCTTGATTTTATGGCAGACGAACAGGTACCAATGATATTAGGGCGTCCATTTTTAGCAACATGAGAGGCCTTGATTGGTGTTAGAGAAGGCACGCTCAAGATGAGGATAGATGTTAAAGAGGTGGTATTTGATTTTTACAAAGCACCCATTGAAACTTCCCAATATAAAGATTTATGCATGATCAATGTGATCGAATGGGATGAGTGTGTGATGTTTAAGCCACCAAAGGCCTCTTTCGACTACCTAATTAAGCGACCTAAGATGAAACCACCATTTTATAAAATGATGAAATTTAAAAAAAAAAGAGATATGTTGACCTTGAGAGTGCAATCTTAAGAGGTTAGAAACGAATAAAAAGATGGCTCCCAAGTGTGAGGGAAAAGATGAAGGAATATGGTTGAGTTGAGTTGGGTCATGCCGCGACACTAAATTAGGTGCTTCTTGGGAGGCATCCTAAGTTAAAGTAGGTATATTTTATTTTTAATTTTTTGGTTTTATTTTACGTAGTTCTTGTTTTTGGTTGAGTCATAGGTTAATGGGAAGTCTGAGTACCATAAACTTGAGCTTGAAGTATGGCAAAGATGAAGTATAGGGTCTCTTGGATCTCCTTTATGTGAAGATGATGCTAGCTTGTCCTAGAGGCCTCAAGGAGTATTTCTATCTTTTTACTTTTAAATTCACTTTGGGAAAAAAGTAGATTTTTAAGTGTGGGGTGTGGGAAATTCCCAAATTTTGGCTCAATTTAAAACTTTTAGGATAGGAATAAGTGAGATATTCTTGTTGGTTCTAATTTTGATTGCATGGTGCAAGTGTTTTGTTTGGTAAAAGCATGTTGATTGTGTGAATTACTATTTTTGAGACTCTTAGGCTCATGTTTTTGACTATTTTATTTTTTGTCTTAAATTTGAATTTATGTTATTATTTTGTTGGGAGTCTATGATGATCCTATTAAGTTGAGCATATGCCATGTGCATGTGAGACTTTTGTATATTCCTTGTTGTCTGTGATGTCTAGAACTTGCCTGGTGTGTGTGTTAAGTGAAATAAAGAGTGTGGGTTTAGGAGATGATCTAGGCATTTCTTTTATAGCCTTGTTTTATACCTTCTATTTTCCTACCCTTTGAGCATTATCCTAGTTAACCCCCATTGATCCTTTATCTTTTTCATTGGTAGCCCCATAATTAGCATAATTCCTTCTTTGATAGACCATAATTTGATCCAAAAATTCTCCTAAGTGCTTTAATGAAAAATTTATTTAGTAAGGAGTTTAACAAATTTATGTAAGAAAAGGTGATATTGATGCCCCAAGGTAATAGTTATTGGTGTGTATTGATGTGTGGTGGATGGTTGTGTTATAACTTAAGCTAAAAATATTGCCATGATTGTTAGAAAAAAAGAGAAAAATTGATTGTTGTGGTAGTAAACTATGCGTCCACCAAGTGTTATGAAAATTCTTAAAAGAGATGGGGGCAAAAGTAAAAGGTATGGGTGGATGGAAAATGTGTAATTTTGTTCTTGGAAGATTGGTTTCAAATGAATAATGTAGTGTATTAAAGAACTTAGAAAGGTTAGTCACTATTCTCAAAAAAGTTCCTACCCGTCCCTTAGCCTACATTACGACCCGGGAAAGTCCTAATTGATCATAATCTTTACATTCGACTATTAGTGGAGCATTACACCAAGGGCAAGCCTATGGTTCATTGTGTATAACTTGTGAATTCTTTGAGAGTGACCATAATTTAACTCTTGTACCTATTATTTTACAAATTGCATTATTGTGAGGAATTATTGGTAACAATCTTATTGTGAGGGGCACATGTTTAATGATTATGGGTGATTTGTATGATGTCCTTGATTGAATAATATGCATGATTTTTCCATGTATTGAGTCAATTCTTGAGACTAGGATGTTTTGGAGTAGTGTTCTTGAGCTTTCAATTGTGTGTAGTGTTCTTTGTGTAGAAACTTGCATACCGTGTAATCTTTGTAGTACTAGCTTGAGTGTCTTGCATTTAGTAGAAGTGTAACATTACCTCAGATTTTGGTGCTTAGAATAAAAAGTCGTCCGAGGACGAACAAGAGTTTGTATGGGGTGGTGATCTTACGTAGAATTATATGTTCAAGGCACCAATATGCAAATAGATTTGGACTTGTTTTGGGAACTTTGATGTGAATTCTTAAGTATAATTCAACTTTAATTCTGTTTCGTACCTAATGGATATGATTAGTTTTTTCAGGACTCAAATCATGATGAATTGGATGCAATTGGATACATTGATGATATGTTATGATAGAAGGAATAAAAGTCATGGGAACATAGCTCAGAAAGACAAGCTGGAAGGCAGAACTTCACATTTATAAATTCACCACATTGCGCCGACCGAAAAAATTGCGTTGGCCGAATTCCAGTGGAGTAACGTGAAAAAGGCGCATCACAGAGAGGCTCAAATTCCCATTTGGCACTTTTCAGTGACTTAGCGCAATTTTACTGCATCGCGGTACAAGCCTAGTTGCCAATGTTTGAGACCTGGAAATTTAGTGCATTGCGGAAGAATGAGATTTCATAATTGTCAAAAACCAGTGGCTCACCGCTATAGTAACGCGTAGCGAAGAGTGTAAATTTCACAATTTCAGTGAATAATGGATTTCCACAATTATACAAAGTGAGATAGAATATGGTATTTGATGGCATGGCATGATGCATCGTCTAGTAAAATCAGGATAATTCTGCCCAACTGAAAGAAAACAACGTGGAAACCCAATCCAAGTCGGTTTATGACTTAAATACTATGAATATAACATCCCAAACATCATTTTAGGAATCTTGGAACCCCTAGATCACTTGGAACAACCTTGGAGGCTACCAAAACTTCTTTTTAGGTTTTTATTTCTTTAATTTAGCTTTCTTTTATAGTTTTAATCATTCATACAATTAATTGGATGTTTATTATGGCTATGAGTGACTAAAAACCCTCCTTACGAGGTTAAAGCCAAGAACATGGGTACTATTGTTTTGGATTAAATTCATTTAATTTTTACTTATCATATTTGGTTTTTTGTTTATTCTTGTTTTAATTATTTTAGGGAATCGCGATCCTTAGAATACATATATTGTCAACCATTTGATCTTGGGAAAGAGAATAAGGAGATCGAACATGGGAATAAAAAAATTTGGATTATTATTCTTTTATAAAATAGAGAATTAAACATAGCGTCTAGGACAGGGATGTAGTTAGATGCCTTACTTGATTTATACGTAGGATGATAACTTTAATTCACTTAATTGGATTACTATATCCCCTCTCAACGATGTTGTTGTAATGTCCATATTAGGTAAAATATTAGAGGTTGGGAAGCCATAATCATGCAATTAACCCTACGAATCAACAACTGGGATAAACAAGTTAACGAATGAAGTTCAATACATAGTATGATTGTTTAAAGTGCTTTAACCTTGGGCTTTTAAACACTATGAGGGAATACACTGGGTCTGTTGTTATTGTAAAGTTTTACTTACAGACCCACTTATGAGAGTTGTAAGTACAACTTACGACCCTACTTATATGGGTCATCAAAATCAGAAAAAAATAATTGAATGGTCACTTACGGACATCATAAGTACCACTTTGGGTTAAAAGTTTTAAAATCCAGGTCAAGCCCACCCTTTCTTAAAACCATCAAACCTAATCATCCACCCTGCTTCTTTAAATTAAAACTCCAACTCATCCCCAAACTACTCAACTTCCCTTTTAAAAATTATCAAAGATAATGAAACCCAACTGCTTTCTCTCCTCACTTATTCGCACAGATAACAAAACTAGGGTTCAACTTTTACTTCCAACATTTAAAATTACTGGTAAAATTTTTGGCTCCTACTTGTTATGCATTGTGTTATTAAAAAGGACTTGAGATAGTAGTCAAATCAATCTTGAAAGTATATCAAATCTCATGAGTCTTGATATTTAAGAAGACTGGAATGGTTAAATTTGACTCTTTGCATGATTTATGTTTGAGAATACCTCTGATTAAATCATATATGGAGGTAGAAGCTGAATAGTGTAGAGAAAGCCAAAAAATACTTGTGCAATAGTTGTGAATCTAAATTGATACATGTTATAGTGTATGAACTTGGGTTAAAAATAAAATATACATTATGCACAATAAAATTTTTAATAAAAATTGACCAACTTTCTAAAGATCACTTATGGGCTACTTATGGTCCTTGCAAGTAGTACCTATAGGGCGCAAGTAACCTCGCAAGTGTCAGACTTGAATCCCTAAGACTTTAGGGCTTTCTATGATACATACGAGGGAACCTAAGACCCTAGTAAGTACTAATTAGGCCTCTGTAAGTAGGGTCATAGGTAGCCTTACCCTGGGTTGTTAATTATTTTTTAAGATAATTTTCCTTTCCTATGTTTAAAGCACTAACACCTACTTTTTCAGGTATGATGGCACCTAAAGTTGTACAGAAGAAGGGCATTCGGTCTAGGCTTCATGATGAGTCTTCTGAACAGAGTGACTCTATGAAAGAGTACCCCATGAGTAAGGACAGCACCCCGTTAGCCCTACAACAGACTAGGGATCAATCACAGAAACATGTTATAGCTTCAGTAGTTGTTTCCATATTAGGCACTCAGCCAACACAAGCCATTACTCAGGCTCTCATCTCACACCACCAAAGGTTGGGGCCAAGACTTGATTAGCCCCAATCTTCTTGATAGGACCTCAAATGAAGAATTAGATTCAGATACCACCATATTTTTCCTAATTTAAGTCTATTATTGATCCTCCTATACCTATAGTTTATGAGGTAAGAGATGACCCTATTGATGATAATTCTATGCCAGAAGCTAAAATTGAGTAGTTTGTGACTAATGGTGAGAAGTCATAGAAATTTACAGGTGTTGAGAAATAAGTTGATACTGATAAAGGTAAAGTTAAGGAGGTCAAACTAATCATGAATCCTATTCTATGACCCCCGCCCCCCTAATTTTTTATCAAAGGTTGAAGAAGAAGATGGAAGAAAGAAAGTATAAGAAGTTAATTACTACGCTAAAGGAGTTGAGTGCGGACATCTCTCTTCTTGAAAATCTTAAGTAGATGTCTAGCTATGCAACAATTATGAAAGATTTAGTGATTAATAAGAAATTTTTTAGTCCTGAGGATGTAGGTGGGTTTCATCAGTGCAACTTGATTACACCTTGATTTCGTGTGCAAAAGAAAGGTGGCCTTACTGCCTTTATAATTCCTTGTACGATTGGGTCATCTAGATTTGCCTAGGCTTTGTGTAACTTACGTGCAAGCATTTACTTGATGTCACTAGTATTTTTCAATCAATCAAATTTGAGACCCCGCAAACCCAAGATGATGCGGTTATTGATGGTAGATCATATAATTAAGAATTTTTTTGGTATGTCATTTGATATGTTGGTCAAAGTAGACAACTTCATCTTTTCAACCGGATTTATTATCTTAGATTATAAGGTTGATTTTGAGATACCTATAGTTTTATGGAGACCATTTTTATCCCTGGGTAGAGATTGGGTGGATATAAAAGGGTGAGCTTAAGTTCAGGATGAAAAATGAGGAAGTCATATTCTATGTGCACAGAACTATGCAGCAACCAACTTATATAATGGTGGTTTTAGTAATAAATAGTGTTGATGACCCTAGAAGCTAACTCGATAGCTACCTTGATTAAGTTTTAGTAATCAAGGTCCCCACGTATTGCCACGACATTAAATCAGGTATTGTTTTAGAGGCAACCTAAGGTGCCTTGTTATTTCTACATTTGTGATAATTCATGTTATTTATGATTGACATCAGATCCACTCACCTAAGGTTTGATGGATATGTTTCTTACTTTCTTGCGTTGTGGCAGCCTAATGCATTGTGGACAATGCAAGCTTATTTGATATGGGTAGGGAAACTTATAGGTCTAAATGTCCTTTTGGAGTTCTTATTGTTGTGTCTCTTTTCCTCAGAGTATGTTTGTAGTAGAGATGGCATATTGAGGTATTATTTGTGTCATAATCTATGTTATATGGTGTTGATATGTAAATTAAACGAAACATAAGAAACTTAAGTGAGTTGACATGTTTTGTGTTTTTAAGTTTTAAAATATGATACCCCATAAAAAACCTTTGTGAACTGTGTGTAGAAATATATGTGTGACCATTATTTGAACCTTGTTATGGCATTAGTATTAGGGACAACATAATCAAAGCTTAGCATTGCACGAATTGGATTGGTAGTAGTTGATAATATAACCATGTACCATATGTATGTGAGTCACTTACCTAGTTCACTTGGTGTATTTAATTCAGAACTTTCCCGATTAGTCATACCTAGGTTGTAGGATAGTTGTTAGGACATAATCATAGGCCATGTTTGAATAAGTATAACTTGATCTCTAATTTGAGCCTAAGTTGATTTATTTTCTTGTTTTCACCCTTTCACCTTCCTGTTTAATTACAATAAATCTATTTTGGTCCTGGTCCCTCTTTGGGTACTGTTCACCTCAACTCAGGTAAATTGCTTAAGTTGAGGTTGGCTATCATAGAGGTGTATAGTTAAAAATCTGTATGAAGAAAGATGTTGAATAAATTATAAAAAAAATGTATGGCTGGGTGTGGTAGAAAAGTGTGAAAAAGAAAATAAAAAAAGAAAAAAAAGAAAAAAGAAAAAGAGAAGTTAATAAAAGCAAAGTAAGAAGAAAACCACACCCAATCTGAATAAGCAATAAAAGAAAAAAAAGGGATAAATAAGAAAGGGATGGTTGAGTAGTAAAAGAAAATAACGTAAGTGTAGTGTCAAGGAGGGTCAATCAATATATCCCCAATGTACCATACCTTCCCCGAATCCTACATTACAAGCCTAGAAAAGTCCTATAATGATCCTATACCAACTATCCAAAAAACTAAGCCATAAGAAATAAGAGCAAGCCTATGGTATTTTATGCACATTGTTGGAACTTCTTTTGAGAGAGTGAGTGTCTTGATATCGTCCCCATATTGATATGCTTTATTATACTGTGAAAGTAGGGACTTTTTTTTTAGGGTACATTGGTTATAGTGTTAACTGCGAGTAGTGTAAATTATATAGATGCTTGGTAGTTTGTTGCTAATGAATGCCATCACTTGATTCTTTTATGTCATACTATTGTGCATTATGGATACAAACATTGGTTTTAAAAAATATGAGTGGGTGGGGATATGTAATTTAAGCCAAATTGAGTTGACTGCCATAGGTACCTTGGGTTTCTTTTATTTAATAATCATGTTCTTCTAATATGTGTTAGTTTCCTGAGGGGATGAAAACTTGCTAAGTTGTGAGTGTTGATGTTCCATTGTTTCATGGTACTTTCGATGCATAAAACTAGAAAATTAGGCAAGAAGTTAGGTATTTTTTTAGATGTGATGTGCATTTAAGTTAGTTTTGCAAAAAACTAGGGTTTAGAGTAGAGAAGGAGCAAAAAGTGATGAAGTGAAGTAGGATGGCTACCTACGTTCCAGTAGGTGGCCACGTCGGTAGAACAAATGAAGTTCTGAAATCTGATTTTCAAGTCTGACTCTTGAGGACCCTACCTATGAGGCGCAGGTACTACCTATGGCCTCCATAGGTAACCCTCGTAGTTAAGGGTTCTGAAGCTTGAAGTTTTATCTAATTTTTACAAACCTACCTACGGCCCATAAGTGGGTTTGTAGGTTGGTGCCGACTCTATTTTCGTATTTTATTTAGGATGAGTTCTTTAATGTTTCTGATGTATCTATGACTACCCATTGGATGTTGGAATATTATGTTATGCACTTCATACACCTATTACATAGTTTTGAGTTCTAAGATACAGTTTTGATCTCGGAGTTCTTGTTCTTAGTTTTTAGGGTTTGATATAAAGTTGAGATTTTGATTTTCATTCTTAATTATTGTAAGATTATTCATATGCTATCAATTGTGAATTATATGTGTGTTCTTATGATTATGAGTAGCTAAACTCCATAACTAGGATTGTGGGAATCCTGATGGATTAACGAAGTAGAAGAAGTGCATAGTCATTCTTAATTGTTGTTCTTGCATGTATTGTGGCTTTCTTCGCTCTAATTGCCTTCTTCACGGTTGCAAATGTTAGGAACCTACCTGTATTTGATACTAACTCAAGAGAGGTTGAGATTAGGGAAAAAAGATCACATTAGTAATTTGAGGCTACCGACCTTCATCTAATGAACTTGAGATCGAATAGAGAGAGTTAATCAGAGATCCAAAACAAGGGCTAGTATTGCGACACTCGGAGACCGAGAAGAGATGGGTGAAATTCACCCAAATCAAGGTTGAGAGACAGTTAGGCAAAACATAAACCGTTAGATTCTGCATAGAAGGCATCAAAATAATTTGACAAGCACGATAAGTCTATAACTTTAATAAGTCATAGGAAACATAATTTTAGTGACTGTCTCACACTAATAACAACCTTATTTTCCAAGTATTGTTACTATTACTACGATTCTTACAAAACCTCCCCACTTACTTTTTGCACTTTACAGCTACATCAATAATCTTCTGACGGATTTCCATCCTATTTCTTGTGGGTTTGATCCCAACCTTATTGGATTCTATATTTGACAAGTGAACGCATTATACTTTTCTGAACCTTATTGGATTCTATATTTGACAGGCAAACGCATTATACTTTTTAGGAGGTGTAATTTGGGTGACATTACGGATGTACTAGCTGAAACTTAGAAATTATCCAAGTTTCCACTGACCCCTCGAGATTCATTCAAAATCCTATAAATGCAAATAAAATATGCTACACTATTACATTTGATATTTCCGACTCAATGGCATATTCAGAATTTCTATTTGAAGTCGTTTCGACAAAAAGTAGGCCCCACACCTAAGGGATATTTTTATCGACTTTTGACCAATAGCCTAAAATTATCTTGAAGCTTTGGGACCCAAATCAAAGGTCTCCCTAGCCTAAAATCGACGTACTAGAGCTGGTGAAACTGTCAGAATTGTTATACAAGGTTGTTAAGACAATGTTTACGCACAATAGCTGATTCTTACCAGTAAAGAGTTCAAAATTGGGAATTGGCTCTAAAAATCAAATAACTGACTGATAACTAAACTACCAATTCCAAAAATTTATAAACTTGGGACAACTTTTAGAAAAACTCTAACCAATGAAAATACATGGAAATGCCAAAAATGACATAACAGGTCATTACATGGAGACCACTAGAGAAAGATTGGTATAAGTGCAACATAGATGAAGCCTCTAAAGGCAATCTGGGAATCAATTTCATAGTTTACATACTAAAAAATAGGAGAGGAGACCTCATTTGTACTAGAGCAGAGATAGTGCCTAACACCACAACTATGTGTGTTGAAGTTAAAGCTAGTGAACAAGGAATTAAGCATTGTGCAATCAATAACATCTTCCAAGATATGATTGAAACTCACAGTATAACTATGGATAAAGTACTTTATGGTGAATGGAAAGTTCCATGGAATATTTTAATGGAGGTTGATAGAATTAACTACAAGAGAGCTAGAGGATTATGTCAAATTCAAAATATATGCAGAGATTGGAATTAATTGACAATTTTTTTGCTAACTATATTGTTAATTTTATAGATAAAAATATTTGTCAACAGTTATAGGATCTACCAAGACAAGCTAGAAGAATTCTCAATGCAGACAAGTTGAGTCTTTCTAACCTAAGATTCCACACCACCATCAATAGAGAACCAGAGTAAAATGCAAATAAAAAAAGGTAAAAGCATTGTTCAATTACAGGACAATTAACAATCACACAGAGGAAGAATAAGGGATGTAGTAATAGTAATTAACACACAAAAACAATACTATGAGTTACACCGTGGTATTAACTTTGAATGAAGTTCAACCTGTGAAATTGTGGTTGTTGGGATGGAATCAATAAGATGGAGCAGATATCAAAATAAATGAGCTAAGATTAAGAAAAAACCTGAGATCTATGTCGATTGAGATCCATTATCCTACTAATGGACAAAGGTCTTTTTGGTTTGTACCTACCACGCCTGATGAGAACTTGAGTCTGCAAAATAGAATCAACCAATTCAAAGGATTTATATATCAGAATATAGGTAGAAGAAGGGTTGCATTTAGCTCATCTTAGAAGTCTAGAATCTACAAGGAAGTAACTCAACTGAGATGCCAGATCTTCGCTGAAGTTGACAATTTTCCAGTAAGCTATAGAACTCCAATGAAGACAACAAAATGGACCTTTGAATTCTCTAAAGCAGCTTGAAACTTTGAGAGTTTAGAGTGATGTTTGTTGTTGAAAGATTTTTTATGTTTTATTTTTGCTTTAGATTTTTTAACTTTTATTTTAATTATCCTTTTAGAATTGACCAGGCCAATTCGACTTGGCCAGATTTTTGCTTTTCATTTCATTATAAGTAGACTTTGATTTCGTTAATAAAGTTGGCATGGGACCATCTTAATTTTTAAAATATAATTTTCTCAAGTACAAAAGTTACTTGATCTAAGTTTTTTGGCTTTGGTGCAATGATATACATTCAAAGATGTTCAGGAGTAAAGGGGGTGTAATAGAAACATCGCAAAATTTAAGTGTCTTCTTGAAATACAAGTATTATCTTTAAGGGAAAAAATATGTATTACTCTTCTTTTTATTACTATAAATAACATATCAAATAAAAATATATACTTTTAAAAATATTTTAACATGGTTTCTCATGGGTTAATTTGGAAAATATGCCAGTCAGTTTTAAATGAGGTAAATTGAGTTAAAATGAGTTGAAACAATAAATTGACGAGTCAATAACCTAATATGGAGTGGATCATGTTTTCATAGTCTAATGAGTAAATCATATAGTACTCCTCTTGGACTATGAACGAATTTTCTATGACACACTCTAACTTTGTGGGGGTCCTATCACCCTCCTGAACTAAATTTTAGTATATTTTTAGCTGATATGGCACCTTTTTAGTTGATGTGCCATCTTTTACGTGGATCTCATTTTTATGTAATAAAGGTATCACGTCAGCACAAAAGGGAGACAAAAATAAGCTAAAATTGACTTCAAGAGGGTAATAGGACACCTGTAGTGTTGGAGTGTGTCATAGCAACTTTGAACATAATTCAAGGGTGTACTGGATGGATATTTCTTATCTAATCTTTTCATATGGAACAATCATACAATTTTATAGTGTGAAAATATTTAGGGAAAATTACATCCTGAAATCTTTGTGCAATTTGATTTGAAAAATATAAACATAGTGTATAGATAATGTAATTTTTTTTTTATTTTTTTATTTTGTTCCTTCTCTTATTTTTCTCAAACATTATTTCTTTTTCATTTCTCTCTTTTTTTTAATTCATTTGTATCAACCTTTATTTTTTCATTCTATTTTTTTTATTTTTCTAAAACTTTATTTTTATTTTTATTTTATTTTTTCTTCATATTTTTGTTTTTTTCAACCTATATTTTTTTCTTCTCTTTTTATATTTTTTCTTGATCTTTATTTCTTTTTCTCTTTCTTTTCTTCTATTTTTTTTCTCGACTCCTGTTGTTCTTTGATAATAAATAGAAAGATGGATAATTCACAAAAAGTATATTCTTTCTTTGACATTGAAGTAAACATAAGGGCATGAAAGTTCTTGGGTTAAGTCTTGCTTCTAAGACACGAGTTGTAAAACATCTCATAAATCTAGACACAATGTAGTAGTGTCAACTCTTACCCATGAGGCATAACTTGTTGTTTGAAAGTCCTTTGATTAAGTTTTTTCTCTAAGGCAATAGTTGTAGAGCATCTCATAAATCAAGACATAATGTGGAAGTGTCAAATCTTGCTCATAGGGTGCAACTTGTTGTTTAAAACTGCTTGAGCCAAGTCTTGTCTCTAAGACAAGAGTTCTAGAGCATCTCATGCATCAAGACACAATGTGGTAGTTTCAACTCTTGCCCATGAGGTGTAACTTTTTATTTGAAAGTCTATGTACTAATTCTTGCCTCTAAGGCAAGAGCTATAGAACATTTCATAAATCAAGACACAATGTACCAATGTCGACTCTTTCCCATGGGGCATAACTTATTTCTCTGGGAGCTAAGTCTTTACTCTAAGGAAAGAGTTATAGAACATCTCACAAATCAAGATATAAATATAGTATTTCAACTATTGTCCATGAGACATAACTTGTTGTTTAAAAGTTCTTGAGCTAAGTCTTGCGTCTAAAGCAAGGTTATAGAGTATCTCATAAATCAAGACATAATATGGTAGAGTCAAATCTTGTCCATGGGACATAAATTTGTTTCTTGAAAGTCCTTGGGCTAAGTTTTGTCTCTAAAGTAAAAGTTATAGAGAATCTCATAAATCAAAATAATCTGGTCGTATCAAGTCTTGACCATAGGACATAAATTGTTGTTTGAAAGTCCTTAAGCTATGTTTTATCCCTAAGTCCTTTGGGTTTTCTTCATTTATTATTGTGAGATTTATTCTATGCTTTCTTTATTGAATTTCGTAGATTTTTTCGCAACTATGAGTGGCTAATTCCCTTATCTAGGTTATAGGAACCCTGTCAAAATAACAAAGTAGCGAAAGTGTGAGATCCTTCTAGATTATTGTTGTTGTTGTATGTATTATGATTTTCATTGCTCTAATTGCTTTCTTAACGATTGAAAATGTTAGGAATCCACCTGTATTTTATACTAACTTAAGATAGAGGTAGATATTGGGAATAAAATCACAATAGTGATTAGAGGATATCAACCCTCATCGGGTAATGTAAAACCAAGAAGAGATAGTTAAATTGGGATCCAAGACAAGGGTTAGTAATTCAACACTCTAAGACCAAGAGGTGATGAGTGAGATTCACCAAAGGATGTCGAGAGGCTATTGGTAAGATATAACTTGTTAGATTGTACATACATAGATGTGAGATAGTTGGATTGAGAATGATAAACCTACGAAGTAAGAAGCCAGAGGAAACATAAGACTAATGTTCGTTTCAGATTGTTTACAACCAAAAACCTTCCAATCTTGTTACTTTTATTGCTTACTATAAATCCCTTCATTTACTTTTTTATATTTTCGGCTACTTTAACAAGTTTGAGAGATGAGTTTGACCTAATCCTTGTGGTATCGATCCCAACTTAGTTGGGTTACTATAATTTTACTGCGACCACCTTGTATCTTATTAGAGAGTATAGTTTGGGTGACATCAAATTTTAGGGCCATTGTAAGGGAATATAGTTGCAGAGTAATTGATTGAAGTTGTTGAAGCTTTTTGATTTTATTTTTCTATTCTTCTTGGGGCATACTTCGTTGTATGCCTAGCTCTAGGATTCATTACAATACATTACCGCCACTTGATATTGAGCTAGAGAGAATCCTACAACAAAATTGTAGGATGACAGAACACGCATATGAAGGTCATCTTGAGGGGCTTAAGGACAATATTACTAGTTTTCCTTCTTCTACTCCTGGTACAATTCAGGAGATCATTGATTGAACCACTAATCAATTATTATTAGAATCAAACACTTCTAATTCCTAAAAGGAAGAAAATAACAGTCATATAGCTCAAGAGGCAGAGCTAGCGAGGTAGAGACAAGAAGCAGAACTTGATGGAAACTGGGAAAGAGATAGAGTTCAATTACTCTTGGCTCATCAGTACTTGCCACCGTATTTTGATCCAAAGGAGGACTTGGTATATGTTGAGTCTACTGAGTAGGATCTATCATTCCTTTTACATTTCCATTGGGTGGGAAGTTCAACATTACTAGTGCTATGATCCAGTTGTTGAATATGAAAGGTTTGTTTTGCAAGCTCGCTGATGGATTATGTAAACATGCACCTGTTGACACCCATTTTTGACCACCCGATACTCTTTTTAGGTTGCTATTTTATTAAAATTTTTAATTTTTAACATTAATATTTTTTACATATTATTTTTATATCAAATAAATAATGTGTCACAATCATGATTTTAAAAATATACAAGTTATTTTATTTCTTTTTGTTACCATTTTTTTACGATTCATTAAATCAAATATAAAATTTACATAATTTTATCATTTTGTTGTTCGTAAATATGCACACTCACATTTTTGCAAATATATTATCCATCATTATTATTATTATTATCGATAATTTTTATTATAATTTTACATAACATTAATTTTTTTAATAGGATGCCTAATTATTATTATTAATGTTATTATTAATATTACATTTATTAAAATAACATCCTACTTTATCCAATTTCTTATTCTTATATATTTAATTTTAACCATTGTTATCTTAATTGATGTCAATTCTAGCCAATTTTAGCAACAATATTAATCCTAAATCAAAACCCAATTCCTTACCTATTTTTAAATTAATTTAATCTCAACCGTTGATCAGTAAATTATCCAACGGTTGAGATTATATCATCATACCCTTTCCTTTTAAACAAACGCCAACCCTAATCCCTCATTCTTCATCCACATCAGTCGCATCTCTCCATATTTTCCTCTCTACACTTTCTTTCTCTCTCTATCAATAGCTATAGCTACCACCAGCTATCCCCACGCCGGTGAGACACTCTCCTCTGTCTCCTCATCTAGAATCCAACGCCACCTTCAACACCAATGAATCCCCATTAAACTCGTGTCTCCACTAGCCATGAGAATGCTGC
This sequence comes from Capsicum baccatum var. pendulum, assembly GCA_030864225.1. Taxonomy (NCBI): domain Eukaryota; kingdom Viridiplantae; phylum Streptophyta; class Magnoliopsida; order Solanales; family Solanaceae; genus Capsicum; species Capsicum baccatum. The sequence continues at coordinate 75,370,026 of CM061554.1, read as the reverse complement.
TACCGCCTAGCGCTAGCAACAGCCGGTGGGGCAACCATAGATTCCATTGCTACTATGTTATCCCTCTCCATTACTGCTTCCCACTATTTAAACTAGCACATTAACCGCCATGCAACCGATCACCAACTAGCCCACTTCACTCATCGGTAAATAATAGGTTCTTGGGAACCCATACCATGTTTGATTTCATACTAATTTGTATGTCTAATTTTAAATATCTTCTACCTCTTGCTTTTCTTTTCCTTTGGACAAATTATGTTGTCTAAAAGTGACTGAAATTGATTGAGATTTTTGGTTTAATTTATGGTGATTTGCGCTTGTTAACCTATTTAGATTATCATATGTGAAAATCCCTAAATTGTATCAACATTAACCTTAATTCACCATGTCTATGTGCTACTTTCAATTTTGAAATTCTTATTCTCTTGGGTATTTAATTAAAGTTGTAGTATGTTCCTCTACAGTACATAATTTTTTAATTTCATAAAGTTAATTTTGTCATATTTGAAATTGCTTATTCACTAATTTTAGCATGCGTCTATCAGACCTCATTTTGATACTCAACTAAGTGTGATTAAGCAGATGATTATGGAATTTTGATAATTATAAAATTGCATAGTTTGAGTTAAATTTGTGTGGTATCTTTCATTGCTCATTTATCTTTGGTAAATTCCATAATTTCATGATCCATTTACTTTTTTTTTTAACTTGGATAGATTTCCTTTATTCATTTTACTATGGTAAACTTAATTGATTAATTCACTCTATTTATTTAAGAAAATTTGGATTGATTAATATTTTTTCTTTCCTTTTATTAATTTTAACTGAATTTATATTACTAAGTCTGATCTTTATATTTATGAAAAATTTCATTGATTAATTGCATCAAATATTCTTCTTTCCTTTTATCATTTTGATCGCTTCACCAAATAAGCCACCCCTCATTTGTATTCAAACACCCCTGATTATACACTCCTACTCTCGATATAGAAATACACTCTTTCACACTACACTTTTGGGTTAAATTTTTCTTGTTGCTTCTACTTTGGGATTGTTGGTTTCTTATTGACTTGTATGACTGTTTATCTACTTTTGAAAGTTAAATTTACTTTGTTATAGTGTTTTTAATAAGTTAGTTCTCTCGAACGGTGCATTAGAGTCTTTTATGTTATTCTACATTACTATGATCTGACTTCGATTTACTTACTTTAAATGTTTGATGACATGAGCCTTCTATTAATTTTTTGTGCAATTATTTTGTGTCTTGTTAGGGTGGTCATGTTATTTTCTTTTGCTCAATATGTCATGTTTTCTCTTGTTAAATGTTTTCCCTACTAGAATGTTTGTTTGTGAATTTGATATAATCTTTGCGCGTCACATACCTCTTTTGGCGTGAGCCTACATGGGATCCCAAAAATCCTTAGGATCTCGACATCTCCAAGGGTTGGATAAGTGTTCCCAAAGACATATTTTGAATTTAGGGTATGTTTCGGTGCTTTCTTTGTGTTCACGGATTAATGATGAGCAGTTAGATAAGATAGAGTTGCTATGGATTTGATAGTCGTTAAGGGCAATCCAATCTATCCCTTCTTAGTTTTATTTCATTTATTATTTGCCTGTAAGAATTATTGTACAAATGCTTGTAATATAATATAAATTCAGGGACTGCTTGGGAGTAGGGATTTATGTGCTCTATGAAATTATGTAGGTGAACATAACTTAGATTCATGTTTATGTTCTTTTATATGCTTACATGAATCACTTAGACAAATCCTAACGTAGGGTTAACAAAATTTATTTTGGCACCTAGAAAGAGTTATTAACTTACACCTTATTAAATTAAGTTTGAATGTGTCAACTTGATTTACAACATATTTATTCAATTTTGGCAGTTCGCAGGATGCGAAGGGGTAGGGCCACAGGGCCTGATGAGATTCCCATGGATTTTTGAAAGCTTTCTGGCGAAGCAGGTTTAAGGTGGTTGACTGATTTGTTTAATGGAATTTTTAAGTCATTGAGAATGCCCGAGGCTTCGAGATAGAGTACTATGATCCCTCTATATAAGAATAAGGGGATATTCAGAGTTGCAACAATTATAGAGGTATTAAGTTATAGAGTCACACTATGAAGATTTGTGAGCGAGTAGTCAAGTTGTGGTTGAGGAGGATAGTGTCTATTTCGGATAACCAATTTGGATTTATGCCCGGGCGCTCAACGACAGAGGCGATTCACCTAGTGTAGATACTAGTGGAACAGTATATGGAAAGGAAGAAGGACCTGCATATGATGTTTATCGACTTGGAGAAGGCATATGAAAAATTCCCTAGGGAGGTTCTTTGGAGATGCTTAGAGATTAGTGGGGCCCCGGTGATGTATATCAGAGCAATCAAGGATATGTATGATGGATCTAAGACCCAGGTGAGGATGGATGGAGGTGATTTAGAGCATTTCCCTATCTTGACAGGGTTACATCAGGGATCTACTCTTAGCCTGTTTTTGTTTGCCTTGGTGTTGGATATGTTAACGCCGCGTATTCAATGAGAGGTGCCTTGGAGTATGATTTTTGCAGATGATGTTGTTTTGATTGATGAAACATGGGGAGGTGTGAATGATAAATTTGAGGTGTTGAGACAGACCCTTGAGTCTAAAGGGTTTAGGTTGAGTAGAAGCAAGATCGAGTATTTGGAATACAAGTTTAATAACTTGAGGCAGGAGGACGAGGTGGTAGTTAAGTTGGATTCCCAGGTGGTGTGTAAGAGAGCTAGTTTCAAGTACCTCGGGTCCATGATTCAGGGGGATGGTGAGATCAATAAGGATGTATCTCACCGTATTAGGGAGGAATAGATGAAGTGGAAGCTCACCTCGGGGGTGTTTTGTGATAAAAAGTTACCACCAAAGCTTAAAGGCGAATTCTACAAGGTGGCAGTCCGCCTGGCCATGTTTTATGGAGTGGAGTGTTGGCCAGAAGAATTCTCACATTTAAAATTTGAAGGTGACTGAAATGCAAATGTTGCGTTGGATGTGTAGGACTACTAGGGGTGATAGAGTTCAGAATGAGACTATTCAGGAGAAGGCTGGAGTGGCTTCAGAGGAGGATAAGATATAGTAAGTTCGATTGAGATGGTTCGGACACATGATGAGAAGGGGCACAGATGCATCGGTTCGTAGGTGAGATCATCTACCTTGGGATGGCATCAGACGGGGAAGAAGTAGGCCAAAGAAACACTAGAGAGAGGTTATTAGGAGGGACAAGGAGCAGTTACAACTCACTGAGTATATGACCCTAGATAGGAAGTTATGGAGGTTGCTTATTAGGATAGAAGGCTAGTGTCAGTTTGGATCGGTAGGGTAGGGCATAGCTTGGTGGGTTTATTATTCTTGGTATGCTACCTTGTTGCGTGTTGTATTGCGATGGTGCACTACTCTTTGGTTGCTATTCCTTGTGGGTGGTGTATTTATGTCGTTTCATCTTGTTACGTTCTTTTTTCAGATTTGATTAATATTCTTTGTCTTGAGCCGGGGATCTATCGGAAATATCCTTGCTACTTATCCGGAGGTAGTGGTATGGACTGCGTACATCTTACCCTCCCCAAACCCCACTATGTGGGAATACACTGGGTTTGTTGTTGTTGTTGTTATTCACTTTTGGTATGCTTAACAAAGTTTTGGCATATTTTTAAATAATATTTTTAACAATTAAATTCCAGCATATTATATTTAACATTCAGCAGTGTTTTTTGATTTTCAGCAATAAAAATCATTCTTTTAATAATGCAAAAATCAGTTTTTAGCATAAATAAATTCTTTTCCGGCATCTAGAACTAATTTCCAACTTACTATAATTGATTTTCAGCTGTTATATTTATTTCTCTGCATGTGTTTTTAATTTCAGAATGTGAAAGCTTATTTTTCAGCATGTTTAAAATAATGATCCAGAAGTATTTTATTGAACCATCATCACAAAGGTGTATAATATATGTCCTATAATTCTAAGATTAATTCCTACCTTTTGATACTACTTTACAAAGTATGTAATTGTCTTTTGCATAACAAAGTTAATGTTTGTTATTCTCTCATATATTTAGTTTACTTTGACATGCCTTTTAATTTAAAAAAATTGGCCACATTGTTTTTTAAAATGATTTGACAATTTTCTTTTGTTGATAAACAATTACATGAAATCTAGATATCATGTCTATAGGTTATCTATAATAAATTAATGAATTATCTTTCTTTGCATGCTAATCACATTAACGAACTTTAATTAACCAAGAGACTAACTTGGGATAATTATGTGCTACGTGACGTCCTACTTGTTTCACGCTTTGAGTCCTAGGAAACATTGCTATGTTTTTCTAAACCAAAAATACAAATTAGAAAAGCCCAATGCCTCTTGAGCGATAGGTGGGACAATAGGCATTTTTAGAGGCATTGGATTTATCCTTTTTAGCATGCCTTTATGTTAACAACCAGCCTAGATGGGGTGGGGTTGGTAGTCATTCAGAAGTGATGATCTCCAACATATTCTTAGACTTATGACATTGTCATTTGGTTAAAAATTCAACCAGTGGGTCGGATAATGATTAAAAAGATTTAGGATTCTGATCCGATTGAAACCAAAAACATCCTTTTGTTCGATTTTTCGAATTCATTTACTTTACATGCTTATTTGCTTGGAATAGTTTATGTTTTTAAATTAATAAACATTTCTATTATAAATTTCTTTCCTTCTCTTTCCTCGCTTCTCTACTTTACATTATTTGTTTTCTTGTTTTCTATCTCCACCTAGCTAATGATTTGAAATAAATAAAAGATGTTTGTTTACTCAATACTTTATCACTTAGTGACATTAAGTTAATGATAAGTGATCTTTATTTGATCATATAGAATCCCCACGTAAAATATGAATTTGGTTGGGATTTGTGGACCTCAAAAGTTGTCTAACACCTTCTTTATGAGGTAATTTGAACCCTTGCTTGAATTTCTGGTGAAATAAGATAAAACAACAAAATAGGTTCGTAGTTGTCCTAGAATGGTGCCCTAACGCAACTTAATACATTCGGTGGTGATTTTTGACACTCTCCTTAAGCAATCCCAAAAAGAGTGGTCATGTTGAATCCCGCTTTTCGTGAGAAAAATAGGACGCGAAAGAATGTCGACTCTGTTGGGGATCTTAGGTTCTAACCATTCTGAGTTTGTGTTTTTTTGTGAGATTTTATTATTTTTCTGGTTTTTATTTTGATTATGATTTTTCATGATTATTGTTTGTTTTGACAGGTTAATTTATTTTTCCATATATTAGCCCTTCTTCTTCCCCTTTTATGTGTTTTTTATATTTGTCCATGCCTATCGCTTCCCCCTTTCTCCCTTTTGTTGGCCATATATTTTGATATTTATTTATTTTTATGTTTCTAAGAATGTTATCAAACTTTGCTATGTGCTATAAGTTAATGCTTTATATAACTGACATTCCGCTTATATTTTCCTCTATTTGGAACCTCCTTTATTTTCTTTTTATGAATGGTTGCATGGTTGCATAGACGTTTTTTTTCTAAAACACCTTTCGGCGAAATTTCTTGTGGATTGGTCGATCAGCTGTGCATCAACTGTCACAAGCTTTGCCATTCATGAGTTGTCCAATCGAGGAAGCCATGTAATAAACCTACTCTTGTCCTTTAGATCGTGGCTACCTATTTCTGTTATTAAGAAATATGTGTCGCATTCAATGTAGGATGCCTTGGAATCCTTGATATGTTGAATGCTAGTCTCATTAAAAGTCCCAAGGGGTTCACGACCCCAAAAGGACGCACAATTATTTGCTATGTGTTGCATTTCTATATACGTATTATATATTTTGTTGTTTCGTTATTTTCTTAGTCATTCCTTGGTCTTAGCGTCCCTCACTTTAGAATTCTTTACTCTTAAAATTTTTATCATGTTAGAACCCTACAATACATTCTTAGAATCTATGCAAAAACTTCCCTTCTAATCATCCTCCTGACTCCTCCGTTAGTATATTAATCATCTCTAGGCCCAACTTTTACTTTGATAAAGAGCTGTAGTCTCATTCACAATCTCTTAGTGTAACTTATTATTTTAGGATATCTTCTTCTCAATGCTTCCAACGTTTACATACTATTTTCCCACATGATCCTTTTTGTAGTTTCATACTCATCTCGTACTCTAACTTTCACAAACTATAAGTTACATAGAGCTATCATAACTTCAATTCACTCTAAATGAGAATAACTCAATATTTTCAAATGAGTAGGATATGTATTCTAGAATCACGTAAGTATTCTTTGTTTCTAATCATAGGTCTTTTCTTCTAAGGTTGACTAAAGTTGAACATTAAAAATGGCCAGTCAAGCGATACTTCTGAATCTTGTCAATAGTGAAGCTGAGCATGAGGGCTTGGGTCCGCATCAAAATAGAGTTATTTCGAGCGTCATAAGGATGGAAAGAAGAATAAAGAGAATTAGGGAATAATGATTGATCTCCGAGGTTCAGTTGAGATACCACCAAATTTTCTAGAGCAATTATCTGAAACTGACTTCATTGCTCCCACCTACACTATGTCGTCTTCTATATTGATGGCCTCACCCATGCCTGATTATGTGGTGAAAGTGTCTTCAAGTCGGTATTCATTTGAACTGCTGAAAGCACTCAATGGTTTGACAACTATGGGCAAGGAGAACGAGACGAAAGGACAAATTCCTAACCATAAGGCAAGGTCATCTCAAAAGTCTAAGTTGACTAAGTCACCGGATAAAATTGAGGATTTGAACTTTCCATTATATGATTGGCCTGGAAACCCTCATTCCTATTTGAATGAGTACCTTGACAATCTATCGGTTAAAGAACAAAGTGATAGCCTGAAGATAAAAATCTTTGTTAGTTCACATAAGGGTCCAGCATTGATGTGGTATGCCAAAAATGATACTAGAAAGTGGGTCTCTTGGGACAGTTTGGCAACTGACTTTATTAGGCGATTCGATAATAAGCTAAAGAGGAAGCTCATAGTGGAGACCAATTGAATATGGGAAATACGAACGTCGATGAGACATCAAAACCTCAAAAGCCTGAAGTAAGCATACCCCAACCACAATTGATATGGTACCCAACTCCAGAAATCATTCCAATAATCAATTATGTCCAAGCCTATTATCCTCAATCCTTCACAAAACCTCCTCTACAAACTGTTTGGTACCTACCTCCATTTGTTACTCCGACATCAAACTACCTTTCAATGTCTTACAAAAGTCCACCAAAAATTCAACTATCCGATCAATCCACAAATCCTGAACATAAGCTTAAGAAAAATCCACCAAAATAGTACACTTTTTTAGGTCAACCCATAGAACAGTTGTATGAACAACTCAAAGAAGTGGGCTATATCATGCCCATTACTATCGTACCTTGTGATCCTAAGTCTCGATGGTATCATCTTGATTAAGTTTGCGCCCATCATTCTGGGGTGAAAGGGAATCCTACTAAGGCATGTTTCTCCTTGAATAACATGACTCAGAAGTTGATTGATACCAAGGTGATAAAAATAATGGGGTCAAATTTTGATGAGGACTGGTTTTGTAATCTTGACTTGAACTTGTTGACAATGGTGAAGAGGATATCATGTCGATTCTTCGCTCCAAACTCTTAAACATTTGAAATTCCTTCAAGTTTTACAATTTGCAGTTTCTTTTATGTTTTCCTTGCTTATATAATTTGAACTACGATCAACCTGATTCTCTTATATTAGTGATACGTAAGCACTTATTTAATGGGTTTGGTCCCATCATAATAAAATAATTCTTTCCTCTTATCCTTTTCTATACGGAGTTGGATGGATCAACAATATAATGTGAATCAACAAATTTTTTGTTCAACAAAAGTCGACTTTGTTCATCTTTCTTATCTTCTTTTCAATCACAATTGCAAATTTAACATCATGTTCTACCACTCATATTTTGTGCATTAGGATCTCAAATCTTTACGCCTAAATCACTTATTATGTCTTAGACTTCATCTTAGAATGGGTTTTGTTTTATATTTATTATCTTTAACCTATACGTTATGTGGAAATTTTTGTTTGACTTTTTTATTTTATTTAAGGGTTGTCTAGCATTTGAACATCGAATTCAAGTGAAAATCTACAATATAAAAAATATGCTCAATATTCAAAAAGACTCCGACCCCCCTTCCCCTCGCCCAAGACAAAATATCTTGCCTCCTTATGCTTGCCTTACACATTCTCTCTCTGGAAAATATCCTTCTGCCCATAAGAGAATTATTTTGGATTCACGTTGTAAATGGTTTCATGACGTAGAGAAAATGTTGGATGAGAAACTGTGTTCTAAATTCATATAAGAATTGAGGTATGAGAAACTGTATCTACATCCAAAAGTTGGTTTACTTCCAGGATACAAATTTCCAAAGTTTAACATGTTTGATGGGCGTGGAGATCCAATTACACATCTAAAGGACTACTTTAGAAGAATAGTTGGCATAGGACATAATGAGGCTCTTCTGATGAGATTATTTGTCAAGCCTATCAGGAATGGCGCTCACCTGGTTCACCCAACAAGATTTCTATTAATGGTGTAGATAGGAAGAATTGGCTCAAGATTTGTAAGGAAATATAAGTTTAACATCAATAATGGTCCAACAATATGGGATTTGCTTGCGGTAAAAAGAATGGACCATGAATCTATTAAGGAGTATGAAGTACGTTGGTGGTTAGAAGTTTTTAAGATACATCCTTCCGTAACTTTAGAGAAGTTGATCCAAACATTCCTCAAACCACTAGATGGAATATACTTTCAAAAAATGTTCTTCCTAATCATTCACAGTATTGAGAGTCTAATTTTTATTGGAAAGAAATTAGAATAGGAAATTTGAGCGGGGAGAATTATTGATGCTTCTGCAAAGTTGGCCACTTTTCAAACACCAAATAGTCCATCCGAGTAAGGAAGAGAGGATTCATCACCCACCATGCCTCAGACACAAGGCTATCAAAATAATGAAGGGATTCATGTTGTTTTTGTTTTTTACGGGGGTACATATTGAACCTTATGACTCAGAAGATTCTCAAAGAAAGGCGTTCAGATCCAACCCTACTATATCCAATAAGGTTCTCAAAATAAGACTTCTCAAATACAACCCAACTTTCAACAAGGGCCTTATCTAGTACACAATGTTTTCCATCAATTAGAGAGAGTGAGGTCTTAAGTTTTTACTCCCTTGACTGAGCCCTTCGCAAAAATATTTGAGATATTAAGATGCTAAGGTATCGTGGAACCGAGGAGAGAATGAATCCCTGCACATCCACCCTTATATTTTCATCTATCTAAAAATTGTGCTTATCACTCAAATATTCAGGTTCATGATATGGAGGAATGCTTGGCTCTAAGGTACAAGATTTATAATTTGATTGAAAAGAAAAGGATAAAGGTGCAGCGAGAAGCAATAAGAAATGGTCTTATTACTATGTTTGAAATCTTTGTTCAAGGGGATCTGACAAAAGTATTTTTAAGACTTTCACAAAAGAAGCGTAAAGCATATCAAATGAATTGACGTGCAAACATTTCTTATTTTTCATCCTCCTCCTTTGATCCATCTTATGGCCAATAAATTTTTGTCATTTACCTTTTGTACTCATGGACTACTTTTAACCTAAATTATATTTAGATACGTAGGCAGCCCACTCTAGGTCCGGTCTTAATCTAATAAAATATTTTCTTTTCCTTCTCTGTTAAATTCTTACACTTCCAAATATCGGGCTAAATAGGCTCAACTCATGAGCATATTAAGGCAAATTACAATAGAGGTTACGATATTCAAATGTAGGACAACCATTTCTCTTAGGCTAATATTTTCTTTGAGTGGTATAGGAATATAAGACTCCAAAGACAAAACTAGGGTAGAATTTTTGAAATTTCAAGGAAACCTAAAAAATTTCACAAGTAAATAATATAAAAATTTAGAATGACGTGCAAAAAGTGCCTTTCATTCTAAAATGTGGCAGAAATTTTTGAGAATTCGTCAAAAATTTCACCGCGATGGAATACAAGTCCCAACGATCTTTGAAGAAGAAACAACGATCAAGTAGTCAAATCGAGCAAGGTATGAAACAATGTTTTCTTTTCGACTGATGATTTTTCTTTGAGTAAAGACAATAGGTACTAAATGTAGCAACATTACCATCAAGAAAATTGGGATTACACCTCCAAAGGGGAGATAAGCTAAGTTGTTCTATCTTTAACTTTGACGATATTGGAATTGATTTTATTAAAAAATCTTGGGTTCCTATAGAACCTTAAATGAATAATTTGACAACATGGATTCCTGTAGAACCTTAATCAATAATATTGGGTTCCTGTAGAACCTTAATCAACAATATTGGATTCCTATAGAACCTTAGTCAATAATATTGGGTCCCTGTAGACCTTAATAAACAATATCGGGTTCCTGTAGAACCTTAATGAACAATATTGTGTTCTTGTAGAACCTTAATCAACAATGTTGGGTTTCTGAAGAACCTTAATAAAAAATATCGGGTTCCTATAGATGTAGAGCCTTAATAGACAATATCGGCTTCCTGTAGAACTTAATCATTAATATTGGGTTCCTATAGAACCTTAATCAATAATATTGGGTTCTTGTAGAACCTTAATAGACAATATTAGGTTCTTGTAGAACCATAATTTAACAATATTGGGTTCTTGAAACATTAAGTTTTTCATTTCCTGAAATGTATTCACATTCGACGTTTCATAACCTCTCCAATCTTGTCCATTCGAGCTATCATTATTTAAATCTTACTTTTTTTCTCATACCTCTCAACCCGTCGTTGTTTCAAATTCTCTTCACTTTAATCATACCAACTGATGATATCATTGTTGATGCCCCTATCATTCATCATTAACATTTTTTAGGAAAATTTTTTGTTCCGAAATCTAGAACTACACATGGCCTGATTCTCGTTTATCAAGAGATACGTAGGCGACTGAAGACCAAAGTCTTAGCCGCATTATTTTAAAACCAATCTAGTGTTGCTTTAATTCTAACAAAACGTTCTCTTGGTCGGACAAAATTGGCAATTACATCAACTTTCATTGCTCAATAATTCTTTCATCATTCTCAAGCAACGAAGGGGCAACTATTGACACCCAATTTTGACCACCCGATACTCTTTTTAGGTAGCTATTTTATTACCATTTTTAATTTTTAACATTAATATTTTTTACGAACTATTTTTAAATCAAATAAGTAATGACGTGTCACAATCATGATTTTAAAAATATACAAGTTATTTTATTACTTTTGTTACCATTTTTTAATGATTCATTAACACAAATATAATATTTTACATAATTTTATCATTTTTTCTTTGTTAATATACACACACTTTTTTTAAAATATATTGTCCATTATTATTATTATTATCAATAATTTTACGTAACATTAATTTATTTTAATACGACGTCTCATTATTATTAGTATTATTTTTATAATTATTATATTTATTAAAATAATAACCTACTATATCCAATTTCTTCTTCCTATGTATTTAATTTTAACCATTGTTATCTTAATTGATGTTAATTCTAGCAAATTTCAGCAACAATATTAATCCCAAATAAAAACCCAATTCCTTACCTATTTTTAAATTAACTTAAACTCAATTGTTGATCAAAAAATGACCCAACAGCTAGAATTATATTAGCATCCCCTTTTTTTTAAAACAAACACCAACCCTAATCCCTCATTCTTTATCCACATCAGCTGCCTCCCTCTATATTTTCTCTCCCTACACTCCCTTCCCCTCTCCATCAACAGCCATGCCTGCCGCTGGCCATTCCACCATCGGAGATCCCCTCTCCTCCATCTCATCAGCTATAAGCCAGTACCACAATCAACACCGGTGAAACCTCATCAAACCCTCACCTTCAGCAGTCATGAGTACATCATCGTCGCCTAATGCCATCAACAGCCGGTAGGGCTGACATAGCTTCCATCACCACTCCTTTCTCCCTCCCCATCAATCATTTTTGCTATTTAAACCAACACAATAACCGATCACCAACCAGCCTACATCACGTGTCAAAAAAAAATAGGTTTCTTGGGAACCCATCATAGGTTAGATTTTGAGTTAATTTGTATGTCTAATTTTAATTATCTTCCACCTCCTTATTTTTTTCATTTGGATAGATTTTGTAGTCTGAAAATTAGTGAAATCGATTAAGATTTTTGGTTTAATTTCTGGTGATTTGTACTTTTTAACCTGTTTAGACTATCGTATGTGAAAATCCCTAAATTCTAACAACATTGACCTTAATTCACCATGTCTATGTGCTATTTTTAATTTTGAAATTCTTATTCTCTTGGGTGTTTAATTGAAGTTGTTGTATGTTCGTCTACAGTACATAATTTTTAAATTTCATGAAGGTAATTTGGCCATTTTTAAAATTGCTTGTTCACTAATTTTTGCATGTGTCCTTCTGACCTCATTGTGATACTTGTTTAAGTATAATTTAGTAGCTGATTATGGAATTATGATAATTATAAAATTGCATATCTTGATTTAAAGTTGTGTAGTAGATTTCATTACTCATCTATCTTTGGTAAATTTCATAATTTCATGATCCATTTACCTATTTTTTTGACTTGGACAGATTTTCTTTATTCATTGTACTATGGTAAACTTAATTGATTGATTCACTCTATTTATTTAAGAAAATTTGGATTAATTAATATTGTCTTTCCTTTTATTTATTTTGACTGATTTTATATTATTAAATGTGATCTTTATATTTAAGGAAAATTTCAGTGATTGATTACATCAAATATTCTTCTTCCCTTTTATCATTGTGATCCCTTCACTATATAAAGCCCCCCCCCCCCTCATTTGTATTCAGACATCTCTTATTATACACTCCTACTTTCTATACAAAAAACTTTCACTGACTTCTACACTCTTCTACACTACACTTTTGGGTTAAATTTTTCTTGCTTCTTCTACTTTGGGATTGTTGGTTTCTTGTTGGATCATACGACTATTTATCTACTTTTGAAAGTTCAAATTTCTTTTGTTATTGTGTTGTTGATTGGTTGGTTCTCTTGAATGATGCATTAGTTTCTTTTATGTTATTCTGCATTACTATGATCTCACTTCGATTAACTTTAAATATTTAAAATATTTTATGACATGAGCCTTTTATTTATTTTTTGAGAAATTATTTTGTGACTTATTAGGGTGGTCATGTTATTTTCTTTTGATCAATATGACATAGTTTCTCTTGCTGTTAAATGTTTTCCCCACTAGAATGTTTGTTTGTGAATCTGAAATAATCTTTGCATGTCACATACCTCTTTTGGCGTGATCCTGCCTGAGATTTCAGAAATCCTTATGATCTCAAAAGTACCAAGGTTTGGATATGTGTTGCTAAAGATATATTTCAGATTCAGGGTGTGTTTTGGTGCTTTCTTTGTGTTCACAGATTAAAGACGAGTAGTTAGGTGAGACATAGTTGCCACAGATTTGAGAGTCGTTAAGGGCTATCCAATCTATCCCTTCTTAGTTTTTCTTTTATTTTCATTTATTGTTGTCCAGTAAGAATTATTGTGCAAATGCTTGTGATGTAATAGTAAATTCAGGGACTGCTTTGGGGTGCCGGTTTATGTGCTCTTTAATATCACGTAGGCAAACATAACTTAGGTTCATGTTTATTTGATTCGATATGCTTACATGAATCACTTAGGCAAATCCTAATGTTGGGTCAATAATAAATTTATTTTGGCGCCTAGAAAGAGTTATTAACTTTCGCCTTATTAAATTAAGTTTGATTGTGTCAACTTGATTTACAACATGTTTATTCACTTTTGATATGCTTAACAATGTTTTGGCGTATTGTTAAATAACATTTTTAATGATTAAATTTTAGCATATTATATTTAACATTCAGCAGTGTTTTGTTGATTTTCAGTATTAAAAATCATTCTTTTAATAAAGCAAAAATTAGTTTTCAGCATAATAAAATTCTTTTCCGGCATCTAGAACTAATTTCGAACTTACTATAATTGATTTTCAGCTGTTATATTTATTTCTCTGCATGTGTTTTAAATTTCAGCATGTGAAAGCTTTTTTTTTCAGCATGTTTAAAATAAAGTTCCAGCAGCATTTTGTTGAACCATCATCATAAACGTACATAATATATGTCCTAGAACTCTAAGATTAATTCCTACCTTTTGTTACTAGTTTACAAAGTATGTAATTGTCTTTTGCATAACAAAGTTAATGTTTGTTATTCTCTAATATATTTACTTTACTTTGACATGCCTTTCAATTTAACAAATTGACAACATTATTTTTTAGAATGATTTGACAATTTTCTTTTAGTGATAAACAATTACATGACATCAAGATAGCATGTCTATAGGTTAACTATACCAAAATAATAGATTATCTTTCTTTGCATGCTAATTACATTAACCAACTTTAATTAACAAAGAGGCTAACTTGGGACAATTATGTGCTACATGACGTCCTACTTATTTCACGCTCTGAGTCATACGAAACATTGCTTTGTTTGTCTAGACCACAAATTCAAATTAGCAAAGCCCAATTCACTTTCGGCGATAGGTGGAATGATAGGCATTTTTAGAGGCATTAGTATTATCCTTTTTTAGCGCGGCTTTATGTTAATGACCAACCTAGATGGGGTGGGGCGAGTAGTCATTTGGAAGTGATGATCTCCAACATATATAAACGGTAAGACTTATGACATTGTCATTTTACTAAGTATCCTACCAATGGGTGGATAATTATTAAACAAGTTGGGGTTCTGATCCAAATGAAACCAAAAACATTCTTTTGTTCAATTTTTTGAATTCATTTACTTTACATGCTTATTTTCTTGGGGCAGTTTAAGTTTTTAAATTGATAAACATTTCTATTATAAATTTCTTTCCTCTCTTTCCTCGCTTCTTTACTTTATATTATTTGTTTTCTTGTTTTCTATCTCCACATAGTTAATAATTAGAAATAAATAAAATATATTTGTTTACTTAATACTTTATCACTTAGTTACATTAAGTTAATAATAAGTGACCTTTATTTGATCACGTAGAATCTCTACGTAAAATACGAATTCGGTCAGGAATCAAGTTTGTGGACCTTGAAAGGTGCCTAACACCTTTCTTTCAAGGTAATTTGAACTCTTACCCAAATTTCTAGTGAACTAAGACAAAATAATAAAATAGGTTCATAGTTGGCCTAGACCGGTGCCCTAACACACCTTAATACGTTAGGTGGCGACTCTTTATACTCTCCTTAAACCATCCCAAAAAGAGTGGTCATGTCGAATCCTGGTCTTTGCGAGAAAAATGGGATGTGACAACACCTCATTAATTTTATTGGAATTTTCACTTCATAAACTATACCTAGGGTAGATCAAGAATCTGTGAGACTCAGGCTTTCCTCTTTCTCCCTAACTAGTGAAGCAACATGTTGTTAGGGAGCTTTCTTTTAGGTTAATTACTACTTGGAATAGGTTACGGAGGAAGTTTTAGACTGTTTCTTTCCTCTATCCATAATGCTATAGTTGAAGGATAAAATATATAATTTCAAGGACTTGCATTCAGAATCAATGTATGAAGCATGGTGTAGGTTTAAAAAGAAGTTGATGGTAGTGTCAAATCATAGAATTACAGGAAAAAACTTGCTTGAAAATTTTTATCAAGACCTTAACACCAGTTTGAAAGCTATAAAAAACACTATTATAGGTGGAGCATTCATGCGCTTGCATTGGGAGGTAGCATTGGAGATATTGGATTAGATCTCTCTCACTAACCGAGGATGGCATACTCAAGAGGCGAAAAGAGGTGCTGGAACTTATGCTATTGGGGCTTCCAATGAGCACAAAATTATTGATAAAATAGTGGTGTAAGAGGTTTCTCAACAAAGGACAGAAGTTAAGTTGCTGATAAAGCAGTTTACGATGATGAATTCTTAGAAGGTGAATGAAGTAGGCACGTAAGGTAGGGCCTCTAAATCATATGATTTATACATGGATGAAGAGGCTAAATATCTAATTAGAAAGTTGGTGTGTTTTTGAGACAAGGGAGGATAATCTTCTTTAGACAATTGGAACTCTAGGCAAGGGAACCAACGTAAGAACTACTACAAGGATATGTACAAAGATCGTAGTAGAGAAAGTGACGGTGACTGGAGATATAAGTATAATTATAAACAGAAATGTGGTGCATATGTTCCACCAGGAAGTCATGACAATGAATTAAAGATGGAGGCTATGTTTTCCAAGCTAGTAAAGGGTCAGGATAGTTAAGAAAATTGTCTTAAGGAGATTAGGGCAGACACTTTAGGGTTGACCTAGAAGGTAGAATCACATTCTATGGAGAGACATTTTAAGGTTGACCTAGAAGGTAGAATCACATGCTGATGTGATCAAGCAATTGGAGTAGAAATTTGGCCAAATGTTGGCAACCTTAAATCTATGATGGTAAATCCCTTCAAAGCAATATAGTGCACAATCTTAAGCATGGAGATCATTGTCTGGCCATCACCACTCAAAGTTATAAGACCATTATGGACCCCCTGATGCCAATGGATAATGAGTTGAGGAATGATAGTGTTTATACTGTTAAGACATATGAAGTGGAGTTAGAGAAGTTTGTGACTAATGTCATCACAAAAATCGATAGGTATTGGTCATAGTGTTGAGAAGGATAAAAGTAAGGGGAAGGTAGTTGAACTGGTATTGAATACCGTTATGCGACCTACCATACCCTTTCCTAAGTTATTGAAGAAAAATAAAAAAGAAAGGAAGTTCATAAAGTTCATTGTTATTCTGAAGGAGTTGAGTTTAAACATCCCTCTTCTTCAACCTCTCGAAAAAATGCCTGGGTATGCAAAACATTAACATTGATGCCGCTAGTAGTGTTCAAATAGTTAGCCTTGAAACCTCTTGAGCCAATGTTGATGTGATTATTTATAGTAGATCATACAGTAATGAAGCCTGTAGGAATATCATTTGATGTTATGGTAAAGTTGGACAACTTCATCTTTTCGACAAACTTTGTTGTCTTAGATTATGAAACTGACTTTAAGATACCCATAATCTTAGAGAGACCATCTTTGGCCATGGGAAAATAATTGGTAGATGTGGATAAGGGGAATTTAAGTTCAAACTGAATGATGAGGAGGTCACATTAAATGTGCGCAAAACCATAAAGCAACTGACCAACATGAGGGTGTTCTTGGTAATAAATTATGTTGATAACCTTAGGGGCACTTCTTTGACTACCTAGATGAAGTCTGAGTAATTAAGGTACCCGCATCATGTCAAGATATTAAATCAGGAATTGCATGAGAGGCAACTCATGGGCTTATTAGTGAAGACTGAGTAACCAACATATCCACATCATGCCACAAGGTTAATCATATGTTGGGTGAGAGACAGCGAACTATTTTAGTATTCATGTTATTTCTTTTTTGTTAGTGTATAGCAAGAGGAACTACCTGGAATATTATAAAACATTGCTAGATTTAGAATGATATAGATAAGAGGACTTATTTACCCACCTATGGGGGTCACAAGTCCAACTCAAGATAGGTAAGTGGTGAAATACATGTCTGAGGGAAATTTGGAGAATTTTAGGGTCTCTAAAATTTTACTTACAAACCTTCTTATGGGGTTATAAGTACAACTTACGACCTTGTAAGTGGTGTGGTAGGTATCATAACAACAATTTTAAAGGGCCAGAAAACTTTAAAGGCTGTTTTCTGGACCAAATTTGTTGAAAATTTTTTAGCCAAACCCACAAGGACCCAACCCAAATCTGTATCCCCATGATTTTTAATGGCTGAAAAATATTTCAAAGGCCCCATTAACTCAAAAATTATAACTCCCTCTCAAATTTAAAACCTCCTAATCCCTATAAACTTCATATAGGGTAAGAAATATTCCTATTCTCATACCAACTAGTCTAATTGAATGATTTACATATTTAGGCTAGGGTCTCTCTGTACTTTTTCCATATTCACTTCCATCTCTCAAATTCAAAGGTAACTTTTTTGGAACCTATTAGCATTGTCTTGTGCTTAAATTTAAATAATTTGGTTCTTAAATATTATTGAAAATTGTGCAAAAGTCCACAATATTTTACGTAGGATCCTAAATAAATCCTAAAAGTCAAAATTGGTGCATTGTTTATAAATGAATAACCTCTAACTATGCCTTAAATGGAAGTAGAAGTTTAAAAGGATGATGAAACCTAACAGTCTTATGTGCCTTACCTGTGTTTTGAAAATTGATAAAAGTTTTGAGTGCAAATTTGTACTTGAATGGGTTGTTTACAACTTAGGCATTATGTCAGGTGTCATCATCTTCAGCACAAGCCACAAATCCTTCTGCACAGAATCCTCAGCCTCTTAGTCCACCATAGGTTGACCTAGCTGTCAAGTCTACACACACCTCACCTATGCCAATAGTTGTGAAGTAGGAATATAGGTGATTTATGAGCGATACAACTTTATTACTAAAGAATGTTAGACTATGATATCTATTTAGAAAGTGACAAAGATTAAGGTAGTAGGAATAGGAGGGGCACCAAACCTATATTTCATATTCTATCGATACTAGTTAGGGTGGATGACTAGACCCTAGGGTTCTTACAATCAGGCTTAGGTCTTTGAATTTTATGTGTCTTATTCCACCACAGTTTCTTTGAACACCTAGAGGAAGTAAAGGCATAGCATAACCCCAACTAAAGTTCACTTTAGTGAGAGAAGTACAAGTTGACATATCAGCGGCGGGTATCCTCTAGGTTCTTTTAGGGCCTGATTATGTATGCCCATATCTGTAGTTTATTGTGATGATAGATTGATATTTGTATAGGACAGATGCACAATGAGGGATACAGATCATAGAAGATAAATGCTAGATTTGGTGAGATAGATTGCCAACCTAATTTCTGATTTGAGAGATGACGCTCCTAGATTGAGTCAGGGGAGATTAGAAAGGCAACATTGAATTTTACCATAAAGTTTTGGTGGACTGTGGTTTATTTTTTATTGTGTCTAATGGTTTTTGAAAATTTGTTGACATTGAATCGAGGTGCATTTTTTGGGATTCTGATAGTTGGATAATAGATCGACTTCACAGCTATTATCAGGTATGAGTTGCATGAGAAAGAATTTTGTAACTTAACCATTTTAAGTTTCCCTTGCCTCATTCGAAAATTGTATGATAAGGTAGGAGTTCTTGAGATCCTGAATATTAATAGGATATTAGAGGTGATAACTGTTGCATAGATGAGTATGATCAAGGATTCGACAAACCCAGTCTTCTCCCAGAGAGCTCGTGCACTACCAATAGTGGTACGACTCTTTCTGAGGGGACATTAGTTTAGGCAGAGCATGGTGATAGGAAATATATGGATTTTGAAATTATGTTTTACATGGATATAGGCAAACATATAGATGTACCCAGGACTGATATACAGGGGGAGAGGGTCATAGCTACTTCCACTTTATCCCCAAGCTCCACTTCTGATCCTATCAGGGCATCTAGTGCCATTTCCATAGCTATAGCTAAATAGTTCATTGATGAACCCCATATGTTTTTACATATCCTAGTGGAGTGGATAGATGTGACTACGACCCGTATTACTGTTGTTAAGTCTGGCCTATTATCCTTATATGCACATATTTAGCCTTGGGTTTGAACGACATTAGAGACTACTGAGAATAGGATTCACACTGCACTCAGGGTTGAGATATTAGAGTTCACTGCTGAGTTACACGCTATGATTTTGAGGGGAGGGTGTCAGCTCGATTCAGCTATATATAGGCTTCTAACCTAGGTGATATTAGGGAGGTGAATACACTATGATTAGAGGTACGCTCTTTTATTAAGAACCAGATTCCAACCATTCCTCCAGTTATGCCTTTATTTTCTTGGACGGTGCTTCCACACGACCCCAGACATTTTGATTTATTTATGGAGGAGGAGGAAATAGTTTCACTTGTTTAAACTAAGAGAGCTAAGATAAAGGATCTAGAGGACCTCTCTATTCCCTTTGATCAGGCCCTAAAATAGGCCACCCATGATTCTAGGACATCCAGAGTAGATGATATAGGGCAAAAAGCTGAGGTTACGGTATGTGCATCTTCTAGTAATGCACCGCCTTCACCATCACCACCGCCATTTAAGATACCCCAGATAGGGATGAGCATAATTCAGATGGTTAATTCATCCCAAGTGTTTCTTTTCTCTCTTGCTTTATATTGTGGTCATGCACTAAGGATAGTGCATTATCTTTTAGTTAGAGATGGGGTGTACCACAGTGTTCGCAAACTTATGTTATCGTGCTTCTTTTCCTATTGGCCATTGTATAATTATAGAATCAGCATGTCTAGGAAATATTGTGTCGTATTGTGTTTTTTTCATATTGTGTTTTTTTGTTTAACTAGGTGAATAATGAGTATCTAAGGCAGTTTATTTAGTTTTTTTTGATTTATTGGAAAAAATAATACCCCTCCAAAAAATTTATTTTCGAACTGTGTGATCTGTATATATATGTAACTATTGTGAATCTTGTTATGGCATTCGTATTTGGGACATAATAATCATAGCTAAAATTTTCATGAATAAGTATCCCTTGATCCCAATTTTAAGCATGATATACTAATTTGATTATTTCACCTTTCATCTATTCATTTTGGTTACAATGAACCTTTTTGGCCTTATTCATCCTTGGACATTGTGTATCCGAACCCAAGCAAATCGCCTAAGTTGAGGGTGGCTATCATAGGGGTGAGTGATTAGAAGTTGGTGTGATGAAGAGTATAAATAGGAAAATAGAAAGTAGAGTTGGGTGTGGTAGTGAATAAGAAAAGAAAAAAGAAAAATAAAAGAAATAACAAAAAAAATAAAAAAAAATGAGTAGATGAAACCACACCCAACCTGAATAAGCTACAAAAGAATAAAAAAAAAAGAGAAATAAGAGTGGAATAATAGAAAAAAGGGATGATAAGTGGATCCCCAAAATGTAAGGGTAGTGCCAAGAAGGATTAGTCACTAAATTACCATATAGACCATACCATCCCAAGCCTACAATACATGTTGAGTAAAGTCCTATAGTGATCCTAACCTGACTATCTGAAAAATATGGTAAAGAATAGAAGGGCAAGCCTATGTTATTTTGCGAATAGTTTTGGAAATTCTTTAAAAGAGTAAGTGTCTCATGATCATCCCTATATTAACATGCATGATTCTATTGAGTGAATGAGACTTCTTTGTCGAAAGGGTACATAGATGTGATGCTAATTGCTTATTCGTTCGGGTAGTGTAAATTGTACATATGCACATGATTGTGTATTGCTAATGTAATACCAAATATTATTCTTTTGTGTCAAATTATTTTCCTACACTAATATCCACTGATTCCACACGGTTGGTTTTGAATTGTTAAAATTGGAGGGGGTGATGTTCTTGAGCTTAAATTGAAATTGACTGTCGTCGGCATCTTAGGTTTCTCTTAGTTAAGCATTATTGTGTTATATTTTTGTGTTTTATTACCTGGTGATATGAAAAAGTCTAAGATGATGGTGTTTATGTGCCATGGTTTCATGCCTCTTTCGATGCTAAAAAACGAGAAATGTGCAAGTTACTTAGGATATTTTGTTGATGTGATGTGTTTTGTACCTTATTTTGCAGGAAATTGGGTTTTGGGATCTATATGGAAGAAAATGAGATGAAATATGAGTTTTGAACAACCTATATTGGCACCTACTTGTCATAGGGGCCACCTACATGGCAGGCGTAATAGAGTAGGTGTTAGAAGGTTGGTGTTCAGAGAATCAAAACTTAAGAATTTTCCCTGTTACCTATGATGGGAACCCATGGTTCGTAGGTACCACCTATGGCCTGTAGGTGATAGAGTAAGTTTCAGAAATTGAAGATTTAAAGAGATATTGTAGAGTTGAAGACCCTGTCACCTACGTGAGGCAACCTACTGCCTGTAGGTACGACCTACGACCCGTAAGTGTCACCGTAGGTGGCTGCCGACTCAGATTTTTTTGTTTTGGAAAGGATTCCTAGGGTTTTTGTGAAATATATAAACTCTCTTTTGATGCTTTTTAGTTAGTTTTGTGCACTTTGAAACACTTATACTATTCACAAACAAATTTTGATTCCAAAATTGACTTTTAATCTTTGGATTCTTGTGTTCTAAGTTTTTGGTTGATCAATTGATTTGAGACTGGGTTTTCTTTTTCTATTAATATGGGATTGATTCTATGATTTCTTTATTAAATTCTATATATCATTTCACAACTATGATCATCTAAGTCCCTCAGTTAGGGTTGTGGGAACCCTATAGGAATAACGAAGTAGGGTAAGTGTGTGACCTTCAAGATCATTATTGCTGCATGTATTGTGATTTTTATTTCTTTAATTGCTTTCTTAACAGTTGGAAATGTTAGAAACCTTTCTATATTTGATACTAACCCAATAGAGAGGTAGATATTAGAAAAATAATATCAAAATAGTGATTTGAGGATATCAACCCTCGTATAATAACTTAAGATCGAAAGGAGATAGTTAAACTATGATCCAAGATAAGGGTTAGTAATGCAACACTCTGAGACTGAAAGGAGATGAGTGAGATGTTCCAATGGGTGTCGAAAGGCTGTTGGTGCGACATAACTTGTCAGATTCTATATGCATAGCAATGCGATAATTGGATTGAGCACGATAAACCTACAACGTTATAAGCCTAGTAAAACCAAGCCTGGTGTTTGTTTCAAATTGCTTAAAACATAAAGCATTCAAATCTTGTTACTGTTATTGATTAAAAATCGCCCTATTTACTTTCTTGCTTTTTCATCTACTTCAGAAAGTTCAAGAGATGAGTTTGACCTATTCCTTATGGCATCGACCCTAACTTAGTTGGGTTACTATAATTTGATAGCGATCACATTATATCTTCTTAGAAAGTATAGTTTGGGCGATATTAAGGAGTTAAAGTGAGAAATCCCTTGATCTTCTAAAAGCTTGAGTCACACTCTTTGGAACATTGGAAAGGATCTTCCTTCTAGGTTAACTTTGTCATCGGTATTGAAATAGTAGCAAAATTCTTGATAACTGCATGTTGTAATCCGATAAACCAATTCAGCTGCAAACCTTAGAGTTATATGTAGGATTGTCCCAATCACGAACAGCCTCAATCTTCGCTAGGTCTACCATAATCCCATTGTTAGACAACACATGTCCTAGGAATGTCACTGGCTCGAGACACAACTCACACTTTGAGAACTTGGCAAAACGCCTATGATCTCTAAAAGTCAGGAGCATAATCGTTAAACATTCCATATATTCCTCCCTACTCATCTAATACACAAGAATGTCATTGATGAACAAAGTCAATAAGGAATTTAGATAAGGTCTAAACACGTTGTTTATCAAATCCATGAACACGATTGGGCATTGGTCAACCCGAAAGACATCACAGGAACCTATAATAGCCATAGCGAGTCCTAACAACTGTATTAGGGATATCCCTAGCCTGATTTCTCAACTGATGGTAACTGGACCTCAAGTAAGTCTTAGAGAACACAGTTTCTCCCTGAAGCTAGTTAAACAAATCATCAATTCAAGGTATAGGATACCTAATCTCCATCGTCACCTTATTAAGATACCTTTAGTCAATACACATAGGCGAAGGAACTACTATTATTCTTCATGAATAGGACCAAAGTACTCAAGGCAACATACTCAGTCTAATAAAACTCTTACCCAGAAGATCCTAAAGTTAAGAATTTATCTCATTAAGCTAGATAGGACCCATAGGGTATGCCTCCATAGAAATAGGTGGGGTGTCCAATATAAGATCAATAATAAACTTAATATCACAATCAAGAGGAAGACAAGGTATCTTGGTACAAAAAATATTAGGAAAATCATGGACTATAGGAACAGAGTCAAGTGAGGGCCCTTCACACTAACACCATGAATATAAGCAAGATACTACTTACAACCCCTCGATATTTTTTATAGCCTAAACATAAGAAATTATCCCTATCTTCTTGTGGTTAAAAGGTCCCTATCACACAATTGGGAGTATGTCGGGCATGGCTAAGGTAACGGTCTTGGTAAAATAATCTAAGACCATATGGTAGGGGGATAACTAGTCTATACCTATAATCATATTAAAAACCACCATATCTAATACATTAAGATCAGCCTGAGTATCAAACTGTGGATCAATCCCAACACATGATCTATAAACCCGATACATTACTATAGAATCACCTATGGAAGTCGATATATATAGTGGCACAAATAAAGAATCCTAAGATAAATCTAACTGTGGCGTGTAATATGCATATACATAAGAATAAGTGGATCCCTTGTAAAATAAAGAAAAATTCAGCTAATGGCACAGTGAGATTATACCTATAATAACAACATCCGAAGACTCTACATTGATCTACTGAGTATGATATACAACTGACCTTGCCGCCACCTAGCTGGGAGTTTGACCGATCCTATCCTACCTGCCTGAGGACCACCATAAACACCCTAAGACCATTCTGACAATCGTGCATTCCACCTATAGTTGGAGAAGGCATTGCCCTTGTCGGTGGAATGCTCTATACTGAGGAACAACTACTTCGTGCCTGGGGACACTCTCAAGAGAAATGATTGAAGGTACCACAATCATAACACACCTAAGTGTTATACCAAAACCAGAAAATCTGCCAGACTAAAAATAACCGCCTCTCTTAGAATTCCCAAAAGATGAACCTCTTAAAGCCCGATTACTACTCTGGATAGGATGATCACTGTAGATAGATTGAAATCCATCGATAATCTGATGTGTGGAATGAATGGCCATACTAAACTAATCTTGTAGTTAATAAGGCTGACATGAAGGGTATCTACCCTAAGAACCACTACCTCTAAATCATGAGCTATTCCATCTCCCACTGAAAATGCCCTAATATGCAGCCTCTAATTGGGTTCGGTGAAGACAACCTATCTTAGTCTCGGATGTTCTGTATCTCATGATTTTCCTCGACCTCTAGGTCATCTATGTACTGTAGTAAGATCCCTAGTCATAGAGTCATGGTCCTTATATGAAGTAGCAGTAGCACACGTCCTAGCTATCTGTGAAAGAGTAAAACAAATAAATCATAGAAACCAACAAAAACTCTTACCATGAAATGCATAAAGGAAGTGATAATCTCCTAAGAATGTCCTATAGCCTCCCAAATATAAGAAATGAACATCATTATTTCGATCCACAGGACTCTACTATGCACTTCTTCTTATACCAATAATATTGGTGAACCTAGGGCTTTGATACAAATTTAGCATGGCTCAATTTCATGAGTCATGATGGTATTTACTTTAACCCACTAGTAGGTAAGGTAAATCATTCGGAGCCATAGATAATGGGCTATTTGGTGCAAGAATTTCATAAATATGGAAACTATGCAAGTAAAAGGTTTACAAGCCATAAGAAATAGGATAGTAATATAAAGAAAGAGAAATAAAGAGAATAACAACATCCTATGTCTTATTACAAGAGCATATAATACAAAAAATAAAATTACTATTAAGCCAATGTACAATAGTGTCAAAAATGTATAAACTAGAAAAAATTAAAGAGGAGAATAGATCAAATCCTACTTTGAGATCTCACCCTATCTCCAAACTCTGAAAAGTACAAATCCCAACATCAATGATAGCAACTAGTACTCGAATCTACACCACTAAGTTACAAAAGTGTGGTATGAGTACCAGTGTAATATGTACTCAGTAGGCATCATTGGTCGATTGAGCTAAAGCATAACATAAATATAATAAATGAGAGGTAAAAAAGCTAAGTCAAGGTAAGAGGGAAAACCTGGAATAACGCTCCAAATAATGTAAATAAATAATAGGAACAGTGACATTAAAGGAAACATAGTCATCACTACATAATTAGCCACCATAATCCAAAAAAGTGCAATAAAGTAAATACCCTAATGCAGTCCCCTACATGCCCGGAGAGTGCAACCAAAGAGAAGTAATAATTGTAACTATTCTAATTAACACAATCTCAAAATCACAATCATAGATCCTTCTATATCGAGAACACCAGACTCAAACTGGTTCCATAAGCATCATAAATAACCTCTCAAGACGGACTTGAATTAGAACTAGCATTTCATATTCCAGACTTGAACCAAAACTAATATTTGACATGCCGGACTTGAACCAAAACTATATTCATGAATGGTGGACTTAAATTGAAATAAATATCATCAATAATTACTAAAATTCATAAGTGGTCTTAGTATTAAAAAATTATCAAACTCAAATCGAAACTGATATCATCTTCTAAGAATCAATTTCTAATAAGCACCTTGAATCTAAACCTCATCGGGTTAAAGAATTATGTACAACAATGTACAAGACCTATAAGTTCTACTAGGAATTAATAGCAATCTTGGCCTAAGGTGGGTCAAAGGGGCCCACTTTTATCCTTGAAATCTATTCTAATGAAAATTCATCCCTAAACTAGGATAAGGTATCTAATTTCATTACATAGATATTACATATGACAGAATTGAATCCTAAGATAGTACTCTACCAAAAGAATGAGTAGTTGAGTTAATTATACCTAATTATGATTCCTTAGCTTAAAGATCCAAATCATACTAAATATACCTCCAAGACATAAATCCCATCCCAAAACTAGAATAATATCATACTTATAACATAATTAATCTCAATAGAAGTGAAATATAAACCTAGCCTTCCTAGGAGTTGAAGATAGCTCAATGAAGTCCACTAAATTATCGAATTTCCCTTCCAAAAAGCTTTTGCACAATGCGATGCTTTAAAATTTAGAAATCTAATCATCTATTCAACAACAATGGTACCCATATTTCATTTTTATGCATAAGGTCCAAACTCACATCAAAATCCTATATGGGACCCGCTTGCAGAATTGCACTTTCAAAATCATCAACACATCCCTAAGTTCCTAAGAATTATTTTCCCTCAAGAATGGTTAAATTATGAGCTCAAATAGTACAAAAAATTAGACAAACAATAATCTAGGGATTTCAGTAATAAATTGAGGAATTAAACAATAATTAAATAGAAACTTACAAAGACTTTAAGGGGGAAATAAGTAACTAAGCTGACAAATACCCTAAAAACTCCTAATAATTCCTCTCCTAATTTTCCATATTCTCCAGAGCGCGAAGTTGTTGAACTTGTGGAAAAATAGGGAGAAAATTGAATAACTAAAAGATTCAATTCCCTCCAAGTGCCAATTAGGCGGTCACTTGATCGCTTAAGCGGTCACCGCTAAAGCAGTACCTGCTTGGGCCTGGCCTACCGCTAAAGTGGATAGGCTACCTATAAAGTGGCATCCTCTTTAGTGGTTAGACTATAACTAAAGTGGGTATGTACGCAAGCCAGGCCCACTTGAAGTGCTCATTTGGCTGCTAAAACATCTAAATATCCACTTTAGCAAATTAATGTGTCATGGTTTCATGGATATTTCAATTTTTAAGAACTAGGTAATTATGTAATTACTTATGTGTTTTCGTTAGATATGATGTGATTTTATGTATGTTTTGCAGGAAACAGGGTTTAAAGTAGAGAAGGAGCAAAAAGTGACGAAGTAAAGTAGGATGGCTACATACGGAACCTACCTATGGGTCGTAGGTACTACCTATAGTGCCATAGATGGACCACATAGGTAGAAAAGCTGAAATTTTGAGAGTTGATAACACTATCTATGAGGCATATGTGCTACCTATGACCTTGTAGGTGATGTGATATGGATTCATAACACTTTTCAATGCTTAAAATAATGAAAATATGCAAGTTACTTAGATGGTTTTGTTAGATATGATAGGATTTCTTTTATGTTTTGTAGGAAACCAAGTTTTGGATGCTAAATTGAAGAAAAAGATAGAAATTAAAGTTTTAGGCCACTTACCTAGGAACCTATATCCCGTAGGTACCACTTACTAGGCGTAGGTGCCAAAGTAGGTGTCAGAAATTAGAAGTCCAGAGGCTTAGAAGTGCTAAAAAAGACTCTATCACTTACGTAGAGCACCAATGATCCATAGGTGATAGAATAGATTGCAAAGATGCTTAAGTCTAGTGAGTCAAGAGCTTCTAGAGAAGAGAAGCCACCTACGTAGGACCACCTATGGCCAATAGGTGCCACCTATAGCCCGTAGGTGGCTTAGTAGGTTACCACTGACCTCAAGATTTGAATTTTAGGGTTTCTTTGTAACCTATATATACCCTTTTGATATTTTTAGTTATTTTATTCACTCTATATACTTACAAACATATTTTTTATTCCAGAATTTAATTCTGATCTTAGAATTACTCTGTATTGATTTTGGTTATTTATTTAGTTAAAGACTTTGGGTTTTATTCATTGATTATTGTGATATTTTTTTAATGTCTTAAATTATGAATTCCTTTTATCGTATGAAAAATAGAAGCGGCTAACTTCCTTAGCTAGGGTTGTGGGAACCCTAGCTAAATAATGAAGTAGGGGAAGTGTCCAATCCTTCTAGGTAGTTATTGTTACATGTATTGTGGTTTTCATTATAATTACTACTCTCTTAATGGTTACAAATGTTAGGATCCAACCTGTATTCACTACGAACCCAAGAGAGAGATAAAAATCTGGGAAAACAATTACAATAGCGATTTAGGGTTAATTGTGAAAATAAGCTTAGCTGTATTATTTACTTAAGTTGATTAACTTAAATCTAATTAACTATCGAGAGGAGATAGTTGAAATCAGGATCCACAATAAGGGTTAGTAAGGTGATGTTCTAAGATTTATAAGAGATGAATGAAATTCACCAAAGTATGCCGAGAGGCAATTGGTGATACCTAACTTACCAGATTCTATATGCACAATAATTTTATGGTTGGATTGTGCACAATCAGCCTAATGAGTTTGAAGTCAAGGGGAACACAAGCTTAGTGTTTATTTTTGACATTTTATAATTAATCTTGTGTGTATTTATACGCCTAAGCACCATAATTTACCCATATTTTAGCTAAGTTTTGAGAACAAAGTGCCTAGTTTCTTATCTGTTTACTCTAATTTGATGTAATTGAGCTAACCTATTGATTAGCATGATTTCAGGTGTTAATGAGGTAGATAAAGACATGATAGGACTAAGGATTTCGGATGACAAATCACACAAAATAAAAGTACCTTGATGGACCAAATGTGGCACCTAGAAACTATGTCCAAGTCTAATTTGTCATTTATAATTAGTTTAGGGACTTAGAAGGCAATTATGAGAGAAAGGATTATTAAAAAGACTTGATGCTGACAATTTATTCATTATTTTGTATTATGTTTTGAACAGGAGAAGGGCAGCTTAGCTTAGGAGAGAGAGAAAAATGTTTTTTCTCTTGTTTTCACTATTCAAAAACCAAGATCATCTTCCAGTTTTTGGTATGATGAATATTTCTATTATGATTCCCGTTTTATTCATGAGTAGCTAAGTTTATTAGTTACGGTTATGGAAGTGTTGTAATATACAATCTATTACTTTGGGTTTTTGAATTCATCATGTATTGTTCTGCTTATATCATACTCTCTTCGTTTATCTTGAATTCTCGTGGTTGCAAACATAGAGGATGTACCTTAAAACTCAACTTATTTGATAGAAAGGTTGAGGTTCGAAAAAGAGAGTAGTGACTAGATAATAGGATTTCCAACCCCTATTTCATATGTTAGTTCCTTACCAAGATTAAATACTTGAAAATTTCGTATTGTTTTTGTAAACACTTTTGATTCAAGAGAATTGAAGTGAATTAGTCCTTGATGGTTGAGAAACACTAGGATTATGTTATTAAAAGCAATACGTTTCTCTATAAGCATGATGCATGTATGAAACCATAAATCCCATAGTTGTAAAGTATTAAAAACTACAAGGTGGATATAACCCTAGCTTGCTATTTCTTTGAATTTGAATACTACTACACATATTTGATGTTGTTAAACTGAAACCACTAATTTGTGAACTGAATCAAATTCCCCCTTTTTGTTTTATGAAAATGAATGATTAAAAGTCAACTAATTTGTATACGACTTAATTAGCACTATATACCCTATGAAATTCGTCCCCAACCTAGTTGGGTTCTATATTTGACAGCGACCACTTACTCTCTAGTAAGAGAGGTAAAATTTAGGCATATCAAATTTTGGAACCATTGCTGGGGAATATGATTGTCGATTGAGTTTATGTGTGTTAATTGACTGTTAGTCAAGTTTCCCTATTTTACATTTATTTGTTGATTTTGTTTGTTACAGGATCATTATTGTTTATGCCATAAAATAGAAGTTCAGGAGAACCATTATTACTCTTCAATCCTGAACCTCATCTCATTAAAAGAATGGCTAACAAATAAGAAGCTGTAAGATTAACCGCTTTGGCTAATGCTCAATTAAATCAATAGAATTCAAAAAACCCTGGTCGGGTACCTAATATAGATAAAGAGGACCTAGGAGATGATGATTTAATTAACCTGGCTAATAGAGGCATACAGTGGGAGTAGTAGCACCTGTAAATCGAAATCATCCATTTAGAGGAAGACTAGACCACCAAGCTATGCAGTTTGATATTGACAATGATGAGGACAATGTAGATGGAGCTGAAGCTACAGGGGCAATCATTCTACCACCACTAGCTCTTGGGGTTAAATTTAACATCACCAGTACTATGATCCATCTGCCAAATTTGAAAGAACTCTTTGGTGGATTACTTGGTGATGATCCAAATCTACATTTGGTGAATTTCATCAATATTTGTGTGTCATTTCATAATTTGGGAGTGGGACAACATGCTATTTGTTTGAGATTGTTACCACTGTCTCTGTTTGGAGAGGCAACTATGTGGTTGAATGAGCTGACTCCTAATTCTATAACAAACTAGAGGCAATTGAAACAAGATTTCCTAGAAAGGTTCTTTCTGACCTCTAGAATGTTATAGTTGAGGGATAATATTAGAAAATTTAGGAAATTGGCTAGTGAAGCTTTGCATGAGACTTGGGAGAGTTTTGAAAACAAGTTGACTCAATTCCCAAATCATACGATGACCAATGCACACTTGATGGAAATATTCAATAGAGCTTTGAACTCACTTACAAAGCCAATAGTGGATAATGTTGTAGGAGGAGCTTTTATGGAGCTCACCTTTACTGAGGCTATGGACATGTTAGAAAAAATGACTAAGACAAGTAGAGCTTGGCATACCATAGATTCTGTTGTAGCAAGCAATACTTGTCTAGTATAATATTATCAGAGCAACATAGGAGAGAAGAGAAGTGTGATCAGGATATGGCTTACATGAAAACCCAGATAGATCTGCTCATGAAACATTTGCTATCAGGGAATGTAGAAAAGGTACAATTTATGGAGTCCCACGGTAAGGGACCTAAATCTAACACCAAGAAAGAGGATAACTACTAGCATAACTAGGTGGTTTATGGACCGATGGTGAAGGAAACCAAGGTTGGAACCATCAAGGAGATTGGAATAATAAAAGTGACAGGAGTTGATTGTATGCACATCTTGGAAGCCGTGATAATGCTCCCACCAATTCAGGTAAAATGTCCACGAAGGACATGATGTAGAAATTATTAAAGGGAGTTGAGGCGACAAATTCTGGGATGACTATGATGAAGAGTGACATATCTTCCATAAGTCAACTAGTAAATTCGCACTCAATTACTATTAAAGAAATAGAGAAGCAGATGAGCTAATTATTCGCAACATTCAACCAAAGAAAGCGTGGGACTCTACCAAGTGATACAGCTCAAAATCCAAGGACTAATGGATCATGTATGGCTATTACCACTAGGAGCGTTAAGATATTATCTAGTCAAAGATTGAGAGCATCCTTTTATACTGATGTAGTCAAAATAGATTAGGAGATAGTTGATGAATCTTCAGTGGTGCCTATGGAGTTAGGAGGTTTAAAAAAGAAGAGTGTAGAATTGGAACAACCACCTAAGCCGGAGCATGTTAGTGATATGGAGCAAGGCATAAGAAAAGAGGTAAAAGTTGCTCCATTTGAAATCCCAAGGCCACCACCATCATTTCTATAATGATTAAAAAAGAAAGAAGATAAAGGCAAGTTTAATGAATTCATGGGTATGTTGAAGCAATTAACAGTGAACGTGCCTTTAGTTGAAGAACTTGAGCAGATACCAGGATATGCTAAACTTATGAATGATCTTATGACAAAGAAAAGAGTGGTAAGCTACGAACCAATGGATAATCTTCATCATTGTAGTGCTATTTCCACAAGTTCATTGGTGTAGAAGAAGGCAAACCCAAGAGCATTCACCATCCCTTGTACGATTGGGTATTTGGATTTTGCTATGCCCTTATGTGATTTAGGAGACCCCGCAAACATATGACTTGTAATGGAGGATAAATCGGTGAAAAGGCTAGTTGGGATTCTACATGATGTATTTGTGAAGGTGGTCGATTTTATATTTTCTGCCAAAGTTAGATTTGGGAGACACCATAAACATATGACATGTAATGGAGGATAAATCGATGAAAAGGCTGATTGGGATTCTACATGATGTACTTATAAAGGTGGCCGATTTTATATTTCCTTCTTACTTTGTAATTCTTAATTATGAAGTGGACTTTGAAGTACCCATAATTTTCGGCAGACCATTCTTAGCAACTGGATAGTATTAGTTAATCTAGAGTAGAATGAGATAAAATTAGGCTCAATGGGAAAGAGGTTAGTTTAGAAGTGTGTAAATCCAAGAAACAACAAAAGGAGATGAGTATTTTATCGATTTCTGATGCATTCTATAAAGATGAGGTATAAATGGTATCATCAATGTATCTTGACGAAGACTGAGTAGTCAAGATAATCGAGTCATGCTACGACGTTAAATCTGGCGCTGCATGGGAGCCACAACCAAAAATACAGTGCTTGGTGGGAGGCAACCCATCCTTCTAATCATTTTTAATTTTTTTTATTAAGAGTAGGTTCATGAAGTACTAAGAAGGTGATTGGTACAAAATTTGGTTTGGAATTGAGTCATGTCAACGGTGGTAAGTTTAGGAGTAATGGGAACATTACAGGTAAGTTGGAGTAATCAAATGTGTAAGGCTCGAGTCATGATTCATGTTAGAGTTGTGACCCAAATTATGTTAATACGACCCAACCTTTCTCAATGATTTATATAAAGAATGGGGTGCGTAGCGTACAAGTTTACAAAGACCATGGTAAAGGCGTCACCTAACATATGTGCTTAGGCTAAATGTTAGATGAAAATTAGTGGCATGATATACGCCACACACCTTGATATGGTCAATAACACGTGCGATGCTAACCCAGTCACACGTGCTCAATGGTTTAAGTTGGCAATTACACATGCGCCGCACACTTGAAGTTGTGCGATACCATGTGCGCCATCTAAGCCTCTGCACATACTCATTGCCTTACTAGTGCGATTCTTTTTGCGCAGCACACTTAAACTTGTGCAATAACATGTGTGTCGCCTATTTTCACTTGTGCGATGATATGTGTGCTGCACACCTTTCTAAATTCAGCTTAGTATTCAACTTTTAATTGGGTCAACCCGACCCGAAATTCATTTTTTTTAAATAGAGTCCACGCCATAAATGCCCAAATTCATCCTTATTTCACCCATAAACTGTGCAAGATTTCTCTCTCACCATTCCCTTTGTCCTTCAAGATTCTTCTTTGCTTCATAATCTCAAAAAAAATTCTCCCTTTATTTCTTCAACCTTTCATCTTTAAGGTAAGTTTGTCTTTCATAATCCTTTGATATTGTCACTTTATGTTATAATTGTTAATTGATTTCTTGAGAATTGTGGATTAAATTCTTTCCATGTCTATGTCAAAGAAGGATTTTGAGAATCTTGGGAAGATAAACATCATTGTCGTAGTAGACACCATTGTTGTAGTACTTTGAGGTTTTGCATGTGATTGAATTATTCATCACTAGCGTAGTTTAGTCGTGTGGCCATTATTTCATAACTTACTTGATGGAACATGGTGTTGGTTAAATCGTGTGAAAGTGATGGTGTTTTGTGTATATTGATATGTTGAAACTCTAAGGCATAGCTTTGTTCAAAAATTATTTTGATGAAATAAAATTGGTGGAATTGAAGTGAGTGAATTGTATTTACTAATGTTGGTGCACCATGTCAGAGCGTATTTTGGCAAAGTCTGAATACCCGACAAGAATACTTAATTGGTTTATACAAACAAATTAAGCGTGGGGTGGTGAATTCACCACCCTTATCTTAATTGTAGTTAGTTAATTATGTGTGCCTGACGTGGATGATATGATGAATGTAGGAAAATGGCTCTGATGAAGTTCTCTATGCAGGTGGCATAACTCCTAATGTGGATGAGGAGTACTACTAGCCAGGTTCTTTATCTTGTTATTTGTACTAGGGACAATGCTTAACTTAAGTGTGGGGTGGCTGGTTACTTTGCTACTTGTTTTGTAAGAAAATAGTACCTTCTCCTTAGTATACTTCTGTGATAGGATTAGTTATTTTGTTTATTTTGTTTTTTGTTAGATGTTTGCATGTTTGATTTAGTCATAATTAGGTGCTTTTCTCGATGATGGATGGATGACGACCATCTTAAGAGAAAATTATTCATTTACTTACATGTAACTGTTCTTGTGGATCACATGACATTATAACATAAGTATGTAATGGATCATTACATTTGAAACATCTATGATCTAGTTGTGACTCTTGTTGTGATTGTTGATTTTATTTGAATTCATTTAAATATTGGATTGAGAATCTACAATGCTCCTAATTAAGTTAATCGTGTTCCATGAGTGTGTAAGACTGTTGTATATTCCTTATTGCAACTGATTCTAGAACTTTCCTGGTGTGTGTACAAAGCGAAATAAAGATTGTGAGTTTAGGAGATGATTTAGGTATTTCTTTGACAGCCGTTGTTCATGCCTTCTTTTGACCTACCTTTGCACATTATCTTAGCTTACCCCTTGAGACTTTAGCTTGTTTATTTGTTATCCTTATATGTAGCATAACCCGTTCTTTAATAGACCGTAATTTGATCCAAAATCTCCTAAGCACTTTAATGTAAAATCCATTTGATTTTGGAGTTTGACAATAAGAGGAAAAAGGTAAAAATGATGCCCTAAAGTCTAGTTATTGGCGTGTGCAATTGATGTGGTTGGGAGTTGCAAAAATTATTGTAAAAAAAGTTCTAAATTTTATCCCAGACATGTTACAATGAACCTGTTTTGGCCCTGGTCCTTCTTAGACACTGTGCACCTCAACTAATAAAAATTGTTTAAGTTGAGGGTGGCTATCATAGGGGTGTGTAACGTGAAATGGGTGAAAAAATATATATATTTGAAAGGGTTGCATACTCCCACCATAGTGCTATCAATTGAGTTTAATAGGATGGGGTGAAAACAGAAGATATGGATAGATGAAAGTGGTGTAAATTATTTTTAAGAAATTGGTCTTAGTTGCATATTGTAGTATATTAAAGCGCTTAGGGAAGATAGTCACTATTTATGGTGAAAATAGTCCGTACCCAGCTTTTAGCCTGGATTACAACCCGTAAAAGACCTATTTGATCATAATCTTAGCATTTTGATATTTGTGGAGCATTACACTAAGGGCAAGCATATGGTCATCAGTTGTAATTTGAGAATTCTTTGTGAGAGTGAGGGCAACTTGATTCTTCTACCCATTTTGATAGAAATTGCATAATTGTGAGTGATTATGGGTAACTTTCTTTTTGTGAAGTCACATGGTTGATGAAGGTTGGGTAATTTATATGATTTCTTTGGTTAAATGGTATGCACGAATTTGCCAACCTGATGCGTCTTTTCCTTAGGGTAGGTTGTTTTCCGTAATGATTCATGAATTTACTTCTTGTTTCATATTCTTTGTGTGAGCCTTTTTGAGCATCTTGTGTTTTCTTTGTGGTTTCTAAATCTTGTATATGCATAAATGGATAAGTGGTTCGAGGACGAACAAAACTTTAAGTGTGGGGTGGTCATCTTGGGTGTATTTATACGCCTAAGCACCATAACTTACCCATATTTTAGTTAAGGTTTGAGAACAAAATGGCTAGTTTCTTATGTGTTTACTCTACTTTGATGTAATTGAGATAACCTCTGTGATTAGTGTGATTTCAGGTATTAATGAGGTAGATAAAGACATGATGGGACTACGGATTGCAGATGACAAATCACACAAGAGAAAGCATCTTATTGGACAAAATCTGGCACCTATAAACTATGTCCAAGACTAATTTGTCATTTATAATTAGTTTAGGGACTTAGAAGGCAATTATGAGAGAAAAGATTATTAAAAAGACTTGATGCTAGGAATTTATTCATTATTCTGTATTAGTTTTTGAATAGGAGAAGGCCGGCTTAGCTTGGGAGAGAAAAAATATTTTTTCTCTTATTTTCACTATTCGCACACCTAGATCATCTTCTAGTTTTTGGTATGATGAATATTTCTTTTGTGATTCCCGTTTTATTCATGAGTAGCTAAGTTTATTAGTTAGGGTTATGAAAGCCTTGTAACATACAATCTATTGCTTTGGGTTTTTTAATTCATCATGTATTGATCTGTTTATATCATACTCTCTTCGTTTATCTTGAATTTTTGTGGTTGCAAACATAGAGGATGTGCCTTAAAACTTCACTTGTTCGATAGAAAGGTTGAGGTACGAAAAAGAGAGAGTGACAAGAAAAAAGGATTTCCAACCTCTATTTCATATGTTAATTCCTTAATAGGATTAACTATTTGGAGATTTCATATTGTTTTTGTAAACACTTTTGATTCGAGAGAACTGAAGTGAATTAGTCCTTGATGGTTTAGAAACACTAGGATTATGTTATTAAAAGCAATATGTTTCTCTGTATGCATGATGCATGTATGAACTCGTAAAGCCCATAGTTGGAAAGTACTAAAAACTACAAGGTGGACATAACCCTAGATTGTTGTTTCTCTGAATTTGAATACTACTACACATATTTCATCTTGTTAAACTGAAACTATGAATTTGTGAACTGAATTAAATTCCCTCCTTTTGTTTTATGGAAATGAATGATTAAAAGTCAATAAATCTGCATACAACTTAAGTAGCACCATATTCCCTGTGGGATTTGACCCCAACCTAGTTGGGTTCTATATTTGACAGCGACCGCTTACTCTCTCATAAGAGAGGTGTAATTTGGGCGTATCAATAACAAAATCTTTTGAGTTGTGTTACTTTTTTGATATTATTACTTAAAACCCCCAATTTACTTTTCATATTTACCATTGATTACAACAAACTGAAGAGATATGTCCATGTTTTTCCTTTGGGTTTGACCTTAACCAGAGTTGGCTCACTTTACTTAACAGTGATTACTTTATTTTTAATTAGAGGTGTAGTTTGGTAGTTCATCAAAATTTTGGCACCATTACCAGAAATATTATGTTCAGTTATTGATTAAAGTTGTTGAAGTTTTTGGGTCTTTGTTATTCCATTTTTAGTTGGGTATACACCAGTATGCCTAACACAAGGAGTTAAGTCAATCCCTTATTCCCACTGAATTCTAACATAAACAGAATCTTATACGCTAATTGTATGATGATAAAACCAGTGTGTAGGCCATCTTGAAAGGGTTTGGGATCATCCTAATGTAGTACCTCCCCTGATCCAGGTGATCCTTAGAACATTATTGATTAGCAAATAGAGCAGTTATAGGCAGATGCAGCTGCTAACTGGAGAAGGGACAAGGAAGCCTGACTAGTGTAACAGGAAGAGCTAGCTAGGCCAAGACGGGCAATTGGTCATCGAGCAACACTCGATGATAATTGAGATAGTGTTCATGGTGATCAAGCTCCAGTGATCCCAGTATACTATTACTTTCAGCTATATAATTATAAAGAGAATATGGATACGTTGAGCCAATATAAATAGGAGTTACATTCCTCCTACACTGCCCCTAATGTGAAATTTGACATTTTTAGTGCCATGATCCATTTTTAGAACATGAAAGGTGTGTTTGTGGGCTCAACTACAGAGGACAAAAATATGGAGCTTGCTAATTTAGTTAGGATTTGCACTTCTTATACTTTTCATAGGGTAGACAAGAGTCACTTGAATTGGTTTCACAGGAAATTCTTAAATTATTTCTTCCTCTGGATAGAATGTTGCAGTTAAAAGATGATATATACAACTTCAGGAAGCTATATTCTGAGTTAATGTGCGAGACTTGGTTCTGGTTTAAGAAAAAGTTAAGCATGGTATACAATCATCTTATTTCAGGGACGATCTTGTTGGAGATATTTCATAGAGCCCTGAACATCAATTTTGTAGTTATGGCAGACATAATTACTGGAGTAACATTCATGAGATTACATTGGCAAGTAGTTTCTTAGGTTCTAGACCATATCTCTCTCACCAACTAAGGGTGCATACTTGGGAGGCAGAGAGGTGTGTTGGTATTTATGTCATTAGGAATTTTGACAATGATAGAGCGGTTGATGATTATGTGGTGCAAGAAATTATGCAGTTAAGGATTCATATTGGGTTGCTGACTAAGCAATTTGAAATAGTGAATTTCAAGAAGGTGAATGTTATAGGTTCATAACTATTATAGTGATAGATACAGAGAGTAGTAGGGAGTGTGATGGTGACTATAGAGGGAAACTAAGGTCAAAACTATTATAGTGATAGATACAGAGAGTAGTAGGGAGCGTGATGGTGACTATAGAAGGAAAGATGACTACAAGTAGAAGATAGAAAGGTATGTATCATCAGGCAACCATCATACTGAATTGAGAATAGAGTCATTGTTGTCTAAACTAGTAGAGGGTCAAGAAAATTAGGAAAAATGCCATAAGGAGATTAAGGCTAATATATTAGGTCTGACCCAGAAGGTTAAGTCTTATGCGACTGCTATTAAGTAGTTAGAGCAGCAGTTTGGGCAGATATCTGATACCTTAAATCAGAGGTAGATAGGTACCCTTCAATGCAATATGATTCAAAATCCAAAGAATGATGGTCATTGTTTTGCTATTACCACTTGGAATGGTAAGCCTAATGTTTATCCCCCTATTACCTTATATAGATATAATAAAGAATAGTAGTACTATTATTGATGAGACACCTGAGGTAGAGTTTGATGAATCAATAAGTATTTATGGTGACTCTAAGAAAGATAATTGTAAGGGAACGGTCGATGTTCGCAGTGATAATGTGCACTACTGTGGTGCGATTACTTCCTTACCCTTAGTAGAGAAGGAGGACCCTGCAGTTTTCACTATTTCGTATTTAGTAGGGCCCTTCAATATCATACAGGCTTTGTGTGACATGGGAACCAATATCAATGTAATTCCACTAGTTATATAAAATTTATTATGGATGGGGGCACTCAAACCTACATCTATGAACCTGTTGACGGTCGAGTCATCTATGAAGAAATCGGAGGGTGTTTTTTGTGATGAAGTAGTACGGGTGTCATCCTTTATGTTCCCAGCTAATTTCATGATTCTTGAAAGTGAGGTGAACTTTCAAGACCCAAATATATTAGTTAAAACCTTCCTATCCATGGGTAGGGCATTGATTGATTTGGAGTTAGAGCATTTGACATTCAGATTGAGTGATGAAAAAATAGTTTGTGATGCGTGCCAATTGGTCCAGCAGCCAGAAATATGCGAGTAGTGTCGATGACAGAAACTATTGTTGATGATATTGATGTAAGGGTTGTACCCATTGAAGATATACTTGGAGTCAAAGCATTAGCAGTGGTAAGCATGAGTTTCGAGAATGATGGCATCAAAAAAATATTGAGATAGTTAACGCATTGCATCGTAGATGTTCTTACAATTATGCTCCAAAAAGCTGGATCCTGATCTAAAAAGTAGAACCACTCCTTATACAAAGCCATCCATTGAGGAGCCACCAGTTTTTGAATTGTAAGCCCTCCTATCTCTATTGTAGTATGTATTCTTAGGGGCAAACAATACCTTATCATTGATTATTGCTACAGATTTGGCAGAATCATAGGTTAAATCATTAATATCCATATTCCAGAGGTTTAAAACATCTATTGGATGAACCTTAGCTGATATTGTGAGAATTTCACTAGGTATTTGTACTTATAAAATATTGCTTGAGTCAAAATATGTTCCCAACATTAAGCATCGGCGTATATTGAACCCTCCAATACAGGAGGTTGTGATGAAAGAAATTATAAATTTGTTAAACCTTATAGTGGTTTACCCCATTGAAGATAGCAAATAGTTTAGCTCAGTTCAATATGAGCCGAAGAAGGGTGGAATTACAGTAGTTCCCAATAAGAAGAATGAACTAGTGCCTATGAGTTCGGTCATTAGTTGAATAGTTTGCATGGACTATAAAAAGTTGTATCATGATAGAAAGATCAAAAATGGTGTTTATACTCTATGATTTGGTCTTGTTGTATAATTTAAGACCACTTATTTCCTGGCAAGTTGAAGTCTTGGTGGTCTCGACCTTTCATTATGGTTAGGGCATTTGCTTATGGTTTAGTAGAGCTTAAATGAGATGGTTAAGCCTTATTCAAAGTTAATGGGTATCGCGTGGAGCATTATTTAGGAACCTTGAAGAGGGGAAGTTAATTGATAAGGTAATCCTTGGCCTAGTCTAAATAGCCGAGGTAACTAAGTCGTGTTGCAACGTTAAATAAGCCACTGCTTGGGAGGAAACCCAAGGTATATGGTAATTTTGTTATCATCAAATGGACGTCTAGTCTTTTACATGAACTGGGGGCAGTGCATAGTCTTTTAGTTGGGTAAGTTATACCATAGTCGCTGTGGGTTTTTGTTCTCATGCTTGTTCTTTTGTTGATCATGATATGATTGCAGAACTGGCATGTCTAGGTTAATTTTTTGTTTCGTAGCGTGTCATTTTTTGTTTAATTAGGAGATTTTTTAGTATCTAGGGTAGTTGACTTGTTTTTTTAATGATTTTTGAGAAAAATAATTACCCCTCCTCCCAACCACCACCCATAAATTAGTTTTAAAACTCTATGAATAAGTACATGTGTGACAATTGTGGATCTTGTTACAGAATTAGTACTAGGAACATGTTAACCATTGATAACTTGTGCATGAACCGAGTAGCTAGTAAGTTGTGATGTGACCCTGTACCATGTGTATGTGAGATTCTACTTATAGACTATTTGTTCGATTAGTCATGCCTAGGTTGTAAGATAGTCGGTTTGGAAAGGATCATAGGTCATGTTTTATATTAGTCCAATTTTAGCCTAAATGACCTTTCATGTGTGAATAAGTATCCCTTGTTCCTAATTTTTAGCCTTATAGACTATTTTTTTTATTACACCTTTCACCTTCCTATTTGTGTTACAATGAACCTATTTTGTCACTGTCCTTCTTGGACATTATGCATCTCAACTATGGTAAATCGCCTAAGTTGAGGGTGGCTATCATAGGGGTTCATATTGTAAAGTGAGTATGAATAACGGTAAACTAAGAGAAAAAGATAGTAAGGCTGCGTGTGGTAGACAAAAGAAAAAAGAAAACAAGGGAAAAATAAAGAAAATAAAAAGAATAAATAAAATAAAACCACACCCAACCTAAATATGTGATGAAAGAATAAAAAGGGACATATAAGGGTGAAATAAAAATAAAATTGGTTGATAAGTGGACCAAAAGTTAGTGTAGTACAAAAGATGATTAGTCACTATATACCCATACATACCATACTAGCCCCCAAGCCTACATTAAAGGATGATTAAAGACCTATAGAGATCCTAACTCGACTGTCTAAAAGCTTATGCAAAGAAAATAAGGGAAAGCCTATGGTAATTGATGCGCATCGATAGAACTTCTCATTTAAGCATGAGTGTCTCTTGACCGTCCCTGCATTGACATGCATTATTTCAGATAAGTGAGTGGGACTTCTTTATTAGGAAGGCACATGGGCTGTATTGCTAGCTGCTTACTTGTTTGGTTAGTGTAACTTATATATATGCATGGTTGTCTATTGCTAATGTAATGTCATGAGGGGGGGTAATGATTTTTAGCTTGAAGTATTGATTGACTACCTCAGATAGCTTAGAGTTCTCCTAGTTAAGCATTGTAATTTTGATTTGTTTTGTTGTGTTGTCTGAGGACATGTAAACGTTTTAAGTTGAGGGTATTGATGTGTTATGGATTCATAACACTTTTGGCATTTGAAATGATGAAAATATGCCAGTTACTTAGGTTGTTTTGTTATATATAATGGGTTTTGTGTTATGTTTTGCAGGAAACCATGTTTTGAATGTTAAACTAAAGAAAAGGATGATAATTGAAGTTTTAGGATACTTCAATGAGAACATAGGGCCCGTAAATACCACTTACTAGGCGTTGGTTCCAAAATAGGTATCAAAAATTGGAAGTCCAGAGGCTTAGAAGTGCAGAAAAAAACTCCATCACTAACGTACGACACCAACTATCTATAGGTGCCACCAATGGTCTGTAGGTAATAGATTAGGATGTAGAGATGCCAAGTACAAAGATTTATGTAGTTACTGGAGTAGAGGGGCCTCTTTTCGACAAAAGGCACCAGATCCTTCCCTTTTTCAAGAGGGATCCACTCCATTTGACAATGATAAAGGGAAGCCTTTTCTGTTATCGGATATGGTAGGCGGTTACTTAAGTAGTCTTACCTTTGATATATATCATTCTTTGGGCCTTAAATCATTAAATAAGTTTAGTCTTATATCATCCCATGGCCTACGCAATTTCTATATATAATTCCATTCATATTGGTATAAAGACATGTGCAACATATTGAATGGGCTTCAGAGACAAGGATTTCAGATAAATTCAAATATATTGGAGTTCATTAAGAATCATCGTGCTATCCGCCACGGGGATAATGGGCTATAAGGTCGTTTTTGTCTTTTTTCGATCACGCTTTCTTGTCTGAGTCTAAGAGATTCTCTCAAGCTTTTACCTGGTAAGCTCACCT
This sequence comes from Capsicum baccatum var. pendulum, assembly GCA_030864225.1. Taxonomy (NCBI): domain Eukaryota; kingdom Viridiplantae; phylum Streptophyta; class Magnoliopsida; order Solanales; family Solanaceae; genus Capsicum; species Capsicum baccatum. The sequence goes on along the minus strand of CM061554.1, from coordinate 75,326,927 downwards.
AAATAGGACCACCTAAAGTCTGTAGGTTAAACCAATATCCCTTTAGTGGCTTAGTAGGTGGCCATCGACCTCAGTTTTCCTTTTTCATTTGGAATTTTATTTTTAGGATTTCGTTGTTACCTAAACAAACTCTTTTGACATTTTTAAATTAGTTTTACACATTATAAATACTTACAAACAAATATTTGATTCCAGGATTTGATTTTGATCTTGGGATTACTTTGTATCGATTTGGGTTATTTATTTAGTTAAAGACACTGGGTTTTATCTGTTTATTATTATGATATTATTTGAATGTCTTCAATAATGAAATCCTTTAATCTTTTTAAAAACATGAGCGGCTAACTCCTTTAGCTAGGGTTATGGTAACCTTTACTAAATAGCAAAGTTGGGAAAGTGTTCAATCCTTCTAGATAGTTGTTGATGCATGCATTGTCATTTTCTTCGTACTTATTGCTTTCATAATGGTTCCAAACATTAATATGTAGCCTGTATTCACTGCAAACTAGAGAGGGAGGTAGAGATTAGGAAAAGGAGGTCATAATAGTGATTTGGGGTTAATTTCCAAAATAACCTTACCTGCATTATCTACTTAAGATGACTAAATTACATCTAATCAACTTGAGACCAATATGAGATAGTTTAAATAGGGGTCCAAGGTAAAGGTTAGTAAGGCAATACTCTAATGCCGAGTGGAGATGAGTAAGATTCACCAAAGTATGTCGTGAGGCGGTTGGTGATACCTAACTTACCAAATTCTACATGTGTGGTAGGTTAATAGTTGGATTGAGCACGAGAAACCTACTGAGTAAGAAAACAGGGGGATCACAAGCCTAGTGTTCTTTTCTGACTGTTTACAACCAAAGCTTTAGAGTTTTGTTACTTGTTCGAGATTATAATAAAAAAACCCATTTACTTTCTGCACTGCCCTTTAATTCCAGCAAATGAGAGATATTATTCTACGTATTCCTTTGGGTTCGAACCCAACCTGAGTTGTGTTACTTTACTTGACACCAACCATTTTATTTTCAATTATAGGTGTAGTAGTTTATCTTCATGGTATATTTGATGCTTAAAATTAGAAAATAAGAAAGTACTTAGGTTTTTTTGTTAGATACGATGTGTTTTTGTGTTTATTTTGAAAAAACCAGGTTGTAGAGCTAAAAATAAGGAAAACAGTTGAAATATGTAGAGTACCCCATTTACGAGTTGTAAGTGGTTCTTATGACCATCGTAAGTGTCAGAAAAAAATGTTCAAAGAAATTGAAGACTAAAGTTTGTTTTGAGAGTTATGAATGATCACTTACGGGGTGTAAGTACCACTGACGCCCCTCATATGTTCTATCATAGGTAGTGTTCTGAAACATTTTGATTTGTTCTGAGACTTACAACCCACTAGGGGTCCGTAAATAGTACTTACGACCCGTAAGTTGGTCCGTAAGTTGTTGCTGACTTAGTTATCCTATTATAGTTTGGATAGAATTTTTAGGGTCTGATGTATTTTATAGATACCCTTTTGATTTATTTATATTAGCTTACGCACTTTTTACATTCACCTAATTGATTCTGAGATTCGACTTTTGAGCTTGGAATCCTTTGTTCTTAGTTTTACACTTGAATATTAATTTGAGAATTCAGGTATCCATTCTTTAATTAATGTAAGTTTATTCGTATGCTTTATTTTATGAATTCAATGGATGTTCTTGTAAACATGAGAGGCTAAATCAACTAACCAGGGTTGTGCGAACCCTGATGAAACAACAAAGTAGAGGAATTTTAAAGTCATTCTTGATTAGTATTCTTGAATGTATTGTGTTTTTCTTCAGTTTGATTTCTTTCTTAATGATTGTAGAATATATAAACCTACCTATATTCTATAGTTACTTCAAAAGAGAGGTACAGATTAACAATAGAAGATCACAATAGTAATTTAAGGCTACTAACCCGTGTTTAATTAACTTGAAATTCAAGAGGTAATAGTTAATATGAGATCTAGGACAAGGATTCGTAAGACAACACTCTGAGACTCAAAAAATAATGAGTGAAATTCACCAAAGTCATTCAAAAGACAATTGGTGATACATATCTTATCAGATACTACATGTAAGGTTTTAGGATAGTTCAGTGGAGCAAAAAAATTCTACGGAGTTAGGAAGTTAGGGGTAACACAATCCTCGTGTTCATCTCATATTGATTTTAACCAAAGCGATCAAGATTTGTTACAATTGATGTTGTTCTCACAAAATCCCCCATTTACTTTTCTATTTTTTTGTTTTCTTCAGTAAGTTCGTGATAGATATTCAGCATATTCCCTTAGGTTTGATCTCAACCTTTGTTGGGTTATATATTTGACAGTGTCTACATTATATTTCTTAGTTCTATAATTTGGGCGACATCAAATTTTAGTGTCGTTGCTGGGGACTACGTTTACAGTTTGATTGATTGAATTTGCTGGGTTTTATTTTTCTACTATTCTTAAGGCATATACTGGTGTATGCCTAGTTCTCGAAGTCAAGGAAATCCCTTTATCCTACTTGATATTGAACTAGAGCGGACCTAACAACAGAATTATAAGATGGAAGAGTAGGAGCGCGGAGGTCATTATTACCCTAATCGGATCCCTCCACCTCCACAAGGTGTTCAAGAGATTGAAAAACAAACCAATATGCATTTACTGGACAAAGAAAATGTGGGGAGGGATTTTGTTTCCCATTATGATTCTCAAAAGGAAAGAGTGACACAAGAAGAACAACATCAAACTTAACTCGACAAATCTAGAAGAGATAAAGCTCAATTGCACCCAATAGTTTTGTTCTTTCTATCATATAATAATCTGAAGGAAGATTTGGGGTATGTTTAGCCTATATAAATAGGACATATCATCCTACCTGAGTTGCCTCAAGTGGTGATGTTTGATATTATGAGTGCTATGATCCAGTTACTGAATCTGAATGGTGTGTTTGTTGGTCTGCCAACTAATGATGTCAACATACACATTATGAATTTTGTTTGGATTTGGACTTTGTAGAATTTACCTAGGGTGTGTTAGGAAGCTTTGAGACTTAGGTTATTCCTATTCTCTCTTACAAGAAAAGCAATATTATGGTTAGGGGAACTACCTTATGGGTCCATCACTAATTGGAATAAGTTGCAAAATTAGTTCTTAGACTGATTCTTCATGCCTTCTAGAATATTGTAGTTTAACGATGAGATTTATAATTTTAGGCAGTTGCATTCAGAACTATTTTACGAAACTTGGTTTAGGATCAAGAAGAAGTTGATACTGGTGCCCAATAACAAAATTTTAGAGAGGAATTTCCTTGAGATATTCTATAGAGCCCTGAATACCAATAATAAAGTTGTTGTTGATACTATTGATGGTGAGGATTTCATGAGACTTTGTTGGGATTTAAGCATGGAAATCTTAGATTAGTTCTCTAATATTGTCATACCCCAAATCCCATTGGAGCGGACTAGCACCCGTAGCCGAGGAGGCCCGGGAGAACCCGTTCATAACCTATACTTTCACATTTACATTACTTATGAAAATTAGAAATTTGGGCAGCACTTCGTTGTAAATAGAAGAAAACAGTACCTGTATCAACCCAGCAGACACGAATAAATATATATATAAACAGTAATTGTCCGTCCGAGCCATCACGTCTATCAACCAAACACTACTATGGCTGTACAATATGTCTACAAAAGCCTCTACATAGATACATAACTGAGTTAAGGTCGGGACAAACTCCCGCCCACAAAAGACTTTTATACAAATACCAAAAATACATATAGACACGACTTGGGATGCCCCGAAACAACTGGAGCTCACCACTAACAACAGAATGTCCTGGCTCTTACTGAGGAGGTGTACGACCTGAAGTACCTGTTCCTGCAGGCATGAATACGGGTCCCCCGTGAGGGACGTCAGAACAGAAATATGTACTGAGTATGTAAGGCAGTGAGTATCAAGATGAGATACAAAAGATCAACAGAACCCAGATACCAGTGAATAAACAGTATGAGTAGACCACACTTAAAAGAGCTGATGGGATACCTGCACATTACTTTCATATCATTACTTCCCGTAATCCTTATTAATTCATAACAATACAATGGCCAACTGATCAGTGGTACTAATACAATACATCAGGGACCACCCCTGGAATAGCATATATACATAAACTTTATAATACAACGGCCAACTGATCAGTGGTACTAATACAATACATCATATCATCAATTTAAAATACAGACATTTCATTTCTTAATTCAATTAATCTTTGAGATTGGTTACTTTGTGGTCACACCTTATGGAACTTGAAACCATGATACCTCAATAGGAAAAACATGTAAATAGGTAATCAATATCATGAAAATGAAGTAGAGAATCATGGATACCTCATTAAACCATTTCGGAGTCAACAATAGTATATGGACATTTGTTTTTACTAGCCGGACATCTTAAAAGTGAAAACAAGTTCAATTGGTAGTGTCGAAGATCATATGATGTTATTATGTGTCATGTGTCATAGGACAATGTTGGAAGCTTACTTGAGAGTGCCATGGGTCATTATTCATGCCAAATATTAGATAGAGTATGTCTTACATACCTTGATATAACCACTTCAATACAAGTCCAACTTGACTTCCCGTACTCTTCGAACACTTATCTACAATAAGTCATTTGTGGCAAACTAGTATTAGCAACCAAACCTTACCATTTAGGTATTAACTTCACCAAATAATGTCTAGGAAGTAATCCTTTAACTCATCAATAAGAGTGTTACATACATCCTCTTATACTCTTATTACATTCACATATCATGCATTTTCATGAAATATCCCTCAACATCACTCTTAGCCTTTATTTCCCTTCTTAATCACCATCCAATACCAACATGATCACTAGGCATACATAACCACTAATATAATGATATATCACCACAATTCATCCTCCATAATCCAATACAACAACTTCCATAATTTACTACTAACAATTTATACAAAACAATTCATAACTATGTTTCTGGTTATCTTCCAACATCAAGACAATACTCATAATCCTTTATCAATACTTATTCATGGATAAGAATCAAGAATAAACAATATTCATACCTTAACAATGAACTCTTGCATTTAGAATCCTCCTTACATAACCATGGGGTGCTTCTCGAAGCTTTCGAGATGGTGAACACAACTACGGAACCAATTCGAATTTTCTACGGTTGAATCACAAAATATTTGAAGTTGAAATTAGGCTAGGGTTTCACCTTCTCTTAATAATTGGATGATATATGATATATATGAGGCTAAGTGTAGGTTTATAAAGACCCATTTTCGTCCAAGAGGTAATAGAAAATGACCATTTTGCCCTAAAAATTTAAATAAATCCGAATCTGTCCCCAGTGGACAGTTTTGACAGGCTGAAGTAAATCGATCATAACTCTTTGCTCCGGTATCGTATTTGGGTGAAACCAATTGCATTGGAAATATAATTCAAAGGGATTTCATTTTCATGCAAAGTATACCACCCAGTTCTTCCTGTACAAGGAGTTGTGGTCGTTTAAAGTTGACCCAAAAATCTGTCCCACAATTCTGTTTTTTTTTTTGATAGGCTGTAGTAAAACGGGTATAGCTCCATACTCAGACATTTTATTTGGATGAAACCAATTTCATCAGAAAGAAGACTCTCGTAGATTTTGTTCGATATATAGAAGATCACACAGTTCTTTTTGTACAAGGAGTTATGATCATCTAAAGTTGATCCAAAAAAATAATTGCCTAGCTGCAGTAATTTTCCTGCAGATTTACTGTTCACAGGCTTCCCGGCCACCGTTTTGAAATTTCGAATGTGCTCGCTTATATGAAATACTCCTCTGTTTTGGGCAAACTTTATATCGTTGGAAAGCTTATTCCAATACCTACACATACAACTATTGACAGGATACTTCCGAACACCATAAACTTAATTTAACCCATACGCAAGCCTTTAGGACTCCATATAATCGCGATAAGTGTACGAAAAAATTTACGGGGTGTTACATTCTCCCCCCTTAAGAACATTCATCCTCGAATAATAGCATAGTTACTCAATTAAGACATGTCCAAGCTTACAATTAACATATTCATCATCATAACATTCTTGCATAAAAATAAACACTTACTTGTTATTGTTCTTCTTCCGTCTCATGAACTTCCTCCTCCTCGTTAAATAGGTAAGGGTACTTAATATTCATCGCTTCCTCAGCTTCCCATGTGATCTCCTCAACTTTTTGATTCCTCCAAAGTACTTTTACCGATGCTATCTCCTTATTCCTTATCTTTTTAATCTGGTGATCAAGAATAGCAATAGGCATTTCTTCAAAAGTGAGATCTTCTGTAACTTGTACATCTTCTGTAGTAGTTATGTGCGATGGATATCTGATGTACTTGTGAAGCATCAAAACATGAAATACGGGATGAACTGCTGAGAGCTCTTGAGGTAGCTCTAACTCATAAGCAACTTGTCCAAATCTTTGAATGATCTTGTACGGACCTATGTATCGTGGACTTAACTTTCCTTTCTTGCCAAACCTCATCACTCCTTTCATTAGTGATACTTTCAAGAATACCCAATCGTCGATAGAAAACTCAAGTCCTCTTCTTCTAACATCCGCATAAGATTTGTGTCGACTTTGAGCTGTTTCAAGCCGTTGTTGGATCACTTTAACCTTCTCCGTTGCTTGATAAATAAGATCCGGTCCAAACCAGACCGCATCACCTGCTTCAAACCATCATATTGGCGATCTATACTTTCTTCCATACAATGCTTCATATGGTGTCATTTTGATACTTGAATGATAGCTATTATTGAAGGCAAACTCGATAAGAGGTAGGTGATCATCCCAGTTGCCTTTGAAATCTAATACACATGCTCGTAGCATATCTTCAAGTGTCTGGATGGTACGTTCCGCTTGTCCGTCCGTTTGAGGATGAAAAGTCGTTCTTAGATTTACTTGTGTCCCCAAACTCCTTTGAAAAGACTTCCAGAAATTCGCGGTAAATTGGGCTCCTCGATCGGATATAATGGAAATTGGAACTCCATGTAACCGAACGATCTCCTTAATATACAACTTCGCATACTCTTCCGCCGTATAAGTTGTCTTAACTGGTAAGAAGTGCGCATATTTGGTAAGCCTATCAATGATCACCCATATGGAATCAAACTTCCGATATGTACGAGGCAAACCCGCGATGAAATCGATATTGATCTTGTCCCACTTCCAGACTGGAAGATCTATACATTGCATGTAACCACCGGGTTTCTGGTGTTCTACTTTGACTCTTTGACAATTCGGACATTCAGCTACAAATTCGGCAATATTCTTCTTCATGTCATTACACAAATATATTGTTTTCAAATCTTGATACATCTTAGTCGACCCTGGATGGATGGAATACCTTGAACAGTGTGCTTCTGTCATAATTCTCTTTCTTAGCTCAACTACATCAGGTACACATAAACGATTCTGACACTGAAGCACTCCTTCTCGCGTAAGCTCAAATGCCTTTGTCGTGCCACTCTGCACATCCTCCTTAAGCTGCAATAAAATTGGATCTGCATACTGCTTCTCTTTCACTTCAGCTATCAATGAAGATTCCGCTGCATTACATACAATAACATCTTCATCTAGAGTTTCGAGAAGTCGAACTCCCAAATTAGCTAGTTGGTGAAGATCCTTAATCATCCCCTACTTTTCTATAGATGCCATTTTAGACTTACGACTCAGTGCATCCGCTACCACATTCACTTTCCCTGGATGATACAAGATATCAACATCGTAATCTTTCAACAATTCAAGCCATCTCCGTTGCCTCATGTTTAGATCTTTCTGAATGAAGATATATTACAGGCTCTTATGATCAGTATATATGTCAACATGAACCCCATATAAGTAGTGGCGCCATATCTTCGATGCAAATACAACTGTAGCTAGCTCAAGATCATGTGTGGGATAATTCCTCTCATGTGGTCGCAACTGTCTAGAGCCATAGGCTATTACTCTACCATGTTGCATTAATACGCATCCTAAGCCACTTCTCGAAGCATCACAGTACACTGCATACCCTTCTGTGCCTTCAGGAAGTACCAATACCGGTGTAGAAATCAACTTGCTCTTCAGATCTTGGAAACTCTTTTCATAGGCATCATTCCATTGAAACTTGGAGGCTTTATGCGTCAACTTAGTCAAGGGTGCAGAAATAGAAGAAAAACCTTCAACAAACCTTCTATAATAACCTGCCAACCCGAGGAAACTACAAATCTCCGTAGGCGTCGTGGGTCTTGGCCAATTCTTCACAGCCTCAATCTTCTGAGTGTCAACTTTTATGCCTTCACTGGATACAATATGGCCCAAAAATGCCACTAACTTGAGCCAAAACTCACATTTAGAAAACTTCGCATACAGCTTACGATCACGAAGAATCTGCAATGCCTGCCTCAAGTGATTAACATGGTCCTCTTCTGATCTAGAGTAGACCAGAAAATCATCTATGAAAACTATCACGAACACATCTAGAAACCTTAAATAGCCTATTCATCAGATTCATAAAAACTGCGGGTGCATTTGTCAGCCCGAATGGCATAACCAGGAATTCATAATGACCATAACGTGTTCAGAAAGCTGTCTTGGGTATATCTTTATCCTTGACTCTCACTTGATGATAGCCTGATCTCAATTCAATCTTGGAAAAACACTGGGCACCCTGCAACTGATCAAATAAATCATCAATTTGGGGAAGAGGGTATTTATTCTTGATAGTCACCTTATTCAATTGCCGATAGTCAATACACATCCTCAGCGAACCATCTTTCTTACGCACAAACAATATTGGTGCTCCCCAAGGGGACATACTAGGCCTGACGAATCCCTTCTCTAGTAAGTCTTTCAGTTGCTCTTTCAATTCTCGCAACTCTACTGGTGCCATTCTATAAGGAGGAATTGAGATTGGCTGTGTGTCTGGCAACATATCAATACCAAACTCCACTTCTCATTCAGGAGGTAAACCTGGTAGTTCTTCAGGAAATACATCAGGAAATTCATTCACAACCGGAACGGTCTGAAAAGTTGGCGGCTCTGCCTCTGTATCCCTTACTCTAACCAAATGGTATATGTACCCCTTGGAAATCATTTTTCTTGCCTTAAAGTAAGAAATAAATCTACCTCTCGGTGCGCCAACATTACCCTTCCATTCAGGGACTGCCTCATTTGGGAAATGGAAATACACCTTCTTAGAACGGCAATCTACTGTAGCATAACAAGACGCTAACCAATCCATGACCATAATAACATCAAAATCTACCATTTCTAACTCAACAAGATCGGCCATCGTATCACGACCACAAATATTCACAACACAATTTCGATAAACATTCCTAGCTATAAAAGATTCCCCCACTGGCGTTGATACTTCAAATGGCTTGGCTAATAATTTGGGTGTTCTCCCGAACCTTCCCGCAACCAAAGGAGTAGCATACGATAATGTAGAACCAGGATCAATTAAGGCATACACATCAAATGCAAAGATGGACAACGTACCTGTAACCACGTCTGGAGAAGCCTCTAAATTCTGTCGATCTGCTAGGGCATACACACGATTCTGAGCTCCGCTAGAACTAGTTGCTCCTCTATCACCTCTACCGTGACCCATAGGTTGTGCACCCCTACTCAAAGGAGGCACCGATGATGACATAACAGCTAATCCGGTAGGTCGTGTTATACCACCTGTGGTCTTGCGTAGGCAATCTCTAGCCATATGCCCCGGCTTACCACACCAAAAGCAATTGTTCATTCCAAGCCGACATTCTTTAAAGTGAAATCTTCTACATATGGGGCACGGGTGTCGTGGAGGTCTCAATTGACTCATACTCCCTTGCCCTTGATACCCCACTGTTCGCGAACTCTGATTTTCACTGCTTTGCCCGAACTGATTACCTCTGAACCTTTGAAATTGCGATGGAGCACTAATTATCGGATAAGAAGATAACGGGCTAGGCAATCTATGAGAGAACGAAGGCCTAAAACCTCCCTAAGTTGCCATAAACTGCCCTATAGCTCTGGCCTGCTTAGAATATCCTTTTTCTGATTCGTGGGTTCTTCTTCTTTGCCTCTGATCTTCCATTTTTTGAGTGAAAGCTTGTATCCTCTCTATATCTATGTCCTTGTTCAAAGCAGCAATGGTACAATGTCTAACCAAGTATGGTTCTAATCTATCCACATAGTGATGAACTCTATCATCCATAGTAGCTACCATATTAGAAGCATATCGAGATAAGGAGTTAAATCGAAGACTATACTCCCTTACACTCATATTACCCTGACGAAGATTTAAGAATTGATCTGCACGGGCCTGACGAGTCTAAATTGGAAGATAATGATCAATAAATGCATCTTTGAACTCTCCCCACGTAGTTGAAGGTGCATCAATACCCCTAGATCGTTTCCAATCCTCGTACCACAATATAGCCTCTCCTTTTAGTCTATATGCTGCTAGCTCAACCATCTCTTTATCGGATATGTGCATAACATCTAAAGCCCTTTGGGTTTGATCGACAAAGTCTTGCGGGTCTTTGTTAATATCTGATCCGGTAAAAGTAGGAGGATCCAGTTTCAGAAAATCCTATGTCCGAAGGCTAGCTTCTCTATCCATACCACTAGAACCCGTGGTAGGAATAGCTTGCCCTTGAACTTGACCGGCAACTATACGCGTCAGAAGTTGTACTGCATCCCTCAAATCTCGATCAACAGCATTAATAGATAGCCCTTCCAGAGGAGAAGAAGTTCCTGATATATGCTCAGCTTGAGACTCACTTTGTTCAGCTTGTGCCGGTGGTGACTTACTAGTACCTTCTCCGGCCACTACATCCACTCGCTTCCACTTACTCTTTCTCTTTGTAACTGGCATCGTTACTATAATAAAAAAACAATTGGATTAAGCGATCGATTATGACTTTATCTCTAATAAGGGATCTGTTGCACGATCTAAGAAATGGAGAGTGGAAACAATCCCTAAATGTCCAATAGACTCCTGTTTATAGATGTGGTGCACAACACACCGATAAACGAGATTCTACATAGACACGGCTTTGTAGACTCACTAGGACGAACTTCTCTAATACCACTTCTACAGTTGGTATTAGAGCCAGCGCCGGTGCCGGTGCCGGTGGTGGGGCAAACCTCAGCGAGGATGCTGAGTCCTTATGGGGGGTGAGTATAGGGACGACGATACGTAATGCCTGCATTCACTTAGGCAAATCCCACATCGGTAGTGAAGGGGAATGAAGTGTGCCTTATAGGTGCATGGATACCTTCCACGTATGTGACGCATTTTAAAACCGTGAGTGGCCGAGGCTCCAAAGCGGACAATTTTGCATGCGCCGGTGGGCTGGGCTGTTACAAATATGAACCTATAATGGCATAATCTTATATTAGTTCTTAAATATGAACCTATAATGGCATACTCGGGAGGCAAAAACAAGAGTCAGCACCGATGCTACTGGTGCTTCCAGTGAGCAGAAACTTATTGATGACATGGTAGCTCAAGAGGTTACATAGCCGAGGAAGACCTTGGGTTATTAACCAAGCAATTTCCAACTATTAATTCAGAAATGGTGAATATTTTTGGCACACAGGGTAAATCCCTTAAGTTGTATGATTTTGATATTGAGGAGTAAGCAAAGTACCTGATCGAGATATGGCAGGTTTTCAAGCCAAAGACCAAGTATTCAATCAGGACTCTTGGAACTTGAGGTAAGAGAATAATGGTCAAGACTATTATGGGGACATATACAGGAATTGAAAAGGAGAGAAATAGTGACCAGAGGTGAAAGGATGACTACAAAGAGAAAGGTGGTGCATATGTACCACTGGGGAACCGTGATACTAAACCGATGATGGATGCATTGTTGACTAAGCTGGTTAAGGGTTAAGAATCTCATGCTTCCACGATTAAGAAGCTTGAGCAGCAATTTGGTCAAATGTCGGCCTCTTTGAATTAGTATCAACCAGGCACTCTTCTAAGTAATACTATGCAAAATTTAAAAAATGATAGTCATTTCTTAGACATCACCAAATTGCAGTAAGAAGGCTATAATTGATCCTTCTAATTTGTAGTTAATGATATTTGGGATGTTGTTCTAGATATCAGTGATGCACCTAAACCTGAATTTGAAAGGTTAATGACTAGTAGTGAGTCATCTCTAAAATAGATGGGTGTCGATGAACTAGTTGAGAAAGGTGAAGGTAAGGAGAAAGAAGTCGATCCTATAGTGAAGACCATTCCATGAGCTCCCCCACTTTTCTTTTCGAGGTTGAAGAAGAAGTAAGAAAAATACAATATTAGATATTTATATCAATGCTAAAGGAATTATCTGTTAATATTCTTCTTATGGAAGAATTAGAGCAGATGCTTGACTATGCAAAGTTCAGGACATATTTAGTTATTAAGAAGCGAATGATGATTTATTATCCCACTGATAATATGCACCATAATAGTAACATTGATTTCCAGTCTTTGGTGAAAAAGAAAGAGGATTCCAGAGCTTTCACTTTTCCCTACACTATTAGGTCCCTAAATTTTTTGCGAGCATTGTTTGACGTGGGACATAGTATTAATCTGATGTTGATAATTATGTAGAAATATTTAGGGTTGGAGTTACCTAATCTGATGTCGATGATATTATTTATGGCCGACCAGACTGCGAAGAAACTAATTAGTATTTTGTGTAATTTCTTGGCGAAGGTAGCTTCCTTTATATTCCCAACTGATTTTGTGACTCTTGACCGTGAGGTGGATTTTGATGTTCCTATTATTTTAGAAAGGCCCATCCTAGCAACTTGTAGGGCGCGCTGGTTGACATGGAGATGGGATATTTGAAATTTAAGCTAAATGACGATCGAGTTAATTTTAATGTTGGTTTTTTAATATGGTAGCCAAAAGATATTCAGGTGATTTCTGTGATAGACACTATTGAGGATGATGTAGTGAGTGTGCCAATTGAGGAGTGACTTGTTATTGAGGTACTAGTGGTAGTGATCATAAACTTTAATAGTGACAGTATTGATGAATATGATGAGATCATGAGCTCACTCTATGAAATACATTCTTATTCTTATGCACCAAAAATTCTAGATCTTGACTTGAAAATAGAGTGACTCCGCCAGCTCAACCATCTATTAAGGAGCCACTGATCTTGGAATTAGAGAACCTTCCTTCTCACTACTGATATGCATTTTAGGGGGCTTACAATACCTTGTCTGTCATTATTGCAGTTGATTTGTTTGATACATAGATCAAGGAATTTATTTTAGAGTCATAGAGATGTAAAATTCTCATTGGTTGGACTATTGAAGATATTATAGGGATTTCACCTAGGATTTGTCCTCATAAAATTCTTCTTGAACTGGATTTTATGTTGATCATGAAGCTCCAATGTCATTTGAACCCACCTATATAGGAGGCAGTGAAGAAGTAAATTATAAAATGGTTAGATATAGGCATGGTTTATCCTATTATGGACAGCAAATAGGTGAGCTCGGTTCAATACATACCTAATAAGGGTGGGATCAATATTATCCTAATTGTGATGAATGATTTAGTGTCCTAAGATCAGTTATTAGATGGAGAGCGTCCATAGATTACCAAAAGTTGAACACTTGGACACAAAGGACAATTTTTCTATGTTGTTCATGGATCAAATGCTAGACAGGGTTGCAGGCATATGTTAGTTCAATTTTCTTGATGGTTATATGAGGTATAATCAGTTTGTTATTTACCTATAAGACCAAGAGAAGGCTAATTTTACATGCCCATTTATAACTTTTGTGTTTAAGATAATGTCATTCAGACTTTGGAATGTTGCCGCCTCCTTTTATCATTGTTTGATGTCTATTTTTTTATGTATTGGAGGACACTATAGAGGCCTTTATGTATGACTTTTTATTGTTAGAGAATCATTTGATGATTTCTTGGCCCATTTGGCCAATGCACTTTAGAGATGTGACAAGTGCAACCTGATGTTGGATTAGGAGAAGTGTCACTTTATGGTGAAATAGGGTATATACATCTTGGGGGAAAAATGCAAAAAAAGGTATAGAGGTCGACAGGGTAAAGATTAAGGTGATATAAAATTGTCTCCACCTATTTTAGTTAAAGTTATTAGAAGCTTCTTGGGTTATTCTTGGTTCTATTGGAGGTTCATCAAGGACTAGTCTAAAACTTCTAATCCATTATTTCAAGCTTTTAGAGAAGAAGTTGAAGTTTATGTTTGATGATGTTTGTCTCAAGGCCTTTGAGTGTCTTAACGAGTGGTTGATCTCGACTTTTATTGATCCTAGCCTTTTGAGGTAATGTGTGAGGCTAGTGGTGTGGTTTAGGAGTTGTCCAAGGCTAATGATGTGAGAAGATTCTTCACCCTATGTACTATGCTAGCAAAGCATTAAATGCCATACAAAAAAATTATAAAGTTACTAAGCAGGAGTTACTCGCTGTGGTTTTTTCCTTTGAGAATTTATGGTCCTATTTGATAAGGACCAAACTCATCATTCATACATCTCGTGCAGCGTTAAGGAATCTGATGTCAGAAAAATATGCAAAGTTGAGGTTTATTCGATGGATATTATTGTTTCAGAAATTTAACTTTGATGTGAAGGACCAAAAAGGCACTGAAAACTAGGTTGCATACCACTTATCATGCCTCAAAGAAGAGGCAATGCTAAAATTAATGGATGAGCTTGAAATTGATGATATTTTTTCATATGAGCATCTCATGGTAGAATCTCAAGACTTAATCCCTTGGTTTGCTAATTTCACTAGCTATTTGGCAAGTGACTTCGTCCCGAAAGAATTGTCATTTCAACGGTGCAAATTTTTATGCATGAGGTATAAAATTTTTTCTAGGATGATCCCTATCTATTTTGGGTGTGTGCGTATGGAGTTATTTAGACATGTATTCTCGTGGTAGAGATGATGCACATTTTTTAGGCTTGCCATTCATCACCAGTTGGGGATCATCATGATGGTACTCATATAGCCCATAAAATTCTATAGTGTGGGTACTATTGGCTGACTATCTACAAAGATTCCTATGATTATACTCGAACTTATGATCAGTGTTAGCGGCAAGGAAATATTTCATGAAAACATAAGCTCTCGATGACACCTATTTATGAGTTAAAGTTGTTTAATCTGTGGGTAATTGATCGAATGGGTCCATTTGTGAGATCTTATGGTATGAAGTATATATATGTGGAAATCGACTATGTTTCAAAGTGGGTAGAGGTGATTGTGCTTCCCAATAATGAGGGTCGAAGGGTCACTACATTCTTAATAAAGAATATTTTCTCTCGATTTGGCACTCCATGTGCTATTATAAGTGATGGTTGATCTTATTTTTGTAATCATCTAATTAAGGACCTTCTTGAAAAATATGATGTGAAACATAAGGTAGCAGTACCTTCCCATTCACAGATGAGTGGGCAGGTTAAGGTATCTAATCGTAAGATCAAGCCCATATTGGCTAAGACTGTGAATATCAACTGGACAGATTTGTTAAGAAAGTTAGATGCTGTACATTGGGACTACTAGATAGGTTTTAAAACTCACCATCTGTGCCTCTCCATATCAGCTTGTGTACGGCAAGACATGCCATTTGTCGATTGAACTTGAGCACATGGAATTATGGGCATTGAAAAAGCTAAATCATTAGTGGCGTTATGCTGCAAATTTGAGGATGATTAAGGTAAATGAGTTGGTAGAATTTTGGCTCTGAGCTTATGATATTTCATCTTTATACAAGGAGAAGATGAAGTTGTATCATGATAAAAATATTAAGAAAAGAGTAGTTCAACCCATGATAGTCATATTGTATAATTCAATGCTTTGCTTTTTTCCTGGCAAGTTGAAGTCTAGGTGATGTGGACCATTCACTCTGGTTAGTTTATTCACAATGGTGCAATTTAGTTCAAGTGAGAAGTAGAAACCTTATTCAAGGTGAATAGGCAATGTATTAATCACTATATGGAAGATATTGAAGAAGTAAGGGTTTGTGTTGAAGTAAGTCTTGGAAAAGTTTGAGTAGGCTAGGCAACTGAGTCATTCTGTGACATTTAATTAGGCACATTATGAGATGAAACCCATGGGCTTGTTGGTTAAGTTTAAGTATCCAACATAGACACGTCATGTCGTGACATTAAATCAAGCGGTGATTGGGAGGCAACCCAATTTTTAGTGTTCACTTTGTTTTTGTTTTTGTTTTTGTAGGTTGAAAACATAGGAAAACACCTATAAGGTGGTAAAAATTGAAAATTTTTTACTAGTACAATTACGTGGACTTATAGACCCATTTACAGAGATTGTAAGTCCCATCTACGAAAGGTAAGTGATGTTGGAGGTGTTAGAAAAACTTTTAGGAGATTTTTGGGTCTCTAAAGTTGTACTTAAGATAGTATTAACATTCCTTTTTAAGGGTTGGACTATTCGGGATTCTTTATCTCTCTTGACACCCCCCATTAGTAATGTCTTTTTAACATCATCTTTAACGTGATTTGATCTACTCTGACATCGGTGGCTGCTTAGAAGCATCAGCGGTAGGTAAGTGTATGCTCTATCTCTCTTCCCTTTTAGTTTTCTCTCTCTCCCCCTCTTTCTCTCTCTTTCTTTCCCTCTCTCTTTCTCTTGTCAACCTTTTCATAGATTTCGCTAGCGAGATAAGGTTTCCACCAGCTATACAACAGTGATGGTAGTCAATGTACAACATCAGACACAGACGAGAGTCGGGTTGATCTAATGATAATCGGTGGTCACTCTGGCGTGGCTATATTAACAAGATTTGCTCGACCAGATCTAGTTCCGACGATATTCTTACCAAGCTCTGGTGACAATATTTTGGTGACCAATTTCTATATCAATATGTCAGAATCCAACATAGCATGCACAATAAGTGGACTTGGTC
Organism: Capsicum baccatum var. pendulum; assembly: GCA_030864225.1. Lineage (NCBI taxonomy): Eukaryota > Viridiplantae > Streptophyta > Magnoliopsida > Solanales > Solanaceae > Capsicum > Capsicum baccatum. The sequence goes on along the minus strand of CM061554.1, from coordinate 75,309,934 downwards.
TACAAGCATATCCCATGACTTTTAACCTTTTGATGTTTACTTTCTCTTATTATTCAGTGTCATTTGACTTTATTTTAATTTGTTGGGATTGGCTGCTTTGTATTAGGAGTTATTGTTTTGTTGTTTTAGGTGTTAGGTCGGATAGTGTGCTTTGCATACACCTTCTATTTCCTATAGTTGTTTATTATTTCTATCTTTGTATGTATTTTTGTATTGAGTAGTGGCTTTGGGCGTTGATGGTAGGATAGGGTCATGTCTAGGGAGTTGGGGATGGGGGCTATTTTGGTGATGGGTCAGAAAGGAGGGCAAGGTTGGGAGGGAGGTCAAGGTCTGTTGTTAAGATAGGTTTGGGGTATAGGGTGAGGGGTTATAGAGGTAGATGTGATGCATGTTATGATAGGTTGAGGGTAGGGCCTTGGAACATAGAGACCCTTCGAGGTAAGTCCATAGAGCTTATGAAGATTCTTAGAAAGTGGAAGATTAATATTGTGTGTGTCTAAGAAACCAAGTAGGTAGGTTTTAAGGATAGGGATGTGGATGGGTACAAGTTGTGGTACTTGGGAAATGAGAGGCAAAGGAATGGAGTAGACATCTTAGTAGAAAAAGAGCTTAAAGGGCAGGTAGTGGAGGTTAAGATGGAGAGCGATAGGTTGATGACAATTAAGTCGGTCATTAGGGGGCTTACTATGAATGTGCGTAGCGTTTATGCACCAAAGGTGGGCTTGGATGAGGAGGAGATAAAGAGGTTTGAGGAGTATTTGGACGAGGTGCTGAGAAGTGTGCCTAGCTCTAAGAAAATTATCGTAGTAGGGGATTTCAATGGGCACATCGGGTTATTACCATAAGGGTATGGAGAAATACGTCGAGGTTTTGGTATTAGGGAAAAGAATGAAGAAGGAGCTTGTCATGACTCGAGGCTACCCCTAGTACCGACACGGTTCTTAAGGCCACAAGTGACCCTAAGCTAAGCTATGAAATGGTACCTACTGCAAGAACTGAATAATGTGATACTGAAATAGCATATGTAGAAGATAAAATGTTAACGATCTGATAAGATAAAATACTACAATATATCACATCATGTCTGAAACAACTGAAAAATTGAAAGATAAACTGACTGTCTGAACCTCTAATCTTAAAGCCTCTAAAACATAAGGAGTTAATGGGACAAACACCCCAACTTCTCTGACTGACTGAACATAAAGAAATAACGAAATACTGAATTAACATGTCTCATCCTCTAAGGATGAGGACTCACCACTAATATAGCTAGAATGCGCTGAGTGCCTAAAGGTAGTCAGTAAACAGTACGTCCGAATCTATGTTATAAGACAACATAGCGTAGAGAAAAGTATGTGATCAGTACTTTGAATGTATTGGTACGTGAGGTAAGGATTAACTAAAATGTGCATGGAAACTAAACATAGATGCATGAACATGTAAAACTGAGAATGCATGACCAAGTAAATTATATACTTAATATGAGCTAGATAACTGAATAACTAAAATCTGTATAACTGAATAACTAAAAAATATACCTACTAGGTCAAGTAAACCTTACCTGATATAGACTGTGTATTGACTGAAACTGTGGGAGTTAACAACAACCGACATGCCCCAATCTGAGCAACAGGGATTATACATATTATCCTAGTTGAAGGGTTTTGGTACCTTTCCAGGGGTACCAACAAATGACTAATATTGTGGATCCACAATATTGATGTCCCAAAGGACGAGGGTGCCATGCCTAACTGATGGGTGACCCTTCATAATCTAAGGTAGCACCGTAGGTCTAGAATATATGGTCTGCTACTAACAATTCATGACTAACTGACGAGGGAGCCGCCATCCCTAAATTCTCTTGGTGCCAAGTGTTAATCCCAACTTAATGACACTGGTATTATTACTCGTTTAACATAATATGTACTGTACTGATAAAAGCTCAACATAAACATGGTAATCTGAATGTGATAATAAAATCATGGTCTGACTGACTTGTTACTTGATAATGGAATTATGTAAGAGCGCATTGGATTTGAGTGTTCATAACCCGCCATCACTGAATGATCACAAAAATATGATGACAATGCTTAAAAATAGTGTTATGAAATCATAGTTCAAACACCCAAAACATAAGACATTTAATAAATAAGTGTGAAACATAAATTTTTGAACATGGAAATGTGTTAAACTTGAGGACAACATATTTAAATGGTTTAATACATAAATTGATGATTTAGCATGAAATCACTTGAATATGACATGGGTTATGGGAATTCAAAACATGAAATAACCTAATTCACATTTGAAAACATGTTGACATGGCTTGAATTCAAATTTCTAAGAAGACATGGATTAAGTTCTTAATTTACATGGATAATTTCACAAAAGGAAGATTAAAAATCCATACTTGAAGGAAAAGGGGATTTTGGGACTAAATATGTGGAATGAACCCATTGATGAATACCCAACATACCTCAATGGTTGAATTCCTTGGAGAAAAACATGAACTTGGAACTTGGATTCTTAGAGAGAAAAACTGGAATTTCTTTTTCTTCGAAAAGGGGGAAGAGTTTGTGTGAGTTAATTATAAAGATAATGGGCAAATAATTCCCCTTTTTAGGTGTTATAAGTCATGCTTTGGATGATTGGGGTTCATGACAAAGGACCAAAACACCCCTGGGTCCTTTAATCTAAGAAGCTGGAAAATGCACTACCTCCGCAATGCGGAGGCCATCATGGGGCCTATCTTTCATGATGCGGAGCTCATCGTAGTTCATAGACTCTGCAACATAGCCCTATAGCCGAGGCTTACCATGGTCCAAACATTCCCCGAACCTTATCCTAAAATCCTTAAACTCTCATGGGACACCACTTTAACACGCTTAAATATGTTTCAACTCAAAATTGACATTTCGGGTTTAGAAAGGTCAAATATAAAATCTCTGAAGTGTTGGGGTCTTGAAAATGGCTAGGTACCCTACACTTATTGAAAATTTCATGCCATGGAACCCTTAACATACAACTAAGATATGAATCGAACTTAGAATCCTAAGGGGTATTACAATATCTCTCCCTTGGGATCATTCATCCTTGAATAAAACTAGTTAAGCTAAGAATACTAAAGAAAACTTAGATTGTACACGGGTTACTTATAGGCTGATGCATGATTAATTTAACTGAGTTTGGAACGTGATATATGGAGTGAACTAAATCCATGAATGCATGAAATGACATGATTTAAGGATGCTTATACACATGAAATAGAGAGCGGGAGAGAGTCAATTTAGGAGAAACCATTACCTCAAGTTGGATCTAAATTCATGAAGAAAATATGAGAATACTTGGCTTTTATGTCTACTTCTTCTTCCCAAGTAGCTCCCTCAAGGGACTGATTTCACCATAGAACCTTAACTAAGGGAACTTCCTTTTTCCTCAACCTACGAACCTGGTGGTCAAAAATCTCAACTGGGACTTCCTCAAAGGAAAAGCTATCTTTCAAATCTACACTCTCGAATGGAACAACATAAGTTGAATTACCAATGCATTTTTTAACAAAGAAACATGTAATATCGGATGCACTGAGGCCAAATCAGTAGGCAACTCTAACTCGTAAGCTATATTCCCATAGCTGCTCAAAATTCTATATCGTCCAACATGGTAAGGACTTAGTTTCCCCTTCTTTCCAAATCTCTTCAATCCTTTTATCGGTAAAATTATCGAATAGACCAGGTCACCAATATCAAACTCAAGATCTCTTCTTCTCATATCCGCATAAGATTTCTGACAACTTTGAGTTATCTTAAGCCTCTCTTGAATTAACTAAACTTTCTCTATTACCTTTAACACTGAATTTGTCCCTATCAAAGAAGCCTCACCTACCTCAAACCAACCAATTGGAGATCTACAACTCCTCTCATAGAGAGCTTCAAACGAAGCCATCTAAATACTGGTGTGATAACAGTTGTTGTAGGGAAACACAATCAAAGGTAATTGTCCATCACAACTACCTTTAAAATCAATTAACATAATACCTAAGCATGTCCTCTAAAGTTTAAATGGTCCTCTCTATCTGACCGTCTTTCTTGGGATGGAAAGATTTATTACGATAAACTTGAGCACGAAGACCCTTTTAGAAAGCTTTACAAAGTGAAAGGTAAATTGAGTACCTCTGTCTAAAATGACTTCTGAAAAGATTTCCAAAGTGAGAGGTAAACTAAGTACCTCTATCTAAAATGATGGTCAAAGGAGACCATGTAGCTTGACCAACTCCCTGAGATAGAGCCTAGCATAATCCTTAGCTGAATAAGAGGTATGAACTGGCAAGAAATAAGCTAATTTGGTCATTATATCCACTAAGACCCCATATCAAATTATACTAATGACACGTACGAGGAAACCCTGTCACAAAATCCATGGTCACCACTTTCCACTTCTAAGTAGGGATGTTAAAATCTTGAAGAATACCATTAGGCCTTTGGTGTTCAACTATAACCTGCTGACAGTTCGAACACTTAGCTACAAATTCCACAATATCTTTCTTCATACCACTCCACCAACAGATTTCCTACAAGTCACGGTATATTTTAGTGGTGCCTGGGTGAATAGAGTATAGTGTACCATGTGCTTCAGCCAATATTCGCTGCCTCAATTCATTAACACATGGAACACATAGCCTACCTTGGCAAAAAACTACACCATCTCCCCCTTTGGAGAAACCTCCACTTTCTGTTCCTTGATTGCCACCTTCAACTTGACCAAAATAGGATCCCTATCATTTTTTTCTTTCACTTCATTAACTAATGGAGATTCTGAACCTTTTTGGATCAAAATACTACCTTCGGTTGAATCAATCAATCAAACTCTTAACCTTGCAATATGATGAACTTCATAGACTAACTATTTCTTACCATCCTCGACGTAAGCAACACTACCCACAGATAATCTACTAAGGGTATCTTCCAGTACATTGGCCTTGCCCGGGTTATACAACACACTCATTACATAATCTTTCAACTACTCATGCCATTTTCTTTGATGAAGATTTAGATCTTTCTATGTGAGAACATAGTGTAAACTCTTGTGATCCGTGAACATGTCAATATTAACCCCCACAAAGGTAATACCTTCAAATCTATAAGGCAAAGACAACTGCTACCAATTCAAGATCATGGTTCGGGTACTTCTTTTCATGGGGTTTAAGTTGTCGAGAAGAATAGGCTATGAACTTACCTCTCTACATTAATACGCAACTAGGGGTGATAAACAGGCGAGTCAAGTTGAATATGGCCAGATAAAAAATGTATCATGTGAAAATAGATAAAATATTCGATCCAACCCATATTTGATCTGAATAAAATAGGTAAACTCAATGGATAATATGGATATCCATTATTATCCATTATTCTTATTATGTAAAGACAAAAGTGCTCTTATATTACAAGAAAAACTACACGGCTTAGCAAAGATATGATTCTAATTATTTAATTTATCCTACGTTTTGATTAATTACAGTCCATAGTCTCTCTTACTAATTAAATACAATTCATAATCTCTCTCCTTTATTTCTCCCTTGAATTTCTCTCTTTCTCTTTCATTTTTTTCTTTTCTATCTTTTTTTTCTTTTTTCTTTTTGTTTTTTTCTTTTTTATTTATTATTTTTTTGATTTTATTTGTTTTCAACGTTCCTCATTTTTTCTTTTCCATTTTTTCATCTTTATTTATTTATTTATTTATTTTGTTTTATTATTTGTTTTTTGTTGTTTTTTTGTATCTTCTTTTTCTTTTTTCTTTGTTTCGTTTATTCTTTGTTTCATTTTTTTTCGCATTTTCCTCTCGTTTGTTGTTGGTGTTGTTGTTGTTGTATTTTATATTTTTTGTATCATACTATATACTTCAAATAAATTTATTATTTATATTTGAATACTTTAGATGTGAATATGTATATTTTATCATTTGTATTTATACACAAATAAGTGTATGAATTAATTATATTTCTTTAGTCTAAAATATACAAATATGCATGTATCATTTACTACATATGTATTGTTAGTATTTGAATGTCTAATTTATCATTTGTATTTGTATAGAAAAAAAATCAAACTAGAAAAGGGAGGGGGAAAGGTGCGGAGATAAGAAAAAAAAATACAAAAATAACACAAAAAAGAAAAAAGGAAAAAGGAAAAAGAAAATGAAGAAAGAGAAATAAAAGTTAGAAATGGAAGAGAGAGAGAAAACAAAAATAAAAAGAAACAAAAATAAAAATGAAACTAGAAAAAACTAAAAAGTAAAAAAATGAAAAAGGAAGAAAATGGTGGTTCAAATAATTTAAATGAAAAGGATAAATTTTAAAAAAAAAAAAAGTTAAAAAAATTAAGAAAAAAAAAGTTTTAAAAATAAAAAATATTTTATATTGAAAAAAAATAAATTAAATATATTTTTCTTCATTCCAAACACACCCTTAATAAATATACTTTAGAGGTTACTACATCTACACATATGTCATACTTTAAGGAGAGTTTAATTGGTGGATACCCGTGGGTTATCCATATTTTAGAATGGATAATATGGCTTAACCCATATTTGATCTACTATTAAATGGGTTGGATAACTAACTTATTTAACATGGATAAAATGGGCGGATAACCATATTATTGATCCATTTTGCCACCCCTATACGCAACCAAGATAAACTCTAGAGGCATCACAATACACTATGAATGTATCTTTGCCATCTGGGAAAATCAAGATTGGAGCAGAAGTGACTCGAGTTTTCAACTCCTGAAAACTCTTCTCGCAGGAATCTGACTACTAAAATTTAACTTTATTCTAGGTTATTCAGGATATAGGAGAAGCAACAAAAAAAACCCTTTAACTAAATATCTGTAATAGCCAGCTAAACCTAAGTAACTCCTGATATCTGACGGAGAAATAGGTCTAGGCCAGTTTCTCACTGCTTCGATCTTTTAAGGATCAACTAGAATGTCATCACCAGAAATGATATGACGATGAAAAGCCACTAACTCAACCAAAATTCGCACTTACTGAATTTAGCGAATAACTAGTGATCTCTAAGAGTCTGCAACACAACTCTTAAATGGTCTCATAATCACTCTCTCTACGAGAGTAGACAAGGATATCATCAATGAAGACTATGACAAACATGTCTAAGTATTTCTTGAACACCCTATTCATAAAGTCCATGAATGTTGTTGGGGCATTCGTTAGCCTAAAAGACGTAACTAGGAGTTTAAAGTGACCATACCGAGTTATGAAAGTTGTCTTTGGAATGTCACCATCTTTGAATCTAAGCTGATGATAGCCTGATCTGAGGTCTATCTTAGAGAAATAACTTGAACCCTAAATTTGGTCGAACAAGTCATTAATCCAAGGGAGAGTATACTTATTCTTGATTATGACTTTGTTCAACTGATGGTAGTCAATAAATATTATGAGGGAACTGTCTTTATTGCGCACGAATAGAATTGGAGCACCCCATGGAGAAACACTAGTTCTGATGAAACCCTTATCTAAGAGATCCTTTAGCTGTTCTTTTAATTCCTTAAGATTAGCTGGAGCCATTTTGTATTGTGGAATAGAGATAGGTTGGGTATCTGGAAGGAGATATATTTCAAAGTCAATTTCTCTTTCGGGAGGAACTTTAGGAAAAACATCTGGGACCTCACTTGCTAGAAGAACTTACTTAATACTCGTAGTTTCAGAATTTTAGTCCTTGACTCAAACGAGATAGTAAATATCTTTAACATAAGAAACAAACTAACACTTAGGTACTGAAGTACTACCCCTCTATTAAATAACAAATTCATTAGAAAACTGTAACTAAACAATATTATTCCCAAAATCAACTAAGTCATAGCACGACTAGAGCCAATCCATGCTAAGAATGACATCAAAATCAGTCATCTCTAACTTTACAAGGTAAACTAAGTAAATTCTGTGATACTGTGATCGGGCAATTCTTATATACCCATATAGATACAATAGACTTACCTATTGGGGTAGACACTAAGAAAGATTCTAATAACATTTTTAGAGTGACACCAAAGTTTGCAAATACATAAAGAGTCACAAAGGAAAGTGAAGCTCCAAGGTTTAACAATGCATAAACATAAAGATGGAAAACCTATAACGTACCAGCAACCATATCTAGAGAACTCTCCTGATCATGTTGAGTTTGGAGAGCATAGAATCAGTTCTGATGATGCCCATTGGTGGCACTAGATATGGTACCTATTGAGTAGAGCAGTCTGCTCAGGCTGATGAAGAATTAGCTTGGCTTTGCTGACAATCATTTCTACCCTTCTATATACGCAATAGGCATTCCCTTATTCTGTAGCCTGGCCTACCTCACCTAAAACATATATCACTACTTATTTCATACTCACCCTAATGATTCTTACCATACTTCCTACAAAGCAGATTGGTACGACCAATTTTTATATTACCCTGGAACATAGAGCCTAGTGTTATATCCTGACTATCTTGCCTAAACTTAGGCACCGACATATTAGCTGGGGATGGGGATGGAGCTGAAACTTTCTGGAAGAACTGAGAATATTTACCTCTTTTTGACCTTGGCTATGAGAAGTTCAAGCTACCCATCCTTTCCCTCTTATTATCTCTTTCCTTTTCCTTAAGCTTCTCCTCCTCAATTTGTAGAGCATAAACCATAAGTCTAGATAGGTCCATCTCTATAATCAACATGGCAGTCCTATAGTTCTTAACCACACTATCATAAACAGTAAACATAAACTTACTTATCCTAGACGTAGAGCTAGCAACAATAGTTGGAGCATACCTCGCTAACTGACTGAAGTCAAGCGAGTTCTCACTCATACTCATGTTTCTTTGCTTCAAATTAATGCATTCCTAAACCTTATCCTCCCTCAACCCTAGTGGGAATAACATGTTTAGTAAGGACATGGCATATTTCTCATACTCAGTAGGTCCTATCTCAATACCTATATCCTCCTTTCATTTCTTGACCCAAGTATGAGCCACTCCTTGTAACTAGTAAGCACCTAATTCTGCACTCTCACTAGAAGTGACACCCATGATATCTGTCACTTTCTGCACAACATCCAAAAACTCCTACGAATCCTCTTCAAATTTAGATCCAAAAAATAAAGGGGAACTCATCCGAATGAAATCTCAAATTTTAACTGTAGTTGTATTCAACTTTTTATTCGCTAGGGAAATACACTATAGATTGTTTTGAGCATCTACAGAATGGTCCAAGGCTATAAAAGCGGTCCTAAATTAGGAGTGAGAGACATGGTCGTTCAGGGGATCTTCCTAAATAGGTGGTGGTGCAGGATGATCTTAGTTCCTTTTTTTGTTGTTTATTCTGGGAGGCATTGTCTATAAATAGAATGAAGGACGAGTTAGAAAACAAGGAATCCAATATAGCTCATGCTCTTTCGCATAACATTAACACTAAAAGAAGAGAAACTTTCCTAAGAATGTCTCGTAGCCTCTTACCCATAATTGTGGCAAATTCACACCTATACAAATGACTATGCAACACAACTTTTAGACTCACTTAGACACTTTAAAACCTAGCTCTAATACCAATATTTATGATGACTCGAGGCTACCCCCTATTCACGACACAATTCTTAAGGCCATAAGTGACCCCAAGCTAACCTATAAAATAGTACCTATTGTGAGAATTGAATAATGTAATACTTAGATAATGTATGTAAAAGATAAATTATTAATGATCTGGCAAGAAAAAATACATAAATAAATCACAACATGTCTAAAATAGCTGAATAACTAAAAGCTAAACTGGTTATCCGAACCTCTATTCCGAAAGCCTCTAAAACATAAGGAGTTGATGAAACAAACCCTGCAACTAAATATGACTGACTAGACATACAGAAATACTAAAATACTGAAATAACATGTCTCCTCCTTGAAGGATAAGGACTCACCACTACTGCTGCTGGAATATGCTAAGATACCTAAGGATGGTCAATGATTTATGCATCCGAACCTATGTTATAAGACAATATAGTATAGAGAAAAATATGTGATTAGCACTTTAAATGTACTGGAACATGATAACGCTCAATCTACAGCTCTCGTAGGAGTGTAAAGCGGTCGTTGTCAATGATTTATGCATCCAAACCTATGTTATAAGACAATATAGTATAGAGAAAAATATGTGATTAGCACTTTGAATGTACTGGTACATGATAACGCTCCATCTACAGCTCTCGTAGGAGTGTAAAGCGGTCGTTGTCAAATATATAACCCAACTGGGTTGGGTATCGATCCCACAGGGAATAGCTTGGTCAACAAGTAAGCAAAGATTACTAGACTTTTAGTGCAAGTCTCATAAAAAGGGGGGAGTTTTGTCGTGCAAGTAATGTAACCAAAGTAATAAGGTAAAAACGGAAAATAGCAAAGTAAAAAGTAAGAATGTTTGGTAAGATGTAAAACAATGAGAATTGAGAAGTTGGGGTTATGTCCACCTTCTGAGTTGTACGTATCTATTGGCTATGAGTTGTGCGGAATTCAGACATGCATGTGCTTATAGAGAATTGTATTCGATGGTAAATCCAAGCGTCTTTCGACCTAAACAAGGACTATTTCACTTTAACTCTTTCGAGCTTAAAGAGTATCTAATGGTACGAATTCTCCAAGAGGTTAATCCAGTTACGGCACTAACTTTTTAATAGGGGATGGGACCCTATTACCTTGACATTATCTCTTTTCTAGACATATAACTTTTTCTTTCGAACAAGTTAATGCTATACTGGCGTTATTCTATGCGTCTGCAGCCACAAGAATTTGCATTAAGATGAAGAGAATAATGATATAAGCAGCATACGTGTCACGAATTCACAAACTCATAGCAATAGATAGTATCTCATAAGGCTTCCATAACCCCAACAGAGAAGTTTAGTTACCCATGAGTGCGAAGGAAATCACAATAGACATTATCATTGTACCACAATAAAGATCTCGTGTAGTAGAGTGTGGTAGGCGTTAGGCGTGAACTCACTTGTAAAGTAACGTTTCTCTTGTTGTGGAAAAATAAGAATTGATTAGATGAATATAAGAAGAATAAAAAGTAGAATTAATGGAAGAATTAGAATCGGAGTTGTAAGTTGTGGAATAAGAAGTAGAATGAGAATTATTATAATCTCTAGCAAAATAGGGTATTTATAACACCCATATCCTATTCCCACTAAGCTAATGCATTACTTAACCCAATCCTACTAGGTTGATGTATCATTATCCTAATCCTAATAAATTACTGCATTATTATCCTAATCCTTATAAATTACTGCATTATTATCCTAATCCTAATAGGTTACTGCTGGTCCCAAAGTCTTCAGAAATGCTGTTTTTGCCCGGGACAGGTTTTCCATCCATCACTTTTGGTCCTTGGCATCCAAGCTTTCCCTTCCTTCTTTCGTGAAGCTTTCTTTGGCGTCAAGTTATCCATAAAATGCTGAAATCTGCATCATTTATACCTGAAAACTTGCTAATCACGTTTGTTAGCTCACTTACAGGAAAAAGGACTAAAAGTTCATGAATTATGTAATTTGTCCTCAAAACTTGGATAAAATATGGGTAAAATATAGCACTATAGGCGTGCAAATTCTTCTATCATCAGTACATAAGGTCAGGACTTACTGAAATGTTCATAGAAATTGAACATGGATGCATGAAAATGTAAAACTGAGAATGCATGACCAAGTAAATCATGTACTGAATATGAGTTGGATAAATGAATAACTGACATTTGTATCACCAAATACATGAAAAATATAGCTACTTGGTCAAGCAAACCCAAACTGATATAGACTGAGTATTGACTAAAACTATGCGAGCTGACTACAATTGACATACCCCAATCTAAGCTAGTAGGGTCCAAAGTATAACCCTAGTTAGAAGGGTGTTGGTACTTTTCCAAAGGTACCAACATATAACTGGCAATGTGGATTTACAAGGCTGATATATCGAAGAACGAGGGTTCCATGCCTAACTGATGGGGGCCCTTTATAATCTATGATAATGTCATAGGTCTGGAACTTAGGTACTGCTACTAATTCCTCATGCCTAAATGAAGGGGAGCCATCATCCTTGCATTCACTCGTTGGTATCAGTTACTCCTAATTGAATGAAATTGGTACTACTATTCATTTAACATGATATGGACCTATTCTAATGAGTGCTAACCATGAATATGGTAATCTAAATCTGATAGTAAAATCATGGTCTAACTGACTTGTTACTTGAAAACAGAATTATGTAAAATAGGTATTAGGAGTTCATAACCTTCCAACACTAAATGATCACAAAAATATGATAATAATGCTTAAAATTAGTAGTATGACATCACAATTTAAAAACCCAAAATAGAAGACATTTCAATAAATAAGTGAGAAATATAAAATTGAACATGCAAATGTGTTAATTAATAGGAAAACACATTTACATGGCTTAATACATAACTTGACGATTTAGCATGAAATCACTTGGATATGACATGGGTAATTGAAATTTAAAACATGAAATAACCTAATTTACATAGGAGAATTCCTTAGAGAAACCTTGAACTTGGAACTTGGATTCATGGAGAGGAAAACTAGAATTTCTTGTTCTTAGAAAGAGGGGAAGGGTTTACGTGAGTTAATTATAATGATAATGGAAAAATAATGCCCCTTTTTGGGTGTTATAAGTCATACTTTGGACGATTGGGTTGAGAAGAAAGGACCAAAACACCCAGGGTCCTTTAATTTAAGAAGTTAGAAAATATGCTACCTTCGCAATATAGAGGCCATCACAGGGCCTAGTGAAACACCCTAAACTTGGGCTCTTAGAAAATTTTCCCAAGTTTGAGACTATGGATAAGGTATGACTCATGGGTACTAGTCTTACACTAGGATACGGGTTAGGGTAAATCTTATCATATATTAGTCAGTAAGTTTTGATTGGGTTTTGTTGAAGATATAAGTAGGCACCATATAAATGGTATAGTAGAATAAGAGTGGCATCTTGCAAATTGTATGATGACCTAAGGTTAGTCTAGTGAATTCGATTATGTCAAAGGTACGGTTTAGGGTACTATTCAAACCTTTGGGTACGAGTTTGGCTTAGATGTTGTATGATAATCAGTGTGGAGTTCCTTGGTGAAGTCTAGGGTATGAGTTAGGGTACTACTCGTACACTAGGGTGCAGCCCACCCCAAAACACTAGAGTTAAGATGAGGGATTTTCAAACATCTCCCACCCCAAAACCCTTATTTCCCACATAATATAACCCTTTGTGTCTGTAACAGCCCAGCCCACCGGCGCATGCGAAATTGTCTGCTTTGGAGCCTCGACCCCTCACGGTTTTAAAACGCGTCACATACGTGGAAGGTATCCATGAACCTATAATGCACACTTCGTTCCCCTTCACTACCGATGTGGGATTTGCCTAAGTGAATGTAGGCGTTACGTATCGCCGTCCCTACACTCACCCCCCGTAGGGACTCAGCGTCCTCGCTGAGGTTTGCCCCACCACCGGCACCGGTGCTACCTCTGATACCAACTGTACAAAAAAAACTGTATGATCTGCTATATATAGACGAAAATCTCCGAGATTCTTCTTTCCGATGAAATTGGTTTCATCCAAATCCAATGTATGAGTAAGGAGCTATACCCGTTTTACTACAGCCTATCAAAAAAAAAACAGAATTGTGGGACAGATTTTTGGGTCAACTTTAAACGACCATAACTCCTTGTACAGGAAGAACTGGGTGGTATACTTTATATGAAAATGAAATCCCTTTGAATTATCTTTCCAATTCAATTGTTTTCACCCGAATCCGATACCGGAGCAAAGAGTTATGATCGATTTACTTCAGCCTGTCAAAACTGTCCACTGGGGACAGATTCGGATTTATTTAAATTTTTAGGGCAAAATGGTCATTTTCTATTACCTCTTGGACGAAAATGGGTCTTTATAAACCTACACTTAGCCTCATATATATCATATACCATCCAATTATTAACAGAAGGTGAAACCCTAGCCTAATTTCAACTTCAAATATTTTGTGATTCAACCGTAGAAAATTCGAATTGGTTCCGTAGTTGCGTTCACCATCTCGAAAGCTTCGAGAAGCACCCCATGGTTATGTAAGGAGAATTCTAAATACAAGAGTTCATTGTTAAGGTATGGATATTGTTTATTCTTGATTCTTATCCATGAATAAGTATTGATAAAGGATTATGAGTATTATCTTGATGTTGGAAGATAACTAGAAACATAGTTATGAATTGTTTTGTATAAATTGTTAGTAGTAAATTATGAAAGTTGTTGTATTGGATTATGGAGGATGAATTGTGGTGATATATCATTATATTAGTGGTTATGTATGCCTAGTGATCATGTTGGTATTGGATGGTGATTAAGAAGGGAAATAGAGGCTAAGAGTGATGTTAAGGGATATTTCATGAAAATGCATGATATGTAAATGTAATAAGAGTATAAGAGGATGTATGTAGCACTCTTATTGATGAGTTAAAGGATTACCTCCTAGACATTATTTGGTGAAGTTAATACCTAAATGGTAAGGTTTGGTTGCTAATACTAGTTTGCCACAAATGACTTATTGTAGATAAGTGTTCGAAGAGTACGGGAAGTCAAGTTGGACTTGTATTGAAGTGGTTATATCAAGGTATGTAAGACATACTCTATCTAATCTTTGGCATGAATAATGACCCATGGAACTCTCAAGTAAGCTTCCAACATTTTCCTACGACACATGACACATAATAACATCATATGATCTTTGACACTACCAATTGAACTTGTTTTCACTTTTAAGATGTCCGGCTAGTCAAAAAAATGTCCATATACTATTGTTGACTCCGAAATGGTTTAATGAGGTATCCATGATTCTATACTTCATTTTCATGATATTAATTACCTATTTACATGTTTTCCTATTGAGGTATCATGGTTTCAAGTTCCATAAGGTGTGACCACAAAGTAACCAATCTCAAAGATTAATTGAATTAAGAAATGGAATGTCTATATTTTAAATTGATGATATGATGTATTGTATTAGTACCACTGA
This sequence comes from Capsicum baccatum var. pendulum, assembly GCA_030864225.1. Lineage (NCBI taxonomy): Eukaryota > Viridiplantae > Streptophyta > Magnoliopsida > Solanales > Solanaceae > Capsicum > Capsicum baccatum. The sequence continues at coordinate 75,294,831 of CM061554.1, read as the reverse complement.
TCAGTTGGCCATTGTATTATAAAGTTTATGTATATATGCTATTCCAGGGGTGGTCCCTGATGTATTGTATTAGTACTACTGATCAGTTGGCCATTGTATGACATATGTTATGTATTGATAAGGATTACAGGAAGTAATGATATGAAAGTAATGTGCAGGTATCCCATCAGCTCTTTTAAGTGTGGTCTACTCATACTGTTTATTCACTGGTATCTGGGTTCTGTTGATCTTTTGTATCTCATCTTGATACTCACTGCCTTACATACTTAGTACATATTTCCATACTGACGTCCCTCATGAGGGACCCGTATTCATGCCTGCAGGAACAGGTACTTCAGGTCGTACACCTCCGCAGTAAGAGCAACGACATTCTGTTGTTAGTGGTGAGCTCCAGTTGTTTCGGGGCATCCCAAGTCGTTTCTATATGTATTTTTGGTATTTGTATAAAAGTCTTTTGTGGGTGGGAGTTTGTCCCGACCCTAATTCAGTTGTGTATCTATGTAGAGGCTTTTGTAGACATATTGTACAGCCATAGGAGTGTTTGGTTGATAGACATGATGGCTCTGACGGCTAATTACTGTTTATATATATATATTTATGCGTGTCTGCTGGGCTGATATAGGTACTGTTTTCTTCTATTTACAACGAAGTGCTGCCCAAATTTCTAATTTTTCATAAGTAATGTAAATGTGAAAGTACAGGTTATAAACGGGTTCTCCGGGGCCTCCTCGGCTACGGGTGCCAGTGCGCTCCAATGGGATTTGGGGGTATGACAAAAGTAGTGTAGGGATGGCGATACGTAACGCCTGCATTCACTTAGGCAAATCCCACATCGGTAGTGAAGGGGAACAAAGTGTGCATTATAGGTGCATGGATACCTTCCACGTATGTGACGTGTTTTAAAACCGTGAGGGGACGAGGCTCCAAAGCGGACAATTTCGCATGCGCCGGTGGGCTGGGCTGTTACAGTTGGTATCAGAGCCAGCACCGGTGCCGGTGGTGGGGCAAACCTCAGTGAGGACGCTGAGTTTCTACGGGGGGTGAGTGCAGGGACGGCGATACGTACCGCCTGCATTCACTTAGGCAAATCCCACATCGGTAGTGAAGGGGAACGAAGTGTGCCTTATAGGTGCATGGATACCTTCCACGTATGTGACGCGTTTTAAAACCGTGAGGGGCCGAGGCTCCAAAGCGGACAATTTCGCATGCGCCGGTGGGATGGGCTGTTACAGTGGCCTCTCATAACATACTTTGAAGAATAGAAATAATTTTAATTTCTCTCTAAACTCTCTCTTGAAGATTGGAGGCTAGGGTTTCCACAAGTATTCTTCCAAGGCATCAAGATTCAAGTTTTCTTTTGTGAATCTTCTTATATAAGGCAAGTTACTCCTCCTCCCTCATTGTTAGTTCCAACTAATGGTATGTTTTAATGTGTTTTAAACATAGATTATGAATCATGAATAGTAGTATTGAAAACAAATGATAAGGGTGTTGATGCATACTGATGGATATTATTTACTCTTAGCTTAAACTATGTTTTTATATATTTTTAGTGGTGGTTTGCATATGTGGGTGCTTGTTGGTTATGGTGTAACAAATGGTCTATAAGTAACCCTAAACTTGATAGTTTATGCTTTGGCTTTGGTCTTGGTCTTAGTAAAGGTATGCCCACAACATGTTTGATAAAATGTCTATGAGAACATTTTACTCTATTATTAAACTTTTATTAATGATATTGCATGGTATGGGTAGGTAATTGAACCCTAAATTAGTTTGGATGTTTTTTGCATGGGTTTAAATGGTTTGGAATGGCTAAATTAGTTTGAATGGTTAAAATGGTTTTGAATGATATAATGGTTTGAAATGGTTTTGAGTGGTTTAAATAATTTGGAATGGTTAATTGGTAAGGCCTTAGTGGCAATGAAATTATGGCTAGTTCTCCCTACCATAAGCTATTGGGAGACAAGCATTTTTAGATTGATAATGCTTCTAGGGCACAAGGCGCCCAACCTCAGGCTGGTGGGGCCCAATCTATACCATCCTATCCTCCTTGTAGATTTTGTGGTTAGTCGCACCATGGTTATTGCGAGAAAGGGAGGAATTATTATTTTAATTATGGTAAAGTGAGTTATATGCTATGGGAGTGTTCTGTAATAATTGGTGTTTGGGAAAATAAGACACGGGTTACTACTTCTCTAGCTCTCGCATTGAGGGATGTTGCTTTTAGCTCTGGAATGGGTCGGGTTTATTTTAATTACTTCACTATCCCTTAGGAGTTTGAGGCATCTTTTGATGTTGACACTAGTATGTTGCAAACTCTTTTCTCGTGATGTGTATGGTTACATGGTCCAAGGTCCCCTCTTCCTATGTGACCCTATTTGTGTTTATGTATTTTGGTTTAGGTTCAAAGTGTGTTTTGGACCCAAGGTTATTTTGGACTCGTTTTCTATTTCTACCCCGGTAGGTGACTCTGTGATTGCCAGAAAGGGGCTACAAGGGATGTTTGGTATTTGCTAGTAGTGAGGGTCTTTGGTTAATTTATTTGACTCAGATATGGTGGATTTTGATGTTGCTCTAGGGATGGATTATTTACACTCGTTCTATGCATCATTAGACTATCGAACCCATAAGGTTGTCTTAGGAAACCTGGAAAGTCGATTATGGGATGGGAGGATAATTCCCTGTCTATTAAGGGAAAGGATATATCATTCCTTAGACCTTTTGGTTTGGGTTAAAAATTATAACTCAGAAGGTCCTTCTTTATATTCGATGTCGGTGGTGAATGAGTTTTGCTGAGGTCCTTTCTAGTTACCCTCATGGTGTTTTTTTTGTGGGGAGATTCAGTTATGGGTTGGTTTTATTTTAGATACTTGTCCAAATATCTATTACTTCATTATAGAATGGTTCTGGTTGAGTAAAAAAAGGAGCTTAAGAGTCCATCAGCCCCTTTAGAAAAAGCTTTCACCGGTTCTAGTGTTTTCTTTCCTTTATAAAAAAAAAAGGGATAGTTTTCCTCGAAAATGCATAGGGTTTTGGTAGGTTAATAAGGAATTTTGAGTGTCCTCTTTGTGGGGTGGACTATATATGTATAGTCTATATAGGGTGCTCTATTAAGAAGTGCCTAGTGGATGATAGATGCTAAGTGTGAATCATAGATGTTGATATTGATGAAGTAAGTGTGTTTTCTCGGGGATAGAGATACAGAAATCATGGAGGTAGATTGGTAGGTTAGATGAGGTATGCGGAAGGGGCAAGGTTAGTGACTTAGGAAGGCGATAGGGGGAAAGTTGTGAAATATGGGATGGGAGTTCAGGTTGAACTAGTGGGTTAGTATTTAGGTCATTTGATTGGTTTAGAGCATGAAGTTTAGATGACTATGCTGGAATCTAGGTAGCATTTGGATGAATAAGGTTTTAGGTGCAAGAGAATCAAGCATCCTTAGTGGTCATCCTTGGTGATACCCTTTAGAGCAGAGAGTTGTGCTTAGAGGTATATTAAGGTAAATGTCGAGGGTTGATCTTTACTCTTCTTCTAGGGGTGGAATTCTAGAGAGGGTTGTGGTACGTATTCTAGCAATTCTCTCCTATCTCAGTTAAGAGAGTACTCTATTAGTGTCACACGTATTTAAGTATCGCCTATACTTACAATTCGTATTTTGTGTTCGCCTTGTTTCCTGGATGTAAATCTTGATCTTACGTTGCATTACCTATGATGTATACGGTCGTGTGTCTTTTGGTGTCCAGTTCTAAGGACTCCTACTATGGTGTGGTTTCGTCGGGATAATTCTTCATTTATGACCTAGGTGGTTGTTATTAAGTACGTCGTTCCTATTATGTTGTATCTTATTTTGGGGGTCTGGGGTGGCTCCTAGTGCTAAGGTTTGAAGGGTGAGGTAAGGTTGTGGTCATGAGGGATAGTTAGGAAGAAATAGGCAGTGAGAATCTTTTTGGTAAAATGATAGAGGTTACAAAACCTTTGCAAGGATAGATCATACTTTGGGAATAGAAGAGATAGTTTTGAATGTTGTGATTGATATATATATACCAATCATTGCGTTAGGCACTTGAGACTCTTAATGGGACATGGCGCTTGGTTGTAGTAGTGGAAGGGAAGTGGAGTAGTGTTTTGCGTAGATATAAGGAGTAGAGCTCTGTGGCCTAAGTTAATTTCCTTTTTACTTTGGATAGGCTTGAACATGGAAGTAGTGTATGGCTAGACTCTCATAGTGATGTGTCTTGGAAAAATTATAAGTTGGATTGGACTGGTTAGCATGAGTTATATTCATTTGATATTCCATGTGATTGTATTGAGGAAAGATATGGGTGGTCCATTATTGGTTGGTTCCTTTTGGTGATTTTTGTATCTCAGACTCCTTGATCTTTAAGGAGGTCGTGGTGAGGATCTTGGGATTGGTAGGTTCACCGATTTTGAACAAAATATATGGATTTGGAAAAGGTTCTATGGTGGAACCAACAGTTTGAGGAAGCTATTTGGGATCCAGAAGAAGGATATGGTGTCCATGTATCCGCATTGGTTCTTTGTACTGGAAATGTATTCGTAAGGTATGTGTTTTTAATCATATCATTTTTTTATAACTTTGTTAAAAGGAAGGGTGGGTTCCCTTTTCTCTTTTCTTTGTAACTTAGTTAGTTAGAGGTCGTAATGGAGGTGTTGGGGTGTAAATTGTGTTTGTGGTATGTGGTGATCTTCCCATCTTGAATTATGTTTTTTTCTTCAATTCTAGTTAAAGGGAAGTTTGATGGGTATAAATGTGTTAACTCATGCTTGTTATTTCCTTTACCAAACATTCGAGGATGAATCATCCTAACTAGGGAAGAATGAAACACCCTAAGTATGTTAGAAACTTACAATGAAAGATGAATCCACTTTTATATACATTGCAAGATGTTCATCACAATTGGAATAAACAGTGGAAGTTAGAGAGGGTTGTAGATGTAGGTCCTATTGAGTGGGAAGAGATTGTCACCATATTCTTAGATAGATTCTTTCCTTAGAGCTGAGAGAAGATAAGGTGTCAGAATTTACCAACCTCAGGCGGGGCAACATAACGGTGAAAGAGTATTCTCTTAAGTTTACTCAATTAGATAGATATGCTCCTCATGTGGTTGCGGACAGTAGGGCCAAGATGAGTAAGTTTGTCTCTGGGGTGAATGATAGTGTGGTCAACGAGTAAAGGTTTGCGATGTTGAATAGTGACATAAACATAGCCAAACTTATGAATCATGCTCAGCAGATAGAGGAGCAAAAGATAAAGATGAGGGAAAGCAGAATAAGAGAGCAAGGACAGGTAGTTTCAACTTTGCTCAGGCCAAATCAGAATGAGGGAATCGTTCTTATTTTTGTCCTAAGTCATCAGTTCCAGCTCCTTCTTCAGCTAGTGCTCTAACTCGTAAGTTAAAGGATGGTAATAGAGATAGAGTGCCAGGCTCTAAGTCTCAGAGCAGTGTCAGCAATGCCTGAACTAATCCCCTTTGTCAGACTTGTGGTAACAACTATAAGAATACTTGAAGAGCTAGCAGCAATGTCTATTTTAGATGTGGTAATCCAGGCCAATGAGTCATAGATTATCCCTAGTTAGGTTATCAGGGTCAGCAGGACCTTTCCCCAGCTCAGTTTGATCGCCCAAATCAGCAAGGTGCCACCTCCAGTGCTACTAGTGGGAAATGCCCAAACTGACTTTATGCTCTACAGTCCTGATAAGATCAAGAAAATTCTCCTGATGTGGTTACTGGTACGTTATAGATCTTTTATGTGCATGTTTACGCTTTGCTAGATCCTAGAGCTTTTTTATCTTTTATTGCTCCCTATGTAGAAGTTGATTTGTAGTCAGTCCCAAAATTCTAGCACAGCCCTTTTCAATCTCTACCCCAGTGGGTAAAACTATCATAGCCCAATGGGTATATAGGAATTGTCCGGTTATGATATTTCAGAAAGTCACTTCAACAGACTTAGTCAAATTAGAGATGACTGATTTTGATGTCATTCTCAGCATGGATTGGCTTCATTCCTACTATGCCACAGACGACTGTAGAAACAAAATAGTCTAGTTTTAGTTTCTAAATAAACCTGTCCAAGAGTGGAGGGGTAGTACTTCAGCTTTCAGAGGTCAACTTATTTCCTACCTTCGGGCATGGAAAATGATATATAAAGGATGAGTCTATTATCTTGTTCGAGTTAAGGGCACTAGTTTTGAAAATTCCTAGCTCGAATTATTCTTAGTCGTAAATGAATATTCAGATGTCTTTCTTGAAGATCTTCCAGGAATTCCTCTCGAAAGGGAAATAGACTTCGACATTGATCTTCTTCCAGATACACAACCTATATCTTTTCTGTCATACAAAATTACACCTGCAGAACTCAGAGAATTAAAACAGCAGTTGAAGGATGTCTTAAAGAAGGGATTCATCAGACCCAGCGTGTCCCCATGGGGCGCACTAGTCTTATTTGTGCGCAAGAAAGACGGTTCTCTCAGAATTTGCATTGATTACCGTCAGCTCAATAAAGTCACGGTCAAGAACAAGTATCATCTTCCTAGAATTGATGACTTGTTCGATCAACTTCAGGGTGCCAGTTATTTCTCTAAGATAGACCTCAGATCCGATTACCATCAGCTCAGAGTCAAAGAAAGTGACATTCTAAAAAAATCTTTCTATACACGGTATGGTCACTTCAAATTCTTAGTTATGTCCTTTGGTCTTAACAATGCCCCAGCAACTTTTATGGACTTGATGAACTGGGTGTTCAAGAAGTACTTGGACATGTTCGTCATAGTCTTTATAGATGACATTATGGTCTATTCCCACAATGAGCGTGATCATGCAGACTATCTCAGAATTGTACTTCTGACACTCAGAAATCATCAGTTGTTTGTAAGTGCGAATTTTGGGTAAGGTCAATAGAATTCCTTGGTTATATTGTTTCCGGTGATGACATTAAGGTTAATCCTAAAAGACCGAAGCTGTAAGAAATTGGCCCAGACCTGTCTCTGAATTAGATATCAGGAGTTTCTTGGGTTTGGCTGGCTATTACAGATGGTTTATTGAGGGATTTTCTTCTATTGCATCCTCTATATCCAGATTGACTCAGAAGAAAGTCAAGTTTCAGAGGTCAGATCCTTGCGAGAAGAGTTTTCAGGAGTTGAAGACTCAACTCACCTCAACTCCAGTCTTAACTCTTCTAGATGGTTCAGATGGGTTCATCGTGTATTATGATGCAACCAGAGTAGGTTTGGGTTGTGTCCTCATGCAGCATAGTGAGGTAAAAGCCTATGCCTCTAGACATCTTAAACCCCATAAGAAGAATTATCCTACTCATGATCTTCAGTTAGCAGCCGTAGTTTTTGCCTTAAAGATTTGAGGCATTATCTATACAGAGTTCATGTATATGTTTTCATAGATCATAAGAGCCTTCAGTATGTCTTTTCTCAGAAAGATCTCAAACTTTGTCAAAGAAGGTGGTTAGAGCTCTTGAAATATTATGACATGAGCGTCCTTTATCATCTGGGCAAGGCCAACGTTATGGCCAACGCTCTCAGTAGACTGTCTATGGTTAGTGTTACTCATGTTGAGAACAGTAAGAAGAAGTTAGCTCAGGAAATCTATCATCTAGCCAGAATAGGCATTCGCTTAGTTGATTCATAGGAGGGTGACACATGGGTTCAGAGTGGATCATAATCATCTCTAGTTTCAGAGGTGAAAGAAAAGCAAGATGGAGACCCCAGTCTAGTCAAGTTAAAAGAGTCAAGGATCAGAAAGTAGAGGTTTTCTCCCAAAGCGGAGATGGTGTCCTATGTTTCCAGGCTCATTTGTGTGTTCTAGGTATAGATGACTTAAGGCAGCGAATTCTGGCAGAAGAGCATGGTGTGCGCTACTCTATTAATCCAAGGGCCACTAAGATGTATCATGACTTGCAGGAAATCTATTGGTGGAATGGAATGAAGAGAGATATTGCAGAGTTTGTGTCTAAGTGCTCTATATGTCACAGGTTAAGATAGAGCATCAGAAGCCTAGTGGGTCTATGCAAGATTTTAGTATTCCTACTTAGAAGTGGAAAGAATTGAACATGGACTTTGTGATGGGTTTGCCTCATACCCGTCACCAGCAAGATTTAGTTTGGGTCAGTGTAGACAGAATGACCAAATCAGTTCATTAATGACCAAATCAGTTTATTTTCTTTTAGTCCATACCTCTTATTCAACCAAGGATTACGCCAACCTCTATATTAGACAGTTGATCAGATTGCACAGTGTTCCATTATCTATTATCTCAGATAGAGGTACCCAATTCACTTCTTATTTTAGAAAAGCATTCCAAAAGGGCCTTGGTACCTAAGTTCATCTTAGTACATCCTTTCATCCTCAGACAGATGGTTAAGAAGAAAGGACAATTCAAACTTTAGAAGATATGCTAAGGGCGTGTGCGATTGATTTCAAGGGTAGTTGGAATGACCACTTGTCTTTGATTGAGTTTGCTAATAACAACAGCTATCATTCTAGTATTCGGATGGCTCTATTTAAAGCACTCTATGGTAGGAGATTCATATCTCCAATCGATTGGTTCGATGTTAGTGAGGCCTCAGTTATAGGGCCTGACTTCGTATTAGATGCTTTAGAGAAAGTCCAGTTGGTCATAGAAAGACTCTAGGCTGCTCAGAGCCGACAGAAGTCCTATGCAAATGTGCGCAGAAAAGATCTCGAGTTTGATATTGGTGATTATGTCTATCTAAAGATCTCTCCCACGAAGGGAGTGAAGAGATTTGGCAAGAAGGGAGAGCTCATTCTCCAATATATCGGTCCCTTTAAGATTCTCTGTCGATTAAACAAGTAGCTTATAATCTTGAATTGCCTTTAGATCTTGCCTCAGTTCATCCAGTCTTCCATGTCTCTTTGTTCAAGAAGTGCATAGGTGACCCAGCAGTTGTAGTCCCTATTCAGAGCATAGATATTAAGAATAGCCTCTCTTATGAAGAGATTCCAGTCGAAATCCTAGACTATAAGACTCGTAAACTAAGGAACAAAGAAGTCCCTTTAGTTAAAGTTCTTTGGTGAAATTAGTCTGTTGAGGGAGCTACTTCAGAAGCAGAAGCAGACATGCGGACCAAGTGTCCTTACCTCTTCTCTACAATGTCAGATCAAGCTCAAGGTAATAGTTCTCCTTAAGCTTACTCAGTTTCATGTTCAGAATTCCATTACAACTTGGTATTAAATATCATTGCATATTTAGTCATGCATTCATGTATCAGATTAGTCAAGTAATCATACATCAGATATGCATTCCCATTATGAGAAAACTTAGTTCCTCGGAACACTCAATCATGCATTTAGGAATCATTTACCCATGCATTAGATATGCATGTCCAGTATGATATATATTCAATTTATTAGTCATGCTAGTCATAGAGTCATGTTTCAGTCATTCATGTTTAGTATGTACGTCATTATATCTTCTCCCCTCTCATTCAGTCTCATTCGAGGATGAATGTTCTCAAGGAGGAGATATTGTAATACCCCGTACTTCTACCTAGATTGAAATCATCCTAAGTATGTTTGAAACTTACTTTTAAAGATGAATCTATTTTTATATACATAGAGTTTTTAAGATTTTCACTTTTTTCATGCGGGAAATTAAATTAGCTTTCCAACGATACAAATTTCTTCCAAATCTAGTATCGGGGTAGAATGTTATGGCCATTTTACAGAAAGCAGTGAAAACTACCCAGGTGCGATGATGAGGGCCGATGGACCGTCGAGCTAGCAACGGACCATCACCCAAATCATCACAGCGGAGGCAGTGAGACCACATTCCATCTAAGGGCAATGACTCAGGCCGACGGACCATCGATCTAGCTATGGACCGTCGCTCAAACCATCGCAGAAGAGGCAATGAACCCCTACTTTGCCCAGGTGTGATGGTCAGGACCGACGAACCATCGATCCAGCGACGGACCATTGGACCCACCATTGCATAGTTAGTTCAGTTATTTTAAAATCATTTTAAAAGGGTATTTGTATTTTTTCCACCCGTTTTAACCCCTAATAATAATAGATTAAGGCTCATAACTTCTTTATCCATCTACAACATCAAATTAGGATTTTCTCTCAAAGATAATCCCCAAGAACAAGAAGCCCTAGGTGTTTAATTCCAAGTCAAGAATTCAAGTTTTCGTTCATCAATCTTCAAGAAATCATCAATCCAGGTATGTCATGTGTTGATTCATGGGTCCCTTTTACCCATGAAGCTTAAGAATCTCTTTTTAAAATCCAAAATTTGTGTATTTATGATTGTTCATGATGTAAATTAAATTGAAATTCATGTTCATGATGTTGTGGGGTTTTGATTCATGATTGAAATTACTTATTCCAATGATTGACCCTAGGATATGGTGATTTGTATAATAATCATGATAAACCCTTAAATTTACACGTCGATTGATGTACCCATGATTATTAGATGTGTTGATGATTATATAACCAAAGCATGCCCCCTATGTGTTCGATTAAATGCCTATGTGAAGCAAAAGTGCTATACTAGTATAAAAATATGAGATCCCCATTCATGTACAAGTTCATGCATGTCAAGTGTTGGATGAAATTTCTTAGTCAATGAGTTATGTATATATGTGTGGCCATTGTGGTGCTTTAGAACTTCTACTTCATGAATTCTCCAACTTATTATATTATGGATTATTGCTAAGGTCATGTATTCAAGAAATTCATGCTTTATCAGTTTCTTCCCATCGAGTCCTGGGGGTACTTTCACCCAAAAATTTAGTTGTGTGCCTAGAATCAGTTTCATGTTTTCAAGATACTCTCAGTCGAGCCATGTTCATAGAAATTCAATTAGTCATGTGACTCAGGAAAACTCAGTAATCGTAGTAGTATTCCGTCAGTCAACGGAACTCAGTTAATTTAGTTTAGTCTAGTTCAGTTAATCTTGTTCAGTGTCTATTCAGATGGGAGTAGGAATTATCACCGAGTGAACCCAAGGATGGGAACACACACTGTCAGATGAGGGTGTGATTCTTAGAAGTCATCCTTATGTTCCAGAACTATGTAGGCAGTATAGATTGAGACATCCACACTGTCAGATGAGGGTTGATGAGGTGGATAAGAACTGTCAGATGAGGGCCCCACGATTCTCTTTTGGGGACGCTATCAGATGAGGGTTACCTACAGCCTGTCCTTACCAGTGGCACGATATTGACACCCTTCTAATTTGGGTTATAGATTGGACCCCACATCAGCTACATTGCTTTATTTGGGGCATGTCGGTTAGATGACTACTTCCCATAGTTTCAGTTAAAGATCAGGACTATTAGACACAATCATTCAGTCTCAGTAATAGAACTCAGATAGTTCTACAGAATTCAGGACTACTAGATACAGTCAACTCAGAACAGTACGAAACTCAACTAGTTCCATCAGAAACTAGATTGTTATATACAGTCGCTTGGTATTAGTTATTTTAGTTATACAGTTATCAGTATCTCGTATTATCTATAGTCAGATTTAGTAATCATGTTCTCACGAACTCAACTACAGTTATTATGTATTCATGCATATATTCTAATGCTCATGTTATCCAGTCAGTTAGTATAGTTCATACATGTGAACCCTTTGTATTCAGCCTACCTTACATGCATACCAGTACATTCAAACGTACTGATGCATTTGTGCTATGGTGTTTTATACCACAGGTTCAGAAGCATGAGATCCAGAGTATCAGTAGCATTCCAGTCTCAGCAGTCAGAGTTAACAGTGAGTCCTCATCCTTCGAGGACATAACCATTACCAAATTATCTTATTAATTAATTTATTTTAGTAATTGGAGTTAGTTGGGGACATATCCCATCAACTCCTTATTGAGACAGTTCAGTTAGTTAGAGGCTTTTCAGAATAGCATGTTCAGATAATCTATTTCAGTTGTTTTCGGTATTTCATACCCCATCCAGATGTTATGTTTTATCTGCTATAATTTCTAATTAAATACATGTTTTAATGTGTTTTAAACATTGATTCGGAATCATGAATAGTGGTTTTGAAAACCAATGTTAAGGGTTTTGATGCATATTGATGGGTATTATTTACTTTTGTCTTAAACTATGTTTTTACATATTTTTGGCAGTGGTTTGCATATGTGGGTGCTTGTGGTTATGGTTTAACAAATGGGTCATGGGTAACTGTAACACACCAAATCTGGTACCCGAAATGCTACACAGTTCTCATAGCCCTGAAGGACCACAAGCTAACCCATGACTAATATTTGTACCTGTACACTGCATATTATGACATAATAATACGAAAACATGCACTAAAAGGCCATAAGGTTCAATACTAAACATGATCTGAATGATATAACATCTGTGTGGGGTAATAGAATACCCAAACCAAAACTGAAAATACTAAAGTAGAAAACATGATATCTAGAAAGCCTCTAACTGACTAAACTATCTGTGTAAGGAGCTGATGTGACATGTCCCTAACTAACTCCAACTAATAAACTGATTAATGAGATAATAGGAAAATAACCATGTCCTCGAAAGATGAGGACTCAGTTCTAAATCTGTCTGTGGATATCTGGAAAATCTACTGTTGCCCTAGAGTTCGTTTCTCTGAACCTATGGTACAAGACATTATAGCACAAATACGTCAGTACTTTGAATGTACCGGTATGCATGTGAGGTAGGTTGAATGCATGGGGTTCAGATGCATGAACAATTATAATAACTGACTAACTATCATAAATGTGAGAATACATGCATGAGACATAACAATGGACACTAATACTGTGAGAACATGATTACTGAATCTAAATATAACTGATAACATGAGTGGCCATATCTGATAGTCCTGAATCTGATGGAATTATCTGAGTTTTGTACTGTATCTGAGTTGACTATATCTGACAAACCTAAAATTTAAAAAACTTCTGAGTTCTACTACTGCGACTGATTGATTGTATCTGACAGACCTGATTCTGTAACATGAAACTATGGAAAGTAGTTATCTGACCGATATTCCCCTGATACGCCATGATGGCTGAGTTGGTATCCAATCTATAATTCCAGTTGGAACAGTGTCAATACCGCGCCACTGGTAAGGTCAAGTTATCGGAGACCCTCGTCTGATAATGTCCTCTTTATGAGAATGGTGGGGCCCTTATCTGACAGTGCTTATCAACCTCATCAACCCTCATCGGACAGTGTTGATATCTCAACCTATGCTGGCTACATAGTTCTAGAACGCAAGGATGACTTCTAAGAATCACACCATCATCTGATAGTGTATGTTCCCATCCTTGGGTTCACTCGGTGCTAATTTATACTCCCATCTGAATAGACACTAAACATGATTTAACTAAACTGAACATGGGATGAATTATTGAATTCCATCAACTGACAAAATACTACTGATATCTGACAACTGACTGAGGTCATAAGATCATGGAGATTTCCTGAGTCATAAGACTGTCTGAATTCTAAGGATCATAGCTTGACTGAGAGTATCGTGAAAACATGACATGGCTCTAAGCATATAGCTAATGTTTCTGGTACGAGTACCCCCAGGACTCGATTGAAGGAAACTAACCAAGTATAACTTACTTGAGCATATAACTAACATCATAATCCATTTTACATTTATAGAAGCATTCCATCAAAACATGTGATAGACATAACTTGTACATACAGGGGGATTTCATGATATCATACTAGTTGGTCATTGTTCCTTTATCTAGGCATTTAATCAAACACATGGTAGGCATATCACATGTAAATAACATTATACAATAATTAATCATCATGATTCATCTCTAATTTTATCATCTAGGGTTTATTAACAGGTTCACATGAATATACATCTATACAAATCAATTCTACATAAAATTGATCACCCAACATGGATTTGAATTCAATTGATCATTCTCAATATTAATAAAACAAACCCAACATGAAATTCACAAAGAAATCCATAAACTTAAACTTAGAAAAGAGATTCTTGGGCTTCATGGATGAAAGGAGTCCATGAATGAACACTACACATACCTTAGTTCGTGAGTTCGTAAAGATTGACGGAGAAACTTTCTTGGAATTGGATCTTCTATGAAAAACCTATCTTCTTATTGAGAGGTTTTTTTGGACAGAAGAGAGTGTATTTTGGGTGAAAAGTGGCGGAATCACGTGTCAAAGGGCTTAAATAGGGGTGGGAAGTTAACCTTTTTCACCCTAGATGCGTAATTTCAATTTTAGTAAAATTTTCCCAAATTGGACCCCTGGAGCGATGCAGCGCCATCACACCGTATCTCTGGAATATGATAATTTGGAAATTGAGGGATGGCGCGACGCAGAGCCATCGCGTTTCCCCTTTCTTTGTGACCTGGAATTTTGGCATTATGCGGAGGAAATCGCGCTAAGACACTGAAAAAGGATAATTCTAAATTTGGGTTCTGGCGTGAAAGGCTATAATCGCGGGTCCCTACTGGAATTTTTCAAATGCCATTTCCTCTTGTGGTGCGGTACGGTGCGCCACTGACTAATATGGCATTGTTTTACGATGGAAACTTGAAATAGTCATAACTTATGACCCAGTTATCGGATATGGAGGAATCTTATATCGATGGAAAGTTTATTATATTTCCCACATGAAAAAGAGTGAAAATCTTGAATATTACTCATCGAATAACCATCATCCAGTTTAGAAGTTAATACTAGGAATTCTTGAGATGAAATTAGTTATGAAAAAGTAGGGGTATTACAATATCTCCCCCTTTAGAACATTCGTACTCGAATGAGACTGGCTGATAGGAGAGAAAAGACAACTGACGTACATACTGAAAATGAATAAGTAGAACATGATCTCATATTTGACATGACTGACAAGATGAACATATAATACTGAACATGCATATCTGATGCATCTGTAACTGATTCATGAATGCATGACTGAGTGTTCTGAAGAAGTAAGTTTCTCACAATGAGAATGCATGTTTGATGCATAATTACAAAACTAAATGTATACATGCTACATGATTGAATATTCAATGGCACTTTATACAAAAATTTTAATAGGAACATGATCATAAGGCTGCATACCAAGTTTGTGATGAACACCCAAACATGAAACTGAGTAAGTTTAAGGAGAACTGTAACCTTGAGCTTGATCTGAGTTGGAAAAAAAGAGGTGAGGATACTTGGTACGCATTTCTACCTCTGCTTCCCAAGAAGCTCCCTCGACGAACTAATTTCGCCAAAGAACCTTAACTAGAGGGACTTCTTTTTCCTCAATCTACGAGTCTGATAGTCTAAGATTTTTACTGGAATCTCTTCATAAGAACGAGTGTTCAGAACTTCAATGCTCTGAATAGGGACTATAACTGATGGGTCACCAATTCACTTCTTGAGCAAAGAGACATGAAAGACTGAATGAACTGAGCCTAGATCTGAAGGCAATTCGAGCTCATAAGCTACCTTGCTAAATCGATTGAGAATCTTGACGGGACCAATATATTGAGGACTAAGTATCACTTTCTTGACGAACCGATTCACTCCTTTCATGGGAAAGATCTTTAGGTAGACATAGTCATTAATCTCAAACTCAAGATCTTTTCTACGAACATCTGCAAAAGACTTCTGTCAGATCTGAGCAGCCCAGAGTCTTTCTCTAATATACTGGACTTTCTTTAAGGTGTCGAATACCAAGTCAGGACCTATGACTGAAGCCTCACTAACTTTGAACAAACCAATTGGAGATCTATATCTCCTACTGCAAAAAGCTTCGAATGGAGATATCTTAGTATTGGAATGATAGTTATTGTTGTATTCAAATTCAATCAAAGGCTAGTAGTCATCTCAACTTCCCTTGAAATCAATTGCACATACCCTTAGCGTATCTTCTAAAGTCTGAATGGTCCTTTCTGCTTGACTATCTGTCTGAGAATGAAAGGTTGTACTAAGATGAACTTGGGTACCAAGACCCTTTTGGAATGCTTTCCAAAAATTAGAGGTGACCAACTCCTTGATGTAGATTTTGGCGTAATCCTCGGCTGAATAAAAGGTATGAACTATAAGAAAATGAGCTGATTTGGTCATCCTATCTAAAATGACCCAAACTGAATCATCCTAATGATCAGTTCGAGGCAAACCCATCACAAGGTCCATGTTCACAACTTCCCACTTCAATGTAGGAATACTGAACTCCTGCATGGACACACTATGCTTCTGATGCTCTATCTTAACCTTCTGACATGTAGAGCACTTAGCCACAAACTCTACAATGTCTCTCTTCATCCCACTCCACCAATAGATTTCCCATAAGCCGCGGTACATCTTTGGGACCCCTGGATGAATAAAGTAGCATGCACTATGTTGTTCTGCAAAAATTCACTGCCTTAAGTCATCTACGCCTAGAACATAGAGACGAACCTGACAACGAAGAACACTATCACCCCCTTGGGAGAAAACCTCTATTTTCTAATCCTTGACTAACTCTTTCAACTTGACAAGGCCGGGATCTCTATCTTGCTTTTCTTTCACCTCGAAAACTAGAGATAATTCTAAACCACTCTAAACCTATATATCACCCTCTTCCATATCGACTAAGCGAATGTCTAGTCTGGCAAGCTGATGGACTTCCTGAGCTAACTTATTCTTACTGTGCTGAACATGAGAAACACTACCCATAGATAGTCTACTGAGAGCGTCGGCAACTACGTTGGCCTTACCCGGATGATAAAGAACACGTATGTCATAATCTTTCAAGAGATCTAACCACCTTTTCTAACGAAGATTGAGATCATTTTGAGAAAATACATATTGAAGACTTTTATAATCTTCAAGGCAAAGACTACGGCTGCTAACTCAAGATCATGAGTAGGATAAGTCCTTTCATAGGGCTTTAGATGTCTGGAGGATTAGGCTATGACCTTACCATGCTGCATGAGGACACAACCCAAACCTACTCTGGATGCATCACAATACACTACGAACTTATTTGAACCATCTGGGAGAGCTAAGACTGGAGCTAAGGTGAGTCGAGTCTTCAACTCCTGAAAACTCTTCTCGCAAGGATCTAACCACTGAAACTTGACTTTCTTATGAGTCAATCTAGACGTAGGGGATGCAATAAAAAAAAATCCCTCAACAAATCGTCTATAATAGCCTTCCAAACCTAAGAAACTCCTGATATCTGATGTAGAGATAGGTTTAGGCCAGTTTCTTACTACTTCGATCTTTTGAGAATCTACTCTAATGACATCACCATAAATGATATGACAAAGGAATGCTACTAACCTTAGCCAAAATTCGTCCTTACTAAATTTGGCGAATAGTTGATGATCTCTGAGATTCTAAAGTACTGTTCTGAGATGGTCTGCATGATCACGCTCACAACAAGAATAGACCAGAATATTATCTATGAAGACTATGACGAACATGTCCGAGTACTACTTGAACACACGGTTCATTCAGTCCATGAAAGCAGCTGGGGCATTGGTAAGACCAAAGGACATCACTAATAATTTGAAGTGACCATACCGAGTATGTAAAGCTATTTTTGGAATGTTACACTCGCTCTCTGAGCTAATAATAGCCGAATCTGAGGTCTATCTTAGAGAAATATTTGGCACCCTGAAGTTGGTCAAATAAGTCATCAATTCTGGGAAAAAAAATACTTGTTCTTGACCGTGACCTTATTGAGTTGACAGTAATCTAAACACATCCTAAAAGAACCATCTTTCTTGCGCACGAATAATACTGGAATGCCCCACGGGGAAATTCTAGGCCTGATGAATCCCTTATCCAAGAGATCCTACAATTGTTCTTTCAATTCTCTGTGTTCTGCTGGAGCCATTTTATATGGTGGAATAGATATAGGATGAGTATCTGGAAGAAGATCAAATTCGAAGTCTATTTCCCTTTTAGAACGAATTCCTAGAAGATCTTTGGGAAAGACATTTGAATATTCACCTACAATTAGAACTGATTCAAGGCTGGGAGTTTTGGAACTATTGTTTGTAACTCGAACAAGATGATAGACACATCATTTAGATATCATTTTCCATGCCCAAAGGTAGAAAACAAGCTGATCTCTGAAAGCGCATACACTACCCTTCCACTCTAGGATAGGTTCAGTCAAAAATAGAAACTGGACTATTTTATTTCTACAGTCGATTGTGGCATAGCAGGAATGAAGCCAATCCATATCAAGAATGACATCAAAATCAGTCAGATCTAATTCGACTAAGTTTGTTGAAGTGACTTTCTGAAATATCATAACTGGGCAGTTCCTATATACCCGCCAGGTAATGATGGTTTTACCCACTGGGGTAGAGACTAAAAAGGGCTCTACTAGGATTTGAAGATTGATTCTGAAGTCCCCTGCTATATAGGGAGTAATAAAAGACAAATAAGCTCCTGGATCTACCAAATCTTAAACAAGCACATGAAAGATCTGTCACGTACTAGTAACTATATCTGGAGAATTTTCCTAATCTTGTCTAGACTGAAGAGCATAGAGACAATTTGGACATTTCCCACTAGTAGCATTGATGGTGGACCCCTACTGGTACTCGTAATGCTACACGGTACTCATGACCCGAAAGGACCACAAGCTAACCCATGACTAATATCTGTATATGTACACTACATAATATGACATAATAATGTGGAAACATGCACTGAAAGGCCATAAGGTTCAATATTGAACATGATCTAAATGATATAACATCTGTATGGTTAATAGAATACCCAAAACAAAATTGAAAATACTAAATTACGAAACATGATAGTCTAGAAAGCCTCTAACTGACTAAACTATCTGAGTAAGGAGTTAATGGGACATGTCCTCAACTAACTCTAACTAAAAAACTGATTAATGAGATAATAGGGAAATAATCATGTCCTCAAAAGATGAGGACTCACTTCTAACTCTGTGTGCAGATATATGGAATCTATTGTTTCTCTGGATCTCCTGTCTCTGAACCTACGGTATAAGACACCATAGTGCAAATGCGTCAGTACTTTGAATGTACTGGTATGTATGTGAGGTAGGCTGAATGCATGGGGTTCATATGCATGAACAATAATAATAACAGACTAACTACCATGAATATGAGAATGCATGTATGAGACATAACAACTGACACTAATACTATGAGAACATGATTACTAAATCTAAATATAATTGATAACACAAGTGACTGCATCTGACAATTTTGAATCAGATAGAACTATCTGAGTTTTGTACTGTATCTGAGTTGACTGTATCTGACAGTCCTGAAATCTAAAGAACTATCTAATTTCTATTACTGAGAAAGATTGACTATATCTGACAATCCTGATTCTATAACATAAAACTATTGGAAGTAGTTATCTACCCGACATGCCCCTGATACACCATAATGATTGAGTTGGGGTCCAATCTGTAAACCTAATTAGAAGGGTGTCAATACCGCACCACCGGTAAGGAAAGGCTATGGGCGACGCTTA
Organism: Capsicum baccatum var. pendulum; assembly: GCA_030864225.1. Lineage (NCBI taxonomy): Eukaryota > Viridiplantae > Streptophyta > Magnoliopsida > Solanales > Solanaceae > Capsicum > Capsicum baccatum. The sequence continues at coordinate 75,275,331 of CM061554.1, read as the reverse complement.
TCTGATATTATCCATTTTACGAGAATGGTGGGGCCCTTATTTGACAGTGTTTATCCACCTCTTCAACCCTCATCAGATAGTGTTGATGTCTCAACCTATATTGGCTACATAGTTTTGTAATACAAGGATGAATTCTAAGAATCACACCCTCATCTAATAGTGTGTGTTCCTATCCTTGGGTTCACTCGGTGCCAATTTCTACTCCCAGCAGAATAGGCACTTAACATTATTTAACTGAACTGAACATAAGTTGAATTATTAAATTCCGTTGACTAACAAAATACTACTGATATCTGATAACTGACTTTGGTCATGAGATCATGGACATTTCCTAAGTCATAAGACTATCTGAAGTGTAAGGTTCATAGCTTGACTAAGAGTATAGTGAAAACATGACAAGGCTCTAAGCACACAGCTAATGTTTCGGGTACGAGTACACCCAGGACTCGATGGAATAAAACTGACCAAGTATAACTTACTTGAACATATAAATAACATCATAATCCATAATACATTTATAGAAGAATTCCATCAAAACATGTGATAGGAATAACTTTTACATACAGGGGGATCTCATGATATCATACTAGTTGGGCATTGTTCCTTCATCTAGGTATTTAATCAAAGACATGGTAGGCATAGTACATGTAAACAACATTATACAACAATTAATCATCATTATTCATCTCTAATTTCATCATCTAGGGTTTATTCATAGGTTCACACGAATATACATCTATACAAATCAATTCCACATAAAATTGATCATCCAACATGGATTTGAATTCAATTGATCATTCTTAATATAAACAAAACAAACGCAATATTAAATTCATAAAGAAATCAATAAACATAAACTTAGATAGGACTGACATAATTAGGGTTCACCCATTAGCATATTTATATGTATAGGACTGACCCAGGAGTCACCCACTAGATTAGGACTGAGTCCACATCAGATGTCTTTACTGGTGGCGCGGTACTGACTCCCTTCCAATAAGGGCAGAGGTTAGACCCCTGTCAACTTAGCTTGGGGTATGTTGGTTAGATCAAAGCATCCCACAGTTTCAGTTACTGATTTCGGATTGACAGATACAGTCAACTCATCTTAGTAGTATAAATTTAGTGCTGTTAGATACAGTCAATGCTTATCATTATAACTAGACTTCAAGATCACCCATTAGCTAGGACTGATCTCAAGTATGATTAATCAGTATCAGAATTATTAGATTGAAAGATCACACGCTAGATAGGACTGATCTCAGACTAAGTCAAATCATCCTTATTATCAGTACACTCATGATCACCCGCTAGATAGGATTGATCTCAGATTTAGTTACTCCAAGTAGAACGGAACTCAGATAGTTCCATCAGAACTTAGACTCTCAGATATAGTTGCTCAGTATCAATTACATTAGTTAGGACGATCATTATAGTTATAATAGTTATATCAATTTTTTGAACTCATGTATCAGTTATATCAGTTACCAGAATTCATGATATCAGTATTCAGCTTCAGAACTATCACACACAGTCAACCAAACTAGTTCTTCATAATTTGAGCTGTCAGAAATAGTCATTCATCTATTCATTACCTCAGTATTAGTACACTCATGTTGTCAGTATTCAAACTCAGTAGTCAGTATCTCCACGAGTTCAGTTACAATTATGTATGCATTTATGTATTCTCACATTTATATTAGTCAGCATTGTTCATGCATATAACCCTTTGCATTTATCCTACCTCACTCGTACACTCAATATATTCAGACGTACTGACGCATTTGCGCTATGGTGCTTTCTCTTATGTTACACCATAAGTTTGGAGGCACGATCTCCAAATCTTCAGTAGCATTCCAGTGTTCATAGTTTGCAGTGAGTCCTTTCTCACAACTCCCTGGTGTAGAGTTTGGCATAATCCTCAGCTAAATAAAAGGAATGAACTATAAGAAAATGAGCTAATTTGGTCATCCTATCTAAAATTACCCAAACTGAATCATCCTGATGATTAGTTCGAGGAAAACCCATCACGAAATCCATGTTCACAACTTCCCACTTCCAAATAGGAATACTGAACTCTTGTATGGACCCACTATGCTTCTGATGCTCTATCTTAACCTGCTGACATGTAGAGCACTTAGCCACAAACTCTACAATATCTCTCTTCATCCGACTCCACCAATAGATTTCTCATAAGTCACGATACATCTTTGGGGCCCCTGGAAGAATAAAGTAGCACGCACTATGTGGTTCTGCAAAAATTCACTGCTTTATGTCATCTACACCTAGAACACAGAGACGACCCTGAAAATGAAGAACACTATCTCCCCCTTGGGAGAAAACCTCTATTTTCTGATCCTTGACTAACTCTTTCAACTTGGCAAGGTCGGGACCTCTATCTTGCTTTTCTTTTACCTCGGAAACTAGATATGATTCTAAACTACTCTAAACCCATATATCACCCTCTTCCATATCGACTAAGCGAATGCCTAGTCTAGCAAGCTGATGGACTTCCTGAGCTAACTTATTCTTACTGTGCTGAACATGAGAAACACTACCCATAGATAGTCTACTGAGAGCGTCGGCAACTATGTTGGACTTTCCCAGATGATAAAGAACACTCATGTCATAATCTTTCAAGAGATCTAACCACCTTTTCTGACAAAGATTGAGATCTTTTTGAGAAAACACATATTGAAGACTTTTATGATCTTCAAGGAAAACACTACAGCTGCTAACTCAAGATCATGAGTAGGATAATTCCTCTCATAGGGATTAAGATGTCTATAGGAGTAGGCTATGACCTTACCATGCTGCATTAGGACACAACCCAAACCTACTCTGGATGCATCACAATACACTATGAACCTATTTGAACCATCTGGGAGAGCTAAGACTGGAGCTGAGGTGAGTTGAGTCTTCAACTCTTGAAAACTCTTCTCACAAGGATCTGACCACTGAAACGTGACTTTCTTATGAGTCAATCTAGATATAGGGGATGCAATAGAAAAAAATCCCTTAACGAACCGTCTGTAATAGCCTTCCAAACATAAGAAACTCCTGATATCTGATGTAGATATAGTTTTAGGCCAGTTTCTTACTACTTCGATATTTTGAGGATCTACTCTAATCCCATTACCATAAATGATATGACCAAGGAATGCTACTGACCTTAGCCAAAATTCGTACTTACTGAATTTGGCAAATAGATGATGATCTCTGAGGTTCTGAAGTACTGTTCTGAGATGGTCTGCATGATCACGCTCACTAAAACAATAGACCAGAATATAATCTATGAAGGCTATGATGAACATGTCCAAGTACTACTTGAACACACAGTTCATTCAGTCCATGAAAGTGGCTGGGGCATTGGTAAGACCAAAGGACATCACTAATAATTTGAAATAGCCATACCGAGTATGGAAAGCTATTTTTGAAATGTCACACTCTCTGACTCTGAGCTGATAATAATCGGATCTGAGGTCTATCTTAGAGAAATAATTGGTACCCTGAAGTTGGTCAAATAAGTCATCAATTCTAAGAAAAAGAATACTTGTTCTTGACCGTGACCTTATTGAGTTGACGGTAATCTAAACACATCCTAAGATAACCATCTTTCTTGCACACGAATAATACTGGAATGCCCCATGGGGAAATGCTAGGCCTGATGAATCACTTATCTAATAGATCCTACAATTGTTCTTTCAATTCTCTGAGTTCTGCTGGACCCATTTTGTATGGCCGAATAGATATAGGATAAGTATCTGGAACAAAGATCAAGGTCAAAGTCTATTTCCCTTTCGGAAGGAATTCCTAAAAGATCTTAGGGAAAGACATTTGAATATTCACCTTCAACTGGAATTGATTCAAGGCTAGGATTCTTGGAACTAGTGTTCTTAACTCGAAAAAGATGATAGACACATCCTTTAGATATCATTTTCCGTGCCCAAAGGTAGGAAACAAACTGATCTCTGAAAGCGGATACACTACCCTTCCACTCTAGGATAGGTTCATTCGGAAACTGAAACTGGACTATTTTTTTCTGCAGTCCACTATGGCATAGCAGGAATGAAGCCAATCCATATCGAGAATGACATCAAAATTAGTCATATCTAATTCGACTAAGTTTGCTGAAGTGACTTTCTGAAATATCATAACTGGGCAGTTCCTGTATACCCACCAGGAAATAATGGTTTTACCCACTGGGGTAGAGACTAAAAAGGGCTCTACTAGGATTTCAAGACTGATTCTGAAATTGCCTGCTGTATAGGGAGTAACAAAAGATAAAGAAACTCCTGGATCTACCAAAGTGTAACCATGCATATGAAAGATCTGTAACGTACTAGTAACTATATCTGGAGAATTTTCCTAATCTTGTCTAGACTGAAGAGCATAGAGACGATTTGGGCATTTCCCACTAGTAGCACTGATGGTGGACCCCTACTGATTTGAGTGACTGAACTGAGATGAGAAGCAGAGATGACTCCGATAACCTAACTAAGGGAAGTCCCTGACACTGTGGCCTGGCTTTCCCTAATCTAAATTGACATCACTGCCAGCTCTAGAAGCACCCTTATGGTTCTTACCACAAGTATGAAAAAGGGGATTAGTTTGGGCATTTTTAACTCTTCCCTGAGACCTAGAGCCTAACACTCTATCTCTATTACCCTCCCTGAACTTAGGAACTGGAGCACTGGCTAAAGAAGGAGCTTGAATTGATGACTTAGGACAAAACAGGGAACGGTTTTCTCCTTCTGATTTAGGCTGAGCAAAGTTAAAACTACCTATCTTTGCTCTCTTATTCTGCTTCTCCCTCTACTTAATATTTTTCTCCTCTATCTATTGAGCATGAGTCATAAGCCTAGATAAAGTTATATCACTATTCATTATGGTAGATCTGCACTCATTTACCATGCTATCATTTACCTATGAAGCAAACTTACTCATCTTGGCTCTGCTATCTGCAACCACATGAGAAGCGTATTTGGATAATTGAGTAAACTTAAGAGAATACTCTTTCACCATCATATTACCATGCCTAAGGTTGATGAATTTTATCACCTTAGCCTCTATAAGTTCTTGGGGAAAGAATATGCCTAAGAATGCAGTGACAAACTCCTCCCACTCTATAGGACCTGCATCATCTGACCTTCCTGACTTCCACTGTTTTAACCAAGTATGAGCCATATCCTGCAAATCATATGCAGCTAGCTCAGCACTCTCAATAGTAGTCACCCCCATGATGCCATCACCTTCTGAAACTGATCAATGAATTGCTGAGGGTCCTCATCTACCTTAGACTCGAGGAAGGATGGAGGGTTCATTCGGGTGAATTCTTTAATCCTAGATGTGGATGAATTGGCCAGTGGGTTGGCTGGAATGACTGTTGGCCATTAATGTTTAGTGGCAACTGACTGAGCAAGAGTAGTGAATGTGGCCCTGAAATCCGCATGAGAGACATGATCGCCCAAATGATCTTCGGGCTGGGGGGCTGACTGATTTTTGTTTCTTCTTTTAGGAGGCATGTTCTATAGAAGGAAGGGAGAAATCGATTAGACTGAGAAATTGACTTGAGATTATGATCAATGGCACAACATGAATACTGAAAGAAGGAAAACTATTCCTAAAATATCTTATAGCCTATTGCACATAAATGTGGCACGTAATCACCCATGTACAAGACTCTACTAGATGCGGCTTTCGAACTTTCTAGGACTCTAAAAAACCTTAGGCTCTGATACCAAATTTGTAATGCCCCAAATTTGGTACTCGGAATGCTACACGGTACTCATGACCCGAAAGGACCAGAAGCTTAACCATGACTGATATCTGTACATGTACACTACATAATATGACATAATAATGCGGAAACAAACACTGAAAGGCCATAAGGTTCAATATTGAACATGATCTAAATAATAAAACATCTGTGTGGGGTAAGAGAATACCCAAAACAAAAATAAAAATACTGAAGTATGAAACATGATAGTCTAGAAAGCCTCTAACTGACTAAACTATCTGAGTAATGAGCTAATGGGATATGTCCTCAACTAACTCCAACTAAAAAACTGATTAATGAGATAATAGGGAAATAATCATGTCCTCGAAAGATGAGGACTCACTTCTAACTCTGTCTGCGGATATATGGAATCTATTATTGCTCTGGAGCTCCTGTCTCTGAACCTATGGTATAGACACCATAGGGCAAATGCGTCAGTTCTTTGAATATACTGGTATGTATGTGAGGTAGGTTGAATGCATGGGGTTCATATGCATGAACTATAATAATAACAGACTAACTATCATGAACATGAGAATGCATGCATGAGACATAACAACTGACACTAATACTATGAGAACATGAGTACTGAATCTGAATATAACTGATAACACGAGTGACTGCATCTGACAATTCTGAACCTGATAGAACTATCTGAGTTTTGTACTGTATCTGAGTTGATTGTATCTGAAAGTCCTGAAATATAAAGAACTATCTAAGTTCTATTACTGAGACTAATTGACTGTATCTGAAAATCCTGATTCTGTAACATAAAACTATTGGAAGTAGTTATCTACCCGACATTCCCCAGATACACCATAATGGCTGAGTTGGGGTCCAATTTTTAAACCTAATTAGAAGGGTGTCAATACCGCACCACCGTTAAGGACAGACTATGGGTGACCCTCATCTGATATTATCCATTTTACAGGAATGGTGGGGCTCTTATTTGACAGTGTTTATCCACCTCATCAACCCTCATCAGATAGTGTTGATGTCTCAACCTATGCTGGCTACACAGTTTTGTAATGCAAGGATGAATTCTAAGAATCACACCCTCATCTAATAGTGTGTGTTCCCATCATTGGTTTCACTTGGTGCTAATTTCTACTCCCATCTGAATAGACACTGAACATGATTTAACCGAACTAAACATTGGCTAAATTATTAAATTCCGTTGACTAACGAAATACTACCGATATCTGACAAATGACTTTCGTCATGAGATCGTGGACATTTCCTAAGTGATAAGACTATCTGAAGTGTAAGGTTCATAGCTTGACTAAGAGTAGAGTGAAAACATGACAAGTCTCTAAGCACACAGCTAATGTTTCGGGTATGAGTACACCCAGGACTCGATGGAATAAAACTAGCCAAGTATAACTTACTTAAACATACAAATAACAGCATAATCCATAATACATTTATAGAACAATTCTATCAAAACATGTGAGAGGAATAACTTGTACATACAAGGGGATTTCATGATATCATACTAGTTGGGCATTGTTCCTTCATCTAGGAATTTAATCAAACACATGGTTGACATAGCACATGTAAACAACATTATAAAATAATTAATCATCATGATTTATCTCTAATTTCATCATCTAGGGTTTATTCATAGGTTCACATGAATATACATCTATACAAATCAATTCCACAGAAAATTGATCACCCAACATAGATTTGAATTTAATTGATCATTCTCAACATAAACAAAACAAACCCAACATTAAATTCACAAAGAAATCCATAAACATAAACTTAGAAAAGAGATTCTTGGGCTTCATCAATGAAAGGAGTCCATGAATGAACGCTACGCATACCTTAGTTCGTGATTTCCTGAAGATTGATGGAGAAAATTTCATGGAATAGGATCTTCTATTAAAACCCTAGCTTGTTCTTGAGAGGTTTTTTTAGGAAGAGGGTGTATTTTGGGTGAAAAATGGCTGAATCACATGTTAAAGGGATTAAATATGGGTGGGAAGTTGACACTTTTAACCCTGGACGCATAATTTTAATTTTAGTAAAATTTTCCTGAATTGGACCCCTAGTGTGACATGGCGGTATCACGCCGTGTCACTGGAATTTGACAATTGGGAAACTTAGAGATGATGTGACATTGAGCTATCACATTACTCCTTCCTTTGTGACCTGGAACTTTGGCATGATGCAGAGAAAATCGTGCTAAGACACCAAAAAGGACAATTTTGAATTTGGGCCCTAGCGCGACATGCCATAATTATGGACCCGTACTGGAATTTGAAATATTCCATTTCCTATTGTGGTACGGCACGCCACTGACTAATAGGATGCTGTTTTATGATGGAAACTTGAAATAGTCATAACTTCTGACCTGGTTATCGGATTTGGCCTAATTTATATTGATGGAAAGCTTATTAGATTTCCCACATTACAAAGAGTGATAATCTTAAAAATTCCTCATGTAATAACCATCATTAAATTTATAAACTAATGCTACACATTCTTGAGATTAAATTACCTAGGAAAAAGTACAGGGTATTACAGTAATCCTAAACTTTATGAATTATTGTTTGATTTTTGTCTTGGTAAACCTATGCAAATAAAATGTTTGATAAAATTACTATGAGAACGCTTTACTCTGTGTTTAAACTTTTATTGAAGATATTGCATGGTATGGTTTGGTAATGGACCCCTAAATTAGTTTGAATGGTTTTTGCATTGGTTTAAATGTTTTTAAATGGAAAATGGTTTGAATGGTTTGAAATGGTTTTGAGTAGTTTAACCAATTTAGAATGGTTAAATAGTAAGGCCTTGGTGGCAATGAAGTTATTTTTAATGAAAACCTTTTGGGGTATACGGGAATACCCTAAGCGAAGGAAATAATGAAATTTGGATTGAGTTATGAATGTCTTATAGGGTACAAGGGAACCCCCTAGCATAGCTTAATAATGAAATATTTGTAGGGTACACGGGAATCCCCCAAGTAAGCCCAATAATGATGTACTTGCGGGGTACATGGAAATCCCCCAAATAAACTAAATAATGTAACTTATGGGGTACATGGGTGTAATACCCCAAAAAATCCAAACCAATATTAGAGCCATGTACCAAGATTGTGCATAGTACATCATGGTTCTTTTATAGTTTTATGATTAATTTATATGTATATTAAGGCTTCCAATAACTCCCAGCTATCAGACGAATCAAAACATTACTTACCGATTGAATTCTTGAGAAGGATATTGGTATAGTCAACTTCAAATGAGCATATCTCTCATTATACTTCAAATTTCTGATCTCATTACCTATCAACAGATATATAATTGAATTATCTTTCCAATGATACTAATTTTTCCTAAATCTGATATCGGAGCAAAGAGTTGTTCTTATTTTACTCCAGCATGTCAGGCTGGAAATAGTGTGACGACATTCGTGGTAGCTTACCACATTTGTGATGCCCTATCACAAAGGTCGTAAGCCTTAGGCAAAAACCATCTCCTAAGTGATGAAATTTGTGGTATCTTACAACATTTGTGATACCCTATTACGAAGGTCGTCAGCCTTAGGCAGAAACCATCTCCTAAGTGACCACAAGTAGCTTACCACATTTTTTACGCCATGTCACAAATATCGTCAGCCTTAGGCAGAATCCAGCTTCTGTGTGCTAACATTTTTGATGTCTTGTCACATTTTTGACACCTTGTCACAAATATTGTCAGCTATGATTTCCACCAACTGGGAATTTATTTTAGTAAGGGTATTTTGGTCTTTTTCTTTCACTTTCCACGACTTATAACCCTCAAGGAGCGTATTATCTTCCATTCTCTTTAGTTAAACATCTCAAAAAGCTTTCTCATACACTCTCAACCACAATATTAGGGTTTCTTCTCAAGATCAAATCTCTCAAGAACAAGCCCTAGGTTTTTCATAGAAGAGTCTATTTCAAGGAAATTTCACCATAAATCATCACTAATTCTTAATCTAAGGTATGCATAGTGTTCATCTATGGATTCAATTCGTTCATAGAGCTCAAGAAGCATGATTTTAAATGTTATTTTGTAAACTTTTTGTGCTGATATGAGCATGTACTTATTGATGATTGTTGGTTAAGTTTCAAGGTGATAACTAAAGGTGTTTTCATGGAATATATGTGGTTGTTAGTTAAAAATAAAAAAACATGAACTTTGGGTGGTTTGATATGATGCAAGTATGAAATCCACCTATCCCTTAAATAACACATTCAAGGTGTTTGATAAAATGCCTAGGATGCTAAAAATTCATATTTACATGATTCCATTATATCTAAATGACAAGTCCATGTTAGTTACACACTTCAATATGGATTTTCATGATATTTATGTGTTGTTATTATTTTAGTATGAAGCATGTATGATAATGGAGATATGAATTATGTAAATGAAATATATCCATGCTTTCCCCTACCATGTTTTAGATGTTGAATAAATACATGAAGTATAATATCCCCTACTTATGACAATATGAATTGTGGACTCCAATCTTATGATCAAGTCAGTCATATTGTGTCTGTTTCCATCCATCAAGTCCTGGGGGTATTCGTACCTGAAAAATATAGCTTTATGCCTAGATCTATGTCATGTTATCATGATACTCTCAATCAATACATGATCTATAGAATTCAGTCAGTGATATGACCTAGGAAAATCCAGTAATCTCAGTAATTCAGTAATCTCAGTGATCTCAGTAGTTCAGTATTCTCAGTAATCTCAGTGCTCAGTAACCTCAGTAATCATAGTAAATATCAACAACTTCAGTACTCTTAATCAGTCCTCAGAACTCATTATATTCCATCCGTCATCAGAATCCAGTAAACTCAATTTTAGCTCCGCTAAACAATACCACTATTTTTAGTTCATTTAATCAGTATTATTTCAGTAAATCAGTACATTTAAGTTATTTAGTTCATCCCAGTTATTTAGTTTAGTGTCTTTCAGATGAGAGTAGGTTTCAGCACCGAGCGAACCTAGGGATGAGGGCTCACCCGCTAGAATAGGACTGAGATCCCTAAATCTAATCCCTAAGTTATAGAACTACGTTGCCAGCATAGATATGGGATATCACCCATTAGATAGGACCGACATACTTAGGTTTCACCCATTAGCACATTTATATGTATAGCACTGATCCCAGGAGTCACCCGTTAGATTAGGACTGACTCCAGATCAGATGTCTTTACTGGTGGCGCGGTACTGAAACCTTTCCATCCAGGGCAGAGGTTGGACCCCAGTCAACTTAGCTTGGGGTATGTCGGTTAGATGAACATATCCCATAGTTTCAGTTACTGATTTAGGATTTTCTGATACAGTCAACTCAGCTTTGTAGTACAGATTCAGTACTGTTAGATACAGTCAATGCTTATCATTATAACTAGACTTCAAGATCACCCATTAGCTAGGACTGATCTCAACTATGATTAATCAGTATTAGAATCATTATATTTAAAGATAACCCGCTAGATAGGACTTATCTCAAACTAAGTCAAATCATCCTTATTATCAGTATACTTATGATCACCCACTAAATAGGACTGATCTCAGATTTAGTTACTCCAAGTAGAACGAAACTCAGATAGTTCCATCAAAACTTAGACTATCAGATACAGTCACTCAGTATCAGTTACATCGGTTAGGCCAATCATTATAGTTATATTAGTTATATCACTTTTTTGAACTCATGTATAAGTTATATCAGTTATCAGAATTCATGATATTAGTATTCAGCTTCAGGACTATCAGACACAGTCAACCAGACTAGTTCTTCATAATTTGAGCTATCAGAAATAGTCATTCATCTATTCATTATCTCAGTATTAGTACACTTATGTTGTTAGTATTCAGACTCAGTAGTCAGTATCTCCACAGTTTAGTTACAGTTATGTATGCATGTATGTATTCTCACGTTCATATTAGTCAGCATTGTTCATGTATATAACCCTTTCCATTTATCCTACTTCACCTGTACTGTCCTCAACATGAGTAAGGGTATTTTGGTCTTTTTCCTTCACTTCCCACGACTTATAACCCTCAAGGAGCGTATTATCTTCTATTCTCTTTAGTTAAATATCTCAAAAAGCTCTCTCATACACTCTCAACCACAAGATTAGGGTTTCCTCTTAAGATCAAAACTCTCAAGAACAAGCCCTAGGGTTTTCATAGAAGAGTCTATTTCAAGGAAATTTTGTCGTAAATCGTCACTAATTCTTAATCTAAGGTACGTGTAGTGTTCATCTATGGATTCAATTCGTTCATAGAGCTTAAGAATCATGCTTTTAAATGTTATTTTGTAAACTTTTTTGTGGTGATATCAGCATGTACTTGTTGAAGATTGTTGTTTAAGTTTCAAGGTGATATCTAAAGGTGTTTTCATGGAATATATGTGGTTGTTAGTTGAAAAAAAACATGAACTTTGGGTGGTTTGATATGATGCAAGTATGAAATCCACCTATGCCTTAAATAATGCATTCAAGGTGTTTTATAAAATGCATAGGATGCTAGAAAGTCATATTTACATGATTCCATGATATCTAAATGACAAGTCCATGTTAGCTATACACTTCAATATGGATTTCCATGCTATTTATGGGTTGTTATTGTTGTAGTATGAAGCATGTATGATATGGAGATATGAATTATGTAAATGAAATATATCCATGATTTCCCCTACCATGTTTGAGATGTTGTATAAATACATAAAGTATAATATCCCCTACTTATGACAATATGAATTGTGTACTCCAATCTTATGATCAAGTCAGTCATGTTGTGTCTATTTCTTTCCATCTAGTCCTGGGGGTATTCGTACCTGAAAACTATAGCTTTATGCCTAGATCTATGTCATGTTATCATGATACTCTCAATCAATACATGATCTATAGAATTCAGTCAGTCATATAACCTAGGAAAATCCAGTAATCTCAGTAATTCAGTAATCTCATTGATCTCAGTAGTTCAGTATTCTTAGTAATCTCTATGCTCAGTAACCTCAGTAATCACAGTAAATCTCGGTAACTTCAGTACTCTTAATCAGTCCTCAGAACTCATTATATTCTATCCGTCATTAGAATCTAGTAAACTCAGTTTTAGCTCCGCTAAATAATACCACTAGTTTTAGTTTAGTGAATCAGTATCAGTTCAGTAAATCAGTTCATATAAGTTATTTAGTTTATCCCAGTTATTCAGTTCAGTGTCTTTCAGATAAGAGTGGGATTCAAAACCAAGCGAACCTATGGATGAGGGCTCACCCATTAGAATAGGACTGAGATCCCTAAAAGCAATCCCTAAGTTACACAACTACGTTGCCAGCATAGGTATGAGATGTCACCTATTAGATAGGACTGACATACTCAGGGTTCACCCATTAGCACATTTATATGTATAGGACTGATCCCAGGAGTCACCCGCTAGATTAGGACTGACTCTATATCAGATGTCTTTACTAGTGGCATGCTACTGACACCCTTCCAGCCAGGGCAGAGGTTTGAACCTAGTCAACTTAGCTTAGGTTATGTAAGTTAGATGAACACATCCCACAGTTTCAGTTACTAATTCAGGATTTTCAGATACAGTCAACTCAGCTTAGTAGTACAGATTCAGTACTGTTAGATACAGTCAATGCTTATTATTATAACTAGACTTCAAGATCACCCATTAGCTAGGACTGATCTCAACTATGATTAATCAAAATTAGAATCATTAGATTGAAAGATCACCCACTAGATAGGACTATGTCATATCGTCCTTATTATCAGTATACTCATGATCACCCGCTAGATAGGACTATTTTCAGATTTAGTTACTCCAAGTAGAATGGAACTTCGATAGTTCCATCAAAACTTAGACTGTCAGATACAGTCACTCAGTATCAGTTACATCAGTTAGGCCGATCATTACAGTTATATTAGTTATATCAATTTTTTGAACTCATGTATTAGTTATATCAGTTATCAAAATTCATGATATCAATATTCAGCTTCAGGACTGTCAGACATAGTCAACCAGACTATATCTTCATAATTTGAGCTATCAGAAATAGTTGTTCATCTATTCACTATCTCAGTATTAGTACACTTATGTTGTCAGTATTCAGACTCAGTAGTCAGTATCTCCATGAGTTTAGTTACAGTTATGTTTGCATGTATGTATTCTCACATTCATATTAGTCAGCATTATTCATGCATATAACCCTTTGCATTTATCCTACCTCACTCGTACACTCAGTACATTCAGACGTACTGACGGATTTGCGCTATGGTGCTTTCTCTTATGTTACACCATAAGTTCAGAGGCACGATCTCCAGATCTGCAGTAGCATTCCAGTGTTCAGAGTTTGCAGCTAGTCCTTTATCATTAGAGAACGATATGATTATTGCTATATTTACTATTTAGTTGCTAGATGGAGTTAGTTGGAGACATGTTCCTTCAACTCCTTATTTAGTTCAGTTAAAGGCTTTCAGACAAAATGTTAGATTAGATATTCAGATCTTATTATTTTCAGTATTTATGACTTGTTTTGGTATTATTATACTTTTTTCAGATATTTTGTTATCAGAAGTTCTTTCATTTTGAACCTTATGGCCTTTCCTATTCATGTTTCTATATTTGATGATATATTATGCAGTATACGGGTATAAATATCAGTCATGGGTTAGCTTGTGGTCTTTTGGGGTCATGAGCATCGTGTGGCATTCAGGTTCAGAAAATTGGGGTGTTACAAACTTGGTATCAGAGCCTAAGGTTTAATAGAGTCTTAGGAATTCTGAAAGCCGCATCTAGTCGAGTCTTATACATGTATGTGTTGTGCGCCACACTTATGTGCATCATCCGATGAGATGTTTGAGGAATAGTTTCCCTTCTTTCATGTCTCAGATTGTGCTATAGAAAGGTTCTCTAATAAATCGCATGTATATTGTCTTCATGCTTTAGTCATGTCAACTTTACCTTACTTTTAAGGTAACAAAAGTAGTAAAGCTCAAGTCCTACAGGTAGGGCTTTCTCAAATAGTCTGTACAGATAGCTATGGGATTTCCCTCATGCTCAACAGTATCCTATCAGTTCAGTTATGTCCCAAAGTTCTACGGATCTCATTCATGATCATAAGAACTCGTTGTTGAACCCAGATTTAGATATGCTAAAAGATCAATTCTCAAAATCCTATGATAGCATATGACTAGAGTTAAAAGCATGAACCCAAGAGTTTAGCAGTAGTAGAGTTGGGATAATGATATCCAAATTGAACAGACTATGTATTCATGGGGATAGTTGTGCCAGAATGAATCAGTAGGCGTGAACAGTATGAGTTAGAAATTTAAGTTTATTGACTTGAAATTAAGCATGAAGTTGTAAATATGATACTAGTAGTATGTAAGGGAAACAGGGGCAGATGATATGTTTAGTAAGGTAAGCATGTGTTAATCAGAGTGTAAGTATATAATGATGATTGCAGTTTAGCTCATAGTTTAGTTTAGTGCTCACAGAATTATGATGATGGCTTAAATACAAGTGGGGATGGTAGATCAAGTACCCAAGTCAGGTTCTCAGATTCCAGTAGTAGTGCCAGTATGTACAGAAAAGCAGTTAGGGAAGACAATTCCCAACCCATCCTTATCTCAGCGTAAAGCTTCGTACTTTAGTTGGTATAATGCCTATGTATACTGTATGTCTCTGATTCTATAAATACTGCTTACATTCACACACATTCCATAGAATCGTGTGCACTTTCAGTTCCCAGTATAGGGAATTTAGTCCTAGATCACTCAGTGTTATAAATCATGTTCCACAAACTCAGACATTCCAGAATCAGGTCATGCAGCTCATGACTCATATACACATATCATGCTCCCCAGTATACTCAGTTTCTGTGGCTCTACTACGCCTCCACTGATCAGATAAATCAAGACTATGACATCTATATCCTCAATTCATCTCATGCATAATGCATTAGTTTCAGACTCCCAAAGTTTAGTTATAATCTAGCTCGTAGATGCCCTGTGCATCACCCAATATCTTTTTAGAGGGACATAGCATCCCAAGAGGGAGGTACCCCACCTTCTCTTAATGCTCTCATGTCTTAGATCTTTTAGTTTCTCCTTGCATAATGAATTTAGTCTACAATAGAGGGTACGCATAAGTTGACCCTCAAGTTAGAACTCAGTTGTAGGTCAAGTATTCAGAGGTTCAGTTCAGTTCATGATGTTTAGTCCATATGTCACGTAGAAGAATCAGTGATGTTCTCATGTTTCAGTTCAATCTTAGTGCCTTTACCATTGCATGTTCAGTCGCATGTTCGTGAGTTAATTCAGTCATGTATTCATGCATCACATATGTGCGGTCAGCTTATTAGTACTTTCCATCATGCATTCACGTATCATGTCAGTCATACAATTATGCATCATATATGCACGGATTCAACTTATCAGTTAAGCATCAGATATACATTCTCAGTTTGAGAAACTCAATTTATCGGAACACTCAGTCCTATATTCATAAATCAGATACCTATGCATCAGATATGCATGTACAGTATGATATGCTTACTTTTTAGTCATGTCTTCCATGAAATAATGATCAGTCATTCATACTATATATACATCATTTTATCTTTCTCCCCTCTTAAGCAGTCATCATTCGAGGATGAATGTTTCCAAAGAAGAGATATTATAATACCCCAAAAAATCCAAACCAATATTAGATCCATGTACCAAGCTCATGAATATTAAATCATGGTTCTTTAAAGTTTTATGATTAAGTTAGATGTATATTAAGGCTTCAAATAACTCCCAGCTATCAGACGAATCAAAACATTCCTTATCGATTGAATTCTTGAGAACGATATTGGTATAGTCAACTTCAAATGAGTATATCTATAATTATACTTTTAATTTAAGATATGATGACCTATCAACATATATATAATTGAATTAACTTTCCAACGATACCACTTTTGCCTAAATTCGATATCGGATCGAGTTATTCCTATTTTACTCCAGCATGTCAGGTTGGAAACAGTGTGATGACATTCGTGGTAGCTTACCATATTTGTGATGCCCTATCACAAAGGTCGTCAGCCTTAGGCAAAAACCAGATCCTAAGTGACGACATGTTTGATAGCTTACCATATATGTGATCCCCTATCACAAAGGTCGTCAGCCTTAGGCAAAAACCAGCTCCTAAGTGACGACATTCATGGTAGCTTACCACATTTTTTATGCCATGTCACACATGTCGTCAGTCTTAGGCAGAATCTAGATTCTGTGTGATGACATTTTTGATGCCTTGTCACAAATGTCGCCAGCTATGATTTTCAGCAACTGAGAATTTATTTTAGTAAGGGTACTTTGGTCTTTTCCTTCACTTTCCACGACTTATAACCTTCAAGGAGCGTATTATCTTCCATTATCTTTTGTTAAACATCTCAAAAAGCTCTCTCATACACTCTCAACCACAAGATTAGGGTTTCCTCTCAAGATCAAAACTCTCAAGAACAAGCCCTAGTGTTTTCATAGAAGAGTCTATTTCAAGGAAATTTCACCGTCAATCTTCACAAATTCTTAATCCAAGGTATGCATAGTGTTCATCTATGGATTAAATTCTTTCATAGAGCTCAAGAATCATGCTTTTAAATGTTATTTTGTAAACTTTTTATGGTGATATGAGCATGTACTTGTTGATGATAGTTGTTTAAGTTTCAAGGTGATATCTCAAGGTGTTTTCATGGAAAATATGTGGCTGTTAGTTGAAAAACAACACGAACTTTGGGTGGTTTGATAAGATGCAAGTATGAAATCCACATATGCCTTAAAGAATGCATGCAAGTTGTTTGATAAAATGCCTAGGATGCTAGAAATTCATATTTACATAATTCCATGTTATCTAAATGACAAGTCAATGCTAGCTATACACTTAAATATAGATTTCCATGATATTTATGTGTTGTTATTGTTGTGGTATGAAGGATGTATGATAATAGAGATATGAATTATGTACATGAAATATATCCATGCTTTCCCCTACCATGTTTGAGATGTTGAATAAATACATGAAGTATAATATCCCCTACTTATGACAATATGATCTGTGGACTCCAATCTTAGGATCAAGTCAGTCATGTTGTGTCTGTTTCCTTCTATCGAGTCCTGGGGGTATTCATACCAGAAAACTATAGTTGTGTTCCTAGATCCATTTCATGTTATCACAACACTCTTAGTCAATCCATGATCTATAGAATTCAGTCAGTCATATGACTCGAGAAAATCCAGTAACCTCAGTAATCTCAGTAATTCAGTAATCTCAGTAATCTCAGCAGTTTAATTCTCAGTAATCTCAGTGCTCAAGAACCTCAGTAATCATAGTAAATCTCAGTAACTTCAGTACTCTTAATTAGTCCACATAACTCATTATATTCCATCCGTCATCAGAATCCAGTAAACTCAGTTTTAGCTCCGGTAAACAATACCACTATTTTTAGTTCAGTTAATCAATATCAATTCAGTAAATCAGTTCAGTTAAGTTATTTAGTTTAGCCCAGTTATTCATTTCAGTGTCTTTCAGATGGAAGTAGGATTCAGCACCGAGCAAACCTAGGGATGGGGGCTCGCCTGCTAGAATAGGACAGAGATCCCTAGAAGAAATTCCTAAGTTCTAGAACTACGTTGCCAGCGTTGGTACGAGATATCACCCATTAGATAGGACTGGCATACTCAGGGGTCACCTGTTAGCACATTTATCTGTATTGGATTGATCCCAGAAGTCAACCGCTTGATTAGGACTGACTCCACATCAAATGTCTTTACTGGTGGTGCAGTACTGACACCGTTCTAGTTAGGGTAGAGATTGGACCCCAGTTATCTTAGTTTGGGAAATGTCGGTTAGATGAATACATCCCACAGTTTCAGTTATAGATTCAGGACTATCAGATATAGTCAACTCAGCTTAGTAGTACAGATTCAGTACTGTTAGATACAGTCAATGCTTATCATTATAACTAGACTTCAAGATCACCCATTAGCTAGTACGGATCTCAAATATGATTAATCAGTATCAGAATCATTAGATTGAAAGATCACCCGCTAGATAGGACTAATCTCAGACTAAGTCAAATCATCTTTTTTATCAGTATACTCATGATCACCTGCTAGATAGGACTGATCTTATATTTAGTTACTCTAAGTAGAACAGAACTCAGATAGTTCCATCATAACTTAGATTGTCAGATACAGTCGCTCAGTATCAGTTACATCGATTAGGCCAATCATCATAGTTATATTAGTTATATCAGTTTTCTGAACTCATGTATCAGTCATATCAGTCATCAAAATTTATGATATCAGTATTCAGCTTTAGGACTGTCAGACACAGTCAGCCAGACCAATTCTTCATAATTTGAACTATCAGAAATAGTCATTCATCTATTCAATATCTCAGTATCAGTACACTCAAGTTGTTAGTATTCAGACTCAGTATTTAGTATCTCCATGAGTTCAGTTACAGTTATGTATGCATGTATGTATTCTCACGTTCATATTAGTCAGCATTGTTCATTCATATAACCCATTGCATTTAGCCTACCTCACTCTTATACTCAGTATATTCAGACGTACTGATGCATTTGTGATATAGTGCTTTCTTTTATGTTACAACATAGGTTCAGAGGCACGAGCTCCAGATCCGCAGTAGTATTCCAGTGTTTAGAGTTTGCAGTGAGTCATTTCTAATTCAAGGATTATATGATTATTGTTGCATTTAGTATTCAGTTGCTAGATGGAGTTAGTTGGAGACATATTCCTTCAACTCCTTATTTAGTTCAGTTAGTAGCTTTTAGTCTAGATATCAGATTAAATATTTAGATCTCGTTATTTTTAGTATTTATGACTTGTTTTGGTATTTTTATACCTTTTTCAGATATTTTGTTAGTAGACGTTTATTCAGTTCGAATCTTATGGCCTTTCATGTTCATGTTTTCGTATTTTATGATATATTATGCAGTATATAGGTACAGATATCTGTCATGGGTTAGCTTGTGGTCCTTCGGGTTCATGAGCACTGTGTGGCATTTCGGTTTAGAAAATTGGGGTGTTACAATAGGAATCCCCTAAGGTGGGATAAACACATTGCTTGCAAGCTATAGTCAGTATGATGATACCATTAATGTTAGCCTTGGTTATAACTAAATGAAATGGTGGTTTGGTTGTGTGGTAATGGTATTAATTAGGCAATAATGGTGGGGTGTGTAGATAACAATAAAGGTGTGAGTATAATGGATGTACACTAGAAATTCATTTCTGCCGACATGAGGATTGGTCATGGGGACCCTGCACTCGAGAGGTACACGTGAATCCCCTAACAATTGTATATATGTAATATGGAGAGCGAAAGGTACATAGAATCCCCTTCTCTTATGATACCTCCAATTCGTACGGCTACACGCATCGGGGCCCATCCAGTGGGTGACATTGAACCCATATTGCCCCTGGGTAGATTATGGCAGTTAAACTTCATATACCCAGGTTATTGGTTTTAAAGGCATGCTAAACTCGGTTCCATTTCCCAACATGGATTATATGTATATATATATATGTGTGTGTGTGTGTGTGTGTGTGTGTGTGGTTGTGTATGCATGTTATTGGGTTACATAGATTTGAAGTTAGACATTATTTTATCCTTATCCTAAGTACTTGCTAGTGTTCACCTACTAACTCATCCTCGGGTGGCTTTATCCCCATGTGATTTAGGAACTGGCCACACTACTCCTCCTACTCATTGATCAAATTCGGGAACAGACGGTATTGGACTGAAGTGATGAGCTTCCATAGTTTGGAAGCCATCCATTTCATGTCAAGGATTATTTTTCATATTATTTTCTTCTCTTAGTCATTGCTTTTTTGTTATGGTCGGGGGCATTTCCCGATCAGGTACTCTTTTTTTTGGTTTAGAGGCTTTGTATGGGAAACTGTGGACTTGGGTATGGAAATGGTCATGTTATATTTATATATATACATTGGGTTATCATTTTTGGTTGGGTTGGTTGGTTACTGGACTGATTGACTTGGTAGGGTTGGTCTCAAATATATACTTATCCCAAAGTCATTATATTATCAAATATGCTATCTTGCTATATATTCAGAATTAATTCGAAAGTCATTATATTGTTAAATTTGCTATCTTGTTATATATTCAGAATTAATCCGACATAGGGTATATGTTGGTTGGTTGGGTTGGTGTAACGCCCCAAAAATGGGTCCCGATATGTCACACGGTACTTAGGACCACAAGTGATCCCAAGATAACCATTATACTGGCATAACTCATGAGCAACTAAATAAGATACATAAATATGAACAAAATAAGCGGAAAATAACACTTTCCTGAATCTGATCAATATAAAACTGAATTAACACTATAACAACTCTGCTTTTATAAAGAAACTGAAACTGAATACATTAAATTTCCTGACTTTCTATAAAGCCTCTGCTAATAATGACTATAAATAGTTTGTAAGCTACTACAACTATGGCTAATCAATACATATGAATAAGAAAGTAAAGAATATAAATAGGTGTAACTGAATTCCCCAAAGTAGGAGGACTCATCATCTCACAAGCTGGAATTTGCAACTGTCTGAATCTGAATGTGCATACTAAAACTTGTACCTACATTATAAGACAATGTAGCACATAAACATATATGTGGATCAGTACTTTGGGAATGTATTGAGCATATGGGGGTGAATGCATAAGTAAAACATATCTCATAATCATCATTTATAAAACAATGCATGCTAAATGTAAATGACTTACATAGCTTGAGAAATCTGAAATTTAAAACTCATAAATCATGAATAATGAAACACGTAATATAAATCTCGTGAGTCATAACACTTAGTTCTAAAATCTGTAGTTTTAGTCCCATCTCAAAACATATAGACTAAGTGGTAAAGTAATCACCTCTGTATCTGAAAGCTAAGACTATAACTTTGAAACTAAAATCTCAATTAAAATAATATTTGAATAAACTTGTGAGCCTTTACACTTAGTATATAAAAATCTTAACTGACTAGGAAATCTTTCAAAGCTTTAGGGAAAATAAGTCATCTCAAAGGAACATAATTTAGCAACTACTCTGAAAATCTTACTATTAGGAAAAATACTCAAAAGTTGTTTATTTACTTTTTACTAGCACGGACGTTTTCTTAAATGACATAAACCATGCGAGCTACATGGAGTCTAACGTTTTGTCCTTCTAAGGAAGAAACCTCACATTGGGGAGAGGCATCATACTCTTTCCAGGGAGTATAACCTCAACTCAGTGATCACTATCTCGGCCTCAGGACCATTAATCTCAATCCTATGGTGGCACGTAGTTCTGGGGTATGAAATCGTAGTAACTTAACCAACTCGGTGCTAAATACTACTCCCTTTAATTAGATACGCTCATCTCATTGGAAATCCACTTTTCAAAAAAATAATTTCATGGTTTATAATGAAAACCAAACTCATATATATCTGTAATCTAAAATAAACTCTAAAAAGTAGATTCCAAAACTCAACTGGGATCCGAAGATCAAATACTTTTATTCAACTCAAAATATACTAATCTCAGGATGTTCAAAGCACAAGTTCTTGAAATATAAATACTCAAATTAGGGCCTAATAACTCATTCTTCAACTCATGTAAATTCATTGTAATCATGCTTGTTAATGAACTCAATAATAATTTAACTCAAAATCTGAAAATTTCTGCCATAGGCATGAAAATATGAGAATAGACATGAAACTTATCTTCAAAATTTCTCAAAACTCATAATCTTGTAAATAGTGATAATGGGTATGAAATCTCAATTTAGAACTCATGTATAAACATTCAAAATCATAGCAAAACATAAGGCTCAATATTCTTCTTGAACATACTTCAACAATATCAAAATAATAAGATCAAGAATCTCAATATCTTGCTTAAACTCAATTTGGAAATCTGAAAAATTGCATTATGCACATAAATACATGAAAATATTCATACAATTCAATATTCATTCGCTTGTAAACTCATAATCATCAAATAATTATAATTGAATATCAACCCAACTTTCAAATAATAAGATACTTTCTGAAAAATATAATTTTGGGTACAAGGACGAAAGAATTGTCATGCAAGGTTGTTAAGATAAAGTTTATGCCCAATACCCAATTCTTACCAGTAAAGAGTTCAAAATAGAGAATTGGCTCTAAAAATCAAATAAACTGCTTTATAACTAAACTTCCATCTCCAACAAGTCATATATGACTTGGGAAAGCTTTAGAAAATCTCTAACCAGTGAAAATACATGGAAATACCAAAAATGACCTAAAGGGTTATTACATGGAGACCACTAGAGAAAAATTGGTAAAAGTACAACATAGATGAATCCTTTAAAGGCAATCTGGGAATCACTTACATAGTTTACATAATCAAAAATAGGAGAGGAGACCTCATTTATACTAGAGCAGAGATAGTGCCTGACACTACAAGTGTATGTGCTGAAGTGAAAGCTAGTGAACAAGGAAGTAAGCATTGTGAAATCACTAACATCTTCCAAGATATGATTGAAATTGACGGTGTAACTATATACAAAGTACTTAATGGAGAATGAAAAGTTCCATGCAATATTGTTATGGAGGTAGACAGGATTAACTATAAGGGAGCTAGAAGATTGTGTCAAATTCAAAATATATGCAGAGATGGGAATTAATTGACAGATTTTTTAGCTAACTATGTTGTTAATGTTGTAGATACAAATAATTGTCAACAATTTTAGGATCTACCAATCCAAGCTAGAAGAATTCTCAATGCAGACAAGTTGAGTCTTTCTAACCTAAGATTCCACACCACCATCAATAGAGAACCAAACTAAAATGCAAATAAAAAAGGTAAAAGCATTGTTCTTGCAGGACAATCAATAACCAGACAAAGGAAGAATAAGGAAAGTGGTACCATTAAATAACACACAAAGGTAAAA